>CM056056.1:24067397-25267397 GCA_029574335.1 Rana kukunoris | reverse complement strand
CTGCGGACACCCTGTTGGGTATTTCTGCCAAGAAACTGCATCCCAGTTTCTGGCTATAGAAACCCCAAGGACCAGACAACTCCAGTACTGGAGTACACCGGACAAGAAACTGCTTTTTTTTTTTTTATAGAAACACACTGAATTTATACAGCAAGCCATCAGATAAGGGCTACTCTCATTATTCCAGACAAAGGTCACCTTACATAGTAGAGCTAGTCCTATTATCATAAAAATGACCTCCTTAGACAGTCCAGCACCCCAGACTAACTTGCATAAGAAGCCACAAGCAATTAGTGACCAGCCCTGTCTGAATAACTTAAAGGGCTTTCATAATAAGCATCCTTTACCTGCAGACATTCCTCTTTTCACTTCCTCATTGTTCGTTTTTGCTCAGAAGTTGCTCTATTTCTTCTCTGTTCTGTTCACTTCCTGCTTGTCTGATTTTACTGACCACCATGAAGAGAGACTTTGCTGCTGTGGTCAGTAACGTGCTTGCCCCCTCCTGGGAACTACATCTGTGTGGCAGGACTCTCTCTACGTGTTAGAGACTTCAAGGAGGTGTGAATTACTGGGCGTGCTGCAATTCATACTGGGAAATGTAGTTCTTACATGAAACAAGTAATGCAAACCAGGAAGTGAATGAGAGAACAGGAACTAGAACATCGGAGGTGATATAGATGAAGGAATTTAATAGGTATTTACTCGTTTGTTAACAGAATCATTACACTATTCTGTCTGTCTACCTTGCACACATTAATTTTAGGCAAAAAAATAATTTCCTTTACAACTCTTGGCTGTAGGGCAGAAAGTTCTTGTCCTCAAGCCTACCAAGTTGGACAAATTACAGGCCTCTTGGCAGGGATCCTACAACTCTTTTAAGAACACATTATAACAGAGTTCTCCACACCATGGTTCCCCTGCAGCCTAAAGTCCATGACAAAAATATTTTGAGACAGGGAGATGTACTGATGACTATGGTTTATTTTAAACCTATGGATAGGAACAGGTATATTCCATTGAGTAGTGGTCACCACCCCTACTGGTTTAAAAATATCCCCAAGGAGCTGTGGTGGCTCAACGTGATTGGCACTGCGTTGACAAGCCATTCACCTCTGCAGCCAAGGGTTCGGATCCCGGTCTCGGCTACATGTGAATTGAGTTTGGTGGTCTCAGCCCGGCTCCCGGTGGGTGTGCTATGCAAGGTACGCCTGTGCTTAGTACGCCCACCCCCCCCCCCCAAAAACCACCACACTTGCACACACACGAAATTGGTTTAAAACACACGCACTTTGGCCATACGGTCTCTTAAAATAAAGAGAGGCAAAGGACCTACGGGGCTGGCTGGGTGGGCTAGGCCCCCTCACTCTCTCATAGGGGGAGTCCCTCTGCCCCATTGGGGTCCCGTTGGGCCCCAGTTGGGCTCCCAAGAGGAGCAGGTAGGGCGGGGTGAGTGGGAGGCCCCCCTTCACACCCGCCATTGCCACCAGGGGCATGGAGAAGGATGGCGAATGCCTCCGGGGGGAGGGTCTGCCTACTCCCAACTCCTGCAGTCCGGCTCCTCTCTCTCGAGTTCACGCACAAAAAATACACTTTAAAAAAAAAAAAAAAAAAAAAAAAAAAAAAAAATAAAAATATCCCCAAAGTCCAGGATAATGTGCGTGAGAAGAAATTGTACAACAGATAATGACTTTGTAACACAATCTAAAATTATTAAAGATAGGTTTTTGCAGAAAGTCTATAAAGAACAGTGAGAGAAGAAGATTGTGCTAGAAATAATATATATATATATATATATATATAGTACTGGACAAAACAATATCATCAAACAGATATTATTTATGATATATATATGATTGGAATTAGATCATTAACAGTCCCATATGGTGCTTGTGCTCAATAGATATATCCTATGGAGTAGTGCTCAGACTGGGTGCCCCACATAGATGTACACTTACCCCTGGGTGTTGACAACCAATCACTAGTATGGTATGTAAGCATGTGGGGATACCCCAAAATCAATTCCTTAGGATGTTGTCTGGAAGTTGCGCAATGCCATATAAAACAATTATTTATTCCACAAATATAAAAAGTTCACACATACCGTATTTTTCGCCGTATAAGACGCTCCGGAATATAAGACGCACCCAATTTAAAAGGAGGAAAATCTAGAAAAAAAAGATTCTGAACCAAATAGTAAAATATTTGCCCCCCACTCGTCATCACCATCACACCACCCCCACATTAGTAATAGCCAGTAACATTGCCCCCACATTAGTAATAGCCAGTCCGACCAAATTTTCACACACCTGGGCTTGTTGGACCCACTTTCGTACCACAGACAATTACAAACTACTGATGAGCCAAACGACTACAAACCACCCACCTCCAGATGATTGAACTCCCGGATGACCCTACTGTTACATTTTGTAAGCTAACCTCTAAAAAAAAAACATGAGACACTTGACCGCCCCCCCCTCCCCTACACAAGGGAAGATTGAGGGGGGATCACTTTCAATTCATCCTGACAAACATACCTTTAATTATCTTCAAACCAAACTTTCTATATTCGCTGTGCTCCAAATCTTGGAGACTGGTGGCAGAGGCTGGGAGGTACCCCCAACCTGTCCCCTTCCACTCCCTCCCCCCTCTTCCTGTCTATGCATATGGTTATGGATATGTGCTATAGTTCTTTGCTCATTTTACTTTCTTTTTTTTTTGCTCTTCTTCTTTTCTCTCTCTTCCCCCCTGTGCCCCCCCTTATTCCTACCCTTCACCCCTCCCCCCGGGGAGTCTACATTCTGCTACAACCCCCTTACCCGTTACAGCTCTTTTTGTTAAGTACCGATAGCATTCTGACTTCAGCTACTGGCCTATTAAAAGGATATATTTACTCCAAGTTATCAAATACCCCATGAACTAGTATACCCCCACCTTCATCCGCAAATTACACCCAAGTACAATTTGGCTTCAGACTAGCATAATGTGACTGTATACAACGCGAACATCTTGCTAGCCGTCTATAAATGTAGCTCTCGTCCCAGATGATATTCAATATGTCGACTAAAGCTGTACTCTTCATGTAATCACTACTGCATGCTAGTTCTGATCATTATTGCTGTAAAACCTGCTGTTTAATTTCAGACTCCCTGTTCAACTGTATTGTAAACCTCATTTTGTTTACCAATTAAATTATTATGGAAAAAAAATAAAAAATAGCCAGTAACATTGCCCCCACATTAGTAATAGCCAGTAACATTGCCCCCACATATTAATAATATCCAGTAACATTGCCCCCACATTAGTAATAATAGCCAGTAACATTGCCCCCACATAGTAATAATAGCCAGTAACATTGTCCCCACATATTAATAATAGCCAGTAACATTCTCCCCACATTAGTAATAATAGCCAGTAACATTGCCCCCACATATTAATAATAGCCAGTAACATTGCCCCCACATTAGTAATAATAGCCAGTAACATTGCCCCCACATAGTAATAATAGCCAGTAACATTGTCCCCACATATTAATAATAGCCAGTAACATTCTCCCCACATTAGTAATAATAGCCAGTAACATTGCCCCCACATTAGTAATAATAGCTAGTAACATTGCCCCCACATTAACCTCCAACTTACTGTTGTAGCAGATGCATTGCAGAATACGGTAGATCGCGCGCGCTCTGGTAGGAATAGAAGATCCATGAGCAGAGGGGGGATGACGTCAGCGCGCACCGCCGCCGGGTGTACCAAGATGGCCGACCGCTCCGGAGCTAGGCCAAAGCCGGGGCCTTGTATTTGTCGTATAAGACACACCAACTTTTCCTCGCCAGTTTTGGGGAAGAAAAAGTGCGTCTTATACGGCAAAAAATACGGTACATTGCTGAGTGCCTAAAAGTCTTGGCACCTGGTGTGTATAGCAGGCGATTAAAATGAAGGGTAATCAGCCCTGGAACAGAATAGCCCCTGTATTTGGCATCCTGGTGCACGATTCCCGGGTAGATTGAATTGGGCAGAAGTAACGCGATGACGCTGTAATACCTCGACATTTTGGCTAATCACAAAGCCATGATGGCCGAAACATTGAGGTATTACCAATTAAGTACGCACAGTGTTATTAACTGGATGTTAATTGTTTCATCAGTGACTATTAAAATACATTGCTGTATCAATTTTCTAAAAAAATAATTATAATTCTATCAATATTTTTTGGCCCTTAGTTTTATAGTTCATTATTAGCAACGGTTCTAATTAAAATGTTATGACATTTTATCTATATAATTACTTTAATTATTATTTTGATGGGAAAATGTGGTCATCGTTACTATATACAGTTGTGCTCATAAGTTTATATACTCTGGCAGAATTTATGATTTCTTGATTTTTCTGAGAAGCCATTTATTATCAATCAACTGTGTTTACTCTTTTTAAATAATAATGGTAACAGAAACTACCCAAATGTCCCTGATCAAAAGTTTACATACCCTGGCGATTTTGGCCTGATAACATGCACATAAGTTGACACGGAGCCCAGGTTCACACTGGATACGATTTGCTTCGATTTGAGATGCGATTTCACATGTGAAATCGCATCTCAAATCGGCGGCATTTGCCGGCAATTGTCGGCAATGACACCGTCCTAATCGGTGCGATGCTGCATCGATTTCAAAAAGTAGTTCCTGTACTACTTTTTGTGATTTCGGGCTGCGATTTACATTGACATCTGTGCAGAAACCCGCACAGATGTCTCTTAAATCGTGGCCGAAATCGGGACTGCCAGCAGGAGTGAAATCGTGGGAGTTCAGCTGAACTCGCACGGCTTCACTCCTGCAGCCCAGTGTGAACCAGGGCAAAGGGGTTTGAATGGCTATTAAAGGCACCAATCATCACTTGCAATCTGTTTGCTTGTAATTAGTGTGTGTGTATAAAAGGTCAATGCGTTTCTGGACTCCTGACAGACCCTTGCATCTTTCATCCAGTGCTGCACTGAGGTGTCTGGATTCTCATTCAAAGGGAAAACAAAATAATTGTCAAAAGATCTGTAGGAAAAGGTATAAAACAGGAAAGGAATATAAATACATATTAAAGTAATTGAGAATGCCAATCAGTCTTAAACTCTAATCAAGAAGTGGAAAATTAGGGGTTCTGTTGAAATCAAATCACAGTCAGGTAGACCAACTAAAGTATCAGCCACAACTGCCAGGAAATTTGTCCGGGATGCAAAGAAAAACCTACAAATAACTTCAGGAGACATTCAGGACTCTCTGAAAACATGGTGTGGCTGCTTCAAGATGCACAATAAAGAGGCACTTGAAGAAAGATGTGCTGCCAGAAGAAAGTCATTACTATGCAAATGCCACAAAGTATCCCGCTTACAATACGCCAAACAGCACAGAGAAAAGCCTCAAATCTTCTGGCACAAAGTAATTTGGAGTGACGAGTAGGGATGAGCTTCGCGTTCAATTCGAACGTATGTTCGACTCGAACATTGTCCGTTCGTATGTTCGACGAAATTCGAACAAAACGTAGTTGGTGTTACTGCACTTGTGCTGTTTATTAGCACCTAAACATACTTGGTGTTACTGCACTTGTGCTGTTCAGTTGCACCTAAACGTCTTTTGTGTTACTGCACTTGTGCTGTTTATTAGCACCTAAACGTAGTTGTGTTACTGCACTTGTGCTGTATATTTTTCACTTAAACTTACTTGGAGTTTACTGCACTTGTCCTCTCCAGTTTGTACCTAAAGGTACGAGGTGTGTGTACTGATTTTGTCCTGTGCAGGCCATTAAAATGTCTGGAAGGACAACAGAGAGAGGCAGAGAGTCACGAGGGCAAGCAGGCTCTGCATCTAGAGGCAACGTTGGTGGTGGACATGGTGCATCCTCTTCAGCAAGTGGCCGTCTGACACGCTCATCCTTTTCGGAAGCTGCCCGTGTTGAGCCTCAACATGCAGAGAAATTAGTAGAGTGGATGACCAAGCCGTCCTCATCCTCCTCATCCTCTCTCACCCAGGCTGAGCTTAGTTTGTCTGGCAAAGCAGCTGCCAAGGCGTCCTCTTCCCTCTGCACAATGGCATCACACAATCCTTTCCTAGCCCCACCATGTCCTCCTGAGAAGTCCCCCGAACTGTTTCAACACAGTGTTGGGTACATGCTGCATGAAGATGTGCAGCGTTTTGAAGGCTCCGATGATGGAACACAGATAGAGGAAGGCATTGATGTGAGCCCAGAGAGAGGGGGTGGCTGAGAGGGACAGCAATCTGGCAGTGATGTTCCCCCAGCTGGAGCATACTGCCAGGTTTTCAACAGTGATGAGGAGGGAGGGGATGATGAGGTCACTGACTCTACATGGGTGCCTGATAGGAAAGAGGAGGAGGAAGAGAAGGAGGAAGAGGAGGAGGAGGAGGACAAGGCACAGGTACATCTCCAAAGAGGCAGGTTGCCCTCCAGGGGCCATCTTAAGGGCAGCACACCAACTGCATTACATCGCAGAGCTACGCCTGTGCAGGGCACTGCTGTGTCTCAACGTTACTGCAAAAGTTCTTTGGTGTGGGCCTTTTTTGAGACATGTGCATCAGATCGCACCGTTGCTATTTGCAACATATGTCTCAAGCGTATCTCGCGTGGCCAAAACATCACCCGCTTGGGCACCACATGCTTGACCAGACATATGTCGACCTGCCATGCAGTTCGTTGGCAAGCATACCAGAAAGACCCACACCAAAGAACAAAGCGGACCTCCCCTTGCCCCTCATCAGCTTGGACCTCCAACCCCACTAGACCCTCAGTCCTCTCTGAAGCCTGCACTGATAGGACTTAAGGTGTAGAAATAGGTGTGTCACAACCTAGTAGTACATGCGGGCAATCTACTGATAGTACCAAACTAATTTCCCTGCCCTAGCTGCTGCAGCGCTGAAAGAAGTACTCTCCCAGCCATCCACAAGCCCAGCGGTTGAATGCTAACTTAGCGAAATTGCTACAGTGCCTGCCGCCAAGAATGTGTTTTTAGCACGACAGCATCGCGCTGATTCTCGGCGACAGGCTGCCGACATCTCGCACTCGCTGGAATAGTAAAAGCACATTCCAGCGAGCGCGTCATAGAAGCGACGGGGATCCAACGTGGATTCCCGCCAATTCTACACGTGGGCGGCGTTTGTTATGAATCCTGAAGGGGAAGTCCCCGCCGGATTTTAAATAAAAATCCGGCATGGGTTCCCTCTTCAGGAGCATAACGGGCCCTTAGGTCTGTTATGGGTTGTAAGGAGACCCCCCTACGCCGAAAAAACGGCGTAGGGGTCCCCCCACAATCCATTCCAGACCCGTATCCAAAGCACGCCAGCCGGCCGGTCAGAAGGGGAGTGGGGGCGGAGCTATTATGCTAATATGGCATAATAGCTCCGTTGGAACTATCAGGGTCTGCCTTGAAATTCGGCGAACTGCTACTTCCTTATTAGATTTCAAACTTTCATCTACTAAACGGATCTATCACAATAACGAACCTGGAAAAAACAATTCCACCACAGAGTATCCTAATAATTTTTAGAACGGGACTTGATTTACTCTTCAATTAATTACTCAACCTTTCCCCCTGGTGATCATCACCAGATGTTATGTGCATATATATACGCACTGCCGTTAGTAGTCAGCAACGTCCGAGATGAGGCTACGCTATTAGCCAAGCGAAACGCGTTGACATCACTACCTGGCGCGGTCACGTGACACTCCCTGTGTGAGTGGGGAACGGAGGTGTTACGAGTGGCGGCTGAGCCCTGGAGTGCTGAGAAGTATCACAGAGCAGATTGGAAGGAGTCTATGCACATCTAAGTATCCATAAAACGTCTGGCTTATCCTGGAGGCTACGGATCCCTCACTAATGGACACGTACCAATAGAGGCAACTACTTCAGGCATCTACCCACAATCACAATGATCAGGTGATCCAGCTGATCGACAACAAACCAAAAGTCGGTAATGTACAAATAGTTACCTGGAAACGAATGCGATTGTGGCCACACGGTGCTTAGTAACTACTTGCAGAAATCAATATAGCACACGTATTTAATTATGCCTTACCTATGGAACATTGCCTCCTCTTGCCATTACTAACATGGACTTGTTGTTGCATGGCTAACTAACTTGAGCTGATTAACTCCTCCTGCTAACCATCTACTAACTAATCCATGTGGATCTTGTACAAACTGAACTATCCAATACTCCTCAAGCATTTGCACCTTAGGACTAATTGTATTTATGCGGCCTCAATTTATGAGTATCTTCATGGCCTAATTTAATTTATTTCTCTTTTCTTCTATACATGAAGAATACTCTTTTGGTTCTGTAGGTCTTCCCATACGCTCCACGCCCTCTTCCCCTTCTTCCACCCTCCCCACACATGGTATTTAGACACTTGTAACCAGCACTTACTTGGCCTTAATATTATAGGGGCTATCAGGATTGTTCCTGATATATACTTTGTCCCCTTGGTTAACAATTACCATCCCATGCATTGCATGCTGTGCAGGCCTACTGTGGCTGAATATACTTACGTCCGGACCTGTGTCTTGAGTTTTGTGTTGTCCATTGTAAGTCCTGTTTGTCATATTGCTCTTTGGTAATTACATTTTTCACATGTGATGTTTAATATTTTCATCAATTACTGTACTTTTTATACACACATTTTTTGATACTATTAATTAATAAATACTCTTCGTAGCAGAATACCCTCCGATCAATAATTGTTGCTACTAGTAACCTCTTTTGGCCTCCCTTGGCCACCTCCCTCCCCTTTTCCTTGTTCCATTTTTCAAGTTATTACTATTGGGTTGCAGCAACATAACCCATTAGGGTACATGATCTGTTATGGGTTTAGATATACTCTTACCCATATATTAGTGGTCATCTTGCGTATTCCCCCTCCCCCTGTCCCCCATATTTGACTATGAATCAGCCTGAGCTGGAGGTTCAGCTTGGCCAACACCCTTTTAGTTTGGTTGTTCCTCAACAAGCAAATGTCCCACCGAACATGGGTTCAGACCGAACCAAGAAGTTTAGTGAAGATACGATTGCCATGCACCAATTACCATCTTGAGGCAACTGAAATCTCAGAGAGACTGGCAGCAACTCTTTGAGGCTACGAACTACAAGTTGGGGGTAGCTGCAGGTAAATTTCTCTCCTTTGTGAAACATAAGTCTAATTAAATGTATTTGCTACAGGAACTCGAGTACTGGGCAGACCTGACACCTCATTGGCTAACAAATTTAGTATGTGACATGGCCACAACATTACAGCCCAGCAAATTATATTCCAATCATTGCTGTAACAGAAGAGACAACCTCTGTTTTCAAACAACTGCTGTACCCAATACTGGTTAGTTGACAGCATACCAACACATGTTAGGCTATTGTGCAGTTTTAACTATTAGTAACAGTTGGGGGTGGCCATTTTTTCCCAGCATGATTATGAACCTGTGTTCTATGTGATACATGCCTCACTAGGAAGCTCTAGACAAACTTATGACCTGTTTAATGTTGAGAACCGAATAGTCCATCGAGAGCCCTGACCCCTAACCTACAGGACACCCTTGGGATGAAACATGTATGGCAAGCCAGGTCTTCTCATCCAGGCTAAGTACCTGACCCCACAACTGGCAAAAGTTTCTGCAGATACCATTTTGTGGAAAGCCTATCCTGTAATTACCACAGACTTTCACATTTTGTGGAATTCCTGCCAAAGTTGACTGACACAAAGGGCGATAGTGGCTCCATAATATTGACCATGGTTTGGAATAGTACATCTAAAAACTACAGAGAGAGTCATGTTCCATAGGCTTTGCCAAATAGTGTATGTTTAAATACCTTTTGACCTTCTATTAGTCTATTGGGGCAAACTGGTGAGGTTGGAAGCAAAAGGATGAGTGAAACCCAAAAGTCCATTTCCATATACCTTGCAACAGTTTTACAATAGTCATTATAATGTTGCAACATGGGTGGCAACTATAGAACAGAAAAATTTGACAATTTTGAAGACTTATGCCGCGTACACACGATCATTTTTTGTGATGAAAAAAACGACGTTTTCTGTGAAGTAAAAAACTACGCTTTTGAAACTTCACTTTTCAAAGACGATGTTGCCTACACACTATCGTTTTTTTCACAAAAAGCGAGGTTACATTCACCACTCTTTTCCATTGAAGCTCGCTTCATAACTAGCTTCTGGGCATGCGCGGGTTGAAAAACGTAGTTTTAAACGATGTTTTTGCTACACACTGACTTTTTGTGAAACAAAAAACGACGTTTTGAAAAACGACACAAAAAATTCAAGCATCTTGGAATTTTTTTTTGGTCATTTTTTTGAAGACAAAAAACAACGTTTTGCCCACACACAATCAATTTAAATGACGTTTTAAAAAACGACGTTTTTTTTTCATCGCAAAAAACGACCGTGTGTACGCGGCATTAACCTGAGCACCTAAAGAAAGAAGACACCAATTGTTTTTTGTTTGTTTTTTTCATTTTATTAGCAATCTATAGAATTGCAGAAAGTGGACCATTCTTTCAGAGTCAGTTTTTTTATTAGCAATCTATAGAATTTCACTAAGTGGAACATGTTTCCATAATCTGGCTTGTATCTTCTTCAGTCGGGTCGCCTCCACAGAATTCCCACCTGAATAAGGGCATTGAATAAACAGGATTTTACTTGGTAGTTATAGCTTCAAAGCAAATACATTTGTGTGAACGATGGCGGTTGTAAACTCCTGTAAGTAAAAAAAAAAAAAGAAATGTGGGTCCCCGGGTGGTTTAAACCAGTGGTTCTCAACCTCAGTCCTCAAGTACCCCCAACGGGTTATGTTTTGGGAACTTACCTTAGATACAATAGCTCTTATCAATACCGTGTCATTGATATTAATTTAAAGCAGTTGTGCAAACTGCAAAGTAAATGAAAACCTGAAAACATGGCCCATTGGGGGTACTTTGAGGACCGAGGTTGAGAACCAATGGTTTAAACCGTAATGTGCTAGTATGCAGCAGATTATGGCAGACTTTCCTTAAAACAAAGACCTCCAGCGGCACGCTGCCTCTGTTGACAGGGCTGCCATCTTCACCTGGTCTTCCTTCCGGGTTCATGGGCTCCGGTCTCTTGCAATGATGTCATTCCCACACATGCACACATGTGCAGCTGAAACACAATGCTCTGAACTGACAGCATACTCTGTGTGCTGTCAATTCAGAGCACAGTGTGCATGCTAGGGTGACCATATTTCCAAACTACAATTCAGGGACACCCCCCCTTCCCAAAAATCAGCTTGTGCTGTAACGAATCACAGCACAGTGATTGGACACAAGAGGCCGGATTTATGATTTCTCCAATTACAAGCAGGGGGCGGAATTGTGCTCCTCCAGGCATTCCCGGCCAGGACAAGTACTGTCAGTGAGTAAAGCGGTGATGTGGCGGCCTTTTTTGGGGCATCGGATTGGGCCGGGGGGTGGCTGTGTCAGTTTCATTCTGGGACACTGTATTGTCCTGGAATGAAGGTGCCCGGGACAGACCTGCAAAATACGGGACTGTCCCGGGCAATCCGAGACACGTGGTCACCCCAGTGCATGCACCAGTGACATCACCAGCTGCTTCCAGTGTAAATATCTCCTAAACACTGAAAATATAGCAGACATTCACTGTACAATAACTACATGTAAGCCTTGTTATAAAAAATAAGCTATATTGACAGCAGGGTCAGCTAGTGGCCAGAGAGCTAAATGCACTTGGTTACAACCCCTCTTGCAGTTAAAGTGTTACTAAACCCACAACAGTAAAATCAGTCTGTATATGCAGTAAAGCATGCTTGTTACACTCACTGTGGACAACCTAACAGGTTGTCACATTCATTAAGCCTGTGGTCAATGCACTCTAAAGGAGTGTTTACACTCAGCCTGTGAAAGGGTTACCAAGCTGTCTCCAAGCCTTCCCAGGCAAACAATTTGTTTCAGATTCTTCCAAAGAGAAGATAGACGAACATGACTGCAAGAATGTTGACTTGTTAAAGGGGTGTTCCAGCCAATGTTAGTGTTTATTAAAAGTCAGTAGCTATAAAAAGTGTAGCTGCTGGCTTTTAATAAACACTCACTTACCTGCTCCATCGTTCCAGCGACAGGCCGACCGGGGCTCCGCTCCTCTCCCCCCCTCCCCGGCCGGCGTCCTCATCACAACTGTGGGCACCCGGTCGTGACAGCCTTCGGCTTCACAGCCGGGCACCCACTGCGCATGGGCGAGCGGAACTGCGCATGCGCGAGCGGCGTGGCCCGCCGCTGATTGGACAGGCGAGCGCATGGGACCTGTCAGTGTCCCATGCGATCGCCTACAGGGAGGGGCTGAAATAAGGCGATTAAGCTTAATCGCCTTACCAGCCCCTTGGCGGAAGCAGGAAGTGGGACAGGAAGTCCCACTCCTCCTGAAGCCCCCACTCCCCCCCCCAAAAAAAATGACATGCCAAATGTGGCATGTAAGGGGGTGAGGAGTGGGTTGAGCGGAAGTTCCAATTTTGGGTGGAACTCCGCTTTAAAGCAACCAAGGATAAAGATGACGACACCCAACAGGTTGTCACATTCATTAAGCATGTTAATAAAGTGACTCAAGCGCTGATATAAATCCCAAATTCAACCAAAGAATAAATATAAGTGAAAGATTAATAAATGATAAGAGCCGCAATCAAAAAATAAGTGTTCCGAAACTGCGAAAAATATGAATTAAAGCGGAGGTTCACCCAAAAATCAACTTTCTGACATTAGATCCAGCATACTGCTAACATCTGCAGTATGCTGTTTTTTTTTGTTTGTTTTTTGTACTTATCGTTTTATGAGCCGTTATTATCCGGCTCCGAGCGGGGAATCCTGCGGGGAATGGGCGTTCCTAAGCCAAGAGGAGTTGATTGACGGGCTGCTAAGGCGCGTCACGCCTTCCGAAAATACCCAAAGTGACACTCTGGTATTTTCGGAAGGTGTGACATGCCTTAGCAGCCCGTCAATCAACTCCTCTTGGCTTAGGAACGCCCATTCCCCGCAGGATTCCCCGCTCGGAGCCGGATAACAACGGCTCATAAAACGATAAGTACAAAAAAAAAACAGCATACTGCAGATGTTAGCAGTATGCTGGATCTAATGTCAGAAAGTTGATTTTTGGGTGAACCTCCGCTTTAATGTGTGATGGTGTGCTAAAATCAACTTTCTATTATAAACCACAATTGATATAATAAACGTGGTAAAATCTGCTAACACATAAAATACAATACTGATGAATGTGCAAATTCCGTGAAAAAAATCTAAATAATAAACCGTCCACAGACTGGTAAAATAGGCTTGCCTGGTAGAATGTAATCACTGAGAAAGTCTCTGCTGTTTGTATCAATCCTGTCCAGAATCCAATTTGTAACATACTTCAGGTATCTAACATGTGTTCCTCTCTAGATTGCCTCATGTAGCGTGGATTTGATCAATTAACCAGCGCGTTTGTATAGATACAGATACAATGTAACAAGCTTCTCACTCCACATCTCCTATGTTAGGACACAATGGGTATCGTCACTTGGCTCCTCCCTAACAAGTTGCGTCACTTGTCACGTGCCTTTTTTTTTAAGGGTTGCCTTGTGATGAGCGTGCTGTCTATTTATAATCAGGCCAGCGTGTCGGTTGCCATAGTGACATCGGGATTAATTGTATCATCATGCCGTTAAACGCAATCTGATAAAAACGTTATTTAATTAAACAACTACATAATGTAAAAAAAACTATTTGGAATTTAAAATGTATAAATTAATTTAAAATGTTTATATATAAGAAGGTGCAAATGTCAAATATATTATGCAAGACCTTAAAAACCTCTTTTGCTCCTACATATATTAGACATATGTACTGGGGTTCCATCTAGTGGTCAAGACTAAGAATACCTCTATAGGAAACCCATTAAGACTGAAGAATACAATTTATAAAAATGTAAAAGTATAAAATGACATAGATATAAAAATACTTAGAAATCAGAAATAAAACAATTAAGATCAAAATCAATATTTTACCCACTAAGAGCGAGAGTACCCATTTCATATGCCCATCTGTATTTGCATTTGTTGAGTTCGCTTACATTGTTACTACCCCTCCAGTGGGATTTATATTTATCTATTGCCCAGAATTTGAGGCATGTGGTCAATACACTCTAAAGGAGTCTGTAAGGAAAGGGGTCACCCGCTGGTGGCGCTGTCAGTCTCTTCGCAGTACCAGTGTCCACCAGCAGGTGTCGTTCAACACTTAGGATCTGTAGTGAGAGGACTCAGCCGCTGGTGGCACTGTTGGATCCTTGGTGTCCTTGGTGTCCACCAGCGGGTGTATCCCGGCAGTGTGGAGCAGACAGCACCTCAGGTGTTACCTAAGAGTTGTAATGGAAAAAAATGTTTTGCCTAAAATTAATGTCTGCAAGGTAGACAGACAAAAGAGTGTAATGATTCTGTTAACAAACGAGTAAATACCTATTAAATTCCTTCATTCATATCACCTCCAGCGTTCTAGTTTCTGTTCTCTCATTCACTTCCTGGTTTGCATCACTTGTTCATATAAGAACTACATTTCCCAGTATGAATTGCGGCACGCCCAGTAATTCACACCTACTTAAAGTCTCTAACACGTAGAGAGAGTCCTGCCGCACAGATGTAGTTCCTAGAAAAGGGGGCGAGCACGTCACTGACCACCGGTAAAGCCTCCCTTCACGGTGGTGAGTAACAATCAGACAAGCAGGAAGTGAACAGAACAGAGAAGAAATAGAGCAACTTCTGAGAAAAAAACAACAATGAGGAAGTGAAAAGAGGAATGTCTGCAGGTAAAGGATGCTTATTATGAAAAAAAATAAAAATCCTTTACAACCCCTTTAAGTCTACTTTAGTTGCAAAGAATCTTTTCAATACATACATGTCCCCACTTGGTCCGTATTGTACTGTGACAGCTGAGACACTTAGTTTGGATTGGGAGATGGAGAGGATGTGTTTATGCCAAGAAAATTTCACCATCGAGACAGGGTTTATATCTAACTCCACATCAATAAAAGAGGACTGGGTTCCAGAACTAAGGATTCCACTGCAAACAAAGCAAAGGGTTATATGGCAATCCTTCTGTTAAGGGGAGACTAGGTAAATACAAGTCAAAAAAAAAAAGAAAATATCCAAACATAAGTAACTTTAATATGCTTATTTCAACAGGTAGGGACTAATCCTTTTTTTTTCCAGATTTGCATATTACTATTACATACATGTTCTATTTTTCTAGTACTACGCTGTTCATTTTGTTGCTGCATTTTCTCCTCAGACTGGAGACCCTGCAGTTTAGTATCTACAAATAATACATCTTTCCTTTAAAAGTCCTGGGGAGGACAAGCAATCTACAACACATCAGGACTCCTCTTCTAGCACTAGAAGCTGCCATTGTCTATATCCTAGAAGTGGTAATGCTTAGCAGGCAGAGCAGATCATTGGCTGATGCTATAAAGCAGGGGGTCGCAAAACGTTCTAAACAGAGGGCCAGTTTACTGCCCTTCTGATTTTAGGGGGGGCGGACTGTAGCTAATGGGAGTAGAAAATGTCCCAGCACCAGTGGGAGTAGACATTGTCTCAGGCTTGGTGGTCACTTGGAGTAAAACAATTACATAGCAGATGTGGTCAGTAGGAGAAGACTCATTGGAGTCAGTGGGAGGAAAAGTTCCCCTATTTTTGGTGGCAATGGGAGGAATAGTCCCATATCATTGGTGTCAGAGGGAGGATTAGTTCCCCTATTGTTGGCATCAGTTGGAGGAATAGTCCCATATCTTTGGTGTCAGAGGGATGAATAGTTCCCCTATTGTTGGTGTCAGTGGGAGGAATAGTCCCATATCATTGGTGTCAGAGGGAGGATTAGTTCCCCTATTGTTGGTGTCAGTGGGAGGAATAGTCCCATATCATTGGTGTCAGTGGGATGAACAGTTCCCCTATTGTTGGTATCAGTGGGAGGAATAGTCCCATATCATTGGTGTCAGTGGGATGAATAGTTCCCCTATTGTTGGTGTCAGTGGGAGGAATAGTCCCATATCATTGGTGTCAGAGGGAGGATTAGTTCCCCTATTGTTGGCATCAGTTGGAGGAATAGTCCCATATCATTGGTGTCAGAGGGATGAATAGTTCCCCTATTGTTGGTGTCAGTGGGAGGAATAGTCCCATATCATTGGTGTCAGTGGGATGAATAGTTCCCCTATTGTTGGTGTCAGTGGGAGGAATAGTCCCATATCATTGGTGTCAGAGGGATGAATAGTTCCCCTATTGTTGGTGTCAGTGGGAGGAATAGTCCCATATCATTGGTGTCAGAGGGAGGAATAGTTCCCTTATTGTTGGTGTCAGTGGGAGGAATAGTTCCATATCAGTGGGAGGAATAGTTCCATATCATTAGGGTAAGAGGGAGGATTAGTGCCCCTATTGTTGGTGTCAGTGGGAGAAATAGTTCCATATCATTGGTGTCAGAGGGATGAATACTTCCCATATTGTTGGTGTCAATGGGAGGAATAGTTCCATTTAATTGGTGTCAGAGGGATGAATAGTTCCCATATTGTTGGTGTCAATGGGAGGAATAGTCCCATATCATTGGTGTCAGAGGGAGGATTAGTTCCCTTATTGTTGGTGTCAGTGGGAGGAATAGTCCCCCTATTGTCGGTATTAGTGGGAGGAATAGTCCCCCTATTGTAGGTATTAGTGGGAGGAATAGTTCCATATCATTGGTGTCAGTGGGAGGAATAGTCCCCCTATTGTTAGTGTCAGTGGGAGAAATAGTCCCATCTTATTGGTGTCAGTGGGAGAAATAGTCCCATCTTATTGGTGTCAGTGGGAGGATTAGTGCCCCTATTGTTGATGTCAGCAGGAGGAATAGTGCCCCTTCATTAATATCAGTTGCAGGAATAGTTTCACCTTTATTAGTGTTAGTGTTAGGAATAGTTCCCTCATTGTTTCCCCCTTGTGATCTTCCATGAAGGTCCTTGTCCAAGCACTTCTGTTATAAGGCATTAAGGCAAGGACACACTGTCCCTGCAAAGTCACACAGGCTTCCAATGGAAAACACAAGTGACCATTTCAACATATATTGGGAGTTATAGTGATAGTGCCCCATCATTGGTGTCAGTGGGAGGAATAGTGCCCCATCATTGGTGTCAGTGGGAGGAATAGTGCCCCATCATTGGTGTCAGTGGAAGGACTAGTGCCCCATCATTGGTGTCAGTGGGAGGACTTGTGCCCCATCATTGGTGTCAGTGGGAGGAATAGTGCCCCATTGTTGGTGCCAGTGGGAGGACTAGTGCCCCATCATTGGTGTCAGTGGGAGGACTAGTGCCCCAATGTTGGTGCCAGTAGGAGGAATAGTGCCTTGTATCAGTGGAAGGAATAGTGCATCAAGGGTTGGATAAAGGCAAGCAAAAGGCCACAGTTTGGAGACTATTGATAAAGAGGTACATCGGATCAGCAACTAGCATCTTGTTCATGGCTGAGCCCCCAGTGTTAAATGATATATTGGACATCCAGTAGAGGTAAAATCAGCAGCCACTTTCTGTGACACTAGCAATGGATGAATGTCTGATGGTGGCAAGACCCACCAGCCGCCACTCCAGGGATGACTCACCATCCAGCACTCCCCGGCTCAAGGAGGAGAGATCGCAGTCTGGGCAGGTCAGAGGTAGGGAGGCCATCCGTCTCCCATGGAGGTGGTGTGGGGGGAGGGGGGGGGTTTCCCGGTGTTCCCCTCATTAATGTTTGTCTCCCGAATTATTGAGCACCAGCCGCCAATGCTTAACGTGTCAGCATACCAAGACATGTTGGACAATTTCATGCTCCCAACTTTGTGGACACACATTGGGGATGGCCCCTTCCTGTTCCAATATGACTGCACACCAGTGCACAAAGCAAGGTCTATAAAGACACGGGTAAGCGAGTTTGGGGTGAAGGCACTTGACTGGCCTGCACAGTGTCCTGACCTCAACTCAACAGAACACCTTTCGGATGAATGAGAACAGAGACAGAGACAGGCCTTCTCATCCACATCATGCCTCCGTTCCCAGTCGATGCCCCATAGGGAGAAACGCAGAGTCACGTGGAGCGTTAGGATCTGATTTCACCACGACCCCAGCTGGCTGTCTCGGGCCACGGCTGGTTTGTTTTATGCTTCATTTTTGAAACTTTGTATCTGCTGAAGTACTGAGATGTCAGTTTGACCAACAATTAGAATTTTTAAGTAACCTACTGCACTATGAAGCACTTTCTTCTCCTTTCATAATATGTTTCCACATTATACTCTAAGGCGGCGTACACACGATCGGATATATCCGATGAAAACGGTCCGCGGACCATTTCCATCGGATATGTCCGATCGGGAGTTTGATCCGATGGCGTGTACACACCATCGGATCAAATTCCCCGCCGCCGGACGGCGCGGTGCGGGGGCGGTGACGTTGCCGCCGCCGCGTCACCACCACGTCACCGCCACGTCACCGCACCAGGAAGTAAAAGACTTCCGCGCATGCGCCGAATCCATTCGGCAGCGGCGCGGCGGCGGTGGGGGCCGACATGTCTGCTGGTAAGTGTACTAACCAGCAGACATGTCGGGCGGACAGATTCCCACCGGATAGATTTCAAAGCATGCTTTGAAATCTGTCGGGTGGAGAAATCTGTCCGCTAGCTCATACACACGAGCGGAGATGTCTGCTGAAACGGTCCATCGGACCGTTTTCAGCGGACATATCCCCTCGTGTGTACGCCGCCTAAGAACGATCCCACTCATATAAGGAACCTGCAGGAGATCCTTTGCTATTTCCAGACTGTCAGCGGAGGAGAGGATCGGGGGGAGGGTCTGACCTCTTTGATCTCTGTAATAGGGATCCTACGGATCTGGTAAGCAGCTCTTTCTTATATCTGCTTTGTGGAAATATTCTGATGAAGATGCCTATACACCTATCTCTTCTGTCAGAGGATTAAGATCACAGTGAAGCCTCTGTAGCTGTTTTGATATGGACACTTTTTTTTTTTTATATATATACTTTCTTATATGCATTTTTACTTGCTGGTATTTGGTTGCGCATCTAATTACCACTTTTCTCATCCACATTAGTGCCTGACCTCACAAATACGCTTCTGGTAGAATAGTCAAACACTCCCATTTGTATGTTTGGATACTCATCATATTTATTATTTGAGTATATTACTTTATAGCACATTATTGAATAAGCTCACCATCTTTTTCTTTCTCAAACATTCCCATAGACACACTCCTAAACCTTGTGGACAGCCTTCCCAGAAGAGTTGAAGCTGTTATAGCTGCGCACGATAGGCCAACTCAATACTGAACCCTACGGACTAAGACTGGGATGCTATTAACCTCTTATGGACCGCCGCATGTACATTTACGTCGGCAGAATGGCACCAACAGACACATCAACGTATATATACGTTGGTGCCTTGAGGTGGGTCGGGGGTCTGATCGGGACCCCCCGGTACATGCGGTGGTCCCCGTAGCTGGCCGAGCAATCGGGGATGAGGGGGCGGCTATTCGTTTTTGTCCGCCCCCCCCGGATCGCTCCCAGCCAATCCGCACGCTCCCCCTGCGTGTCACTTCCTCCTCCTGTGTGAACACAGGAAGGAGGAAGCGATGTGATCTCTCCCCTCAGCGGTATTTTCATTCAACCGTCGCTGAGGAGAGATCACATCGCACAGTAAGTCTGCACAACACTACACTGACACACACTACACATAGTCACATTAACCCCTTGGGATCGCCCGCCCCCCCCCCCCCGTCACAGTGTCACTGAATGCAGTAATCATACATGTATAATTACTGTATTTAGTGTCAGTGTGACAGGCAGTCAGTGTAGCCCCCATACCCCCCCCTAATAAAGTTTTAACCCCTTGATCACCGCCCTAATTAACCCTTTCACTCCCTATTGCCAGCATCACTAAGCGATCATTTTTCTGATCGCTGTATTAGTGTCGCTGTTCCCGCTAGGTAGCTAATTATTTTTATTTTTTTTATTGCGATTTTTATTTTTTTTTACTAAAGACATGTGGCTAAATACATTTTGGCCTAAATGTTTGACTAAAATTTAGTTTATTTGATTTTTCTTATGACAAAAAGAAAAAAATATTGATTTTTTTTTCAAAAATGTCGCTCTATTTTTGTACATAGCGCAAAAAATAAAAATCGCAGAGGCGATCAAATACCACCAAAATAAAGCTCTATTTGTGGGAAGAAAAGGATGCAAATTTTGTTTGGGAGCCACATGGCACGACTGCGCAATTGTCAGTTAAAGCGACGCAGTGCCGAATCGCAAAAAGGGGCCAGATCATTTACCTGCATTTTGGTCCGGGTCTTAAGTGGTTAAAGTTCATGTGTGTGTAAAGGCAGGCGTCCTAATACTTTACCTTGTCTTTAAAAACGATCGTGTGTGTGCTTCAGAGCATTTTTCGGGTTCTAAAAAATGGGCATTTTTTTTTTTTCAAACATGCTCTATTTTTTCATGATGTTTTTAACGTTGTCGCTTTTAACCACTTAAGTCCCGGACCAATATGCTGCTAAATGCCCAAAGGCGTTTTTACAATTCGGCATTGCGTCGCTTTAACAGACAATTGCGCGGTCGTGCGATGTGGCTCCCAAACAAAATTGGCGTCCTTTTTCCCCCACAAATAGAGCTTTCTTTTGGTAGTAGTTGATCGCCTCTGCGGTTTTTATTTGTTTAGGCCGATACGTATTCTTCTACCTATTTTTGGTAAAAAAAAAATCGCAATAAGCGTTTACAAAATAGGGGATAGTTTTATTGCATTTTTATTATTATTATTTTTTTACTACTAATGGCGCCGATCAGCGATTTTTTTTTCGTGACTGCGACATTATGGCGGACACTTCGGACAATTTTGACACATTTTTGGGACAATTGTCATTTTCACAGCAAAAAATGCATTTAAATTGCATTGTTTATTGTGAAAATGACAGTTGCAGTTTGGGAGTTAACCGCAGGGGGCGCTGTAGGATTTGTGTGTTCCCTAACGTGTGTTTACAACTGTAGGGGGTTGTGGCTGTAGGTCTGACGTCATCGATCGAGTCTCCCTATAAAAGGGATCACTCGATCGATGCAGCCGCCACAGTGAAGCACGGGGAAGCCGAATTTACATACGGCTCTCTCCGTTCTTCAGCTCCGGGAGCGATCGCGAGCGGGAGGCTAGAAACGAATAGCCGTTCCCTCGTCCCGGATCGCTCCCCGCGGGTTTTCGACCGCCGCATGTAGCGGGGGGGGGTCCCGATCGGACCCCAGACCCGCGCAAAGGCAGAGACGTATATATATGTTAATCTGCCTTAACGTTCCATTCTGCCGACGTATTTCTACATGCGGCGGTCGGGAAGTGGTTAAGGTTGTAAAAAAATGGTCGTGTGTGGGCTTTAACGACGTGAAAATCCACACATGCTCAGAAGCAAGTTATGAGACAGGAGCGCTCGTTCTGGTAAAACTACCGTTTGTAATGGAGATAGCACATTCATCACGCTGTAACAGACAAAAAAGCGCAAATCGTCTTTTACTAACACAAAATCAGCCCAAAGGGTGGCGCCATCCGAACTTCCCCTTTATAGTGCCGTCGTACGTGTTGTACGTCACCGCACTTTGCTAGAGCATTTTTTCTTCACGATTGTGTGTAGGCAAGGCCGTTTTAATAATCGGGTTTTTGAAAAAAACATAATTTTTTCTAGACCCTTAAAAACGTCATTTTTTAGAACCCGAAAAACGGTCGTGTGTATGCGGCTTTACAGTTTCCCTTTACCATGCCTCAGACCAGCAACACATAAAGACTGACATACCTGTACATTTCATGGTGACTGGAACATCCATTGTTTCCACAGAGAGCCACTGAAATAGACCCTGTAACAAAATCTGGCACAGTCAATGTGCAAGATAGGTGGTACCTCCAGCCTAGAAATAAGAAATTCACCAGTTAGACAAATGGCCTTCTTGGTATTACAGAAAACCTCCCTCTCTGCACCACACTTCTAAACTTGAGTAGATTGCAATTAGTAACAACAGGCCAGTGTTGACAACCGTCCATATATTTACGGACAGTTTGTAAAGACTGGCACTTTTTTATCCCATTCGTAAATGTCTGCGCTTGCGGAAATGTGCCAGTAAAAATAGCTGAGATTGGTTTGGCTTGGAACTGCGCATGGAGATTGGAGGCGGGGGTGATGGTGGCAGGGGGTGATTGGAGGCAGGGGGTGTTGGTGGCACTGTAGAGGGTGATGGAGGCACCGCAGAGGGTGGAGGATAGAGACAGGGGTTGTTGGTGGCAGCGCAGAGGGGGATTGGGGCAGGGGGTGATTGGAGGCAGGGGGCCTGGGGGAGATTGGAGGCTGGGGGGGTGTTAGTGGCACAGGGTGATTGGAGGCAGGGGGTGTTGGTGGCACCGCAGAAGGGGATGGAGCCAGGGGGCGATTGGAGGCTGGGGGCCTGGTGGAGATTGGAGGCAGGGGGAGATTGTGGCACCGCAGAGGGGGGTGAAGGCAGGGGGTGTTGGTGGCAGAGGGGGATGAGGCAGGGGGTGATGTGACTAAATAATTTGCCCTTACTATATCGAAAATAACAAATATATTTATTTACCTTAAATCACATTGCTATTTGCCTAGCGTACTTGTTTGCAGCCTAAATACTGAAATTTGCACCTAAAAATGTACTTTAGTAACTTTTGTGAAATGCCAGTAAAAACGTGGCTGCGCCAGAAAATTTCGGGTGTCGTGCCAGTTAATTTCAATCTGGTAGGTTGGCAATACTGCAACAGGTATTGATCAATATCTAAATTTACACATGCATGCTTTTGCTCGCAATTCAGCATAAAAGTGGTACAGGGTATCACCAACATTAAAGTAATAGTTTGAAACAGCTTTATAAGGTACGTAGCGGACGCAACGTATCAGATGGGCGGGACCATGACCATGCTGGATGGGACTTGCTTGTGTATGTAAATGAGACCGACACAGGAGTTACATTTAATGTGCAGACAAGCCGATTGTGAGTGTGGTCGTTTTGTTTTTACAATAAAGAGTTTGCAGTTTACATCCTTTGCTGAAGAAGAGTTGGAGAAAGGGCAATAAGAGTCGCTGTGGAAGATTCCTGAAGCTTTTTTAAATCTTAAGGTGAAACTTTAATCAGAAAATTATGTTCTGCTAGATCACTTCATGCTGGTCTCCTTTTGCGGGTATAGTATAGCTATGTAAAATATTTACCACTTGACCTCCTGGAAGATTTACCCCCCTTCATGACCAGACCATTTTTTGCGATTCGGCACTGCGTTACTTTAACTGCAGTCCTGTGACACTAATTAGTGGAAATGCTTCACCAGTCCCACTATTGTTATTAGTTTTATTTATTAGTGGGAATGCTCTCCAAGCATTCCCAGTATTGTTATTGTTTTTTAATTTTTATTATTAGTGGGAATGCTCTCCAAACATTCCCAATATCGTTGTTCGTTTTTTTATTATTCTTAACTTTAATTTAATTTTGGATGTTTTTTGGCTCTGCGTAACTTCTGCATACTTTCAGCTATTAAAACCATTCAACTTTTAAAATGTTCAGCTCTTTCAGCTAATGATGGGACTTCACCTTTTTTTTTACTATTTATACTTTTAAAAATATTAAGCTTTTTAACACTTTTTTGAGAGCATGCCTCAAATCCTTAAAATCTTCTTCCACTCCCAAAAGTTTCAGCTCCTTCATACTTTCACCTACAGACACCAAACACACTTTAAAAATGTTCACAAAATATTCAGCTATCCGGCTATATCTTTTCAGTTTGATATCTTTTAGGTCCTGTACACACGAGGAGACATGTCCGATGAAAACAGTCCGTGGACCGTTTTCATCGGACATGTCTCCGGCAGGATTTTGGTCCAGCGGTGTGTACACACCATCAGACGAAAATCCCCTCGGACAGAGAACGCGGTGACATGGCGGTGACGTTGACGCCGCCACGTCACCAAACAAGGAAGTAAAATGCTTCCACGCATGCGTCGAATCCATTTGACGCATGCAGGGGATTTCTGACAAGTTTTAAGCAGACATGTTCGATCGTGTGTACGCGGCCTTACAGTTTTTGTGAAAAAGCTGTTTAAGTTTAGTGACAATTTCAGGAAATCTTATCAATTAAACAGAGTGTGTATTGGGCTGTTTAGAGTGGATGATGTCATAGTTAGAGCACAGAGCTTTAAAAAAATGATCTTAGTTTCTTCTCTATAAATTGCTCTCACGCCCACAAGATCTACTTGTCATACACAATTTATACATCAAAATGTAAGTATTTTTGTCTAGTTTCAGAGGGGTACAGGTACGCCCATTTGCCTGCCCGTGCCATTCTGCCGACGTATATCCGCGTGCGACAGTCGGGAAGCGGTTAAACCAGAAACAAGAGATTACCTCTGACTTCAGTAAAGCCTTCGGTTCTCCTGGTTCAAGGCTGCTGATGGGCAGGATATACAGGTGGTTCTCAAAAAATTTGCATATTGTGATAAAGTTTTCTGTAATGTACTGATAAACATTAGACTTTCATATATTTTAGATTCATTACACACAACTGAAGTAGTTCAAGCCTTTTCTTGTTTTAATATTGATGATTTTGGCATACAGCTCATGAAAACCCAAAATTCCTATCTCAAAAAATTAGCATATCATGAAAAGGTTCTCTAAACGAGCTCCTAACCTAATCATCTGAATCAACGAATTAACTCTAAACACCTGCAAAAGATTCCTGAGGCTTTTAAAAACTCCCAGCCTGGTTCATTACTCCAAACCGCAATCATGGGTAAGACTGCCGACCTGACTGCTGTCCAGAAGGCCATCATTGACACCCTCAAGCAAGAGGGTAAGACACAGAAAGAAATTTCTGAACGAATAGGCTGTTCCCAGAGTGCTGTATCAAGGCACCTCAGTGGGAAGTCTGTGGGAAGGAAAAAGTGTGGCAGAAAACGCTGCACAACGAGAAGAGGTGACCGGACCCTGTGGAAGATTGTGGAGAAGGACCGATTCCAGACCTTGGGGGACCTGCGGAAGCAGTGGACTGAGTCTGGAGTAGAAACATCCAAGGTAAAAAACACATTTAATAAAAAAATAAAACTCACATTTAAAACGATCCAAAAGGCACAAAACAAACAGACGTCAGGAACACACTGCGTCAGGCGTGTGGACTCTGTGGCTCCTAGGATCCCTACGCGTCTCGTCACACCTCGTGACTTCCTTAGGGGATTATATATTATATTTTTTTATTTTTTTATTAAATGTGTTTTTTACCTTGCGGGATTGCGCTATGGTCTGTTTCTTTTATCATGTATGCCATCTGAGAGATCCCTTGTTGTGAGTGACCATCTGGCCAGCTTAGAAGAGGATATCTGCCATTAGAAGTACAAACTCGCTGTTCGTGGGAGATAGGCCCATCATCCATCACCCCGTGGTGAGTGGATGTACGAGTGACACTAGTTGCCTACCAGACGTCTTTTATTGTCACTCACTTGCTTTCTTCTTTTTTGCTTTACCTTTACCGCTGAGGAGTGCCTCTGCTGCTTGCCCTGCCGAGGGATCACTGTCCTCCACCGGGAGGTGCTGTTGCAGGCTATCCGAGCTATAGCCTTGAGGTGAGGAGCTGGGGACCACCTGAGGTGCTTTCTGCTGTCACCCTTTCCTGGCACCACCATTTCAATTTGGACTTATCTGGACTCTTGGGTTTTTTCACTAGAGACTTTATTTATTTCACATTTTTTCCATCCAGAGGCATTTCCTCATGGAATTTTCTCTGGTCTTATAGTTTGGATTTAGGATTGTTTTTCACTGGTTTCACATTACACTGGCTAGTGTGTTGGGTTTTTCCTTATTGTAATAATTATTGTAATAATTTTTGTATTTATTGGTTATCACCCTTATGTGTATATTCATTCACATCATTGTTTCGATTATGTTGGTTATCATGTTGTCCTAAACTCACCTGCATCCACCCATCCAGCCACCCGTCCCATCCATTCACCCCTATCACCCACACCCCCCCTCCTCCCCCCCTGTTCACTTTCGCCACAGGCTGATTGCCTCCATACCACGCCGCATTGAAGCAGTCATTTCTGCAAAAGGATTCCCGACCAAGTATTGAGTGCATAACTGAACAGAATTATTTGAAGGTTGACTTTTTTTTATTAAAAACACTTTTCTTTTATTGGTTGGAAGAAATATGCTAATTTTTTGAGATAGGAATTTTGGGTTTTCATGAGCTGTATACCAAAATCATCAATATTAAAACAAGAAAAGTCTTGAACTACTTCAGTTTTGTGTAATGAATCTAAAATATATGAAAGTCTAATGTTTATCAGTACATTGCAGAAAATAATGAACTTTTTCACAATATGCAAATTTTTTGAGAACCACCTGTATACGATCCTTGATTTCCAAGAATAGTCAGTTGTTGAGTCAGAGCACCCTGGAATATTGGCCTTCCAGAAGCCCGAGCTGATGGCAAGGCAGTCGCTCGGGAATATTTAGATTGTAAGCTCCAACGAGCAGGGCCCTTTGATTCTTCTTTTATCAATTTATATTGTAACTGTGATGTTTGCCTGTGCAAACTATTGGCACTATATAAATCCTGTATAATAATAATAATAATTTAATTACTTCAGGTGGGATTACAAGCAGAACGAGTTTTAGTAAAATTAACACAACTGATGTTCAAAATGTTGCAATGTGTAGCAAGTTTCATATTCTCATAAATGCAATATCAAATCAGTCAAGTAGCATCCAGAGAAGTTGTGTCTTCTGTGTCCAGGTATAAAGTTTGCTTGACAGTTGATTTGGATGATGACATTTTAAACTAGACCAAGAAATAAAAGACCACAACAAAACACCATAGTTCCAACTTGTGTCCCTTATCTTGCTAACCAGCCACTGGGGCATATTACCCTCACTGATGGAGGAGGGGGTGAATCCCTATACCTAAACAAGTATTCATACTTGGATACTAGAGGCCCAATTTATCAGGAGAGGAGTATGTGTGTGTGGTAAGGAGGTTAGGGGGAAATCAGAAAGATGGAGGGCAGGGCCGGCCTAAGACAGTGTGGTGCCTGGGACCAGTAATAAAATGCTGCCCCCCCCCCCCCAAATAAAATCACACCCACCAAAAGGCCCCCACATTCATTATTTGATATCATGACAATAAAAATAAAATTTATCAGGAATTCCGATTTACATGCAACAGTGGTGGTGGGGTTCAGACAGAGGAAGCGGCGGTAAAAAATCAGCTTGTGCTGTAACGAACATCATACAGCACAGTGATTGGACACAAGAGGCAGGATTTATGATTTCTCCAATCACAAGCAGGGGGCGGAGATTGTGCTCCTCCAGGCATTCCCGGCCAGGACAAACACTGTCAGTGAGTAAATCAGTGATGTGGCGGCCTTTTTTGGGGGCATCAGATTAGCCCGGGGGTGGCTGTGTCAGTTTTATTCTGGGACACTGTATTGTCCTGGAATGAATGTGCCCCGGACAGACCTGCAAAATGAGGGACTGTTCCGGGCAATCCGGGACACGTGGTCACCCTAGGTGGTGGGGGGGTGGTTTAGACACAGGCAGGGGTGGTAGGGAGGGGGTAGACACAGGCAGGGGTGGTAGGGGAGGTTTAGACACAGGCAGGGGTAGTTTAGAGAGGGGATAGACACAGGCAGGGGTGGTAGGGGGGTTAGACACAGGCAAAGATGGTATGGAGGGGTTAGACACAGGCAGGGGTGGTAGGGGGTATTAGACACAGGCAAGGGTAGTAGAGATGGGATTAGTGGCGCTGACACTTACTTTCTCTCAGCGTCAGCCATGCTTGCTTGTGTTCTAAAGACGGTGACTGCCCGGAACAAACACACCTCTCTACTTCACTGTATTGCATAATGCAGTGTTTTTCAACTCCAGTCCTCAAGGCACACCAACAGGTCAAGTTTTCAGGATTTCCCTCAGATGAAATGGCTGTGGTGATTACTAAGGCAGTGAAACTGATCAAATCACCTGTGCAAAATAATGGAAAGCCTGAAAACATGACCTGTTGGTGTGCCTTGAGAACTGGAGTTGAAAAACCCTGCCGTAATGGGTTCGGGGCAGGGCAGCTGCTCATCAATATAATCAACACAAGTGACCCCAATGCGGAGTGTAGTCTACCAGAGAAGCCACAAAGCTTCGAAGGTACAGAGGAAGGGTCTGGGATACGCAGCTGCCCAAAGGCATGTATGCTATTTGTGGGCAGCACAGGCTCAAGGGGAAGCTGCTTTGGGCCCCACAACAACGATTGGGTCCGGGGCAACTTCCCCCATTTGCCCCACGTTAAAGATAACCCTGAGTAACAGTAAAGTCAAGTCTATCTTGACACTTTTCTGAGTCAGTGACTCACGGGTATCCAAACCAGTCATACTGTATAAGAGAAAGGCTACAACAGCCTCCAAAATTTCTGCATAATCCTCTTGACTATTAGGACCCTATTGTTCTTTGTGATCAAGAAACCTCGTAAGGGGAGTTTACGTAAAATTAAACTAGTAGATTGATTTGACACTAGAAGCAAAGATCAGCAATCCACAGCCCACCCTGAATATCAAACACAGCAGGTCTGAATGGTTTGCTCCTCCCCAACCATGAAATATCTAGCTTCCTAGAAGGAACTTACGTGGGGAGTTTGGAGGCTCTCCAGTGTTAAAGAAAAATATATGGTTTTCTGTAGAGTCTTGACCACGATGGCCTAATACATAT
This sequence comes from Rana kukunoris, assembly GCA_029574335.1. Lineage (NCBI taxonomy): Eukaryota > Metazoa > Chordata > Amphibia > Anura > Ranidae > Rana > Rana kukunoris. Next base: position 25,238,579 of record CM056056.1, on the reverse strand, counting down.
TTTTCTGCATTGAGCCCCATGTAGGCACAACTTCCTTCTTTGCATGGAAACCCAGATCCCTAGAAGCAAAAAGTTTAGAAAACATATCATGGCATTTTCTTCAAACTGTAGCGCTTATAAGGTAAACCATAGAGAAACAACAGACTTGTGAAGTTTCTACTACCATCGTATCTGTGACATCAAGATCAATGTGATCCAAAGCTAAAACATTTGTTTTTAGTAGAAAGAAGACCATCCATGTCCTATTGGGAAGGTTTTCCTTTTGTAGGCAGTGAGGAAAAAGCTCCGATTCGCCAGAAGTGTCTCTACTGGAGATCCACCATCCCTCTTCTGTCCTGGTAACTAGGGTTGTCCCGATACCACTTTTTTAGAACCGAGTACAAGTACCGATACTTTTTTTTCATGTACTCGCCGATACCGAATACCGATACTTTTTTTAAATGCAGCCACGTGTACCCAAATGCAGCCATGTCCCTCTAAGTTCAGCCATGTCCCTCTAAGTTCAGCCATGTCCCTCTAAGTTCAGCCATGTCCCTCTAAGTTCAGCCATGGTCCCCTAAGACAAAGCCAAGTCAATCCCCCCCCTCCTCCCACCGCTGCCGACATGTATAGCCCTTCCCCCTTGCCCGGGCACTTTGATAGACAGGTCACCCGTCCGACGGGGCTATACATGTCGGCAGAGGCGGGGGAACACAGCTATTCAAAAGGAAATTACAGCTGTTGTGTTTTCCCAGCGCATAGTAACTAGATGTTGGCAGTGGCGGGAGGAGGGGGGGGGGGGGTTGACTTGGTTTTGTTTAAGGCGGCAGCAGCTCTCCTCTCCCCCATACGAGGACTGCTCTGCTCCGCTCTCTGCCCCCTCTCCACCCGCACTCCACCCCCTCTCCACCCGCACTCCAACAAAAAAAAAGTATTCTACCAGGCATCGGGAGTATTTGCGTGAATACAAGTACTAGCGCAAATACTCGGTATCGGTCCCGATACTAGTATCGGTATCAGGACAACCCTACTGGTAACAATAGTGAAACTCTTCATTTGAATACAGACTGCTATCCCATGACTAATGCCCTGTATGCACAAGCAGAATTTCCGTTGGAAAAAAGTTGGATGGTTTTTCAGACTGAATTCCGCTCAAGCTTGGCTTGCATACACACGGTCACACAAAAGTTCTCTGAACTTTCGAGCATTAACAACGTGGTGACTACGACACTGTGATGAGGGGAGAGAAAGAAGTTCAATGCTTCCGAGCATGCGACGAATTGTTTACGAGCATGTGTGGGTTTTATTCCCGTCGGAATTGCATACAGACGAAGACATTTTTTCCGCCTGAAAAATTGAGAACCTGCTCTCACACTTTTGCTGGCGGAAATTCCGCCAGCAAAAGTCTGATGGAGCATACACATGGTCGGAATTTCCGATGAAAAGCTCACATCAGACTTTTGCTGGCGGAAATTCGGGGCATTAAGGTTCAAACCCTTCACCACCATTTAAATATCACTTGTCTTTAGATACTCTGAGATCAAGCTGCTCATATTTACGTTTTGAGGGCATGTATCCTGGTATAGTCCAGGAGGACAAGTGATTGTTCCCCCTCCCACTTTCCTGGATGGATTTGGGGGGGGGGGTGTCTGAAGCATTTTGTTATTGTTTTTTTCTTGGTGTTGGGCACCCCTTAACCACTTTAATACAGAGCATTTTCACCCCCTTCCTACCCAGGCCAATTTTTAATTTTCAGCGCTGTTGCACGTTAAATGACAATTGCGCAGTCATGCAACACTGTACCCAAATGTTTTTTTCTCCCACAAATAAAGCTTTCTTTTGGTGGTATTTGATCACCTCTGTGCTACATCTATTACCTTTGATATAAATAAAGATGAAAAGATTGATGTAACCTTTTTAACCACTTACGGTCATTATACGGATACAGATAGCTGCCATAATCTCGGTATCCTCTTTTTCAGTGGGCGTTCCTCTTTCAGATAAAAGTGGTCTCTGCAGCAGATTTGCCGCAAGATCACTTTTATCCGTGGCGGGAAAGGGCTCCCCCCTCCGCCACGCTTCAGTGGTCTCTGCCGCATCACGGTCCTTTCTCCTGCTTGGCTGGCTGCCGAGTAAGCGGAAGATGTATCCCAACTCAGCTCCATAGCATTGACTGGCGGAAGGGGAAGGGAGTTACCGCTCCAGGTGGATGTGTTTAAATGATCTGTGTCCTCTCAGGAAATCAAGGGTGCCAGCAATGCACAAGGCAATTAGTAGAAAAGAAGGTATGGACAACCGCACTCCAAAAAAAAACACTGATGGTTGTCTTTATTTTAAAAGGATAAATGCAGGCTGTCCATACCTTCTTTTCTACTAATTGGCGGAAGAGACGTCAAATGTCACGTCTCTTCCTTTTTTTTTTTTTTCATCATCAGGTCTAAATATAGATACACACATATTAGCACCATGGCCTTAAGGCCTCTTAAGAGAACTTGGTTTTGGTAGAAGAAACACAGTTGAAGATGTTCTCTCTCTTCATCATAAGATTTTATTATACACATATACAAATAACACTATGGCCATAAGGCCTTTCACGAGGGGTAGGTAGAGAGGGGGAAGGGCAGATAAATCTCATGGAGTAGATTAGGGGAGAATGCCCCTCCCCTTATTTTTTAGGAACTTATTTTTTTGGAAATAGAAACTTTAGATTTTCCATGCGGGATTAATGCAATTGTGTAATTAATTAATAAATGATAGAGCATAAGAATGTATAATGCTGTATGGACTGTATTGAATAAAATAAAAAAATTTGATTATAAAAAATTTAGACGAGGGATATGGGACAGTAGGGTTCCCCTAAAACCACAGGGAAGGTTAGATCACATAATGAGCTTTTTTTTCCCCATCTATTTAATTTTGTTTAGAGGAGGGATATGGGACAGTAGGGTCCCCCTAAAATCACAGGGAAGGTGAGATTACACAATGTGTTTTTTTTTTTTTTGCTTTTGTTGGTCGTCTGTCCCCCCTCCCCCTTTTCTCTCCGTTCCTGCCCCGTTCTGTCTCGGTCCCCTCTCTAGCCCCAGCCAGACCCATCTTTTTATATATTTTTTCTGTTCTGGAGATCCAACAAAGTTAACTAGGGGAATTGGTTTAACCACTTGCCTACTGTGCACCCACACCCCCTTCCTGCCCAGACGAAATTTAAGCTTCCGGCACTGCGTCGCTTTAACGGACAATTGCGCGGTCGTGCGACGTGGCTCCCAAACAAAATTGGCGTCCTTTTTTTCCCACAAATAGAACTTTCTTTTGGTGGTATTTGATCACCTCTGCGGTTTTTATTTTTTGCGCTATAAACAAAAATAGAGCGTCAATTTTGAAAAAAATTCAATATTTTTTACTTTTTGCTATAATAAATAACCCCAAAAATATATAAAAAAAATTGTTTTACCTCAGTTTAGGCCGATACGTATTCTTCTACATATTTTTGGTAAAAAAAAAAAAAAAAAAAAAATTTGCGTTTATCGATTGGTTTGCGCAAAATTTATAGTGAATATCAAAATAGGGGATAGTTTATGGCATTTTTTTTTTTTTTTTTTTTTACTATTAATGGCGGCGATCTGCGATTTTTTTATTGGGACTGCGACGTTATGGCGGACACTTCGGACACTTTTCTGACATTTTTGGGACCATTTACATTTATACAGTGAACAATGCTATAAATATGCATTGATTACTGTATAAATGTGACTGGAAGTGAAGGGGTTAACCACTAGGGGGCGGGGAAGGGGTTAAATGTGTGTCCTATGAGTGTTCTAACTGTAGGGGGAGTGACTGGGGGAGGTGACCGATTGTGTCCCTATGTACAAGGGACACAGCAACGGTCTCCTCTCTCCCTGACAGGACGTGGAGCTCTGTTTTTACATACAGAGCTCCACGTCCCCGCTCAGTTACTGAGCAATCGCGTGTGCCCGGCGGCGATCGTTGCCGCCGGGCACTCGCACGGGATCCCCGCAGAGCGGCGGATGCGCGCCCGCGGCTTTAAAGGGACATCACGTCATATGACGTCATGTCAGAACAATGGAGTCCTCCGCCCGCCGTCATTTGACGGTGGGCGGTGGACAGGTGGTTAATGTAGGGGTACGCAAGGTAGATTATAGGTGTCATGATAGACTATTAGATCAGGGGACCACAAGGAGACCAAGTATATGTATGTATGTTTTTGTACCAATGTTTATGTTTGTTACGGTTGTATATTATTGTACCAATGTATATGTCTTTTTATATATGTATGATGTAGATAAAAGCTTAATAAAAATTTAAATGGAAAAAAAAAATAAAAAAAAATGTCACTTCCACCTAATGCTGTTAAAGGAGAATTTTTTTTTTTTATTGAATTTTAGTGTAAATATGAGATATGAGGTTTAGGGCTGCAACGAACGATTTTTTTCATAATCAATTAGTTGGCCGATTTATTGTTTCGATTAATCGATTGATCCGATAATAGCCTTTAAAAAAAAAAAAATGCATTTTTAAAAATGTTTGGCCCAATTTGTTGTTGGGCAGATTACAAAACACAGATTGCCGCAAAAACACATTAGGCCCCGTACACACGACCGAGAAACTCGACGAGCGAAACTGTAGTTTTTCTCGTTGAGTTTCTCGTTCGGCTGTCGAACTCGTCGAGCCAAAATTTCCAATTCCCGTCGAGGAAAAAGAAGACATGCTCCCTTTTTGGCTCGACGAGATTCTCAACAGTTTTCTCGGCCAAAAATGTACACACGACCAGTTTTCTCGTCAGAATACATCTCCCATCAAGTTTCTTGATGGATTCTGCCGAGAAAAACGGTCGTGTGTACGGGGCCTTACATGCTTTTCTGCAGCTTCTCCATTGAAGTCTATTGAACCAAACAAAAAAAAAAATAATAGCACAGTTTTGCGTTAAAAAGTCCTTGCCCTTTCCAAATACGCAGCTGCTGAAAAAAAAATGATGGATGTGAACGTGTCCCATTGGAAAACAAGTAAATGAAATGTAGTGTGTTTCTGCAAAAAGCACCAACAAAAAAAAGAGGTATGACCCCGGCCTGATATGTTTAGTAATATAATGGGGTTAAAAAAAAACAAAAATAAGTACAAAAAGAGCAAGTAATATTTACAGTAGCGATTTGCTTTTTTGTACTATAAAGGGCAATTTATTTATTTATTTTTTAACCCCATTATGTTACTGGCCGATTAATGGATCACAATTTTCATAATCGATTAGTTGGTTTGGCCCTAATGAGGTCTTTTTGACCCCAGATCTCATATTTAAAGTGGAGGTCCACACAAAAAGTGACATTTTGGCCTAAATGTTTGACTAAAATTTAGTTTCTTCGATTTTTCTTATAACAAAAAGTAGAAAATATATATATATATATTTTTTTTAATCGGTCTTTTTCCATTTATATCGTAAAAAATAAAAATCGCAGAGACAATTAAATACCATCAAAAGAAAGCTCTATTTGTGGGAAGAAAAGGACGCAAATTTTGTTTGGGAGCCACGTCGCACGACAGCGCAATTGTCTGTTAAAACGACGCAGTGCCGAATTGTAAAAACACCTTTGGGCATTTAGCAGCATATTGGTCGGGGGCTTAAGTGGTTAAAAACGTCTTTGGTCGAAAAACGATCATGTGTACGCGGCATAAGACACAGGCTGGAGGGGAGTGACACAGCCTGTGACTGGCAGAAATCTATTCACACCATGTTATTTGTACAATAATAGAGATTTATTGCAAATATAAATTTGTATGTAAATTGAAAACTGTGTATTGATATGAATTATTTATTTTTAATTCATATTACATAGGCTGATTTATTTTTGATTTATTTTTAATAAAAAAAAACACGTAGTTTTGCGTTTGTTGGCCGACCAGCAGTAGAGGACTAGAAGCTCCTCCTGTTTATGTTTCAATGCAGACAGGCTGGGAAAGATCTGGGTCATGTGACAGCTGTATATAGATTAGGAAAAGGGTACTTAGATGTTTTCTATTCAAATAATTACAGTGCCAACATCCATATACTGAAATAGAAGGGAGGATGTAAATTAAATAGTGGGGGTTATTTACTAAAGGCAAATCCACTTCGCACTACATTGCAGCCGCTGTAGATATGAAATGAGGGGAAGCTCTGCTGATTTTATTATCCAGTCATGTGCAAGCTAAAATGCTGTTTTTTATTTTCCTATCTACAGCACTTTCAGTGCAATTTAAAATGCACTTTACACTTGTAGTTTGCACTTGTAGTGCAAAGTGGACTTGCCTTTAGTAAATGACCCCCAGTGTGTGTTTAGTATCACGTTAACATATTTTTAAAGCTATGTTAAAGTTTGGCCAAACTTTTGTTGCCATTTGTTTGCATAGGGAACCTACATCAAGACTAACCTTCAGAAACGCTTCATGATTCGAAGCTTCATAACCAAGGAAACCATAGGGGTTCGTAATGCTCTCAGTAAAGAACTTGACACTCCTTTGGTGATTACAGAAGATCGAGTCATAAGCCCCTGGAAAAAGCAAGTTCTGTCATTGTAAAACATTGTTGAACTCTACAATAGTGCACAATAAAATAAGGACCAAGAGGTTACTTGCCTTTAAATATGTTATCAATATTTTTAAGTAGAATAGTTGTTGTCTTACAGCCAGGATTATTTTTACCACCATTAGCGTAATGGTCAACATTACCAACTGTCTGCTGCATGCCAAAGCCTAAAACAAATCCAAATTACAGATACTATCAGAGATTAACACCAATGCAGTGCATGTGCCTCAGACCAGAGTGTCATTTCATGAGATAATTTATGAGGGCGTGTTTAGGGGCGGGATTAGGGGCAGGGTAGGGGTTGGGCGAGCCAACTGGTGGCGAGTAACCCTCGAGGCCTGGGTAGTAGCTCGGGACTTGAAATTTTGAGCCCTGTACTAAGTTATAGTAACATGGGGGAAAATGGAAGCAAAAATGGTCGATGTTGACATTTTATTGTGTTTTGTTACATTTTCCAATACCAGGTTCCCGGCTAATAGCTTTTTGCTTAAAGTGGATGTAATGTGAAGAAAATGTGTATAATTTGCGCCACAGAAAAAACAATATTAGTTCTCCCAACAAATGGGTAGAATTACGTGTAATTAAACCTGAATATATTAAATATACTAGTTTAAGAGCTGCCACCTAAAATTTTCAGTGTGTGAAAATACAAGTAGAATCGGAAGTGAAGGGGCGCTGAAAACACAAACTCAATACAAAATTATGTGTATATATAAACATTGAAATGTGCAATCTATTATTACAAAAATCATATATTAATTAGTGAAGTGAATTAGTGTCCATACAATGAAATCAAAGAAAAAAGTCCCAATAGTGCTAAATAATAAGCACCCAATGGTATATCTCAATTCAAAAAAAGGCGTATATATTGCAGTTCTGGAACCTCCACCATATATTTGCACCCGATGTGATCGATAGAAATGGCTCCTTACCAATAATAGTAGACTCTTTTAATTAAAAAAGAAGTCATAAACCGCTTTTGTCACTAGGATGACTCAGAATGATCCGGATAGGCACGTCAGATGATCCAACATTCATAAAGATAGGAACAGAAAGGCAATCATAGTGAAGTATTGTTTATTAAAATGTAATAAAAAGTAACATGCCAAATGGCTGCTTACTCAGATTGTGCCCCGATCCCGGCACTGAGGCTTTGTAGCGTATATTCGATATCCAATCGAACCCGCGGATTCGGATGTAGGACGGTGATCCGTCGCGCTGGTAGTCTCACTGGCCGGCGTACGTTCTACCGTCGAAGCAACGTGGATTCGGAGAAGGATCGAAAATCCGTCGCACTGCTAGTTTCGCTAGTCGGCGTGCGTTCCACCGTCGGAAACCAACGGACCCGGAAATCAGAAGTGGTAGGGAAAAAAACGTGACTGGTTTGCGCCTCGACGTACGTTTCGTGGTTTACGTCATCAGGAAGCGTAACCAGTCACGCTACAGAGTTGTATTTACCCAATGGCCAATTAAGATTAATAGGGGAACTAGCCAATCGAATAAGAAGCCTCGGTCCCGCTATCACACACCATATAATTGTATATACCAACAACACCTACTAGATGCTGCACTAGCAAATCAATTGACAATGTTGTCATATACATCCGGTATATTACATACATATGCTATTCCAGCCCTATTGTATATAGCACTACATACATGTTGCAAATAACAAAAAGGCAGTATAATTAGAATAGATTAAAATTACATTCCAACATGTTGATTGATGTTACAATTAAAATTAAAATTAAAATTAAAAATACCAAATTAAAAATTGGAATACCCCTATAAAATACCAGCATTAATATTATCTGTCTAAATGTATATTACATGCTGCTGCTAGTCTTAGAACACCCACTGCCACCAGTTGAGTGCACTAGCTGTACTAATATCTGATAATTAGTACTGTTTATATTAGTGAAAACTTTTTAACAAAAATAAATTATATATATTTTGTTTCAAAAAAGGTCCTTTTACTTATTATTCAAGAAGCAATTCAGGTCTAGTTCTACATTCAGGCCTTGAGGCTGCATGGCACGTAAGCGATGTATCCATAAGGTCTCATTTTGGGATACCGCCTTAGTAAGATCTGAACCTCGCCAATGACTAGTTACTCCATCTATCCCATAGAACGTCATTTGTCGAGGGTCTTTATTGTGACAAAGGTCAAAATGTTTTGAAACACTATGGTTGGAATAACCATTTATGATATTTGCCACATGCTCGTTAATACGCACTTTTAGTTCTCTAGTAGTGCGCCCTACATACTGTAAGTGACAAGGGCACTCGATGACATATGTCACAAACCTAGAATGACAGGTAATAAGTGGTTTGATTTTAAATTCTTGCTGCGTAACATTAGATTTAAACTGGAGTTTTTTCTTGCCCTGTCTCTTTGTTGTTTTGCAAGATCTGCACCTAGTGCAATAATAGAAACCGGGAGTATCCAGGAAAGTGAGAGGTTTTTCAGGGGGGTCTGGCACATTCCGTGCTACCATATTTCTCAACCCAGGGGCTTTGGTGTAAATAAATTTTGGTTTGTACCGTAGCTAAATCATTATCTTTCAATAATATTGGCCAAAATTGTTTAATAACTTTTTCAACACTCTTGTATTCTCTATGAAACCCTGTAAGGAATGCTATCTCTCCATGGAAGGGGACCTTGGTTTTTGGTGCTAACAAGACTGGCCTTTCCATTGCCATAACTGCTTTTTTGGTAGTCTCAAGGTCTTGGACATTATACCCCTTTTCTACAAATTTGTCCACCAACATGTTTGCTTGTACATCGAAATCAGTTATCTGGTCACAGTTGCGACGTATGCGCATTAGTTGGCTTTTGGGGACACCCCCTAGCCATTTTGGGTGGTGACAGCTGGAAAGTGCGACATAACCATTCCGGTCTGTCGGTTTGAAGTAGGTTTTGGTGCTGATTAAGTTACCTCTTTTTGTTAGCGTAAGATCCAGATAGTTAATAGTAGATAAGTTGAATTCTGCTGTAAATTTTAACTCATATTGGTTGTTGTTCATTTCCATTATGAAATTCTCCAAAGAGGGTAAGTTGGAACGCACGCCGACTAGCGAAACTAGCAGTGCGACGGATTTTCGATCCTTCTCCGAATCCACGTTGCTTCGACGGTAGAACGTACGCCGGCCAGTGAGACTACCAGCGCGACGGATCACCGTCCTACATCCGAATCCGCGGGTTCGATTGGATATCGAATATACGCTACAAAGCCTCAGTGCCGGGATCAGGGCACAATCTGAGTAAGCAGCCATTTGGCATGTTACTTTTTATTACATTTTAATAAACAATACTTCACTATGATTGCCTTTCTGTTCCTATCTTTATGAATGTTGGATCATCTGACGTGCCTATCCGGATCATTCTGAGTCATCCTAGTGACAAAAGCGGTTTATGACTTCTTTTTTAATTAAAAGAGTCTACTATTATTGGTAAGGAGCCATTTCTATCGATCACATCGGGTGCAAATATATGGTGGAGGTTCCAGAACTGCAATATATACGCCTTTTTTTGAATTGAGATATACCATTGGGTGCTTATTATTTAGCACTATTGGGACTTTTTTCTTTGATTTCATTGTATGGACACTAATTCACTTCACTAATTAATATATGATTTTTGTAATAATAGATTGCACATTTCAATGTTTATATATACACATAATTTTGTATTGAGTTTGTGTTTTCAGCGCCCCTTCACTTCCGATTCTAAAGTGGATGTAAACCCGACATTTTTTTATTTTATTTTTTTAAGTCACAATGTACAGTACAAGATTTCCTATCATCTGTGCCCAGTCTTGCCACACGGAGGTAATCCAGCTCTGGGCGATCCTCTTTTATTGTTCAGTGAAATAAAACGGACTTACAGAGGAAAACCTTGGTCCGTTCCGCCCCCTTGCAGTGAGTGACAGGTTATTTACATATCTCATGCACTAGCCTGAAAACAGGCATTATTTTTTAATTCCCCCCACTCCTTTTCTGAAGTCATGTGGTTACTTTTCTGGATTTTGACTGGATGTTAGTGATCATAGCAGAATTCAGTGTAATAAATACATAAAAAAAAAATGTATGTTGACAAGGGGAGTGTAGAGGTGGGCGGAGAGCCTACTGACATTACAACTCCACCCACAGAGCTCCAGACAACAGATCCACCCACAGAATCTGTAGTTTTTGAGTTCTTATAACAGACAGAGGGGAGACATTTATAGATAACCACTATGGCAGTAGTTTAGAAAGGATGAGAGTGAGTTTACATCCAAAAATCTTGCAATAGTTAAAGCACTTCCCAAACAGCTTAGAACCAATAAAATTAGGACAACCCTTATTCACCTTAGTTTTGCCTTCCATATTGACTACAATACATTTGGCTAACAGACAAATCTGTAGCAGATTTATTTTCTGAAGGTCAATTAACTATCAGGAGGGGTGGTGTACCATCACAGGAAATCATTCTTACCGTGAAGAAAATGTCTAAGAGAGCTAAAGTTTTGCTTCCAAATTACAAAAGACTAGATGAAGCAAGAAATCATGCATAGGTCTCACATCACTCCATCTTCTTCTTCTCTGAGCTGCCATAAAAAACGAGAATGTTCACCTTTGAGAAGCCAAAACCTACCAAGATGAAATCCATCAATTGTCCCATCTGTGTGAAGGGCATCAACAAAAATGCCATCTGTAGGGTCCAGTCTCACTTCACATGGGGTGTTTTCAAAGTAAGGCCCAGCTGGATCCAAACCTGGATAATCAAGTGAAAATCAGAGACAGGTTAAAAAAAACAAAGAAAAAAATTTAAAGTGGTTGTAAACCTCAGACAAAGCTCATCCCTCTATAGTGCGTAATTTTCTCAATCAGGAATCAGTAATTTCTGTCTGCTGTTTTATTCCTTTGCCTTCAGCATCAGGGGCGAAAGGGACGGCTGCCCCGGGCGATACAATTTGCGGGCGGGAGGGGGCGCAGGTGAAGTGCCGGGCTGGCAGTGTGCTTCACAGTACATACTAGCCGGCTCTGCGCTCCCCCTTCTGCGGCCGCACCGCTCCCCTCTCCCCGCTTAGCGCTGGCTGTGTTTGTGTTCGGCGAGCGCCCTCCTAGACCAGCTCACGTGATAGCAGTGTTCCGCCTATCACACAAGCCAGTCTAGAGAAGGGTACTTTGTTACAGCGTGCCTGCCGAAGTCTGAACACAGACCCAACCAACTCCGTGATACACAGCGGGAGATGGCCACTGTGTATGCATTACCAACCAGACGACAGTGACAGTAAGTAATTCACATAGTCGGCACAGTGAGACTAATGAGCAAGTCGAGACTGCATTTGATGGGTACTTGATGGGCACAGTGTGAGACTGTAATGGGCACAGTGTGAGACCAATGGTGGGCACAGTAATGTTGCATTCATGGGCACAGTGATACTGCATTTAAGGGCACAGTAAGGTTGTAATGGCGGGCACAGTGAGACTAATGATTGGGCAAGTCAAGGCTGCATTTGATGGGCACAGTGAGACTGTAATGGTGGGTACAGTGATATTGCATTCATGGGCACAATGAGGCTGTAATGACGGGCATAGTAAGGCGGAAATGACGGCACAGTGAGGCTGAAATGACGGGCACAGTGAGGCTGAAATGACGGGCACAGTGAGGCTGAAATGACGGGCACAATGAGGCTGAAATGACGGGCACAGTGAGGCTGAAATGGCGGGGCACAGTGAGGCTGAAATGGCGGGGCACAGTGAGGCTGAAATGGCGGGGCACAGTGAGGCTGAAATGGCGGGGCACAGTGAGGCTGAAATGGCGGGGCACAGTGAGGCTGAAATGGCGGGGCACAGTGAGGCTAAACGGCTCTTGTGTCACCCAGATACAGCGCATCTCTGATCTGCAGAAGGGCTCTGTGATTAGCCCTCCTGATCACATGACGGCTGTGTGCAATTAAAGTGAAACAATAAAAGTGAAATATTCCTTTACATTTTGTACCTAGGGGTGAATAACATATGCCTGTGAAATAGCGCATGTTTCCCGTACTTAGAACTGTCTCTGCACAAAGTGTAATTTCTGAAGGAAAGAAAGCCATTTAAAAATGACTCGCGGCTATAATGAATTGTTGGCTCCCGGCAATTCAGAGAGAATTTATTCATAAAAAGAAATGACGTGGGGTTCCCCCCAAATATCCATTTCAGACCCTTCAGGTCTGGTGTGGATTTTAAGGGGAACTCCACCCCAAATTTAAAAAAAAATGGCGTGGAGTTCCCACCAAAAATCCAACCCAGACCCCTTCTCCGAGCACGTAACCTGGCCGGCCGCAGAAAAGAGGGGGGGACGAGAGGCCCCCCCTCTTGAACCATACCAGGCCAAATGCCCTCAACATGGGGAGGATGTCCCCATGTTGATGGGGACAAAGGCCTTATCCCCACAACCCTTGCCTGGTGGTTGTGTGGGTCTTGCGCGCAGGTGGGCTTATCAGTAACTGGAAGACCCCTTTAACAAAGAGGACCCCCAGAACCATTGTACCCCTACCATTTCCCGAAAGGAAGTGTAAATAGTTGTAAAAAAAAAAACACACACACAAAAAGTCCTTCATTAAAAAAAAAAAATATAATAATCCAGCGGTAGTAATCCACTCTCGATCCCCTGATCCCCGCTCCAACGTTGTCGGTATCCAGCGATGGGTGATCTACTCTCTGGTCCAGTGATGAGAAGATCATCCAGGTTCCGGGATCCAGAGCCCAGCATCGCTGGCTGCCTGTCTCCACCGGAGACAGCCCGGCGAATAACATGGCTGGAGCTAGTGACATTTCTTACATAGGTGAGGCGGGGCCACCCGTCACGTGGCCCCACCCTCCTCTGACACAAGGGGGTAGCCTGGCTCCAGCCACGTCATTCGCCGGGCTGTCTCCGGTGGAGACAGGTGGCCGGCGATGCTGCGCTCTGGATCCCGGCCCTAGATGATCTTCTCACCACTGGACCCCGGCGGAGAGGAGATCACCCGTCGAGGAATACCAACATAGCGTTGGAGCAGGGAGTGGGGATCGAGAGTGGATTACCACCGCTGGATTTAATTTTTTTTTTTTTTTTACGTTGTGTGTGTAGGTTTTCTTACAATTATTTACACTTCCTTCGTGAAATGGTACCCCATTACCAATTCACATAGGGGGGCGGGATATGGGGGTCCCCTTTGTTAAAGGAGTCTTCCAGATTCTGATAAGCCCCCCACCTGCAGACCCCCACAACCACAGGGCAAGGGTTGTGGGGATGAGGCCCTTGTCCCCATCAACATGGGGATACTTTCCCCATGTTGAGGGCATGTGGCCCGGTATGGTTCAGGAGGGGGGGGCGCTCTCTTGTCCCCCCTCTTTTCCTGCGGCTGGCCAGGTTAACGTGCTCGGATAAGGGGTCTGGTGTTGATTTTTGGGGGAACTCCACGCCATTTTTTTTTATTTGATGGCGAGGTTCCCCTTAATATCCAAACCAGACCTTAACCACTTGCCGACGGCCGTACGACTATGTACGGCCGCAGGGTGGCTCTAGATCTCTGGGATGCCGTCTTTTGACTGCCGCCCCTTTGCGCGTTCTCCGCGCGCGCTCCCGAGCATGCATCGGGGAACTGCTGTGCTGGCCGTGTCCCTCGGACACAGCCAATCACAGATCGTGGTAAATAGCCAATCACAGTGGCTATTTACAGCGCGATCTGTGCGGCCAATGAGAGATGATCTCAAATGTAAACATATGAGATCATCTCTCATTGCCGGCTCTCCCCTCCTCACACGCGGTGTCTGTGTGAGGAGGGGAGAGAAATCTGAGTTTGCTGTAGTGACCAATCAGTGCCCACCAGTACCACTTGTGCCCCTGTGCCACCAGTACCACCTGTGCCACCAGTACCACCAGAACCACCTGTACCACCTGTGCCCACCAGTACCACCTGTGCCCACCTGTGCCACCTCATCAGTGCCCACCTGTGCCACCTCATCAGTGCCCACCTGTGCCGCAGTCAATCAGTGCACATCTGTGCAGCCTCATTGGTGCACATCAGTACCCATCTCATCAGTACCCATGTCAGTGCCATCTCTGCCGCCTAAATAGTGCCATCTGTGCCGCCTCAGTACCATCTGTGCCGCCTCATCAGTGCATGGGGGGCATTTGTACTTTCCTGGCTTGTTAGGGTCTCAAGAAATGAGATATGCCTTCAGTACATCAGGTGTGATCAATAATTTGCAAAATGTTATCACAAAAACGAAGAAAAAAACATATTTTTTAAAATTTTCGGTCTTTTTTCATTAATAGCGCAAAACATAAAAAACGCAGAGGTGATCAAATACCACCAAAAGAAAGCTCTATTTGTATAAAAAAAAGGACAAAAAAATAATTTGGGTACAGTGTTGCATGACTGAGTAATTGTCATTCAAGCGCTGAAAGCTGAAAATTGGTCTGGTTAGGAGGGGTGTTTAAGTGCCCAGTAAGGAAGTGGTTAAGGGCCTGGTATTTGAATTTGGGGGGACCCCACGCTTAAAAAAAAAAAAAAAAATAGAAATGAATTTCTCTGAATTGCCGCAGCCGACAATTCATTATAGCCCCGAGTCATTTTTAAATTACTTTTTTTCCGTCAGAATGTCATTTAATGCAAAGACTGTTCTAACCATGGGAATAACGCGATAATTTACAGGCATATTATACCCCTCCTAGGTACCAAATTAAAAGGAATATTTCACTTTTATTGTTGCACTTTAAGCATTATTAAATTCACTGCTCCCGAAAAAACGGCCGTTATAAAAAATAAAAATGCATTGATACATGTCCCCTGGGGCAGGACTCAGGTCCCCAAACACTTTTTCTTGTTTAAATATTTTATGGAAGTTTGCACAATATAATACATATTGGTTATACAAATTTAAAATCAAGTAGGTATGTATATACATAACTTTTATCTTCTCTACAATTGTGTAAAAGTAAATATAAAACAAGTATAAGACAAGAACTGTTTGTCAAAAATAAATAAATATAATAATATAAAATATAATAATAATGAAATAAGATAAATTTAACCACTTCCATACCAGGCACTTATACACCTTCCCGCCCAGACCAATTTTTAGCTTTCAGTGCTGTTGCACTGAATGACAATTGCGCGGTCATGCTACACTGTACCCAAACTAAATTTTTATCATGTTGTACCCACAAATAGAGCTTTATTTTGGTGGTATTTGATCACCTCTGGGATTTTTATTTTCTGCAAAAAAAAAAAAAAAAAATACCGAAAATTAAGAAAAAAAAATACTTATTTTTTTTGTTTCCGTTATAAAACATTGTAAATAAGTAGGTTTTCTCCTTCACTAATGGGCACTGATGGTACTGCACTGACTGGCACTGATGGGTACTGATGTGGTGGCATTGATGTGGTGGCACAGATGGGCACGGATAGGCGGCACGGATAGGTGGCGCGGATAGGTGGCACGTATGGGCACTGATAGGTGGCACGGATGGGCACTGATAGGCGGCACAGATGGGCACTGATAGGCGGCACAGATGGGCACTGATAGGTAGCATGGATGGGCACTGATAAGCGGCATGGATGGGCACTGATAAGCGGCATGGATGGGCATAGATGGGCACTAACGTATGTGTCAGACTAATGGATGCCAATGAGTGCCAAACAATGCCTGCCAATCAGTGATGCCCATTGTGGGCACTGATTGGCATCCATTGCAGGCACTGATTGGCATCCATTATGTGTCATCCCTGGTGGTCTAGGGTGGCAAACCTTTGTTTTACATCCCTGGTGGTCTAGTGGAATCCCTGGTGGTCCAGTGGGCATCCTCGGGGGGGCTGTGCTGATAATCAATCAGCACAAACCCCCCCTGTCAGAGGAGCAGCCGATCGCCTCTCCTCTACTCACGTCCATTGGCGGGCAGCAAATGGTTAAGAAGTACCAATTGTGTACTTATAAATTATATTATCATTTTAAACATGCAAAGGGTAAGATAAATCAGATTAAATAAACAAACCATCAGGGGACAGTCAAGATCAGCTTATAGCAGAACAGGGGCCAAGATACGTCCTGAAGAGAAATCCCCAAACACCTTTTAGGACAAAAACTAGCATATTAACCTTTAAAATGAACACTTTGATTTCTCCCATAGACTTCTAAAGAGAGTTTGGCGGCTTTACATATTTACATGCGCTCAATTAAGGATTTATCCAGCGCACCAATTAAGCCATGAACCGGCGCAGCGCATTGCATATAGTAAATCAGCCCTTATGTGTGTGTGTGTGTGTCTCTCTCTCTCTCTCTCTATCTCTATCTCTACGCCACAATACACTACATAAGACCAACCTGCAGGCGTCCTTTAATAGTGTGGGGTGTGTACTTAATCCCCTGAGCCATAATTGGCCAAAGGCACCCTGCCTTTGGCCAATTATGGCTGTCTGTGCTAAAGGTGCTCTGATTGGTCAAACCATTTGGGGCATAGTGCATGCTTGGCCAATCACCAGCCAGCAATGCACTGTGATGGCGCAGTGAATTATGGGCCGTGACGCGCCGCTCGAATTTGGCGTGAACGGCCCATAATAAGCACTTGCTCCCTACGTTGCGCCGGCGTGGCGTAAATTGGTCGGCGTAAGCCCGCCTAATTCAAAGTAGGAAGGAAGTGGACGTGATCCATTTAAATGAAGCATGACCCCATGCAAATGAAGGGCCGAACGAACAGCGCCGTCCCGTGGACGCTTCCCAGTATGCATGTGCAGAATCACGTCGGGACAAACGCCTAAGATACATCGAATCACTGAAAGTAGCCTACGCACAGCCCTATTCACGTAGTACTATGTAAACTACGTAAAATACAAAGGCTGTTCCGACGTCCATACCTTTGCATGGGTTGCGTCACCTTTGGGTGGAATAACTTTACGCCGGACGTACGCCTTACTTAAATGGCGTATATTACAGCGACGGGCGCAAGTACATTCGTGAATCGGCGTATCTCGGTCATTTACATATTCGACGCGTAAATCAATAGAAGCGCCCCTTGCGGCCAGCGTAAATATGTGCCCAAGATACGACAGCATAGGAAAAATTTCAGGCGTATCTTGCTTACAGAATCAGGCGCATAGATACGACGGCGCATCCATGCACTTACGTGGCGTATCTGTAGATACGTCGGCGTAAGTGCTTTTCTGAATCCAGCCCAGAGTCTCTAAACTCATTCAAATCAAATCTAAAAACCTTTTCTTAAGACAAGCTTTCATGTAATTATCACTTTTTTCCTTTACCCTGTGCATTTCTTATTGTCTTCTTTGTAAAGCGCTTTGAGAAGCTATCTTTAAAAGGCACTATATAAAATAACGTTTATTAATATTATTATCAAGAGCATCAGAACTCCACTCTACCTACCAGAAAGTCTTCCAATCCCTCTCATTCTTTGTCCAGCATCACCAACAACGTGTGCCCCCAGACTGTGGCCAATCAAGTGGACCTTTTGCATGTCGTAGCCTAATGTTCGCTGAGAGAGATGAAATGTTATCTGCCATGCTCTGAAATTTGTCTTTTATGCAAAACTCTACTCCTACCCATGTTTCCTAGCTTACCATTAAGAAATATTGTAAGGTTTATAGAATGCAGTAGAGTAAAACAGTGAGCCTCAGACAGGCCTGGACTGGCCATAGGGCACACGGGGCATTTGGCCGGGGCCACTGGCTGCAAGTCATTGAGGGCCCAAGGCAGCTGGGCTGCTCTTTGAGCCTGCGATGCTCACGCAACCAGTAGGCTGCCAGTTCAGTTTAATTGTTAGTGCCAGGGGGAGGAGTTAGAGGAAACACCTTTGGCCTCTCTGCCACCATGGCCACCAGTATAGTTCAGCCGTTGGCGCCAGGGGGTGTGACCATGAAGGGGAGAGGAGCTAGGGGAAACACCTGACGCAAACACCATGGAACTGGATCAGAGAGAACATGAGTGCGGCCCCCCTGCCTCTCAAAGCCTGCAAGAGTGAGAAGAGGAGAAGCAGCCATTGAGAGGCTGCAAGAGGAAATTAAGAGCATGACTATTCTATATGCAGCCACCCCCACTGCTCCTCCTATCTAGATTACAGGGGGGCCGCACTCACATTCTCTCCGATCCAGTTCCATGGTGTCTGCATCAGGTGTTTCCCCTAGCTCTTCTCCCCTCCGCCCCCTTCGTGCTCTGTCCCATTCCCTCCACCCCCTCATGCTCTCTGTCACCTCCATGCTCTCCACCCTTCGTGCTCTCTGCCTCACCCCCAGTTTTCTCCAGCCCCCCCCCCCTGTGCTCTCCTGTTCTCCCTGTGTTCTCTGCCTCTCAACTGTGCTCTCCACCCCACCCTGTGTTCTCCAGCTTCCCCCCAGTGCTCTCTGCCCCACCACATGTTCTCTGGCTTCCTCCCTGTGCCTCCCCCACCTCTGCTGGATTCCCCCCTCCCTTGTCCCAGGGGAAACCATCAGGATGGAGAGCAGGGAAGGGGCCAGTTAACATGTCATGGGCTGCTCAGTCCAAAATGACCAGGCCTATTTTTTGTTCCAGTCCGGGCCTCAGCTCAACTTTGACTTGCTGGCATGGTACATACCTCTAGAAAGTTCAAAAAATAGGCAATTTCAGCCCCAACCACACGGACGTTAATGGCGCTTTGTGTGTAGAGGGAAAACGCTCCTCCTCTCCAGTCTACACAGAAACAGTTCACATCTGACACACTTAGAAAAGCCTACAACAGAGGAAATCATGTAATATAGGTCAAATAATGGGACAGTTAGCCAGAATCCCTTTTCTTCAGCCACACTGACCTGACTCATCTCTACCAGCCACGGCTTGTCCCCCCACTCGAAAGCTCCATGGACAATGAATATGGAGTTCTTGTTGGGATCAAAGTTGGTGCCAATGACTGAGGAGACATCGAAAGCGCTGATTACCTGGAAGAGAAATGCTCATTAGCTACATTATGGTACTCTGCTACTAGGTCCTCTAGTTAGACTGCTTGTTAAAATCGTTTTTTGTTTCATTGTAGTGAATGAAGCAGTGATTGATTATTTTTATCTGGTCAGTGCTTGATTCCTTCCACTTGCGTCTGAAATACGTTTCCAGAATATAGGGCAGGGAGATTCAAATAGATTGTAAAGTGCAGTGCTAATTAATTAAAGGTCCATATGCATAGTCCATAAATTATCCAGTAATTGCTGGAGTGGAGATCAAATATCACTAGTGCAGAGAGAACGCCACCATCATCCAAACACACTAAAAGTGTAAAGGTTTAATATTTTTATTTTTTTTTAAAGTATGAATGATCTGAATAATGCGCTCCCCTTCCGATCATCCACCGCTGCGCACAAGGAGATGTGAATAGCAAAGACCTAGCTGCTGTTTTAAATAATAAGTGAATGTAAAAATATGAACAAAGGAAAAGATCACCATACATATGTGAATATATAAAGTGTAACAGTCCATAAACAGCGCTGAGAAAATATTGCAATTCTCCTAAAGTATCATTGAGAATCACAGTGCAAGACAGAATGTAAGCATCTATGTGATAAGATGAGTGCATATATCAAGCCGTGAATATACCGTATTTATCGGGGTATAGCGCGCTCCCGCGTATAGCGCGCACCCCTAAAGTTGCCGCCATTCCTGTGGAAAAAAAGTTTTTTGTACTTACAGTTTTGGTGTCTTGCGCGGCGTCCATCGGCGGCTTCGGGTGTCCTCTTCGTCCGGTCCAGGGTCCGTCTGCGGCTTCGGGTGTCCTCTTCGTCTGGTCCGGTGTCCTCTTCGGCAGGTCCGGTGTCCTGTTCGGCGGGTCCGGTGTCCTCTTCGGCGGGTCCGGTGTCCTCTTCGGCAGGTCCGGCTCCTCTCGCGCTGACGTCCTGGCCGAGTCTGCCCGATTATACCCGAGTGTACTGCGCTCGGTATATTCCGGCGCAGTATTTGAAACTCAGCACGGGAAATCGGCTATCGGCGTATACCGCGCACCCATGATTTTGCCCTGATTTTCAGGGCAAAAAAGTGCGCGGTATACGCCGATAAATACGGTAATGTGTATTAGACAAAATAGCCATAGAAAGTGATCTAAATTCTTCAGGGATCTTCCACCACACCTAGGTGCTTACCCATCTATATTGTTTTAATTTTACCTGTATAGATATACAAGTTTTTATTCAGTTGCATGCTCTTCTTGTCATAAGAAGCGCATTTATTGTTATTTTAACTTTGTTTTTATTTTGTGATTTTTTGACATGGTACAGTAATCTGTGCAGTTCCTGGCCACGGGGACACTCGATTAGCGTATCATTATTTAGTACCTTCTATTAGCACTTCTATTGCTTAATGTTACCACTTCCGCCCTTAGTTATGTCCACGGGTTGTTGGAATCTATCATCAGACTTCCGCCCTTCCGCCTATGCGTGACGCAACCGCGTCACAATATCGTAGATGGGAGGGACCGCAGTGTATGATGCGAGGGCTTCCCCTATGGTTATGGGGATTAGCCAATGCATCGCGTGACGAGGAAGGCAGGGCGGTCACGACGCGACGGGTGACGTCGCTGCAATGTAGGCTGGCCACTCGCTGACATAGAAGGTGATGTACGATCACCGCTGTTTGACATACAGCTGGGCGTTTCCTTCTACACGTCACGGGAGGCGGGGTGTTCAAACGAGTCACTGACTCAAAAGGGAGGATGTCAGACTGTGTAGCCAACCCCATGAGGAAATCAGGAATGATGAAACATGTCGGGGCGTGGCTACATAGTCAGTGATTAAGTTACCATCACGCTTGCTGTGCTGTGCTGTGTTCGGAGCTATTCATCTACCAGGGAAGCCATGAGCCAGCCGACGCGACCACAGACCTGCTAAGTGGTGAGATCGTGTCTGTCTGATCGTGGGTCCGCCGTGGCCAAGCGCTTTACCATGAAAAGATGTTTTAGGATTACGTTGACTGCTGTCATTCACTGCTCAGTGTGTGAGCTTTGCTTGTGAGTTTAACTTTTGGACTTGCTTTGGTGCGTTATTAAAACTATTTTACGGTATTACACTATGGTATTTTCCTTTTATTTCCTTTACATTTTTGGAGCACTTTAGAGGACACCACATAATCGTTTGAGGATTTCCTTTGATGTTTTAAGCTAAACTGCCTAGGTACGCAAGTGCTGAGGCAATTAGTTCCGGTGAGTGACCATTTTGACGGGTGGTGGAAACACTGTTCACCTAGGTGTGGTGGAAGATCCCTGAAGAATTTAGATCACTTTTATGGACTTTTTGTCTAATACACATTATATTCACGGCTTGATATATGCACTCATCTTATCACATAGATGCTTACATTCTGTCTTGCACTGTGATTCTCAATGATACTTTAGGAGAATTGCAATATTTTCTCAGCGCTGTTTATGGACTGTTACACTTTATATATTCACATATGTATGGTGATCTTTTCCTTTGTTCATATTTTTACATTTTTTTTTTTTAAATAACAAACATACCATACTAACCTCCACTGTGCAGTTAGTTTTGCACAGAGTCTTCTGGGGTTCCTCTGCCGCTGTCTTGGCTCCTCCCCGCAAGAGCTAACCCCCCTCTGGGAAGCGCTCTCCCAAGGGGGTTAGCTTGCGAGCACGCTCCTGTGTGATACAGTCGGCACCCATAGCCGCTAACTGTATCACTCGGCCCCGCCCTTCGGCATGTTGCATTATTGATTTGATTGACAGCAGCGGGAGCCAGTGGATGCCATTGATTTGTATGACAGTAAAACAGGGGCTCGGCGGGGCCAGAGAGTGCAAAGTGTTTTTCTACCTTAATGCATAGGATCCTCCCTGCAAGAGCTAACCCGCCTCTGGGAAGCACTCTCCCAAGGAGGTTAGCTTGCGGGCACGCTACTGTGTGATACAGTCGGCGCCCATAGCCGCCGACTGTATCACTCGGCCCTGCCCTCCGGCGTGTTGCGTCATTGATTTGATTGACAGCAGCGAGATACAATGGATGCCAATGGCTGCCCTTCTATCAATCATCCAATAAAGAGCCCTGAAGTGCTGGGGGAAAGCGACGCGGGATCGCGCCCACTGAGTTTTGGGTCTCAGGTAAGTAAAATGGGGGCTCGGGGGAGGGGGGGGGGCAGAGAGTGCAAGGTGTTTTTTCCTCTTAATGCATAGGATGCATTAAGAGGAAAAAACATGAAGCTTTACAAACCATCAGATAGACTGTTAAGCGCACAGGTTATCAACCAAATGACAGCTCTAGCATCAATAGGGATAATCTCCAGCAACTCCACAGCAGCCCCTGAAGTCTCAGTTAAAACATAAAAAGAAACTCCTCATCGTGCAGACATCTAAATAAGGTGTCCGATTCTTCCCTATGCGTTTTGTCATCAATGACGTCGTCAGAGGCATGGCTGGACATAAGCTATTACTCATATATATATATATATATATATATATATATATATATATATATATATATATATGTGGACGGCTTACATGATGGGCAGATATTACTTGTGTTCCACTAACAGGAACAGAAAGTCTAAGTCCAAAGCATAACTAACTAGTATATGGTCCCCAATTCAAGGAAACAATATACGTGGTATATAAACATAATCACAATAACTAGTATATGGATTGTGGACCATATACTAGTTAGTTCCGCCTTGGATCACATGGATTTTTTTAACCACTTCCAGCCCAAGGATGTCATATGACATCCAAGACCGGCAATTCTGTGCACTGTAAGAATGATCATAGCAGCAGTTCAGCCACTTGATCGTTCTTACAGGCAATGGGATGGGACATCCCCCCTCCCGCTGCCTTCCGGTGTTCCTCTGGGCTCTCCCGTGCCATCGGGACCCGGAGAAAGAATCTACCGCCACCAGATGAAGAGTGTAGAGATTTCCAGTGACAAGATGGTCACCAGTCATCTCTATGACAGTCCCCGTGTGCTTGCGCTCAGAATCAATAGCACACATAAGTCTTACCCACATATGTAAACGCCGTTCAAACCACACATGTAAGATATCGATGCGTACATTACAGCGAGAGCGTAACATCATCTTTCATGATATAGAAAAAGATTTTGATAACTTTACTGTTTGTTTTTTAACCCCCCCCCCCCCAAAAAAAAAAAAAAAACACATTTAAAAAGTTGTTGCGCAAATACCATGTGACATAAAAAGTTGCAATGACCACCATTTTATTCCCTAGGGTGTCTGCTAAAAAAAACAGGTGTAATGTTTGGGGGTTCTGAGTAATTTTCTAGCATGTAGGAGAGGAGTGCCAGAATAATTAAATAGATTTCCTGTTCGAGGAAGGCAAGTAATGTCCGCCCCATATACAGTAAAACCTTGGTTTGAGAGTAACTTGGTTTGAGAGCGTTTTGCAAGACAAGCTCAGTTTTTAAAATACATTTTGACTTGATATACAAGTGATGTCTTGATATACAGGTAGCCTCATGTCACAACTGAGTATAAAAGAGAATAGAGGAGCCTCTAAGTGTAACAATATGGTTACATTTAATGAAGGTACAACATTTAGAAACTTGCTACACTTGGCGGCCCCTCTCTTCTCTTTTATACTCTGGAGCTCCTGCTGGATTTTGCTTCTAATCTCCTTGTGGAGGCTTCCATGTGTGGATGGAGATTTTATGGTTACACAACCTATCACGTTGCTATCATTTTTATATAGACTATAAACTGAAGGACTTTGAAATAAATGGTTGTGGAACGAATCATCTGATTTTCCATTATTTCTTATGGGGAAATTTGCTTTCATATACAAGTGCTTTAGATTACAAGCATGTTTCTGGAACAAATTATACTTGCAAACCAAGGTTTTACTGTATACAGAATAATTGCTTACATCCAGGGATGCGTCCAAGATAGGATGCATGCGCCGTTAGTTTTTAGTACTTATTTGAAGCTCAGCCCATCATTTGCATGGGGTCACGCTTCATTTAAATGTTACACGCCCACTTCCAACTACTTTGACTTACGCCGACGACTATACGCTACGCCGGCGCAACGTTGGGAGCATTTGCTTTGTGAATTCCATGCTTGCCTCTCAACGTTGCACCAGCGTAGCGTAAAGAAGATACGCTACGCCTGCATAAAGATGCGCTGAGGTACGTGAATCTACCCCATTGTTTTTTCTAGACCATTAAAAATGCTTGTGTGTATGTGGCATAAGAACCAGTGTGTTTGGGAGATGGTGCCCATCTCTCTGCACTTGATATTTGATCTCCACTCCAGCAATTGCTCACCTGCTTAATTTATGGACTATGCATATGGACCTTAATTAATTAACGCTGCACCTTTCCAATATATCAGTTTGTGTTCATCTATGCATATTGTGTCAGCTGCTTACCATTTTCAATTTATTTAAACCATATGACCATAGCACAACAAATGGTTATTTATTTTTTTATTTCTATAGGGAGTGTGAAAATTTGCTATTTTCCTGCCAATCCCTGAAAATAGGCATCCAGAAGGT
Organism: Rana kukunoris; assembly: GCA_029574335.1. Classification (NCBI taxonomy): domain Eukaryota; kingdom Metazoa; phylum Chordata; class Amphibia; order Anura; family Ranidae; genus Rana; species Rana kukunoris. The sequence continues at coordinate 25,213,561 of CM056056.1, read as the reverse complement.
GGCTGGGGAGGTGATGAATATTTGGGAGGCCTCTGCAGAATGTTTTTTCCTCTCTAGGGGGATTCCAGTTCTCTTGGGGGGCTGCTTCCCTGGGAGGCAGCAATGCTGGCTGCAGCACTGTAAGTCTATCAAACCAAAAATAGTCACAGAAGGAGGGTAATGCTGCGCTGTAAAGGGTGAGTGGGAAAGGGACTAAGTGAATATAACTAGTATTAACCCCTTCCATACAGGGCATTTTCACCCCCTTCCTGCCCAGACCAATTTTTAGTTTTCAGCGCTGTTGCACTTTGAATGACAATTGCGCGGTCAGGCAACACTGTACCCAAATTAAATCGTTATGTTTTTTTCCCCACACAAATAGAGATTTCTTTTAGTGGTATTTGATCATCTCTGCGGTTTTTATTTTTTGCGCTATAAACAAAAGAAGAGCGACAATTTTAAAAAAAACACAATATTTTTTCCTTTTTATTTAATACATATCACAATATTTTTTCTTTTTCCCCTCAGTTTAGACCGATACGTATTCTACGTATTTTTGGTAAAAAAAAAACGCAATAATCGTATATTGATTGGTTTGCGCAAAAGTTATACCGTCTACAAAATAGTTGATAGATTTGTGGCATTTTTATTTTTATTTTTTTTACTAGTAATGGCGGCGATCTGCGTGTTTTTTTTGTGACCGTGACGTTGCGGCGGACATATCGGACACTTTTGACACGTTTTTGGGACCATTCACATTTACACAGCGATTAGTGCTATAAAACTGCACTGATTACTGTGTAAATGTGACTGGCAGGGAAGGGGTTAACACTAGGGGGCGCTGAAGGGGTTAAAATGTGTCCTAAAGTATGCTCTAACTTTAGGGGGAGGGGGACTCACAGGGGGAGGAGATCGATGTGTGTTCCTCTGTACTGGGAACACACATCAATCTCCTCACCGCTGACAGGAGGTGGATCTGTGTGTTTACACACACAGATCCACACTCCTGACGTGATTGCCGGAAATCGCGGGTGCCCGGCGGCAATCACGACCGCCGGGCACGCGCGCAGGATCGCGAGTGGTGCCGCGGGTGCGCGCACGCGCCCTAGAACGCCGTGAAGACAGGACGTTGTGCAACGTCCAGTCTCATCGGCGAGGGGATGACCATGACGTCAATCCCCTATGGGCAGGTAAGGCAGTGGTTAAGAAATAGTGATCAGTCAATCAAATGTAAAACATGTAGGACATATGTTAAAACAAATGAAACATATGTAACACTTAAACGAATACAAAGCCAAAATAGGTAAAACTTAAAAAGAAGTGATGAGTGCAATTGTGCAAAAAGACATGCGTGACAAAAAAAAAGTCCTCAAATAGAATGTTGTATTTAAAAATCTTCCATATTGCAACAATGTATAAGCTTCAGTATTCATGTGCAAACAGCAACAACATAAAGTGCCAGTGCTGGTGTCAAGTTGCCAACGTGGATATCAAATAGGAAAATGCTCCTTTTCCCCTTGTGATTAGTGAGGATGCCCATGGGCGTCCGCTGAATTTTTTTCAGAGGGGGGCGCTTTGGCAGCGGCGATACACAGTCGCATTTTACCCTTTCTTCGACCGCTAGCGGGGTTAAAAGCGCCCCCCCCCCCCACGTTAAAATGTAAAAACACCCCACTGTGCCCCCTGCATCTTTCAATATCTCTTTGTCACTTCTGTGTACCCCGTCTCCACAACTGCATCTCTGGACCCCTTTACATTACACAGCACCCCATAGCTCTGGACCCCTTTACATTACACAGCACCCTGCATTACTGGCCCCCTTTACATTACACAGCACCCTGCATTACTGGCCCTCTTTACATTACACAACACTTATCACTGGACCCCTTTACATTACACAGCACCCTGCATCACTGCCCCCCTTTACATTACAGGGCACCCTGCATCACTGGCCCCCTTTACATTACACAGCACCCTGCATCATTGGACCCCTTTACATTACACAGCACCCTGCACCACTGGACCCTTTTACATTACACAGCACCCCTTTTCCCTTGACTGAAACACTACACTATATTGACAGTATATTTATTTCAGGTCTAAAAGAGGAACCTTTTGGAATTAGGGACAAACGGATTTGATTCCAGAAGAGGGACAGGCACTGTAAATAAGGGACAATTAGAGGGGAGGGGAGCGCTGCAGTCATCGCTTAAATCGCCCCTAGGGCCAGTTTGGCCCTGCTCCTGGCTCTCCCTGGCGCTTCCAGGGGGCGGCAAACGACCCCCTTTGCCCTATGGAGCGGACGCCCATGAGGATGCCCCCTTGCTTTACTGCTGTAAGGTAACAGCATATAAAGATCTTTCTAGGTACAAGCGGCATTGATTCCAACCGTTTCCTGGTGAGGCGTCTCTTGATACTGTGTAACCTAGGTCTCTAAACAGAGTCTCCCTGTGTGGCCCCCTCTGATATATCAGCAGTGATCCTCACAAAGGGAGATACATACGCCAATAGTGTAGTAGTTTAAAATATTTATTAATAAAAAAAAAACACAAATCAGGGTACTAACAATAAAGTGCATAAAAATCAGCATAAAACGAGCAGCATGCTCACACGCGTGCCTCTGGTGTCTCGACGCGTATTTGTCACGGTCACGTGACTTCATCAGGAGACTGATTTTTGAACCCTATTTTCCATCCATCTGGCGGATCGGATGAAAAACGAACAGGCGGTCTGTTTTCATCCTGTCTCCCGTAGAGGAAAGCGGAGATCTGACAGGTTCATCTCTCCACACAGTGAGCAAAGATGGACCTGTCATGCGCTGGCCCAGCGGGGATCAGCGGATCGATCCCTGCTGAGCAAGTAGAGTACATTAAAACGGATTTGCATGTGTGAAAGAGGCCTAATACTGTAGTTTAAGACATGTTTTTACCACCCCAGTTCCAAACGAACCCCCTTTAGGTGCAGTAGTCAGGGGTGTACACATGTCACAGCCGCGCCAGGAGTTATACACACTTTCATGGTTGGTGGGTGTAGCACTTGTCAAGTATGAATCAGGCCTCTCTGCAAGTGCCCTGCAACCTTGTGCAGTACAGCAAATAAGGGGTTACATAGGCCACATTGTGTTGCTTTCTCACCACCTGATTTAACCCCTTGGACCCCACAGAAACATGCAGTTGCAGAGAATTTGCAGAGTTGTCCCTTTTACTTGAATGGGTCACGATTGGTAGACAGTTGCACCCACCAAAAGCAACAGGGTGTTTAATTCCTGCTGCGGCATGTGCAGGGGCGGACTGACCATTGAGGCTCTCGGGCACTGCCCGAGGGCCCCATGCCACTAGGGGGCCCCATCAGGGTTGCCAGGCTCATTAAAACCAGGGACAGTATGTCAAAATCTGTGTTTTTTTACATATGACCCTAATATGTCTGAAACCGACATGCTTTTGATGTGAAAATCCCGAGATTTTAGCTGCCCCGCCTCTGCACTGCTTCCTGGCGTGGTGACCATCTGTAAGCCCAGGGGCAGAGCTGTATCCTGGCCTAGGCCAACAAGGCCCAGGCCTAGGGCAGCACTTTGCAGGGGGGCAGCACGAAAAGAGTCCCCGCCAGCTTGCGCTACACTGTTAGGAAATTTTGTTTAGCGCCCCCATAAAGCGGCTGGGCTGCTTCCTGGTATGCATTTTATCATCCTGGACAACAAACCTTCCTCACTGTGCTATATGTTTTCTGCTGCACCATCTACTTAAAGTAGAACTATAGGCAACACTTTTTTTTTCATTTTGGGTAGAATAAGGGAGGGTTATAGCCCCTGTCAGTTTATTTTTTACCATCTCTGTCCCATTGTGAAGGTTTCCCTTCACTTCCTGCTCGCCGGGCAACCAGGAAGTAAGAGGAAATCTAAGTAAAATAAGGGAATCCATTGCCCCCCTACCCCAGGCCCTCAGAACTAGTGTCCTCACTCGAAAATTTCAGGGCGGGTCTTAAACAACACAGGGTGTGGCTGAGACAGGAAGGGGCTAGGCCTAGGGCAGCACAAAACCTAAATACACCTCTGCCCAGGGGCCCCATAATCTTCTATTGCCCGGGGGCCCCATGAGTTGTCAGTCCGCCCCTGGGCATGTGTGCACCTTTCCTAATGAGGAAACATCCCTTAAGAAGGGATTACATTTTTTTTTGTGAAGAGGATGCCTTAATCACTTTAAGACCAAGCCTATTTTTCAAACTTGTTGGTTACAAGTAAAAATAGTTTTTTTTTTTGCTAGAAAATTACTTGTGTAGCGCCCCCCTACTTTCAGTATGGGCACTACGCTCAAGTTAATGGGGAATGGGAGAGCTAGTTTTGCTAACGGTGGCTGGTAGATTGACAGGTACACTTGAAGCTGTCAACCGGTGACCTTGACTGAAATTACTGGGAGGATTCGGCTGCAGGGCTTGTGGCAGGAGTCTGTCCGGAGGCGCTTCACCCACTCTGGCTGGAGTGGCGACAAACTGTGCTATTGATGAAAGCAGGCTTGCTTTCCAACCTATCCTGGGCCTGATAATGCAAATGTTCTTCTTCCGCTTCACCAACCTTTCCTATCCCACTTCATGTTGGTGTTGGCCATGTGTTGGGCCTTGGAAATAAAGCATTGAAAAACTCCATTGCTGACTGGACATTCGCTCACTACCTTTACTCACTACCACCACCCCTAGACAAATCACTGAGGGCAACTTAATACGCCGATCCCAAAAACAACTAGCGGCTCCTGAATGGGGTAGCGCTACACATGGGGGCTTGTCCGGGATTAGGCTGTTGCCCATAGGAACTGAGAAAGTGAGTACTTGATTTACTAAAGAGCGAAAAGAGCAGTATAGTGTTTTTTGAACTGTCCGGCATTGAGGGAGTTAACCTCGCACCGCTAGGCCTAGGCGTATGTGCAGCATAGCACGCGCCTACAACGTGTCTGGACAATTTCTTTCATTTGGGAGGAGTCTCCCACCCCTACGTGAGACGTATAATAGAGTCTTCGCGCCATTTCAGCAGAACACCGCCCACCTGCAAGAGAGAAGGAGGAACACGTAAAGATGTCTGCCTTCTTGCAACCTGGCGTTGCTGCCTTGCGACAGACCCCCAATCATCTCACCGAGGACCCTTAGTGTGTTCACCCCACCAGGTGTACCGGTGACTGATACGGGCGTCCGCTTGTCTGCTCAAGGACAGTTCGTGCTCCTGTCCAGTATCGGAACGGAGATGCTGGGCCTGCTTTGCCCCGGTGTGGGGCGTTATCTGTGAAAATCCAGCCTTTTTCCCAAAGCCAGCGATGTCGGGTGTACTTGTTTGTGGCAACATCACCTGCACAAGCCCCAAAGGAGTATCGGGTGGACTTCATCACCGCTAGCGTCACCGCGGAGGAGGAAGCAGAATGGCCGGAACTCTCTCTCCATCTGTAGTTATTGTAGAACCAGAAGTCCGGGACCTTGAGATAATTTCGGTATTGTCCACTTTAACTCTGCCTTCGGCTACCTCGCTACCTCGCTCCTTGGAGGTAAACCCTGTGCATGAAACAACTGATACCCAGTTAGACAGCATATCGAAGGCCACCACTTCCACAGTGGTCACCGTGTGGTGTGCCTTTACCAGAGTAGGGTCTGCTCCAGCTTCCCGCGGCTGTGGTCGAGGCCTACCGGAGGAGGAATTGAATCTTTCAGACCGAGACTCTTTGTCCGATGATTGCGACATACCTGACTATTTGTTTGAACCGCAGTTCCCCAAGTCACAGGGTTTTGGAAGATCCCATGCCCTGCACGGTACTCGGAGGAGGAAGAAACGCTCCGGCCGGAGCGCATCCCGTGGGTCTCAACAGCCGTCCGCAGATGTCCCGCAGCCAACCCGGGGAGTCGGTGAGTCAAATTCTATGTTCAGTGTCACACTCACCACCCCTGTACCCTTTGTTGCTCCCGTTCTGAAAAGGGCACCGGACACTTTAGTACTGGCGGGACGAGGAGACCCTCGAACAGTGCAAAACTTGGCTCGCCTACAGCGTGTGGTAATCCAGAAGATTGCCACCGAATACGAGTATGAATACCCATATGTGCCACCCCTGCTTCTTTACCGGATTGATCAAGAAAGAGACGGTTGGTGTCAAGAGGCTATCTGGTCGCACCTGAAGGTACCCCGTGTTTTAATAGGTGCGGATCTTAGGCTGGCCCATCTGAATGTGGAATTTGAGGCCTGTCACCGTGATTGGAGCTGGGGTCGACATATTTACTGGGACCAGGTTGTCTTGAAGTGCCCTGGAAAAAGAGGATCAGACCTTTTTGGTGTCATCCACAACCACCAGGGGGGGGTCCCATTTGGTTGCCTGACCCCTGATTTTATAAGTGAGACACTTGACTGTTATGCCAGGCCTGCTAACTTTGAAAAAGTTTTGTACAAGGGAACTCGCCCCCACTCAGTTTGTTTTTTCTCCCAGTTTTTGCTTTCCCCCTACTCCTCCAGATCCACATGGACATATTTGTGCAGAACGCTGGGAGGGGTTGGGTTCAGTCAGTTAGAGAGTGGGGCCTTGCCAACTTTTATGCAGCTTCAATGGAATCAGCGGAGGAACTGTTGTATGCTTTTGCTTCTCTTTTGCTGCTACTTCTGTGCACTTAAATTGGACTGCCGCAGTACCAGCGCACTGACCACTAGGGGCAGTGTTCTGCAATGTCCCCTGCAGAACAGAATTATACATACAGTTTTCTTTTTTTTTTATTATAAAGTATAACTATGCTTAGCACTTAAACTCCCTGGGAGGAAGGGAAATTTCACGTTCGGGCTCGAGTGTGCAGTTTCAGTTCTGACCTTGGAGACTGTATATAGGTGAAGATTTGGTATTATATTAGGATGTATGTTTTCTCTTATGGTTCCTATTCAGGTTCTGGACCCACCTACTATCAACACTGCGGAGAATGGGCAGGATAGATAGCTAGGGTTGTGTATGTTTGTATGTCAACTGTTATTTACAATTATTAATATTGTAATTTAATGTGTTAAATTATTCCTCTAATTTTCTTGCTTTTCTATTTTTATTGGCAAGTATCAGGCTGGTATTCAGGATTGAATTCCTTCGACACTGGGGACAGTGTCTTTTCAAGTGTGGGGAGTATGTAGCGCCCCCCTACTTTCAGTATGGGCACTACGCTAACGTTAATGGGGAATGGGAGAGTTAGCTTTGCTCCCATTCATAATTTGCGCAAAATTTGGGCTGCTGTCATTCGGAACTGTCCTGTTGGGCCAGTCTGCACTCCAGGGGTAATGTTCACACCCCTGGGCGACAGGTGGTGCAGGAGGGGTTCTGACGGAGCCACTTTTCCCCAGCAGCCAATTGGAGGAGTTTTCCCTTGCGGGGCATGCTGGGGAGGGGTATATCCGTGGCAGACGCCATCTTCTTTGGGTCTTCTTCTGCGCGGGTTCCAGGTGCGGCACCCACCTTCAGGGTGTGCGCATCCAATGGACCCTGGCGACATGGCCTACCTGGCCAGGGTCATATGCCGCGCGGAGTCCCATGCGGATTTTGAAAGGGGCCCCAGTGGCTTACTGGGTCCCCGGAGGCAGGTGATCCAAAAGAGCTGGAACGAACCATCGGGGATCCGGTGACCGGGAGATTGACAGGTACACTTGAAGCTGTCAACCGGTGACCTTGACTGAACTTACTGGGAGAATTCGCTCAAGAATCCATTTAGCTCATCCAAGTACTAGACCTGTGGCGGAGGCCTGTTCCTCCCAGCTAACCTAAGCGACATTTCGGCTGCCAGGCTTGTGGCAGAAGTCTGTCCAGGAGGCGCTTCACCCACTCTGGCTAGAGTGGCGACGAACTGTGCTATTGTTGAAAGCAGGCTTGCTTTCCCACCTATCCTGGGCCTGATACTGCAAATGTTCTTATTCTGCTTCACCAACCCACTTCATGTTGGTGTTAGCCATGTGTTGGGCCTTGGAAATAAAGCACTGAAAAACTCCTTTGCTGACTGGACATTCGCTCACTACCTTTACTCACTAAAGCCCCAAACATTATATATATTTTTTCTAACACCCCCTTCCTGCCCAGACCAATTTTTAGTTTTCGGCACTGTTGCACTTTGAATGACAATCGTGCAGTCATGCAATACCGTACCCAAATTAAATCTTTATGTCCCCCCCCCACAAATAGAGATTTTGTATGGTGATATTTGATCATCTCTGCGGTTTTAATTTTTTGCGTTATAAACAAAAGAAAAGCGACAATTTTAAAAACAAACACAATATTTATAACTTTTTGATGTAATAAATGGCACAATTTTTATTTTATTTTTTTTTTTTAATTTTTTCCTTAGTTTAGACCGATACGTATTCTTCTACATATTTTTGGCAAAAAATAAATAAAAAATAAAATCGCACTAAGTGTATATTGATTGGTTTGCGCAAAAATTATAGCGTCTACAAAATAGGGGATAGATTTCTGTCATTTTTTTTTTTTACTAGTAATGGCAGCGATCTGCGATTTTTATTGTGACCGTGACATTGCGGCGCACACACCGGACACGTTTTTGGGACCATTCACATTTATACAGCGATTAGTGCTATAAAACTGCACTGATCACTGTGTAAATGTGACTGGCAAGGAAGGGGTTAACACTAGGGGGCGCTGAAGGGGTTAATATTTTCCCTAAAGTGTGTTCTAACTGTAGGGGGAGGGGACTCACAAGGGGAGGAGACTGATGTGTGTTTCTCTGTACTGGGAACACAGCATCGGTCGCCTCACCTCTGAAAGGAGGTGGATCTGTGTGTTTACACACACAGACCCACACTCTTGCCGTGATCACTGGCAATCACGGGTGCCCGGTGGACATCGTGGGCCTTGTCACAGGTGGTGCCGGGGGCGCGAGCGCCCTAGATTGCCGGGAAAAAAGGACATCATATGACATCCACCCAGATCGAGAGAGGGTTCCTGCCGGCATCATTTTACAATGGCCTCGTAAGGAAGAGGTTAAAAAAAAAATATAAAAAATATGGCAACAGTAAAGTTAGTTTTAATATTGTGAAAAATAATGTTACGCCAAGTAAATTGATACGCATACTTTAAAATTGCGCCGCTAATGGAATAGCGACAAACTTTTATCCTTAAAAATCTCCATAGGCGACGTTTAAAAAAATTCTACAGGTTGCATGTTTTGAGTTACAGAGGAGGTACAGAGGAGGTCTGGGGCTAGAATTATTGCTTTAGCCGCGACTGTCTGTACTGCAGGGGTCTCAAACTCAAATTACCTGAGGGCCACATGACAAGTTTTCATATCCCATGGGGGGCCACATGCAAACTTTCAAACTTCAAAAACAGTACTGGTGTCAGCGAACGTATTATTAACCCCCAGCTCTGTGTCAGCGGACACATTATTAACCCCCAGCACTGGTGTCAGCAGACGCATTATTAACCCTGACCACTGCACTGCACACGGACCACTGCACACTGCCGACAGACCACTACACTGCCGACAGACCACTACAATCTGACCACTCACCATCATGGCACAGCACATCAGGGCACATGGCACAGCAAATCAGGGCACATGGCACAGCACATCAGGGCACATGGCACAGCACATCAGGGCACATGGCACAGCACATCAGGGCACAGCACATCAGGACACAGGGCACAGCACATCAGGACACAGGGCACAGCACATCAGGGCACAGGGCACAGCACATCAGGGCACAGGGCACTGCACTTCCGCGGCACCCGCCCTGCCTGCGGGCCATTTATTACCGGCCCGCAGGCCGTAAATGGCCCGCGGGCTGGTACTTTGAGACCCCTGCTGTACTGTATATCTTCCCCGATTGCCCCCTCCCCCTCTCTGTCAGCTGAAGCTAGAAGAGAGAGAGAGCAGCTCTAATTGAATTTGTCGTGTCGACGCCTTGCTTCCTGCCCGCTGTTTTTCTCCCCGAGAATCAAGAGAGGCCCGGAGCAAAAGAACAAGCCATAGGGATAGGGCCGGGCATGACAGGGTTAACAAAAACCCTTACAAGCCAGGGGGGAGTGGTCATGAGAGGTGCAGTGTGTAGAGAAGGAGAGGCTATAAATTCTCCCCCCCCTCCTTTCCCGGGTAACACAGTCTGGGGAGAAAAGTTTTATCAGGTAGGAATTTTGCTGCTGGGGGATTTTTGGCTCTGCCTGAACTTTCTGGGGTTGGAGCCATGCTCGCCCAGCTGCATGTGGGGACAGAGTGGCTTGGTGGGGGGTGGCTGCAGTCTGTTTTGGGGGCCGCTCCTCAACCGGGACGGCCACCAGGACTTTTTGCCTGGCGGGGGGGGTACCCGCGATTCCGCGGCCCCGCAAGGCGTGGGGGATGGGGGGGCGGCTATGGCTACAAGTCGGCGGCCAGGCCTGGCCCTGCATACCGAGAAGGCTGCTGTGGAATCTCACCCCGGTTGTGCACCGGTGGTGCAGGAGCCTCGGCGAGGGAGATCGGTCGCAGTGGTGGCTAGTCCCTTGCCATACACGGCTAGCCACCTCCAATCCAGCCCGGAGGTGAGGGGGCGTGTGGGAGTGGAAGACAACGGCAGATGTAAGGCACCCTGAAAAGCGTCAGTGAAATCCGTGCACGGGTCCAGAGTGCGCTGAGTGAGTGTTGCCAGCTCTGGGCCCTCGGCCGCCAGGCCCGAGTCGCCTGGTGGGCCTTCATCTGAAGGGAACTTCTGGCCCGGAGTTTCGTTCGGAGGGGGAGTTCGTGCCCAGGACGGAGTTCGCTGCGAGGGAGACGAGTGCTTCGGCTGGTGGGATTTGCTTCCAGGCAGCCCGGTAAGTTGTTTTCATCAATTTCTACTGTGTTGCAAAATGCTGGTGTGTTGGTAGAGGGACAGGGGGGGTCCCCGTAGTCGTTTGGTTGTGCCCGCAGTGGCGGGGGGTAGTGAGGCAAGGCCTAGTGCCAGGGGAAAAAAAAGGTGGGAGGGGATGCAGGTGTGCATCGGTTGTTTGTAGGGTTGGTATCGTTGGTGAGCCATTGGGGGGGGGACAATCCCGACGTTGGCCCTGCAGCATCTTGGGTGCCGGCAGGGGGGTATGGCTGGGGCTAGTGACGCTGGGAAATCCAGGGTTAAGGAGTAGGCGGCGGGAGACTCCGCAAAGAAGAGGGATCTGGTCCGGTTGTCGGACGCAAAAGGGGGAAGTGGATACTTGTGATAAGGCACCCCGGGGGTTCACATTTTAAGCAGGAGGTGAGAGAGGAGAGCTGTAAGAGCGAATGTGTAGAGGTATTTGCGCATTTGCCTCTGAAGAAGTTAACCTGGTCAAGGTTTTAGCCTGAGTCCAAAAAAGGAGGATGAAGCAAAGGAGGTATAGGTTTATACACAGGACTTTTTGCGAACTGGTTGCAGTCGTACTCGATCGGGGTGAGCGTGATCAGTGAGGAAAAAACTCTGAACACTGTTCAGCGCTTTTCAGTTAACAGGAGGCGATTAGCGAGGCCTATTGTGTTACGGAGGCACGGGATGGCTCCGTTGCGACGAACAGTTCCGGCAATGCAGGGCGGTGGGACCGGCCATGTAGGTAGAGAGACCGAGGACTTTGGCCTTGGGATGCAGCTCAGGTCGGTCCCACAGACGCATGCAACGTTTTTTCAGGGGGGGCGGTGTAACCTTTTTCCCCGGGACAGTCGGCCGGAAAGAAAAAGAGGGTCTGCTGGCAGGGTACTGAGGGTAACTGCAAGTTTGGGGGGTGCTGCTGGTTCAAGCACGAGGTCTCCAGCTGCGGTGGTAACCATCCCTCTTCCCGTTTTTTTTGTGAGCAAGACAAGGTACGTCCCGGAGGTTTACGAGTAAGAGGTAGGACTACGGTGATGGTGTAGAAGATGCGACCGTTTCCCGGTGGCACCCCGACAGGGCAGCTGCCCGGTCGTTGTAGAGGGGGCTTTCAGAGGGTTTCAGCATTCCCCCCCCCCGTGCCTAACAATTTGCGCTCCGCGCTACTTCTCCCTGAGGTGGTTTCGGATACACTGCGGTAAGAAATAGCTCTGTGCCGGATGGGGGGCCCATTCTCCCCGCCCCCTCCCCTCTTTTATATGAGTTGGTAGTTTTTCCTCTTTGAGGTGGTGCCAAATAAGGAGCCGAACAAGTTTAGGCTTACTCATCACCCGTCTTTACAAGTGGGGGGGGGGGGGGGGGGGTCGGTCGACGAGGCTATTAGCGTGGGGTATTGTACGGTATGTTACGCCTCCGTTGATGGGGCGGTTGATTGGGTCAGGGGTATGGTCGACGGGCATTCGTGGCCAAGCCTGACATCGCGGCTGCCTTTCGGCTTCTTCCGGTACACCCGGATAGTTTCCGGCTATTGGTCTGTCACTGGGAGTTCAAAAGGGACAAGTGTCTACCGGTAGGTCGCTCTGTTTCATGTGCCTTGTTGGTACAGTTTAGTTAGTTTCTAGAATAGGTGGGTCGGTATGTGGCTGGAGTGCCCTCCGTGGTGCACTATCGGGTCGACTCCCTCAGCGTTTGTCTGGCTGGGTCACGTATCTGCGCGGTGTTTTTGGCCACGCTGGAACGCATTGCGGAGCGATTTGAGGTGCCGCTAGCACCCGAGAAAAGGGAGGGGCCGAAGTCGGTCATACAATTTTTTGGCATAGTAATTGGCTTGGAGGCAATGGAGTGCAGATTACCATGGGACACACTGGAAAGCCTCACGGCAAAAAATTGGCGAGATATTGGGTTCACAGAAAGTACAAATCTGAGCGTGGCAGTCGCTCCTGGGAAAACGTATTTTCGTGTGTCTTATTCTTCCTATGGGGCAAGTCGTTTGCACGCACCGCTCGGCAAGCACGGCGGGGGGTTAAGTCACCCATACACTTTGTGGGTTTGTGAAGGAACACAAGGAAGACCTTTCGGTTTGTCACTTCGTTTTGGAGTCAGTTAACAGTACGGCTCTGTGGATGTTCGGTCCGGTCAGCAATGTTGACATGGAACTGTTCACAGATGCGGCCGGGGGTTCGGGCTTTGGTGCATTCTTGCAGGGACAGTGTAGGGTGGGCCCTTGGCCCCAGTCCTGGTGCCAGCAGGGTTCACTAAGAACTTGGTTCGGCTGGAACTGTTTTCCGGTAGTGCTGGCGGTGGAACTATGGGGGCCCTGCCATCCGGGACCGGAAGGTCTGTTTACATGGTGATAATCTGGGGGTGGTACAGGTGTTCAACAGGGTGACGGCTCCTCTCCCCCGGTCATTCGTCTCTTGCGGCATCTGGAGCTGCGCTGTTTCCAGAGGTATACCGGGAGTGGACAAGGTTGTGGCGGACGCCTTGTCCCGGTTTGCAGTGGGGACAGGTTCTGGGTTTGGTGCGTTAGGCAGAGTAGCAAGGTTCCCCTGTCCAGCGTGTGTGTGGAGGATTCAGTTTGAATCATGTCACAGAAGGTCGGTAAGGTGAGAAAACATGGGCGGCCTAAGAGAAGGTCTGGTTGGTGTGGCAGATGCTGGTTCGGGGGCGAAGGTGCAGCTGACGGGTCCAGAGGTATGGGTCCTGATTCGGTATTGTTTGTCCAGGAACATAGAGACTGGGATGTCACAGTTGGTACTCGATAAGAAAAGTTGTTGAGTCTGGTATTCTCGTTTGAGTGGCTAAGGGGCCTGGAATTTTACTATGGTTTTTGGGTGCAACAAGCGCTCAAGGGATATAGCCAGCAGGAACGGCGGAGGGAGGCGCGGCGCCCAGTATCGTTACATCTTAAGAGGTGTTATGGGGAATGTGTTTATCCCAGTATGGGGTTGTGTCGTTTCTGCACAGTGTTTTGGTCTGGCAAATTCTTTGGAGCATTTGGGGTGGACGAGTTAGTTAGCCCCTCCAAGAAACAGTTCAAGGCGGCATGTTGGCTGCTGACGTGTGGGGGGCTCATGAAGGGGCCACACTGCTTCTAAGCAGATCCAAAACGGATCAGAGGGGGTGAGGTAAGTCAGTGCAGGTGGTCACTGTTGTTGGTTCAGACCTTTGCCCAGTCGGGCTGGTGGGGAATTCCAGCAGGTACGCCCGAAGGTGGGCGGTTCATTTGGTTACATAAGTAGGGGGCTCCAGGGTCGCGGTATCAGTTTGTGGCAGGGTTTAAGAAAGGTTTGGGGGCTTTGGGCCTAGTGGAGAAGGAATTTTCTGGCGTTCCCTTAGGATTGGGGCAGCGACAGAGGCTGCATGTGATCGCCTTGATGAGGAAACAGTCAAGGGGATAGGCAGGTGGGAGTCGAAGAGGTTTCGACTAGATGCAGGCCACAATGGTTGGTGGGCCTGGCGTAGGGGTAATTTGGTGGTTGCATCAATGGTTGTATAGGTTGCTTACTGTCTTTCAGGTACAGTGCAAGGATTGGTCTGGATTATGGGCCACTCCTTCGGAGATTGGGGGGGCTTGGAGAGTGTATGTGCGACCGGTGGGTCGACAGCTGGGGGTCCCGAGACGGCAGGCTTGTGTACATTGGTTGCGTTTCCCAGGAATGATGTGGAAGTAGAGTGGAATCGGAAGTGCACAGGTTTGCACGTTGGGACCGACCACTGGAGGTACTGGTTCTCCATGTAGGAGAAATGATTTAGGGGGTGAGGTCAATGCTGGGGTTGTGAGGTTCCCGGATACGATAGTGGTATGATCAGTCATGGTGGCTGGGACATCATGGAGGATGGCCAGACAGTGGAGGGGGTGAAAAAGAGCTTGGTGGAAGATGGACAGAGAGGTGGTGGGGGCACTGCGGTCAGTGGTCGTTTCTGAGCCAGCCTGTTGGCTTGAGGCCTATGACCAGGGGTTAGATAACGCAGTGCCAACCAAATGTGGTTAGTAAGTAGAAACGGGGGCCTGGCGGTCAGGCATCTGGGAGCTGGAGGTGTCTACGTGAAGATACCTTAGGAGTGATGGAGTTTACTGCACAGATGTTGGTATCGATATGGTGGGGGTTGGGCCCGTAGGATGGGGTACAGCAAGCATTGAGGGTGTGGAGGTGCGCCCAAAGGTAAGGGGTTACCTTTGGGTGCTGGTGGCGGGTGTTTGGACTTTGCAGGAGAAGAAATTACCCCAAATATGGATGCCATTACCCAGAGGTGGTATGGGTTCTGAAGGGGTGTGGTTTCCAGTCTACCAAGGTGTAGCTGGAATGTTGGTTAATGGGGGCACTGCGGTCAGTGGTCGTCTCTGAGCCAGCTTGTCGGCTTGAGGCCTATGACCAGAGGTGAGGTACCGCAGTGCCAAGTAAAATGTTATAATGTTAAAAGGTCCAGCACTAGTATGAGAAGAACTGTTTTTCTCAGGAATTATATGGTTTATATATGTTATTTATTATTGGATGTTATCTAAAATAAAAGAGGCTGCTACGGCCAGTTTTACTCCAAGTTACAGTGGTGGTCTCATTATTATTAAAGGTTTAAGGGGGAGTATAAACAGTGTGTTATAGCAGTAAAGGGGTTATATCTGGCAGTGTTGCTCATATTACTTTTAAAAAGTAATTAGTTACAGTTACAAATTACTTCTCCGAAAAAGTAATTGCGTTAGTGACTCAGTTACTACATTGAAAAAGTAATTAGTTACTCAGCAAAGTAACTGAATTTTTTTTAATATTCTGAAATGCTTTGTTGAGAAGCAGGTGACGGGCGCTTGCCAGGGAGCAGTGAGTTAATACTCCAAGACAAAAGAATGCCAGATCCTTGAGAGAAGAAAACCAGAAACAAATGGTGATCTTGTGTATATCCCAGCCTAGGTGCATCCATCCCACCATGTATGTGCAGCTAATATCTTTGTTGTCTGATGAAAAGATGAAATCACTGACCAAAAATAACCTGCTGATCATTGGTCTGTATAGGTGTCATGCACTTACCATGTTGACCACTAGATGTCGCTGTGTACACTGTGTTGTATAGGGAACGTTTGTTCTGTGGAACATTTTGTTCCGGCCATGTGTTCCCCAGATCATTGATTAGGTTGCGCACACAGTGTGTGTGATCGATGTGAGTTGTTCGATGTGATAGGTCAGTGTGAGGCGGATGGGGCTCATTGTATCCAGGGCTCCTTGCGATTGGGAGTTTTCAGACCGCTGTGACAGGACATCACAGCGGTCACATGATTCTAAAGCGGAGTTCCACCCATATTTATGTTCACAGCGCCGGGAGAAGCAATTACTCTGCTGTCATCTAGTGGCGGTAGATGTAATTGCAGTAATGCCGCCCAAGTAATGGGAACTGCGTTACTGTGAGGGGAAGAGTAATCAGGTAGATTACTCGTTACCCTCAAAAGGGGCTGCGTTAGGTAACTGCGTTTATTGTAACTCCGTTACTTACAACACTGATATCTGGGATACCATAGTCATGGCACTGATTTCTGGGGGGGGGGGGGGGGGTCAAACGCCCTCCCTTGCCCTATGGAGCGGACGTCCACCATGATGGACAGTAATAAAAGCTGGCAGGTGTTCTAATTCCTCTCCATTCTGTCCAAAACTTAAAATAAAAAAAATTGATTTTAGTTATAGTTTAAATTTTACTTGTATCTTTGTGCAGTCTTCTGGAATAAAAAAATCAGTAAGCCAACCATATAAGCAGGATATAACATTTCTAGGGTGTTCTGTATACCAATGGCCTCCATGTTTCCATATTGCATAAGAAAGTTATTTTTTAATAACGTTCAATTACAATATGGTTATTGTATCAATTAGATATGCAATATTTTTCATTTGCCATTTTTCCCATGAAAGTGGAGATACCCTTTTACCTACAATATTGGGGGGATATATCCTCTGTGTACAGCCAACTTGGACCATACTTACTTGGTACTTATCAGTATTTTGTCTAGTAAAGAGATAGAAATGTGTGTCGATATCCTTTGGATCCTGTGGTAAGTGACAGATGGGTCTTTCCAGTGTGCCGCAGTAGGGGGGGTCATCTGTGAACCATCCCAGCCTTTCGTAGTAGACCTTAGCAGCTGGACAGAGAAACAAGAGGATAGATTATGGATTCGTTTTTCACTGCACCATTATGAGCAAAATCTATTGAACAGCCGAGGAGAGCTAAAAGTGAACCCTTACAAAAAAATATGGGTGCTTGATATGCAGAATTATTCTAATGCCGTGTGCACATGATCGGAAATTCCGACAAGAAAACCGTGGAATTTTGGCTCAAACTTGTGTTGCATACACACGGTCACACAAAATTCTGACCGTTAAGAACACGGTGACGAGCCGAGAAAAATGAAGTTCAAGGATTCCGAGCATGCATTGAATTGATTCCGAGCACGCATGTTTTTTTGTGCGTCGGAAATGCATACAGACGATCGGAATTTCCAACAAGAACCAAAAGCTCACATCGAACTTTTCTTGTCAGCGGCATAAGAGGGTGTTCTCACCCTAGCTTAGATATATACTAAATGAGTGTCCCATAACATGCACGCAGGGCCACTAATGGGGGGCGGGACCATTTGTCCTCCTGTAGGGGGCCCAGTACACATGGGGGCTCAGACAGGGAGGCAGATTGATGCGCTGTGGAGGTTACAGAAACAATGCTGTGTTTGTCTCTCCCTCTCGTCGGCTTCCAGCTGTCACAGCACACCGATCTGCCTCCCTGTCCAGGCCACATATGATCCTCTCATAGGTGTCCGGGCTGTCCCTCCGCCGCAGCGCTGCCTGTTTTCCTCTCCCGGAAAGCAGAGGGATTTGGTAGGACACTGAGAGCGGAGAAAGGGTCCGGTAAATATGTCATTTACCGGCCCCTTCCTAGGGCTGCCTGTCTTAATGCACAGGCACTTCTGTGAAAGTCCTAGGTGCAGTTTCTGGCATTGGCAACGGTTCCTCTCACTTTGGCCATTTCTTTTTCTACAGTACAGGTCAGTTCTGTTGGCTATTCCTTACCAACCGACAGAATTCCCCATGCCCAGCCCTGTATCCTCCTAACCCCCCCCCATACTGTACCTTCCTGCTCCCTGTACTGTGTCCACTTACCCTCCCCCTGTACTGTGCCCTCCTGCTCCCCCCTGTACTGTATCCTCCATAACCACACTATACATACCTCCCAACCCGCACGGATTCTGCGGGATTTACCCGCACAGGCAACATCCTCCCGCAGTCCCGCGAATGGCTTAATTGTCCCGCACAGCTGACAGCTGCACCATATGTACCTTCCTCCCCCCATGTACTGTACTTTTCTTTCCCTCTCTTACTGTGCCCCCTGTACTGTACCCTCCTAAGTGCTGCACTGTACCCTCCTGCCCCCTCCTGTACTCTGACACCCTGCCTCCTCCCTCCATTCTGTACCCTCCTGTTCTAGGTTGCCACCTTTTCTCCAAGCCAAACTTGAACACTTTAGCTGCACAGGACATATTTTATTTCCCGTAGCATACAATATAGGATTATAAAAGACCTGGGACACCTCTAAGTGCTCCAAGGAGAGTAGTATCTATGCGCGCTGTGCAGAGGTAGACCGATATGGGTTTTTCTCTGGCTGATGCCGATATTTAGAAATCGCGGCAGCCGATGGCCGATATATGATTTTGTGGGCCGATAGGTTAGGCCGTTTTTTTTTTCCTCCCTTCATCTCATAAAATCTAACAGTTAGACCCGTTTCACAAGGGGGCGTTTTTCAGGCTCTCCTGCAGTCTCAGTGTGAAAGCGCGAGTGCTTTCATACTGAGGCGGTGCGCTGGCAGGACATTAAAAAAAAAGTCCTGTACGCAGCATCTTTGGAGCGGTGTATACTGCTCCTCCACCACTCCTGCCCATTGAAATAAATGGGCACCGCTGCCGAAGCGCCTGCAAAACGCTTTTGCAGTGGCGCTACATGGAAGCATTTAACCTCTTCATCGGCCCCTAGCAGGGATATAAGCGCCCCCTCTAGCAGCAAAATAGCGCCGCTAGAATGACGGTAAAGCAAAGTCAGCAGCTACAAATACTGCAGCTGTTGACTTTTAATATATGGACACTCACCTGTCATATATATATATATATATATATATATATATATATATATATATATACACAAAACAGGTAATCAAAACTTTGTGGACGGAAATAAAAATGGGCTAACTTTACTGTTTATTTTATTCTTTTAAAGCGGGGGTTCACCCAAAAAAAAATGTTAACATTACATTCAGCCGAGTTGTCATAATGACATTAGGCTGTTTTTTTTTTTTTATTTCATTGCCGTACATACTGTATTTTCACCGCCGCTTCCGGGTATGTAATCCCGTGGGACTAATTGATTGACATCCTTCCGACCGGCGCATACAGCGCGTCTCGAGTTACCGAAAGAAGCCGAACATCGGTGTGCAGGCGCCGTATAGAGCCGGCTTCTTTTGGCAACTCATGACGCGGTCGGAAGGATGTCAATCAACTAGGAACGCCCAGTCCCACGGGATTACATACCCGGAAGCGGCGGCGAAAATCGGTATGTACGGCAATGAAATGAAAAAAAAAAACAGCCTAATGTCATTATGACAACTCTGCTGAATGTTAAAAAATAAAACATTTTTGGGCGAACCCCCGCTTTAATTCATTAAATTGTATGTTTTTGCACAAATACCGTGTGACATAAAATATTGCAACAATCGCTATTTTATTTCCTAGGGTTTCTGCTAAAAAAAAATATATAGGGCCAGATTCTGGTAGAATCCGCGGCGTAGCGTAAGCCATTTACACTACGCCGCCGCAACTTACTGGAGCAAGTGCCGTATTCTACAAGCACTTGCTCCATAGTTTGCAGCGCAGTAGTGTAAATGGCCCGGCGTATCCCCGCGTAATTCAAAGGGGGCGGCTTGTATTTAAATTAAGCGTGCCCCCGCGTAGATCGAACTGTGCATGCTCCGGCCGGGAAAAAAGCCCAGTGCGCATGCTCCAGTTCACGTCGGAAAACGTCGTTGAAACCGTCGTGAAAACGACGTGATCGTCACTTACGCAATGCCCTATTCGCGAACGACTTAGTAAAACGACATAACCGACGGAAAAAGACGACGCTGAACCGACGCCATACTTAACATGGCATACAACGGAACTTCGTAAGGTTACCCCTCATATAGCAGGGGTAGGTTTACGCTTACGGAAACGACGACGAGGCGGCATAAAAACGTTTGGGAATCGGCGTATTAGGCACATTTGCATAGGCAAATGAGAAATCAACGTAAAGGCCACCTAGCGGCTGGCGAAGTCATTACATCTAAGATCCGACGGTGTAAGTGTTTTACACCTGTCGGATCTTCGCTGTATCTATGCGTAAATGATTCTATGAATCAGACGCATAAATACCCGGGGAAAAAAAACAGAGATATGACGGTGTTTCCTGCGATACACCGTCGTATCTCTTTTGAGAATCTGGCCCATAATGTTTGGGGGTTCTAAGTGATTTTCTAGCACAAAATACAGGATTTTTTACTTGTAAGCAACAAGTATAAAAAAAAATTAAGGCCCAGATTTACGTACCTGGGCGCATCTTTGTGCGGGCGTAGCGTATCTTTTTTACACTACGCCGCTGCAACTTAGGCAAGTGCTGTATTCACAAAGTTACGGCGGCGTAGCGTAAATGGACCGGCGTAAGCCCGGGTAATTCAAAGTAGGCTTGGAGTGGGCGTGTCGTATGGTAATCAACCATGACCCCCACGTAAAAGAAGTTTCTAACGAACGGCGCATGCACCGTCCGTGGACGTATCCCAGTGCGCATGCTCAAAATTCCGCCGCAAATACTCATTGGTTTCGACGTGAGCGTAATTTACGCACAGCCCCATTCACAGACGACTTATGCAAACGAAGTTAAACGTGAACAATTCTACGCTGTTCTGACGTCCATACCTAACATTGGCTACGCTTTATAGAGCAGAAGTAACTTTAAGCCGGACATACGCTTATGCAGACGACCTAAAAAAAAATGCGCCGGGCACAAGTACGTTCGTGAATCGGCGTATCTAGCTCATTTGCATATTCGGCACGTAAATCGACGGAAGCGCCACCTAGCGGCCAGCGTAAATATGCAACTAAGATACGACGGCGTAAGACTTACGCTGGTCGGATCTAAGCAAAATTCAGAAAAAGGATACGCCGCGTAACTTCTAGGATGCGCCTGGCGTATCTCAAGATACGCCGACGTAACTTCTTTGAGAATCTGGCCCTAAGTCTTTAAAGGGTTAAACTGAGAACTCTCCTACAGAATTTAGCCCTTTGAAGTATTAACATTGTATTCTTTTCACAAACTTGGCAGGCTGCCCAGAGAGGAGAGAAGTCACTGCACAGGAAACTTCAGGCAATCGGCAACTGATTAATTAAAAAATGCCAAATATCGGCCGATATATCGGTCTACCTCTAGCGCTGTGGCAAACAGTGCGTGTTGCCAATCTACTCTTGCTGACATCTATACCCCACCCCCAGTGATCACAAACCTGCCAGATAAACGCCAACAGCTCCCGGATAGAAACAGATTTGTGTGTGACTATCTTGGTTACTTAGGAAGCCACAGCCCAGTGAAAAATCTGTCTGGGTTTCAGGCAGACTGAAACCCGGACACATGATTCAAAACCCGGACTGTGAATCCTGGACAGGTGGCAACCCTATCCTGTTCCCCTGTAAGTTATGTTGTGTTTGTGTCTGCTAATAATGATTTTTGAAGTGTACTTTTAGGGAAAATATTGTTTTGATATTGTTTTAGGGGAGCCCTGTCAGGTAGGCTGTACGGGCCCCGTGATTTCTAACAGCAGCCCTGTATGCATGCATACAGCCAGTAAAGATCCCATCTCAAATACTTAAAATTGAATATCCAGGGTAGGTATGGGAATGTCCATTGCAACAATGGCAGGCTATAAAAGTGCATTTCAGACACAGACGTGAAACATGCAAGCAGTTAATTATTAACTGTTCGCCGAATAGTGTTTGTGGCAAATTCGAAAGCTGCCAAACACCGTTTAAAAGTCTATGGGAGAAACAAAATAAAAAATTGAATGTTACAAACATTTTTGGGGAGATTATCATGAAAAACCAAGCAGTGATTTTATTAATGCTTAAAGTGAAACAATAAAAGTGAAATATTCCTTTTAAATTTCATGCCTGGGCGGTGTCTATAGTATGCCTGTAAACTGCCACATTTTCCCATGTTTAGAACAGTCCTGCAGAAAAATGACATTTCTAAAAGGAAAAAAAAAGTAATTTAAATCTGATCGCGGCTGTAATGAATTGTCGGGTCCTGGCAATATACATTCAAAACTCATTGGAAAAAACGGCATAGATTCCCCCCTAGTCCATTACCAGGCCCTTTGGACCGAAATAAATAAAATACTGTGGGGGTCCCCCCAAAATACATGGCCCTTCAGGTCTCTTATGGTTTAATAAGGGGAGCCCTGCGCCACATAAAAAAAATGGCATAGGGGTCCCCCCAAAATCCATACCAGACCCTTATCTGAGAACGTAACCTGGCAAGCTGCAGGAAAAGAGGAGAGGACGAGAGAGCTCCCCCTTTTAACCATACCAGGCAACATGCCCTCAACTCGGGGGGATGGGTGCTTTGCCACTCACCCCAAAGCACCTTGCCCCATGTTGATGGGGACAAGGGCCTCAAACCCACAACCCTTGCACGGTGGTTGTGGGGGTCTGCCGGCGGGGGGCTTATTGGAATCTGGAAGCGTCCTTTAACAAGGGGACCCCCAGATCTCAGCCCCCCTATGTGAATTGGCAAGGGGTACGGTACCTACTTTTTCACAAAAAAAAGTGTCAAAATGGTAAAAAAGACAAGACCGCTTGGGACAAGTCTTTTATTAAAAAATAAAAAAATTAAAATATCCAGCGATGTCCATTCATCTTCTATTCTGCCACTCGCGCTGACTGAAAAAAAAAAACTTGGGAGGCTCCCATCTATCCCTTTGACAGCTGTTATATAGCTGAGGGCAGGGCCACCCGGTGATGCAAACGGGTGACCCCACCCCCTCTGACGCCACGGGGGGCTTTCCTGTGGCATCAGAGGGGGCTGGGTCACACAGTGACATAAACAGGAGACTCCGCCCCCCTCTGAGGCCACGGGAAACTCCGGGGAAGCCCTGTGGTGACAGAGGGGGCGGGGTCACCTGGTGATGTAAACAAGTGACTCCGCCCCTCTGACGCTACGGGGAAGCCCCCGCTTTGTCAGAGTGGGCGAGTCAGTCGTTTGCCTCATTGGGTGGGCCACCAGGCAAGGGTTGTGCAGAGCCCCCATTCCCCAAAGCACCCATCCCCCCATGTTGAGGGCATGTGGCCTGGTACGGTTCAGGAGGGGGGCGCTCTCTCATCCCCCTCTTTTCCTGCGGCCTGCCAGGTTGCGTGCTCAGATAAGGGTCTTTTTGGGGGGACCCCTATTTTTATTTATTTTTTGGCGCAGGGATCCACTTAATATCCATACCAGACCTGAAGGGCCTGGTATTGATTTTTGGGGGGACCCCCATGCATTTTTTTTTATTTTGGTTTGGGTTTCCCCTTAATATTCACACCAGACCCAAAGGGCCTGGTAATGGACTTGGGGTGAACCCATGCCATTTTTTAATGAGTTTTATCCATATTGCCAGGACCCGACAATTCATTACAGCCGCAAGCAGTTTTAAATGATTTTTTTCCACAGGAAAAAAATGCCACTTTACAGACATACTATAGACACCCCAAGACATGAAATTTAAATGAATAATTCACTTTTATTATTTCACTTTAAGCATTATTCTGAAAAAACTTCCCTTTAAAAAAAAAAATTGCATTGATACATGTCACCTGGGGCAGGACTTTTATTTTTTCATGTTCGTGACTTCAACGGTCATCACGTGTTTGAACAAATTTCTTGCCTGTTCGCAAGTTCTGATGCGAACCGGACTGGGGGTGTTCGGTTCATCCCTAGTCCTTTCCAGCTCTGTATAAAGGGGGAAAAGTTTGGCTGGATTTAAGCTTTAAGGTAATTAAAATGCCACATGTGTGTCTTATGTACACCCCAACATCTGATCCTAAGTAAGGCAGAATTTCTCATATACAGGAGTAATACATACCTCTAATAGCGGCTGCTATGGACAGCACCAGAACCAGTTTGACAATCATCTGAAAAGGAAAATAACTTGTCAAATGAAATCACATTAAAATGGAGGAATTCTGTGCTGACAGATACAAAGGCTAAACGGCCTAAAGATGCTAATCCCCTGGCTGTCATGTCAAAGTCCCATCTCAACCAAGTTGCTGACCTGAAATGCCAGGCTAGTGATACATCTGCACATTTTAGGTCAGCAACCCATACCTCCCAACTTTTTGAGATGGGATTGAGGGACACCTATCAGCAAAAGTATGCTGGCATAGGACACACCCCTGACCATGCCCCCTTAACCACTTAAGACCCGGACCTTTATGCAGGTATTCGGCACTGCGTCGCTTTTACTGACAATTGCGCGGTCGTGCGACGTGGCTTCCAAACAAAATTGGCGTCCTTTTTTCCCCACAAATAGAGCTTTCTTTTGGTGGTATTTGATCACCTCTGCGGTTTTTTGTGCTATAAACAAAAATAGAGCGACAATTTTGAAAAAAAAAAAAGTATTTTTTTACTTTTTGCTATAATGAATACCGCCAAAAAATATATAATTTTTTTTTTCTCAGTTTAGGCCGATGCGTATTCTTCTACCTATTTTTGGGGGAAAAAAATCGCAATAAGCGTTTATCGATTGGTTTGCGCAAAATTTATAGCATTTACAAAATAGGGGATCGTTTTATGGCATTTTTATTAATAATCAGTAATAAGTAATTTTTATCGTGACTGCGACATTATGGCGGACACATCGGACAATAAAAATGCATTGTTTACTGTGAAAATGACAATTGCAGTTTAGGAGTTAACCACTAGGGGCGCTGAATGGGTTAAGTGTGACCTCATTTGTGTTTCTAACTGTAGGGGGGCGGGGCTGAACGTGTGACGTCATTGATCGTGTTTTCCTATCAGGGAACACACGATCAATGAAGCTGCCACGGTTCTCCCCGTTCTTCAGCTCCGGGGACCGATCGCGGGACTCCATCGGTGATCGGGTCCGCGGGCCCCGCGGCTGTGGAGCTTCAGACCGGGTCGCGGGTGCACGTCTGCGATCCACGGCTGGGCAATTAAAGAGGACGTACAGGTACGTGCTTGTGCCCAGCTGTGCCATTCTGCCGACATATCTGCAGGAGGTGGTCCTTTAGTGGTTAAAGGAGAATTGTATAAATTAAATTGTTAAACCCACAAGTGCAGGGGTTGACTGACAACTCATGGGGCCCCCGGGCAAAAGGAGATCATGGGGCCCCCTGTGTCCCCACCCAAACTCAAGCCGCACCCACACAAAGTCCCACCCCCAGCTTGCACTGCGTGGATGCCTCAATTCTGGGTCGAGCCTAAGATAAACAGGGGGCAGAAGGGCAGAGCATGGGATGTAAAGCAAGCACAGTACACAGTAGGGAAGCAGGGCAAAGCATGGGGGAACCATGGCAAAGTATAGAAGTTAGCAGGTCATAGCACAGGGGGTCAGGAGGGCACAATATGTATGTGTGGAGGCCACACTACATGGGGAGCAGCAGGGCACATTAAGGGGCACACAAGGGCACATTACAGGTTGGGGGGCACAGTAGGACACATTACATGGGGGGGCAGCAGGAAACAATATAGGGCACAGCATGGAACATTACATGGGGCAGGAGGGCACATTATGGGGTACAGAGAGCACATAATGGGACACAGCAGGGCATATTACATGGGGGGCATGAGGGCACATTAAGGGGCACAGTAGCGCACATTAGGAGGGATACAATCTCATATTATGGGGCACAGCAGGGCACATTATGAGGCATAGCAGGGCATATTACATGGGGGCAAGAGGATACATTATGGGACACAGCACGGGATATTACATGGAGCAAGAGGGCACATATAGGGCACAGTGTGGTGCACACAGCAGAGCGCATTATGGGGCACTGAATGATGCATTACAGGGCACACAGCAGGTCACATCATATGGCACACAGCAGGATACAGGCACATCAGGCGGCCCACAGGAGGGAATTGGGCACACAGTGAGGCACACAGTAGGACACACCATGAGACACACCACAAGGGCACACAGTAGGACATATCATGGGGACAGGCAGCAGGGCATGTAGGCAGACAGCTGTGTATGGGGCAGACAGCAGGCCATGGGGCACAGAAAAGGGTGTGGGGCAGACATCGGGGCATGGGGACACACAGAAGGGCATACATCAGGGCAGGGCATGGGGCAGACAGCAAGGCATGGGGACACAGAGCAGCATATGGCACAGACAGCAGGGCATAGGGGTACAGAGCAGGGCATGGGGTACAAAGCAAAAGCATGGGGCACAGAGCAGGGCATCAGGCAGTCAGCAGGGCATGGGGACGCAGGGCATGGGGGCACAGGGCAGGGCATATGGCAGACAGCAGGGCAAGGGGGCACAGAGCAGGGCATGAGGTAGACAGCAAGGCATGGGGGCACAGAGCAGCACATGGCACATACAGCAGGGCATGGGGGCACAGAGCAGGGCATGAGGTAGACAGCAAGGCATGGGGCACAAAGAAGCACATGGCACACAGAGCAGGGCATGGGGACACAGAGCAGGGCATGGGGGCACAGAGCAGAGCATATGGCAGACAGCAGGGCAAGGGGGCACAGAGCAGGGCATGGGGTAGACATCATGGCATGGATGCACACAGAGCATGGCATGGGGACAGACAGCAGGGTATGGGGCAAACAGCATGGCAGATATTAGGGTATGGGGCACAGAGCAGGGTATGGACAGACAGGACTTTGGGGCATAGAGCAGGATGCTGGGCACAATTTGTCCAAAGTGTCTGACTCTGCCTGTAGAATTTCACATAGGATATGTGCACCCCTTGTTTGCTGCATGCGAGAAGCGCAGGACAGTGAGGACACAACTGTATTTAGACCTTGTGATGCGCGCCTCCCCGCCGGCCCCCCTCCTCTCTTCTAGTCCATTTGTGATGACAAATGCAAGCACCTGGGGTGGACAGGAGGAACCTGGGGCGCATCACAAGGTCTGTTTACACTGTGTAGTCTCTTCCGCAGGGAGCGGGGATTCGGAACCCGATCTACCCGCAAAATCACAGATAGCCGACGGGTGGATCGGGTCCCGAGGTGGAAGCTGTCATGGGGCCCCCTACTGGCCCGAAGGTCAGTCCGCCCCTGCACAAGTGCTTTTTTTACCACTACTATTCCATTAAATTGACTTTTGGAATTTACAGATGCAACAATTTAGAAATTGGATGAAAGTTTTAGTGCTGCAAAACACTTTTTGATAGATAAAAGTACATTTTATATACATCAATATAGATCAGACAAACAAGTGCAAATTGCACTTGAAATTGCACTGAAATAGCACTTGGAAGTGCAGTCGCTGTAGATCCGGGGGAGACATGCAAGAAAAAAAAACGGCATTTTAGCTTACACATGATTGGATGATAAAATCAGCAGAGCTTCCCCTCATTTCAGATATTCCCTTCAGATTTACAGCAACTGTACTTCCAAGTGCAATTTTGAGTGTAATTTGCACTTGTAGTGCAAAGTGGATTTGCCTTCCATAAATAACTCCCTCCGTGTGAATGAGCCCTCAAAGTGAAAAGGAGAAAATTCACCTAAACCTTCTTCCTAATATTATACAAATTATGTACAAAGCTTGCTAAACATAGTAAGGAAGGAATGCATAAAACATTTCCTGAATGTTGTTTGGATGACATGATTTTTTTTTCTCATGTCTTTACAATGCTCACTAAGTACGGTACATGCTACTGTCACCTTTTCAGCTAGCAGATGTTTTCACAAAAACACATTTCATTTACTTTGCTGTGGAAAAGGAAGTGACATCACACAATAATTGTGGTTCACCATGGATGTAGAATGTCCCTGCTGGGCAGTGCGTGTAGTGCGCACCCCCTGGATGGGCCCGTAGGGGTGTGCATGGGGAATCTCTCTTCTCAGTCCCTTTCTTTGTCTCAAAAGTGAGACATAAGGGGTCTGTTAAACAGGGCTGCTAAAAAATGTAAAAATATAATAAAAAAACAAATAATATTGTAAAAAATAAAAAAACAATTATATATATATATATATATATATATATATATATATATTAATGTTTTTAAATGTTTGTTCACATTTATTTATAATATCTAGATCTCTCTCTCTATATATATATAAAAATAATACTGTATATAGACATACATGCGCGCATTTGTGTCTGATCTTTGGGGTGCACACCCTAATGCAATAAGCTATGCACACCAATGGATGGGCCACTGGAAATAGGTTCTCCCACAAGACCACATAGGCTGCCAGCCGCAAACAGTTCCAAGCACACGACTAATACAAACTCAGACTAGGCAACGTCTTTTTTTTTTTTTATAAATGTATTGCTGCAATTAACAGGAGAGAGGGAGGCATAGTATACCGAATACTCCAACAAGCAACAGATATAGGACAGTCTCTTAATGTAAGGTGACCAGATTTTTAAAATGAAATCCGGGGACATATTTTTTGTTTACTAGTAATGGCAACAATCAGCGACTCTCTGCCCATTGCCGCCCGCCTCACAGCCTCTCAAGTCTTACTCTTCGTGCCCCGGCTACTACTGGATGGGGAGCGGAGGAAGATCACTCCCCCAGGGAAGGCAAGGAGATAAGCAGGTGGCTGGCCAATATTTGTGCCAAGGCAGAAGAACATGCGAGCGAAGCTAAATGGGCATGCGCCCGAAACTGAAGAAATATTCCCTCCACTCCGACCAGCACATGATCATCAGAAAGGGGCACAGATAATGGGAAAAATACAACCCCCCTATGCTAGTAGGCACGGCAGAGCGGGGGGGGTGTAATTCAAATTTTTTTATTTTAATTCTGCACTGACTGTCTTTGAAATTGCCCCTGTCCCCTATTAAATCCAATCTGGGGACAAAAGCAGGGACAGACTTGATCCGGGGACAGTGTCCTCAATCAGGGGACTGTCCCCTGAAACTGGGGATGTCTGGTCACCCTATCTTAATGCAGTATCCTTAGCTGGGGATCAAGGGGATAGTCATCTATTCTGAAATTCTATATGCGTAGTCCCTGTCCTTTCAGCAACCTCTGGCATTAGCCCCCCAAAAGCACATGCACACCTGGCGTCATAGGCAAAAATCCTACTTACAATGTCCAAGGACAACTGTCATCCACTCAGCTTCCAGTCAACACTGATCAGTGAGAGAAGATCCTTCCCCAGCCCCGACTCCGCAGGTGGATGCCCTCCAGCAAATAGCTTTCAGTCCAAGTTCCTGCTGGCCTTCTGCCAAGCACACACTGACGTTCTAAGGGCCCTTTCATATTGGGCCAGTTAAAGAAGCAGTATGTGTTTTTTGAAAAATGCATATTGTGTTTTTTTTATGCATTTTTGGTGCGTTTTTTTGGGGAGCCTGACTCCCAGCATGCACCTGTGAAAATGAGCATGTGACTCAAAAAGTGCACCAAAAAACAGCCATACCTCACAACTTTGTGAGATAGCAAAAGTATGTAGGCATAGGACACACCCCCTGCTACACCCCCTTAATGGAGAATTATACAAAAAATAATGGTTAGTTAACCCCTTCTATATACCCACCTTCATACCGAGCCTATTCTTTTTTTTTTTTTTTTTTAAGTGTATTTTGTGGGTGAACTCGAGAGAGAGGAGCCGGACTGCAGAAGTTTGGGAGTAGACAGACCCTCCCCCCCAGAGGCAATCTGCCATCCTTCTCCATGCCCCCGGGTGACAATGGCGGGTGTGAGGGGGGGCCTCCCACTCACCCCGCCCTACCTGCTCCACTTGGGAGCCAAACAGGGGCCACTTGGGAGCCAAACAGGGGCCCAACGGGGCAGAGGGACTCCCCCTATGAGGGGGGGAGGGGGTCTATCCAACCCAGCCAGCCCCGTAGGTCCTTCGCCTCTCTTTTTTAGGAGACCGCATGGCCAAAGTGCGTTTTAAACCAATTTCGTGTGCGTGCAAGTGTGGTGGTTTTTGTGTGGGGGGTGGGCGTACTAAGCACAGGCGTACCTTGCATAGCACACCCACCGGGAGCCGGGCTGAGACCACCAAACTCAATTCACATGCAGCCGAGACCGGGATCCGAACCCTTGGCTGCAGAGCAGAACGGCTTGTCAGCGCAGTGCCAATCACGTTGAGCCACCGCAGCTCCTTTATACCGGGCCTATTCTGACACTTCTCACCTTCATGTACAAATCATCATTATTTTGCTAGAAAATTACTCAGAACCCCAAAACATTATATACCGTGTTTCCCCGAAAATAAGTCTTTTGTTATGCCAACAAAAGACTCAGTAGGGTTCTTTTTCAGGGTAGGTCTTACCATGTAATGTGATGTCTTCTCTCCCTCTCCCTCCCTGTCTGTCAGGAATCCCCAGTGTGAACTGAGTTAAAATGCTTGTAAAATCCTATAATTCACTCTATTACAGTATTATATAATGCACAATGTGTGCGTTTCTGTAATATAATTGTGCCAAATACATTTGTTATAGCGCCGCTCTGCGCTTCTGTTACCCGCCTGAGCTCTCTTCCCTGCAATTATATTACAGAAACACACACATTGTACATTATATAATACTGTAATAGAGTGGATTACAGGATTTTACAAGCATTTTTAACTAGGGCTTATTTTTGGGGTAGGGCTTATATTGCAGCCCTCCTGGAAAATAACGCTAGGTCTTATTTTCAGGGTAGGTCTTATTTTTGGTGAAACAGGGTATGTTTTTTAGTAGACACCCTAGGGAATAAAATGGCAGTCATTGAAACTTTATCTTGCATGGTATTTGCGCAATAATCTTTCAAACGCCTTTTAAATCATAAATTAAACAAATAACAAAACAGTAATATTAGCCCAATTTTTTAGGAAAATATGAAAGATGATGTTACGCCAATAGATACCTAACAGTTCATGCTTTAAAATTGCGCATACTCATGAAATGACCACCAAACTTCGTTACTTCTAAATCTCCATTGGCGAGGCTTTGAAATTTTTTACAGGTTACCAGTTTAGAGCTACAGGGGAGGTCTAGTGCGATTATTGTTCCACAGGCTCTAATACACACGGCGATACCTCACATATGTGGTTTGAATGGCGTTTACATATGTGGGAGCGGGACTTACGTGTGCGTTCGCTTCTGAGCTACTGGGGACAGGGGCGTTTTAATATTTTTTTATTATTTTTATTTTACATTTTTTTCACTTTTTTTTTTTATCACTTTTATTCCCATTACACGGATTGTAAACATCAATTGTAATAGGAATAGTGTGTGACAGGTCCTCATTATGGAGAGATGCAAGGTCAATAAGATCCCACATCTCTCCTCCAGGCTGGAAAGCATGAGATTGTGAAAAAATATTCACCGATCTCATGCTTACTAGCCGCCATCGTGGCTTATTTACTTCCGAGTACCTGGGCATGACGTCATTGCATCGCACCCAGTGCCTCGGACGGTCATAGAGATATTCCCTCCCACCGCCTATAAGAACGATCAAGCAGTGGAACCACCGCTTTGATTGTTCTTATGGTGCGCAGAATCGCCGCCGGAAAACAACGATATCTGATTGATGCCTATAGATGCAGGCATCATTCAGATTTCCCCTCACAAACCCCAGGACGTCATATGACGTCCACCCGGGATGGGAGATCCCCCTCTGTGGACGTCATATGACTATGGGCCGGTAAGGAAGTGGTTAAAGTGATTCTAAAGGCAGATTTTTTTTTTTTTTATCTCAACACATTCTATGCATTAGAGAGTAACTCCACTTTTGTTTAGAAAGAAACAAAAAAACATTCCCCTCTGGGTGATCTATGTGCATTACAATGATTGTTTTGTAACAAACTTTGTTGCAGATTCCTTCCTTTTGTTATTCTGAAGACATCCCTGTGTGTTTGTCTGTGGCTCTGTTCTCAATGGGTCTAATGGGAGCGGTTTCATAATTATCTATCAGCTGTGGCAGCTGCAGAGCTCTAATGAGGAAAGCTGCTGGGCCTGCATCCCTTTAGACGTGTTCCTATTTGAAATATCTCACCAAAAATGAAATTTTTGTTGCAAGGGATGCCTGAAATCTGACTTGTGTCTTAGGCAGACTTCTGGGAAAATTGGTGAGCCAATCACACAGGCAGAATTTTTTATTTTATTTCTGGGGAGTGGTCAGTACACATTCTGTGTACAGAGCAACTCCATTTAGCCATATTGCATTGCATATATAGAAATTTACAGAGCTACATATTGAAAAGGAAAGGTAATTTACACTAACAACATTCAAATACAATATGACTATGGCTATATTATTTTTTCTTTATTTTCTATTTTTTTTCTCCCACAAAAGTGGAGTTAACCTTAAGGATAAAAAACCTTTTGTGTACAGCAGCCCTCCTAATCTCGAATCAGCTGTGTTGCACGAGAGCCTCGGCTGTCCAGAACTCTCTCTCCTGATTGGATGAGACACACAGTGGGTGCCATTGGCTCCCACTGCTGTCAATCAAAGTCAGTGAGCCAATGAGGAGAAAGTGGGGGGGAATTAGAGTCCCTAGAGTTGTCCCTTATGTAGCCCTCACCCCCAAAAGAGCCGCTGGTTGTTGTTTGGGATCGGCATATTAAGTTATCTTGCAGTGTGTCTAGGGGTAGTAGTAGTGAGTAGTAGCAACGAGCGAATGTCCAGTCACCAGATGGGTTTTCAAATGCTTTATTCCAGGGCCCAACAACGGCCAACATCAACAGGGGATAGGACAGGTTGATGAAGCAATAGAGAACAGTGCGGTATCAGGCCTGGATAAGAAGTAGAGCAATCCTGCGCTCAGTAGTAGTAGACACAGTTCGTCACCAGGGGAGGACTGACCATAGAGGAACTCGGGCACTGCTTGAGGGCCCCATGCCACTAGGGGGCACAATCAGGGTTGCCAGGCTCATTAAAACCAGGGACAGTATGTAAAAATCTGTTTTTTTTTTTACATCTGTCCCTGATATGTCCAAAACCAACATGCTTTTGATGTGAAAATCCTGAGATTTTAGCTGCCCCGCCTCTGTACTGCCACCTGGCTTGGTGGCCATCTGTAAGCCCGGGGGCCCCATAATCTTCTATTGCCCGGGGGCCCCATGAGTGGTCAGTCCGCCCCTGTTCGTCACCACTCTCGCCAGAGTGGGTGAAGCTCCTCCGGACAGACCCTTGTCATAAGCCTGGCAGCTGGAATGTCACTTTTAAGTTGTTGGGAGGAACAGGTCTCTATGACGGACCTGGCTCGGGCCTCTGCCACAGGCCTAGTACTTTAGTACTCAAGAGAACAATTCGGATTGGAGCGAATCCTCCCAGTAAATGCAATAAAAGGAGTCACTAGTTGACAGCTGACATGTACCTGTCAATTCCAGTAACCAGATCCCCGATGGTTCGTTCAAGCCCTTTTGGATAACCTGCCTCCGGGTTCTCCTCAAGCCGATCCCCCACCGAACGGCACACAGCCTGGGATCTTCTCAGTAAAGTTGGGAACCCAGTAAGTCACTGGGGCCCCTATCATCATCTGGATGGGTCCTCATGGAGCAGGCGGCTCCGGCCAGGTGGGCCATGCAAGCGGGGTCCGTGGATGCGCACACCCTGAAGGTGGATGCTGCACCTGGAACGTGGACCCTACGCAGAGAAGAAGAACTGGCGACCGAACCAGAACACACAGCCGCTGTCGCAGATATACCCCTCCCCAGCATGCCCAGCGAGGGAAGAATTCCTCTAATTGGCTGCTGGGGAAAAGTGGCTCCGTCAGAACCCCTCTAGCGGCAACTGCCGCCCAGGGGTGTAATCACACCCCTGGGCTACAGACTGACCCACAGGACAGTTCTGAAATAGCAGAAGCCTGCAATTTGACAAATTATAAATGGAAGCAAAATAACTCTCCCATTCGCCCGCTAACTTTAGCGTAGTGCCCGTACTGAAAGTAAGGGGGCGCTACACTTACATTAGAGTCTGCAGAGTTCCTCCACCCCCTCTTATAGTATAAGGAAACTCTAATGTAAAAGGGTAACTCTGTGGACTCTGATGTAAAGGGGGACTCTTGTGCTTAACTTCATTTGACTAGAAATGTTATTTAATGGAAAAAAATATATGTATAGTTTATATATAAAAAAAAAGAAAATTGCTGTGCGCCGCTAAACTGTTTAAGTTTGACTTAAAGAAAAGATGGCAACCCTAGGATAAACACAAGTGTTCTTAACCACTACAGATCCGCGCTATTGACAAAAGACGTCAACAGCGTGGACCTGAGCTGCCGGGATCACGTCTTTGGACGTCAATGTTGTTGTAATTCCCCGCACGCGCCAATGGGTGGCACGCAGCAGGGAAAAACAGTGCCGTTGCATCGCCGAGGATACGATGCGTGTACCCAGCGGCCGCGGTGTCCGCCAGGTACACGCGATCGGCAGTGACAGAGCAGGGACGTGAAGCTCTGTGTGTAAACACAGAGCTCCACGTCCTGTCAGGGAGAGGAGACAGATGCTGTTTCCCTTGTACATAGGGACACAGCATCGGTCACCTCCCCCAGTCACCCCCCTCCCCCCACACAGTTAGAACACACCCAGGATACACATTTAACCCCTTCCTCACCCCCTAGTGTTAACCTCTTCAATGCCAGTCACAATTATACAGTAATTAGTGCATATTTATAGCACTGGTCGCTGTAAAAATGTGAATGGTCCCAAAAATGTGTCAAAAGTGTCTCCGCTCAGCTGTCGGCGGACAGGGCGGTCCCTGCACACTGTGCAGGGACCGCCCCGTCTCTCCTCCGCTCTCCCCTATGGGGAGTCGGATGGAAACGGACCGTCTGTCCGTTTGCAACGGATCCGTTTGGCCGGACGGAAGAAAAATAGGACATTCTTCCGTCCGCAAAAACGGATGCGGATCTGGCGGACGTTAGCGGATGCATCATCCGCTAACGGATCCGCTCCCATAGGGGCCCATTACAAGTCCGTAAACGGACTTGTAATGAGCGGACAAACGGTCCGCTAGTGTGAAAGGGCCCTAAGGAGATGTGCCTTATGGTTCCCAGCTGTGAGGCCCTAACTTAATAAATGGTCTTCAGCTGTGTGGGCTCCGGCTCCCCACTATCATATGCCAAAGATCTTTGCTTCATAGTCTTCAGCTGAGAGGTGTTATAGACAGTTCAATACAGTACCTAAGTGCCCGTTCACACTACCGCGACTTGGGATCCGACTTGTGTCCCCCAAGTCGCCGGACATGAGAAATGACATGGAAGTGAATGAGAACCGTCTTAATGTACACTAGTGAAGTCGCTGCGACTTCAGAAAAGGTTCCTGTACTACTTCAAGGCGACTTGTACCCATTGATTTCCATGGAAGTTGCCTCCAAAGTCAGATCCTCTGTCTTAACTGAAGCAACTTTACAGGAAGAGAAAATAGATTACTCAGGCAAACCCCTCCCTCCCACAGAGCTGATTATTGTTTGATTGGCCACAGCCAAAGTCGCCCTTCCTGGATGCGTCTTGAAGTCGCGCTGAAGTCGTCTCGCAAAGTCGTGCTGGAACTATTGCCCCTATGTGAACCAGCACCAAGGAGAAGATTGTCCTCTAACTGCTAGGTATTACACATTTGGTAGTATAAAGTCTATATTTATGTAGCAGTTAGAATGTTGAGACAAACCATTTACCACGGACAGGGGTGCTTACAATAAATATATTTTATTTATTTAAAAGCTTTATCCTGAAAGAAAACATCTGTTTGCTGCAACTGCTTATAAAGTGTTAGTTGTGTCTCACTAATACAGGAGGCATGTTACTGACCAGATTTCCAGGTGAAATGTCACAATGTAGAGTGTAAGATTTCCTATCATCTGTGCCCAGTCTTGCCACACAGAGTTACTCCAGCGCTGAGCAATCCTCTTGTTATTGTTCACTGAAATAAAACAGACTTCCAGATAAAGACCAAAGTCCTTGCTTGAGTGACAGGTTATTTACATATCTCGTACACTAGCTTGCAGACATGCACAGCTTCTGTAAAAAGTGCACAATTCACATCCCTCTCCCCTCTCCTCTCCCATCCAGCTCTCCAAGGATTGGCTGTCTTTCCTGTGTTTTGATTAAATGTTTTAATATGGGGTGAACCACAGTCAGTGTGAACAGCCATCAGAATACATAGACAAGAAGCTGTGCATGTCTGCAAGCTAGTGCACGAGATGTAAATAACCTCAAGCAAGGACTTTGGTCTTTATCTGGAAGTCTGTTTTATTTCACTGAACAATAAAGAAAGAGGATTGCTCAGCGCTGGATTAACTCTGTCTGGCAAGACTGGGCACAGATCATAGGAATCTTTATTCTCTACATTGTGACATAAAAAAAAAAAAAAAAAAAAAAAAAAATCCACTTTAAGTAATCAGCCACCACATCTAATGATTACTAATCTCCAATATATTACATTTTTGATTTTGGGTTTAATACAGCTTTACAGTGGTATATACTGTACACAGCCCGCAATTTTTGCACCCACAAAATTCTCCCCAATTTCTGTGCTCTGAGTGAGAGGCTCACTGGCATAAACCTACACCATCTGTATACTTTCAAGGGCTGAGGTATACTTCGTCACCCTGTCAGCATGTGCATGCCAGCAAACAAGATAATTCCTCTGGAAGAACTTCTAGGCACAAGCTAAAATGTATTCCCTTTCATGCTTGTAAGAATCAGGCACTGGCTAATAGATATGCACAGTCGCACAAGAGCCGTCGAGCATTCCCATGTGCACCGGCGCATACGTGCACCTGTGACAGATGCTGTCCCCAGACTCTTTAAACTCAGCCAGTGCTGCCTTGTCTTCGGCCTCTTGTGTATCTGTGATCCTGTGAACCTGTATCCTGCTTCCAGTTATCAACCCGGCTTGTCTTGACCATTCCCTGAACTCTACCCGCATCGACCTCGGCTAGTCCACTGACCACTCTTCTGTCTGCTCCTTTGGCTCCTGTTCCACTGATTGGTTCCAGACCCAGCTTGGCTCCTGACCACGTTCCTTTCTGTGACCTGTACCCGATCCTTAGCGTCTGTGCCCGACTATGTTACCCTGCCTGCTGTCACCAACACCAGCTACCTGCCTACTTGCTGAAGCCATCTGATGACTTCTATTGCCCAGCGAGGACACCTGCCCTGCTGCTAGCAAGGCACTTGTGTGACTCTGTTCTCCTGACAGGGGCCCCCCCGAGTCAGAGGTGTAAGAGAGGCCTTTCTCATTCTATCAGGCTCTGCTACCAGGTACGTGGGCCTTCCGGGAGCATGCTTTGGCCAATAACAGCACTATCTGCTGTGAGCCATGATTGGCCAGAGGCAGGGTGCCTTTGGCCAATCATTGCTTAGGGGGCCAAGTCCATGCCCCTACTATATAAAAGCTGCTTTCATGGCA
The DNA here is from genome assembly GCA_029574335.1 of Rana kukunoris. NCBI lineage: Eukaryota > Metazoa > Chordata > Amphibia > Anura > Ranidae > Rana > Rana kukunoris. Next base: position 25,176,221 of record CM056056.1, on the reverse strand, counting down.
GCCATATGTAGTGTGATACGTGGAGGAGAATGTGAGCTAGACTAGTACCATGCATGCAGAGATAGATTTTTCCCACACACACACACACACACACACACACACACACGTCAGTTTACAGTATCCAATACCCTGCATTGAAGTGGTTAGGGGGAACCATATGACAAAAAAAATAAAAAAATCCAGCACAACTAGGCCCCTGTGTTTAATGTGATAGATGCTTCAAGCCAACGCGACAGAGGTTGGCCAGTTTAATGTTGAAAACTGGAGTGGCCCAGCGCATATTGCCACAAAAGGTTGGTGACTCCATGGTTTGAAATAGTATGTTGAAAAAGCGTGATTAAAGACATGTTCCATAGACTGTGCCAAATGTAGGAGGTCCATTTACATATAGAACAGGTCAAGCTTAGCCCCATCATGGCCACCTTTTGGCTCGCTATTAACAAGGCATCCGTCCCATAGAACAAACTAAGGGAAGGGGAAGTAGAAGGATGAATCTGAAACTACCCTGAAGTATCAATTTCTTAATACCTTGGAACAGTTTTACTATAACCATTATAGTGTTGTGGGTGGCAACTATAGAACAGGAAAAGTTCAGTTTTGAGGACTTTGTTAAAGGGTCACTAAAGGAAAAATATTTTTTTGATGTAATGACTGTTTACAGGGTCTAGAGACATAAAAGTTAACCGATTCCTTTTCAAAATGATTAAAAAATAGATACAAATAATTCATATAATGTGCCTGCAGGTTAGTTTCCCTTTTGAACTGACTTCATGTTTCTGTGAAGTAGAAATAGACACACAGAACAAAAACAAACAAATCCAGGGCAGTGTTTTGTTTTCTGGGATCCCTGGTTCTGGGAAGTTTTAGACAAACAGTAATGACAGCTTAGACCATTGTGAGAAAGCTCCCAACACTGTGGTTATAAGGAAACAGACAAGCAGGAAGTGTGGAGAACAGAGCAGGATTACAGCAACTTCAAAGCAAAAATGAACAAAAAGGACATGAAACCAGTACTGCAGTAAGGTAAAGGAAGCTATTTAGCTAAAAAAAAAAAAAATTCCTTTAGTGATCCTTTAACCACTTTCCCACCGCGCCATAAGCATTTTACTGCTACGGCGCGGCGGGGTTATCTTGGGACGACGTCCCTGGGACGTCGTCCTTCACTTTCGCGATTGCGCGTCCCCTGGGACGCACTCGCGAAAGTGTCCGTGCTCGCCGGGTCTAGAAGACCCGGCGCATCACGGATCACGGTAAATTGCCGCTGATCGCGGCCGTTTACCACGTGATCACGCCGTCAAATGACGGCGCGATCACTTGTAAACAAACCGGCGTCATTTGATGACGCCGGTTCCTCCCTCTCCTCTCTGTACAGTGTGCGAGGAGAGGGGGGGAGCGGGGTGTCAGCAGCCGAGCTGTGGCTGGATCTGTGACAAATGCAGTCACAGATCCAGCCATCCCTCAAAACATCCCAGCTCTGCAATCCCCCCAGTACCCAGCAATCCCCCCAGTACCCAGCACAATCCCCCCAGTACCCAACAATACCCCAATACTCGGCAATACCCCAATACTCGGCAATACTCCAATACCCTGCATGATACTTTGCAATACCCCAATACTCTGCAATACCCTGCGCGATACTCTGCAATACCGCCTATGGGGATTTTTAAGTAGCGAAGTTTGGCGCCATTCCACGAGTGTGCGCAATTTTGAAGGGTGACATGTTGGGTATCTATTTACTCGGCGTAACGTCATCTTTCACATTATGAAAAAAAATTGGGCTAACTTTACTGTTTTGTTTTGTTTTAAGCACAAAACAGTTTTTTAAAAAACACGCGTTCAATAAATTTCTACGAAAATACCATGCGAGATAAAAAGTTGTAACGGTCGCCATTGTATTCTCTGGGGTCTTTACTAAAAAAGCATATATAATGTTTTGGGGTTCTATGTAATTTTCTAGCAAATAAATGATGATTTTTCCATGTAGGAGAGAAATGTCAGAATTGGCCTGGGTGTTCCAGAACGCCTGGTGGCGTTCCCTGCATGTTGGGCCTCTGTATGTGGCCACGCTGTGTAAAATAGGGTGACCAGACATCCCCAGTTTCAGGGGACAGTCCCCTGATTGAGGACACTGTCCCCGGACCAAGTCTGTCCCTGGTTTTGTCCCCAGATTGGATTTAATAGGGGGGCAGGGGAAATTTCAAAGACAGTCAGTGCAGAATTAAAATAAAAAAAAATTAGAATTACACCCCCGCCCCGCCGCTCCTACTAGCTTAAGGGGTGTATTTTTCCCATTATCTGTGCTCCTTTTTGATGATCATGTGCTGGTCAGAGCGGAGGGAATATTTCTTCAGTTTCGGGGCGCATGCCCATTCAGTTTCGCTTGCATGTTCTTCTGCCTGGGCTCAAATCCTGGCCAGCCACTTGCCACCTCCTTGCCTGGTGGAGTGATCTTCCTCCGCTCCCCATTCAGTAGTAGCCCGGGGCCCAAAGAGTAAGACTTGAGAGGCTGTAAAGTCGGGCGGCGACGGGCAGAGAGTCGCTGATTGTTGCCATTACTAGTAAAGAAAAAATATGTCCCCGGATTTCATTTTAAAAATCTGGTCACCTTAGTGTAAAAGTCCCACACATGGGGTATCGCCATACTCGGGAGGAATAGCAGAATGTGTTTTGGGGTGTAATTTGTGGTATGCATATGCTGTGTGTGAGAAATAACCTGCTAATATGACAGAAACAAGTTTTGTTTTTGTTTTTTTTTTACAGAATTTTCAGTCGTTTTTCTTTTATAGCGCAAAAAATAAAAAACCCAGGAGGTGATCAAATACCACCAAAAGAAAGCTCTATTTGTGTGAAAAAAAGGACAAAAATTTCAAATGGGTACAATGTTGTATGACTGAGTAATTGTCATTCAAATTGTGAGAGCACCGAAAGCTGAAAATTGGTCTGGTTAGGAAGGGGGTTTAAGTGCCCAGTGGTCAAGTGGTTAAGCTCACACAAAAACATCCCACACATTTTAAGTTACTTTCTGTAATTTATTACTCTTTAAAAAAGGAAGACATTCTTTCAAAGTCTGTTTTGCATCTTCTTCAGTCATGTCGCTTCCACAGAACTTGCGACTGGATATACAAAAAAGAAAAAAAAAAAAAAAAGTTAGATTAGGACAAACAAAAAAGGCCACACTAAAAAAAACACTGCCCTGCAACTCCTCATTGAGGTAAAGTGCAATAATGCCAAAGCATTTACGGATGCAAAGTCAACACATCAGGGTTCTTAGAATGCCTTCTTTAGGGGTAAACAAGATTCGATGCCAAAAAGGGAAATTCTCAAAAGACAGAATACATTAAGGCCCAATGCACACGAGACGCTGGTAAACTCGAGTTCAGAGGCATTTGGACAGTTTTTTTAACTGCCCCTGAACACATTCAATGTTATTCTAAGTGTCCATGCACACAATCTTGTTTATTGCCGTTTTTAGGCAGTTGCGTTTATCCTCGTTTTTCCAGAAGAAAACAAAATGGTTTCAGATGCAAAAGTTTTCGCATTTCAGACGCTAAACGCGGCAAAACGCGGTACCGGCGTTTTGCTGCAATTTCGTTTATAGGCGGTTTTTAAAGGTGACCTATTTTTTTACATTGGAAATCTCAAAAATTATGGCAAATGATGAAAAACCGATTTAAAAAAAAATAATTGCTTGCACTGCATTGTGGACAATCCACAACTTGTGGCAGGTGACGTGGCAAGGTCACGTGGCCAATCCACAACTTGTGGCAGGTGACGTGGCCAGGTGATGTGGCAAGTGGACAATCCACAACTTGTGGTAGGCGACGTGGCAGGTGATGTGGCCAGGTGACGTGGCCAGTGGACAATCCACAACTTGTGGCAGGTGACATGGCCAGGTGACGTGGCCAGGTCATGTGGCAAGTGGACAATCCACACCTTGTGGCAGGTGATGTGGCCAGGTAACGTGGCCAGATGACATGGAAGGTGGACAATCCACAACTTGTGGCAGGTGACGTGGCAAGGTGACGTGGCCAGGTGACAATCCACAACTTGTGGCAGGTGATGTGGCAGATAACGTGGCAAGTGGACAATTCACAACTTGTGGCAGGTGACATGGCAAGTGGACAATCCGCAGCTTGTGGCAGGTGATGTGGCAAGTGACACGCTAAATACAAGTATACTGCTGCTCTTTCAGCTGCTACTCACTCTGGTCTCACAAAATGGCTGAAATGGTTAAATAATATTTTTTGAGCTTAGGGACGTGGCAGGTGACGTGGCCAGTGGACAATCCACAACTTGTGGCCAGGTGATGTGAACAGGTGACATGGCCAGGTGACGTGGCAAGTGGATAATCCACAACTTGTGGCAGGTGACGTGGGAAGTGACACGCTAAATACAAGTATACTGCTGCTCTTTCAGTTGCTACTCACTTTGGTCTCACAAAATGGCTGAAATGGTTAAATATTATTGTTTTTTGAGCTTAGGGAGGGTCTTATGTTTAAACGCTTATAAATGCAAACGCGGTAAATGCCGCGAAATTTGTAGCAAAAACAGGCGTTTTAAACATTTGTTTAGATGTGTTTGCATTTGCGTCTCGTGTGCATTGGGCCTAATGCATTATATACTTTGTAGAAAGGCATTTTATTTAGTGACCACATGGCTTTAGCGCCAAGGGGCTTGACAGTTAGGGGGCTTTAGAAACTGTACTGAACTTCCCAGTGAATGGCTGTGCTAGCCAGGCTCTAGACAATTGAACAGGCAAGCTCTTTACCCAGCACAGCCAGAAAATTAACCACACTGGGATGTGCTTCCATGCCCTGATATGGTCAGTTTGGAAAAGGAAAGCAAGGAGGGCGATGGGCAGGATCACCAGGTCTGTTTAAAACCACACACGTGGTACTGACACATCAGGCATAGCAAATGTAAGGGTAACATTAAAATTTAGGTGTAAATAGAGGCTTAAATAAGCCAATGGGACTACTAAAGAATATCATTTGTGGCACCGACAACATTATCTCAACAGGTTATACTGCAGTCTAGTTTAAAATTTGTTGCAAAGAATACATTTCTTATACATACAGCTCTCCACTTGGTCCATATTGCAGTGTGACAGCTGAGGCACCTAGTTTAGGATGTTGGATGGCAACGGTATTTTTATGCCAGACAAATTCCACCTTCTGGACAGGGTTCACATCTAACTCCACATCAACAAAAGAGGAGTAGGTTAAACCAGAAATAAGCGGACCACTGCAAACAAGCATAGTGTTAGTTGCCAATCCTGTTCAGAGGAACACCCCCCCCCCCCCCACACACACACACACACACACACACACACTTTATTTCAGCAGGCAGGGCTTGATCCATTAATATGCATGCCTAGTGGGCCCCAAGTAACAGACAGATTCAGTTTTTTGTACTGCACAGTAATTGACATAGTGTGTCCTCAGTGTGAGGGAAGACACTCAGTTTAGCTACAAAAAAAAAAAAGTTACCTTTTAAAAATTCCCCAGGGAGGAATGATATTGCGCAACACTAGGGACGGGCAAAAGGTTTGGCACAAGCATCAATTCAGAATGAACATTTGCCAGTGCGCCAAACACTGTGCTGTAGTGCATTCTGTGCCCTGATTAGGCAACACTTTGCCCAATCAGGGCACAGTGTAAGCTGGTTGTTAGGTTTAAGGGCCTAATCCCCCACAATCATGGCTGGCTTAGAGATCTGAACCCCCCCCCCCCCTGTGAATATCAGGCACAGGGTACACAAAATACAAAAATATAAAGTTGCTAGGAAACTTATCAGCCTGACCACATTTTTTTTTTTTTTGCACAAATATGTGGAAGCTGCTGCAGTGCTTAGTTAAGGATCCTCAGTTTAATGCTAGATGAGGGCAGGTTTGGCCAGAGGGAGCCCATTTCTCCTTAAAGTAGAGGTCCACAGGTTTTTCCCACTTTTAATAAGTCAACAGCTACAAAAAGTGTAGCTGCTGACCAGACACTTATCAGTTCCACGGTCGAGCAATGCAGGCGGCCAGAGCCTCGTTCCTCTCTGCCATCGAAGCAACTGTGGGCACCTGGCTGTGACAGCTTTCGGCTTCATGACCAGGCGCAAGTCAATCTGCTAGTGACCAGGCAATCTTTTGGGACATGTCCCAAAAGATTGCAGAGAGGAAAGGACAGAGTGGGGTATAGCTGGCCAGCTAGAACCTGTCCTAGGTCGCTAATATAACCTACATGTATATACAGCTAAACCTGCTAAGAACCTAAATGTAGTGCACATGTGTATATGTGAGAGACAAAAGCAGAGATATTCACTGTGATTTTATGCTTGGATGTCATTACAGTTGTATGTTGTGTTCACAGAAGCAAAATAATATGCCTTTAAGAATCATTTATATGACAGCAAAGGTAAGCAATAACACAGTAGAATTCATACCAGAAAGCACAGAGTTAAGCTTTTGTGATTCATCAGAAGCCTTGGCCAACCACAGCAAATCTCACATTGAGCAGGTGTCTTGGCCAGTCACAGCCAGCTTTGCATCCACTCTGGAAAGTTCCCTGCACATTGGCTGCTGGAATTCATTCCACCACAGAACAGAGAGCAGAGCAGACACACAAAGCCAGAGTCCAGTTTTATGGAAGCAATGGGGCCAAATAGGCATGTCATACAGTTATATATATGTTCCCATTGTAAATAATGTGATTAGAACTGTATACTGAACTGGTGTGTTCACTTGTAGTTCCGCCGAATGAACTAATTGACAAACCTAATTCAAGAGCTAACTCATCTAACTCGAACCAATTCACAACCCAATTCACAAACTAAATCAACCTCACCTAACTGAACTAAACCAAACCAAGTTGCAAACCACAGAGTTATACCTTTCAGAGAATGCTTTAATAACTTACAGAGAGTATAAAACTACTGAAGAAATATATCCACCATTTTATGTTAAATGACAAGATTGAATATTTGAACCACTACTCTGTTATACTTTATTCAACACGTGTTTTTGTACATGAACTGTCTGCTGCAAAGCAGCAGTGTTATATATGAAGAAATGTGAAGTTAATAAAGTTATTTTAAGCATTTGGTGTGCTCTCCAAACCTACTGCTTCCATAGAACGGCACTAGTGTAATAGACAGTCTTGTTGGACTGAAAAGTCAGAGCTATCACAATTCTTCTAATGCCACAGCGTATGAGGCACTTACTGCCAATAGGAATTATTCTGCGTTGTTCCAGAGAACAACTCATACCCGGATTATACTACCATTCCTTGTGGATGGGAGATTATCTGCAGGTGTACGCTATGAATCTCAACCTGTGCTGATCAGACACAAGAGCGCACATCCACCTATAATGTCCTTGCAGAGTGAACCCTCCAGCCGTTCACTACCAGATGGGACTCAACCAGAGTCAGTCTGTTCCAGTCAGCTCTTTAGAGCGGGAGTACCAAGACTATGACAATACATCTTCCTACACATTTTAACCCCCCCCCCCCTCCCAAAAAAAAAATATATATCTTTTTTTTACAGATGCCAAATGTGACATGTCAGGGGGAGAGGTGTACCTTTGGGTGCAACTCTTCGGTGGAGGTGAACAGACACCCAGCAAGAGCGCATGGCAACTGAAGGTGTCCAATGTGTCTGTAACGGAATGAACAGTGACAGACTGAGATTCTCCTAAGTCTAGGGTCACCTTATGTCCACTAGGGCCATAGGGTGACAAAGAATCATAATTCATATATTACATGAGATGGGACATTAATAATTCATATTGCAGGACTGGCATATTACAAGGGGTCCATATTGACACCTGTTACACAGGAGAGGGACATTACAAGCTTATTTAATGCTTAGATCCGGCTATTGATATGTTAAGTGACCCGGCTTGTGAAAGACACATTCTGTTGAAAAGGTGTTAATTGCATCTACTCCTAGACCATACATTGTCTATGGTACACAAATGTGTCAAGCCCTTTAGAGACAGCAAGTCTGTCTAGGTAATGTGATTGAGGTTCCTTATATGGGTGTGAAGATTATCTGTGATTGTGTATTATTCAAAAGGGAAAATCATTGTGTGATAGTAGTTTGTTTTGATGTCATTATCTACTGGAATGTCATTCTCTCTGAGTTAAGCCTATTGATGATGCGGTGCCGACATGTCTGCTAGAGAATTAGTATCAGTGAGTGAATAGGGGGGTGGAGATGGCATTGTCCTGCGATTACTGTCACATGCTTGAAACTGTACAAGAAGCTGAGAAAATACCATTAAAGTGTTCATATCTTTGGAAGCAAGTGCAGAGCTGAGTCTCGTCTTGATTATGGGAAATGATATGGATCGTGTATGCAGGATTGTCGCAGTGTGTCAGATAAGCTTGTCGTGGTTGGATGGAAGGTCGTAATCGTTACAGTGTCCTTACACGAAATCCAGTGAACAAGAGGTTAACCATGCCAATTTATAAGAAGCTTTTGCAGTAAGGTGCACACATGCAAGACAAGGTGGTTTTAGTTGCGAGTCTACAATGCCTCAGACCAGAATACAAAAATTGACACCGACACACCTGTAAATTTTATACAGACTGGAACATCCAGCTTTTCCACAGAGTGACACTGAAAGAGACCCCAAAATGTGATGCAATCCATTGATTGAGATGGAGATGTTATACCTCCAGCCTATAAATAAAAAGAAATGCTGTTACATGGGGAGAGAAAAAAATAAAATAAAAAACACACACACTTGGCATTATGAAAAACCTTTGCTGCACCACTCTCCAAAGAGACACTCTAATCTTAAGCGCCTTAAGTCTGGACACCTTGATGTCCAGGCAAATTGCCACTTTAGAGCTCATCGCTGTTTCTTTGAGTGACAATTGAGCCATACCCAAATGTGTCTTTGGGACAAATCTTTCTTTTGGTGGCATCACCACTGGGTCTTATTCTTTAACCATATTTGGTTCAAAATTTTTAGCAGTTTACCCCCCTTCACACATAAGGGAAACAAAAAAAAAAAAGTCCTAAAATGTAAGGTCTGTACAAATTTCTCCAAAAATACCCTTTGAAAGCAGCCAGTCTGAGGAGTTTAGCAAGAGGCATTATGAGTTTTTTGAAGTTGATTTTTTTTTCCAAAATTCTTTAGTAAACTGATGTTAACCTCACCACATAGTTAACAAGTTTAATCTCACCAACAGCAAAATGCACCTTCGCCTGTGTAGATTGAACTCCTTGCACTGGCCCTGTGTGGCAGAAGTTTGTTGGTCACAACCACCATTGATCAAAATTCATATACATGTTTTGCTTGTATGCCAATATAGATGGCTCATGGCATAACCCATAAATTGCTTTAAATTTCCAAAAGTCTAGTCCACTGCCCATTTTAACTTTAGAAAAAGTCAATGAACAGAAAAGCCTTGGCCTCATCTTCGGTAGCCAATTTACCACTAGTAAAGTTTTGAGCACCAAACTGAAATGGATGCATTGTGGGAGTATAACAGTATGCGTTTTGGTAAAAATAGCTGTATAAAGTTTCAGGTTTTCATAGAAATAAATGTAGTGGCCAATTGGTCAACTAACCTCCATAGGTGATATGTTTTCTGTGTTCAGGTAGGAGGGCTGCCTAGTAGTCACCCTGGATAAAGACATTCTTGACTAGGCCAAGAAACCCCCCCCCCCCCCCCCCCCCCCCAGCAGTTAGCAAGCCCAGTTTGATTTTTACATAAAGCATTGATTTGACTGTAAATGTCTAAATCTGCAATTCATAGCTCAACTTGCACACCAAACATGCAAGTCTGAAGGATTCTGGTATTAGTTTCTTCAACCATAATGCAGTTTCCTAGAAAAACGTACACAGGAAGTTTGAAGGGACTCCAGTGTTCAAGAAAAATTGATGATTGTCTGTAGAGTCTTGCCTATGACCAACTATATATTCATCTGCCTGGTATCCCATGAAGGCACAACTTCCTTTGGTGCATGGAAACCCAAATCCCTAAGAGGGAGAGGAAAAAAAAATAAGTTACATTAAACACTTTTTTGGCTTAAAGTTAGCCTAAGTAGTTTTGCCATTTTCTTGCATGAAGACCGACCTTTTGAAAAGCGCGGTATGATGAAGCAGAGTAACCAACGAAACCATCAGGCCTCAGAATGCTCTTTGTAAAGAACTCAACACTCATATGGTGGTTACAGAAGATCTTCACATAAAAGTCTGGAAAAGCAAGTTATGCCATTTTAAAAACATTGTGGAACACAATTGTGCATAGTGAAATAGGGGCTCCATGGAAGTTCCCTACCTGCAATCACACTTTCAATATCTTCAAGTCTAAAAGATATTTCCTTACAGCCGGGCATCTTTATACCACCATTGGGGAAAAAGTCAATGTTACCAACTGTCTGCTTCATGCCAACGCCTAAGATAAATGCAAGTCAGATACAATCAGGCCAATACAGCTGCAAATATTATGGTTCTGTACCTCACTACAGTATTGAAGGTAGGGATGCACCGAAATGGAAATTTCAGAACCGAAACGAAACCGAAATAAAAAAAAAATTCAGTCCGAAACCGAAACCGAAAATGACGTTTCTTTGTTTTTCCCCTATTTCATTTTTTTTTCCAATGATTGTATGTATAACATGAGACATTTTAATTAACTTCATTGATTTAAAATAACCAGAATTGAAAAGCTCCAAGTCAATATAATAAAATCCAAACTTTTATTTAAAAATTGGACACAAATAGTATATATTAATAATAATATATATAAAACTTTAATAACTGAATAAACATTGAAACCAGATTTCAAGTGATTGTGGTGAGCAGACACCAAAGGGTCTGAGCCAGAGGTGGTGGAACTGAGTTCCACCAAGTTCCCCCTGAAAAAAAGCCCTGCAAAAAAAAATAGTAATAAAAGAAGAACTGAAATCAACATGAAAGTGTAAACACCACATGTAGCCTAAAGTAACATGGCTACATAATTTTAAGCAAATTGCAATGTGTTTTATTTTACTTCAGTAAAAGTGACATATTTCTCTTCAAGAACAAAAGTTGTTCAACTTTCTGCGAAGACAGTCGGTTTCTCTTCTCATCAAGAATGTGGGATGCTGCACTGAACAGTCTCTCACTCTCTGTGCTGGTGCTTGGGGCAGATAAATATCTGCGTGCCATCAGTGCAAGGAATGGAAATCGGTTCTTGTTCATGCGCCAGTAGTCAAGGGGATTGCTACTTCTGGAAATAGGTTGTTCGGATAGATAAATCTCCAGCTGTTGCCTAGCTGCACTTGATGTGGAACTGCTGTGGATTGGGGTACTTTCCTGTAGGATTTGATCAACCATGTCAGAAAGTGAGGGAGTGTGCTCCTTGTCACTTGTACGAGACCGTTTCCCTGGCACCTCTGTGCTACATGTCGGCTCTGCTTCACCAGATGTTTCCATCACCTCCAACTGTGCCTGTATAATTTCCATTGCACGCTGCTTTTTTTCCACGTCAAAATAGTGATCTTTAAACCTGGGATCTAGTACTGTTGCGATGCAGTACAGAGCGTTGCACTCAATGTCTTCAAATCGTGTGTTAACTGCCTGCAATAAGGTTTTTTTAGCTGTTTTTACACCATCATCAGTTTGCGCCTCTCTTGCTAGCAGACGCTTCAGTGCTGCAATCAAAGGAATAACTTCAGCAACAGTTGCATTACTTGAACTTATTTCCTTGGTTAACTGTTCAAATGGAGCAAGAATAGAAACAATATTTTCCATTAGCATCCACTGATGTGAACTCAATGTTACTGGCAGTTCGTGATCGGACATGTATGCAGCTAAGACTCTCTTTTGTTCAATTAGACTTTCCAACATGTAGTATGTGCTGTTCCAGCGCGTGGCTACATCTTGCTGCAGTCGTTTGGTTGGCATTCCAAACTGTACTTGCACAGCTTGTAATCTGGAATAAGCAAGTACTGAATGCTTAAAGTGACCTACAATTTTCCTCCCTGTTGCTGTTATTTCTGATATGCTGCGCTGACTCAGCACTCCCTCATTCACAGCTAACTGCAGCGTGTGCGCCATGCATGGTATACTCTGGAGTCCACTATTCTCCATTGCTTTTGCCATGTTCCGTGCATTATCCCGAACAATCAGATGAACTTTCTTCTTTTCAATGTGCCAAGTTTCAAGCATGGTATCTATTGCTTCTGATATTGCTGCTGCAGTGTGTGACCCAACAAACTTCTGTGCGTGAAGCAAGATATTTTTCAGATTGAAATCGGTGTCTATCCACTGCGCTGTTAAACTAAGCAGGCTAGTTGGACACACGTCTGCGCTCCAAATGTCTGTGGTAAAACTTATAGCTGGGATGTCTGTAGACATCAGCTCATGAATGTGTTTTGCAACACGGTCAAACATTTTCGGTAGACAGGTTTCAGCAAGATAGCGTCTGCTTGGCAGTGTGTAACGTGGCTCAATATGTTCAATAAGCCTGCGAAATCCAATGTCCTCCACAACAGAAAATGGCTGATCATCTAAGGCAATAAATTCCATAAGTTTTTCTGTAATGTCTTGTGCTTTGGCACTATCGTGGGCAAATTTCTTAACTCTTTCAAATGCTGTGGCAATAGATGGTGTTGTGCTAGTTGGGCTTTTAAGTTTTGTCGTTTGGCTGTATTCTGCATGCTGATCTGGATGACGTGTTTTCAGATGATATATCAATCCTGTTGTGGAAAAGTGCCTTGCCACTGCACCTCCTCTTGAAATTTCTGCTGAACAAACATTGCAGACTGCAAATTTTATGTCTTTTTCAGAAATTGTGAAATATTTCCACACCACTGACATGATTGAAATTTCCTGAGTAGCGCAGGGATAACAGCAAGACAGAGTGAAATCTGGAAAAAAAATTGAAGCATTTGTAGAACTAAAATTCAAAAAGTGGAGTTCAGTAAACCCTAAAAAAAAAAAAAAAAAAATCTGGACATGCCTGGGCATTAGGGGCCAGATTCACATAAGAGATACGACGGCGTATCTGCTGATACGCCGTCGTATCCCTGTTTCTATCTATGCGGCTGATTCATAGAATCAGTTACGCATAGATATCCCTAAGCGCGCCTAATTTAAATGGACTCGCCCCATTCAATTGGGCCCGCCTTGCGCCGGACCGATATACCGCTGCAAATTTCCAGGTAAGTGCTTTGTGGATCGGGCACTTAGCCAGAAAATTTGCGGCGGTGTAACTTAAATCGGTTAAGTTACATTGCGCCCGGGCTACGTGAATCTGGCCCTAGGTGCTTGCAGTCAGGGTAGGCAGCTGAGGCAGATTGATGGACACACTAGCGGCAATTGATGGGCACAGTGGTGGCACTTGATGGGCACACTGGCAGCAATTGATGGGACAAACTGGCAGTGGCAAAAATAATTGATGGTTACAGTGGCTGCGTTTGATGGGCACAGTGGCTGCGTTTGATGGGCACAGTGGCTGCGTTTGATGGGCACAGTGGCTGCATGTGATGGCACAGTGGCTGCATGTGATGGCACAGTGGCTGCATGTGATGGCAAAGTGGCTGCGTTTGATGGGCACAGTGGCGACGTGTGTAGGCACAGTGGCTGCATGTGATGGCACAGTGGCTGCGTTTGATGGGCACAGTGGCGACGTGTGTAGGCACAGTGGCTGCGTTTGATGGCAAAGTGGCTGCGTTTGATGGGCACAGTGGCTGCATGTGATGGCACAGTGGCTGCATGTGATGGCACAGTGGCGACGTGTGTTGGCACAGTGGCTGCGTTTGATGGGCACAGTGGCGACGTGTGTTGGCACAGTGGCTGCGTTTGATGGGCACAGTGGCGACGTGTGTAGGCACAGTGGCTGCATGTGATGGCACAGTGGCTGCGTTTGATGGGCACAGTGGCGACGTGTGTAGGCACAGTGGCTGCATGTGATGGCACAGTGGCTGCTTTTTATGGCAAAGTGGCTGCGTTTGGGCACAGTGGCGACGTGTGTAGGCACAGTGGCTGCATGTGATGGCACAGTGGCTGCGTTTGATGGCAAAGTGGCTGCATTTGATGGGCACAGTGGCGACGTGTGTAGGCACAGTGGCTGCATGTGATGGCACAGTGGCTGCGTTTGATGGCACAGTGGCTGCGTTTGATGGCAAAGTGTGTGCGTTTGATGGGCACAGTGGCGACGTGTGTAGGCACAGTGGCTGCATGTGATGGCACAGTATCTGCATTTGATGGGCACAGTGGCGGCGTGTGTTGGCACAGTGGCTGTATGTGATGGCACAGTGGCTGCGTTTGATGGCAAAGTGGCTGCATTTGATGGGCACAGTGGCGACGTGTGTAGGCACAGTGGCTGCATGTGATGGCACAGTGGCTGCGTTTGATGGCACAGTGGCTGCGTTTGATGGCAAAGTGTGTGCGTTTGATGGGCACAGTGGCGACGTGTGTAGGCACAGTGGCTGCATGTGATGGCACAGTATCTGCATTTGATGGGCACAGTGGCGGCGTGTGTTGGCACAGTGGCTGTATGTGATGGCACAGTGAGGCTGCAATTAATGTTTTTTTTGGTAGTAAGATAAGGCAAGCATGGCTTAATAACACACAAACGTTTTTTAAAAAAAAAACGTTTGTGTGTTATTAAGCCATGCTTTCCTTGTCTGACTACCAAAACAAATATCAATTGCAGCCTCACTGTGAAAAAAATGGCAGATTTTTTTTTACATAGTCACTCACCTCTTAACCATGTGCCTGTGCCTCCACCTGCCCCCCCCCCCCCCCCCATTAATCCATTTAACAGATGTCCTAACTCCTAACAGGTTTTGTTCACAAGTTTACTCGTACTGTAACCCTGCATTGCTGCTTACTTTTTACTTGGTTGTGGTTCCTCTTAGGCAGGCAGTGTGGATGTCTGGAGTTCAGACACAGCTCCCTGCGCGCTCCGAGTCCTCCCTCGCCTCAGGCCGTGACGTCACGCGGCTCGCGCCGCAGGACTAAACCAAGAGACTCCCCCATGGGGGGAGTCCAAACAACACAGATCTTGCTAGGAGCCGTAGGACAAGGTGGAGCGCGAGCAGCAGTCGGCACACAGTTAGTACAGCGCCACTGCCGCTGCTCGCGCTATGTGCAGGTCTGGCGGACAGCAACATATGGATATAAACATTGCCTCTCCCCCTCCTAGAAAAACATGGTATCACCCATTCACCCAGCTTTATTATCGGCATTTTGTCTTTGTTTCGGCAGGGACTCAAAAACGCTATTTTCGGCCGATATCTATCGGCCACCGATAATCGGTGCATCCCTAATTGAAGGTAATGCAGAATATGTTCAAATGCAAGTCTTGCAAATTAAAATGTGGCTTCTTATTAGTGTTGAGCAGGTTCATTAGAAAAGCTGGGGTTTCATTTTTGTGACGCACCTTAATTTTGCCAAAAACAAAAATCCTATATCTAGCAGAAACGACTGGGAAATGAGAATGTTCAAAGTGCAGAAACAAAAACCTACCAAGATGAACTGCAGCAAATGACCCATCTGTGTGAATGGCATCCACAAAAACCGCATCTGTGGGGTCCAGTCTCACTTCAGGTGGGGTGTTTTCAAAGTAAGGCCCAGCTGCATCCAAACCTAGGTAAACAAGTAAAAAAAAAAAAAAAAAAAAAAAAAAAATCGGAGACTGGTTACACATTTATTGCAATGAGACCGCCTTAAGGAAATTAAAAAAATTGTATGCATCAATTAAAAAATTCTCGGATGTTTGCAGGGCTCCTTGGACATTTGTAAAAAAAACAAAAAGTATGGATGCAAATTATGGCTACAGTAGCAGGTCCCAAAACATAAAAGCTTGTAGGCAGGTGTAGTTACATAGTTGATGAGGTTTGAATAAAGACGCAAGAGTCCAACCTGTGTGCTTTTAGGTTAGCATTACACATTGTATGTTGTGGTCGCTTAGGTGCCTAGCCAATAGTTAAAAAATTATTGAAACCACTGCCTGTGGAAGAAAATTCCACATACTTACAGTAAAGAACCCTCTATGTACTTTAAAGTTAAACCACTTTTGTAATTTTAGTGAATGGCCACATGTCTTAAATTCCTTTCTGAAGTTTTATCCCTATTGTGGGTTCACCAGTACGGTATTTGTAGTTACATCCCCTCTCAAGTGTCTTCTCCAGAGAGAATAAGTTCAGTTCTCATAACTAGGGTTGAGCGAACCTGAACTGTAAAGTTAGAGTTTGTACCGAATTTGTGTTTTTTTTTTGGACCCGAACCATTTACCGAAAGTTCGGGTTCAGAGTTCAGCTATGTAACGGATGAAAGAAAAATCCTCAAAAAACTACGAGTAAGCATCGCACGATGTGAAACATGTCAGCCTTTTCCTTTTGCCCACTTTTTTCTTTGACTGCATCAACTTGGTTGTTTTCCATTTGATTTTTTGCTTTTTATGTTCTGAATAAAAGACATTGTTTTTTGAGGAGCGCGGCGGTCCAGGATTTTTCTTTCATCCCATTTCAATTGTGCACACCCAGCACCCTCTTGGTTCGTTGGGACGGAAGCAATGGGGATTAATAGTTTTTCAGAGCGGTATACCTTTCTTTCAGCTATGTAACGGCACGCTGCACGGCAGCCAATCGCCATTTGTTTTACTACTGTGAACAAGAAGCCATCACAGCCATGCCTACTATATAGTAATAGTATTGTTCAGCCCCATACACTTGGTCAGACTATTTTACCAACAAACATAAAAATGATTGTTTTCCGACCGTTCTCAGAAAATTCATTTGTTTTTAAACTGCATCAAAAAACATTTTTGGGTTCAAAAGTCTGGCCAACTGATCTCCCTTCAGATGAAAATCCACAGAAAAGTTTATTAGGCTTTACTGTACAAGTGTACTCACTACTCAGCACAAAAGAGAAGCTGCTTTCAGTCACTGAGGCTGGCCATACATGTTCAATTTTCTTGTACAATTTTCTTTTAGATTTACCAAAAACCATATATGAGGTCAAACTAAACAACACTTTCAATTGTATGCAATCAGGCAGGCCCTTGCACTACATAGTTGAAGGTAAATCTAAAGAAAATTGAACAGAAAATGGTATCATGTATGGCCAGCCTAACTCTCTGGCCATTCAAAAAAAAACATAAACAAAAGATTTGCATTTGAACCCGTTTCTTTTGTTATTTTCGTATGTTGATATGACACCTATAACAAAAGATTTGCCTTCAGTATTTTGAATACACAGAAAACAGAAAAAGGAATTCATTCAATATACATAATGAAATTCTTTTGTTATAGATGTCATTGAACAATGAAAATACAACTGACACTAACAAAAGAAAAGCATTCAAGATACACAGAATGCAAATTGACGAAAATTCACGATAATTATTGTCTAACAAGAAACGAACATGAATTAAACAGAATAACGAATCATCCCGCATGTACGAAAATAAAACGGTAACGGAAATACGAAACGATCGGAATACGAAAAAATCACGTCGTACGACAAACGAACGGGAACGAACGGGAAAACGGGCGTCTTACGAAAAACGAACCAAATTTTTTTTTTCTGTGCACATGTCTAGTCATTAGGGCAGAGAGAGAACCGGAAGTGAAGTAGATCTCCTATTTGATGGTCTCAGCATGGATACCGGAACAAGGGGACATGGAAGAAAAAACAACCATCTAAGAGCTTCCGCTTGATCACTGCTTTAATCAGATAGGCAATTGACAGGCTACTCACATTTGTTCAGAAGTTAACAGGCATGTACATGTATAAAACAGCTCACTGAGTTCCCCAGGAAGGACACCGAGCGACGTGTAAGGCTCCAAAAACCCCTGGACGCGTTGCGTGAAAAACACTTCCTCAGCAGGGTGGAGTGCTGAGGAAGTGTTTTTCACTTTAGCCTGTCAATTGCCTATCTGATTAAAGCAGTGATCAAGCGGAAGCTCTTAGATGGTTGTTTTTTCATCCATGTCCCCTTGTTCTCCTATTTGATGGTCTCAGCATGGATACCAGATCTACTTCACTTCCGGTTCTCTCAATGCCCTAATGACCATCTGTTAACCCAGTGGTCATAATCTAAGTTGGGAGTAGCCATCTACACTGGTGGAGGGATAAACTTTTAAACTTGCTACCTCTGTTTTCTTTCACGTGGTAAAGATCTTCAACCATTCGTCTCACCGAATGTTCTACAGATATTTTTCCTCACGAATTGTTTGGACTTTACCAATTTATTGATCACAATTTATTACACGGTTTGCGCTGCACTTTATTTATATATTTTTATACTTTTGGGATTTGTGTGAAGGTCCTTTTTGTGCTTAGCTAGCATTCCCAAGATACATTAACTGTATAGTTTCTGCATCTCTATTATGGATTAATTTCACTTTATATTCATATGCTATATTAATCACGTTGATCGTATATTTTTGCGCTGATTGCACCCTCTATTTGTATTATTCTTTATCTAGATGACAGCTCTACTCATAGGTCAATTTGGTAGGAATATTTCTATATGAATCCATGCCAATGATAGTTTTCATTACTAAAATCTTGTATATAGCCCCCTCCAAGAGCTTGCATACTATTGATGTTAGGCTAGCTGGTCTGTAATTCCCATGGATGCATTTGTCTTTTTAAAATATTGGAGCTACATTGGCTTTTCTCCAATCTGCTGGTACCATTTCAGTCAGTAGACTGTTTGTAAAAATTAGGAACAATGGTCTGGCAATTACTTGACAGAGTTAAAAGGACCCTTGTGCAAGCCAACTGGTCCCAGCAACTTAAGGTTACCTTTTTTTAAGTCCATTTCTAATCCCAACCTGTGTTAGCCATGAGGATAAACACTGCAGTTTTGGTTACTAAATTCTCCATACCTTTGTCAAATCCCCAGCATCATTCTTTATGGGGCAATTATCTGACCTCCCTTTCTTCTGAGTTTATGTACAGAGTTTGTGATTTTTTCCTACCTGCCCCCACTGTGCTCTTAACCACCCTGACTGGGGCCCTACATTTGTTGCATTCTTTGTAGAGTTGGAATGCCGATGATCCCTCAGCCTTGAATGTTTAAAGGCCTTCCATTTGCTTTTACAGTGCCTTGCGAAAGTATTCGACCCCCTTGAACTTTGCGACCTTTTTCCACAATTTAGGCTTCTATAAAAACACATTTTTGTGAAGAATCAACAAAAATCAATAAGCGGACAGACGCACACCTACACACACTTCTGGGTTTACCAGCTGACTTCGTGAACACACGCTGTTTCAGCGTTGGTACGACTGTTTACCCGATTTCAAGTGCTGTGTAATAGTTTTGCCATACCTTATAGGTCTAGGCTGTGAAATTGTATTTGTCTTTTTCATTTTTTATTAATTTTTTTGTTCTTTTAATACTGGACTGGCTGCAGACTTTATTTCATCTTGATCTGCTTTATACAGCCAATTGTGCCATTTTTGTACTGTATCTTATACATGCACGCCCTCTACTGGCAGTGCCAATAAAGATTTTTACAGTGTTTTTACAAACTTACTACACTATGGTAGTCTAATTTTTTCCCTGGAGGAACTTCAAAGCTGTATGGAACACAACCATCTGAACCTAAGACACACCAGAAATCCAGGAACGAGGGAGCAGCACTAAGGAGCAGTTCAACTACACGCATTTTACCCCAGCAGGGGTGAATGCTTCTGGTGAGTGGGGAACCATAAGGGGGAGCACCGGACCCACTGCGAAGAGCACCTAATGTGATGTTTATGATCACCTATCCACTTGGGAGCACCTTGGACTAATTACTGCTTCAGCCATCTTACATCCAATATGTTAAATGGACTTTCTGTACCTAATCTGGACTTGTGATTGTTGATTGTGTCCACCTATTTGGGTATTTCCATTAACTGCTCCCTGAGGCCCCCATTGGTTCTTATTGTTTACTTAGGATAGCATTTGTGGTTTAATCGCACAAGACTGGATCCATCCAGTAATTAGTTCCTAGATGTACGTTATCATATACCACTTTAATATATGGCACAGTTCCCCACCTGAGTTCTAAACATATTTAATTAACCAGATGTATGGTTGCACACTCTTTAGCACCTCTTGTGGTCATATTTTACGGTCTCATAACCAATATTGTTTATATTTATATATCTATTGTATAAGCTGGATTACTTGTTTTAGGTATATACGGACATTTCTGTCACTCTTTATTAGATGGGGAAGGTTGCCCCTATAGGCCGCACCCACCCACAGGTTGGTGTTACCTACAGGCCCAGACCCACAACCTATCTACGACAGTGCCACTACCCCCACTTCCTTTCACAATCAACAAGTGGGACACAATCATGAAGTGGAACGAAATGTATTGGATATTTTCAAACTTTAACAATTAAAAAACTGAAAAATTGGGCGTGCAAAATTATTCAGCCCCCTTAAGTTAATACTTTGTAGCGCCACCTTTTGCTGCGATTACAGCTGTAAGTCGCTTGGCATATGTCTATCAGTTTTGCACATCGAGAGACTGAAATTTTTGCCCATTCCTCCTTGCAAAACAGCTCGAGCTCAGTGAGGCTGGATGGAGAGCATTTGTGAACAGCAGTTTTCAGTTCTTTCCACAGATTCGATTGGATTCAAGTCTGGACTTTGACATTCTAACACTTGGATATGTTTATTTGTGAACCATTCCATTGTAGATTTTGCTTTATGTTTTGGATCATTGTCTTGTTGGAAGACAAATCTCTGTCCCAGTCTCAGGTCTTTTGCAGACTCCATCAGGTTTTCTTCCAGAATGGTCCTGTATTTGGCTCCTCCATCTTCCCATCAATTTTAACCATCTTCCCTGTCCCTGCTGAAGAAAAGCAGGCCCAAACCATGATGCTGCCACCACCATGTTTCACAGTGGGGACGGAGTGTTCAGGGTGATGAGCTGTGTGGCTTTTGCGCCAAACATAACGTTTTGCATTGTTGCCAAAAAGTTAGATTTTGGTTTCATCTGACCAGAGCACCTTCTTCCACATGTTTGGTGTGTGTCCCAGGTGGCTTGTGGCAAACTTTAAACTACACTTTTTATGGATATCTTTAAGAAAAGCCTTTTTTCTTGCCACACTTCCATAAAGGCCAGATTTGTGCAGTATACGACTGATTGTTGTCCTATGGACAGAGTCTCCCACCTCAGCTGTAGATCTCTGCAGTTCATCCAGAGTGATCATGGGCCTCTTGGCTGCATCTCTGATCAGTCTTCTCCTTGTATGAGCTGAAAGTTTAGTGGGACGGCCAGGTCTTCGTAGATTTTCAGTGGTCTGATACTCCTTACATTTCAATATTAGCGCTTGCAAAGTGCTCCTTGGGATGTTTAAAGCTTGGGAAATCTTTTTGTATCCAAATCCGGCTTTAAACTTCTCCACAACAGTATCTTGGACCTGCCTGGTGTGTTCCTTGTTTTTCATGATGCTCTCTCTTTCGCAAGGCACTGTATATGTATTTTTACATTGGCGTTAGGCCACCTAGGACTTAGACCTTTTAAAATTTCCCATTGGGATGCACTGGCCGATTCGGGAGAACCCGGAGGTAGAGGTTGTCTCCGAGGCCTGGACGAACCACCGGGGTTCCGGTCACCACGCCACATGACAGGTATACTACAGCTGTCAGTCGGTGACCTTGAGATTGGACTTACTGGGAGGATTCATTGGTAATAGCCTTTGACAAATCTAAGAAAAATTCACCAGGCCTGTGGCAGAGGCCCCCAGTGACCTTGTTTAAAGGTGGCCCTTCGGCTGCCAGGCTCAAGTAAATGGCCTGTCCGAGGCACTTTACCCACTCTGCTGAGTGGCGACGTTCGAACTTGACTGTGCTGAGAGCAGGCTCTCTCTCTCTCTCTTTGATATCCAAGGCCTGATACTAATAGTTCTCTCCTTGCTCATCAACCTTTTCTCTATCGTGTGTCATGTTGGGCCTTAGAATAAAGCATTGAAAACTCAAGTTAACATCTGGACACTTGCTCTTTAACCACCTTCACCAATATTATCCCTAGACAAGAATCACTGGTAACCCAACATGCCGGTCCCAAACTAATCAGCGGATCCTTCGGGGGTAAGCGCTACATTTATTTAATTTAGTATCTTCTAGCAAGGATTGTAGTTTAGGGAAGTTGGCCCTTTTGAAATTCAGTGCCTTTGTATTCCCCATTTGTGCGATTTATACCAAAACCAAATGACCTGCAATTGTCGTTTCCTTAAATCCCCTGTATTTCCACATCTGTGATCAGGTCTGTATTGTTGGTAATCAGTAGGTCTAGTAATGCTTTAATTCTTGGTGCATCTACTATCTGACCACATGAAATTGTTCGGCATTTCCTAAAAGTCTGAAATGCCTGCAAAGAGGAGAAAAAATGCCACGCCCCTCCTCGAACAGTAGCTCTAGTTCTCCCATCTTGTCCACCAGACTCATGGCATTGGTGAACACCCAGTTCAGATCTTTGACAGATTGCCCTTTGTTCTAAGAATTGAGCCCCCTACCACCAGAATCTGTATTTCCTCCCACCCTCACTGGAGGAGTTATTCCCCCCGGTAGCTAGGGGCATCACTCCAGCCATGCTGGTCCCTGACTGGTTGCACCAATGTCAAAAAGGGCATACTTATTGGGATGTTCCAGCCCAGGACCAGCCTCCCTGGCACCTGCCCCTCTAACTTCACCTGCCTCTGTGCTGGCCCCTGCCAGCATGATCCCAACTCTCCTTTAGTATGGAGGAACTTCAGTGTTGACCATTGCTTCCCTATATTCAGAACCTGGGCTTCCAGGAAAATCATGCACAGCACTATTTGCCCGAAAGCGGATGATCAAGGAATGCATAGATGGAAGATGTACACAAAGTCACATCACCACACCCACCAATTTAAATGGGGGATTATACCCTGTCCAAACAATTAGCTTCATGACACGAATACCCAAAAATACACAGGCAAGGCTAGCACTGTACGTCAGCTGCTGAGTGGGGAAGTTAGCAGTCAGGCAGAACTCTGATCCCTTCAAGGTTTCATTAGGGGAGCAGCAGACTGTATGCTGCAGCCATCTTTGGTGTGGGCAGTGTTGAAATACTGTCCATGGGTTGGAATGCATTTTGCATAGTGGCAGGTCAGGGACAGATTGCTTAGCTAGGACAGGTGCCAGTGGAGGGACAAATGCCATCCTGCTTCAGCAGTCTTGCTCTCCAAGCCCCGTTGCCAGGTATCTGGAGTGTGCCCCATTCTCTGAGAGTGTTCCAGTCCTGAGTAGCCATGACCATCAAGTTGCTGTACTGTTAATGTGTGCCTGGTCAACACAAGCCCCCCAAAATTTAAATTTGCAGCAACCTCTTGCAGTCCCTGTACTGACATGGAGAAGCAATGCAGATGAAACCCCATCAGTGGTGCTGCAGTGCCTACAAGCACATGCCTGTAGGAGGAGAGAGCACAGAGACTGGTTAGAGTAGCTCAGCGTTTTTCAACTCCAGTCCTCAAGGCACACCAACAGGTCAAGTTTTCAGGATTTCCCACAGATGAAATGGCTGTGGTGATTACTAAGGCAGTGAAACTGATCAAATCACCTGTGCAAAATAATGGAAAGCCTGAAAACATGACCTGTTGGTGTGCCTTGAGGACTGGAGTTGAAAAACACTGGAGTAGCTCACTCTGCTGCTTCCTTCCACTGTCCAATCATAGACTGGAGATGTCAGAAGGTCTGCAAATGTTAAATACCTCCAGAAAAACAGGTATCCAGCCCTGAAAGATCAATTTTCTCCCCAGGGTAAATCTCACGTGTGAGCGACATGCTTTGAGTTTAGCCTGTTACCTGTGCACTTTTTGCATATTTAGTCATGGTTCTGCTAAAGGATATCCATATATGCAGGGGCACTAAAGCTGTACTTAAGGCAAAAACCACCTAATTGGAACTCCTTGTTAGTCAATGGTCTAATAAAAGTTGACCCCACACCTCTTTATTCAACCTATAGAACACACCCTTCAAAAAAAAAAAAAAAAAAAAAAAAAAAAAAAAGCTGGGTGGGAATCTTGATCGCACCCTCCACAAAGCAAATTTCAGCCAGTTTCCCATCCAGAGAAATCATGGCACTTTTCCATACACCCCCCCCCCCCCCCCCACACACACACACACACACACCTCTGCCCTTCCAGCTGAGTCACTGGCAAGTTTTACTTCCACTGGGCCTCCAAAGGTCATAGAGATTGCTGGCATCTGTCCCTTGGAAATCTGCTTACTCAAGATCTGGCACCAGTGGATTCCTTTCCTGGTTTGCTGATCACACAGGCGAACCGTTAGGAGTGCCAGGACAACATCACCTGTAAGATCAAGCGGCTGAACTGCCGCTATGATTGCACTTACAGTGCAGGGAGTCTCCAGCTGAAAAAGATACAGGTACCTTCGGCCATTCAAATTTCCCCACTTAAAGTCCAGGATGTCATGACATACCTTGGATCTGAAGTGAGAGATTAGAGACACACCCCCCCCCCCCCCCCCCCCCCCAATTTTTTTTTTGAGATTTGAGAAAAATTTGGTAATTTGAGATTTTTATAGCACCAGAACTACATTCCACCTACCAGAAATTCTTCCAATACCCCTCTGTCTCTTTCCAGCTTCACCAGCAACGTGTGCTCCCAGGCTGTGCCCAATCAGGTGAACTTCATGCATTTGATAGTCATGTACTGCCTGAGAGAGGAACAATTTTAGCTGCCATGCCCTAAAGTGGGAATAATGCCTTCACCACCACCCCTATTTTCCTAGCTTACCATTAAGGCAATTATTTTTTAAATGCAGTAGAAAGGGTAGAGTGCAACAATGAAGCCCAAGTTTAACTTGCCGACATGGTACATACCTGCAGAAAGCGCAAGAAATAGGCAGTTTCAGCCCCAACCACACGGATATTATTGGATGCTTGTGTGTAGAGTGCAAATGATCCTCCGCTCCAGTCTACACAGAAACAGTTCATATCCGACACCTCTAGGAGAGTCTACAAAACAGACAAATTAACGAAAGACCAATTTATAATACAGGTGGCCAGGAACCCTTGGCTTTAGCCACACTGACCTGACACATCTCCACCAGCCACGGCTGGTTACCTGTCCCTGTAAAGCCATGGATGATGAATGTGGATTTCTGGCTGGGTTTAAAGTTGGTACCAGTGAGTGACGAGACATTGAGTGCACTGATCACCTGGAAGAGATATGCTCAGTTCTTACAATGTAGTACTCAGCTACTAGTGATAAGCTAAACCAAGTTTGGACTGTGCCCAAATTATATTTGGTAAAATGCATGATTTATTAACAGAATATGTGCTTTCATGATGCAATATACTTTTTTTTAAATAAAGTAAATCTTTGTTAAAGAGGGTGCCTTGTTCTTTGAACATTCTAGGCATACATAGGAAGCCCAATTAGTCTGCAGTACAACAGCCTGCATTTTTCCAGCCCATCCCTAAATTGCTGGCCACAGTAGTGAGACTGACCTCATGTGCATTTGAGAAACCCTGGGTGAACCCCAGGCTCCTCGTAGAGTGAGCTGAATTTAATGCTCAGGGGAGAGATAAACAGAATGGTGC
The DNA here is from genome assembly GCA_029574335.1 of Rana kukunoris. Classification (NCBI taxonomy): domain Eukaryota; kingdom Metazoa; phylum Chordata; class Amphibia; order Anura; family Ranidae; genus Rana; species Rana kukunoris. The sequence goes on along the minus strand of CM056056.1, from coordinate 25,150,685 downwards.
AAAGGTACTCAGACATTGTTTATACATGAAATGGCTGGAAGGCAGACGAGCAATGTCCTGCAACTTTTGGGGGTGGTAAGGTATCCCAGCTGAGACACAATAGTACTACTTTCTCTCCACAGAAACCTCTCCCTACTAGAGATGTACAGAACTGTTCGCCAGCGAATAGTTCCCGGCGAACATCGCTTGTTCGCGCTCGCCGCCGTGGCCGAACATATGCGATGTTAGATCTGCCCCCTATTCGTCGTCATTGAGCAAACTTTGACCCTAAACCTCACAGTCAGCAGACACATTCCAGCCAATCAGCAGCATACCCTCCCTGACCCTCCCACCTCCTGGACAGCATCCATTTTAGATTCATTCTGAAGCTGCAATCTTAGTGAGAGGAGGGACAGTGTAGCTGCTGCTGATTTAATAGGGAAATCGATAGCAAGGCCAGTGTATTCAGTGTCCACTCCAGTCCTGAAAGACTCATCCGATCTCTGCTGTAAGGACAGTGTCCTGACAACACCCCAAAATGCCCCTTTTAGGCGCTAGTCCACCAGTCTGCTTTTTTTCCCTCTGTAATCTAATGTGTATTGCGTGGTTTACAGAGAGACAGAGAGGGAGAGAGTGTAATTGTTTGGAGTTAGAGCAGGCAGGCTAGTCAGTTAGAGTTACAGGGCCAGATTCAGATACCTCTGCCTATCTATAGGCAGGCATAGCGTATCTCAGATACACTACACCGCCGTAACTATCAGTGGCAGGTTCCTTATTCAGAAACTACTTGCGCAACGTAGTGCAACTATGGCGGCGCAAGGCCGCGCAATTCAAATGTGGAAGATGGGGGCGTGATTCATGTAAATAAATCATGACCCCTCATTAGTGACGTTTTTCTGAACGGCACATGCGCCGGCCGTGGACGTATCCCAGTGCGCATGCGCGAAATCACGCCGCTAGTTAATGTAAACGACGTGAACGTAACTTACGTTGAGCCCCATTCCCGAACGATTTATGCAAACCACGTACAATTCGACGCTGTCCCAACGTCCATACGTAACAACATTGGCTGTGCCTGCTATAGCCACGTAAACTACGACGCCCGGCCGCAAGGACGTTCATGAATCGCCGTAGCTCCCTAATTTACATATTCAACATGTAAATCGACGGAAGCGCCACCTAGCGGCCAGCGTAAATATACAACTAAGATACGACGGTGTAACAGACTTACGCCGCTCGTATCTTAGCAGAATTCCGGCGTATCTTGTTTTCTGAATACAGAAAAAAGATACGCCAGCTCAGAATAGACTTTACGCGGCGTATATATAGATAGGCCGACGTAAAGGCTATCTGAATCTGGCCCACAGTGTGTAGAGGATAGATTCTTTTAATTAATCGATTAATCTTTTTGATCGATCAAAATCTTTTCGATCAATTCAAATTCTCTTGATTGGTACTCGCCTCTCCACCGGCTTCTGGGCCTTCAGGGAGTAACATTCGGAGATCCGGTAACGTCACAGGCACCGGCAGGGCTTGCCGTGTTCATCTGGCTCCTTTGCTGTGCCTTCATATCTGCATGCTGGCAGGACCTTACTATCTGCCACACGCAAGAGCTGTTACACTTCCCTCCATCACCCTGGGATTCTACAACCATCCACTGGGGGTTGTGATCATTCCCTTCATCTACATGCCGACCGACTGATGTTAACCCCTCATCTGGATTCAGCAGTGGTATCGTTGTACACATTTTTATACCAGTATCATACTTAGCTACATGTTTTTAGGACTGCTTTTGCTACCGTTTGGTATTACTCGCACCATTTTTACAGTTTACAGTTTATGTAGCTACATCGATTTTATCTCCAGTGCAATATTTATTTGGTTACCTACTTGAAGACTATAAAAGTTGTAATGCTATTCCCATTGAGCATTGCCTTTGTGTGTTTTTTGTAGCCGGCTATCCAAATTTTCCAGTGGTTGGTATCTGCTCTGGGAATCAGCCTGCAGGCAGATCAGGTAAAAGTAGTTGGATCTGTATGTGCTTTATAATTAATAAAAATTAGTCGATTAATCGATTAAAAAAACAAGCGATTAATCGAACATAAAATTTTTGATCAGTAACAGCCCTAATTTTATAATATATATATCTCCATCCATCCCCCAGGTGTTGTGTGTATATATATTTACACACTGTATTGAGTTTAGCTAGACTAGATCCGCTCTTCCTAATATACTGACAGGTGACAGCCTGTATAGGGCTAGTACATCAGTCTGCTTTTTTTCCCTGTAATCTGCCTGCCAGCACACGTGTCTGCAATAGAGAATAGTAGTCAGTTGTCTGCCAGCGTGTGTCAGGCTCACAGCATATACTGTGCCCACTTGTCCAGTGCCACCACTCATATTTGGTATCCAACCTTGTGTAAATGGGGAGTTTGTGGTTGTGCAAATGGACTGTTTGCGGTGCATTAAGAGTTTGGGCTGCCCCTGTGAACCCTAACCCTATCTGTAACCCTATGACAGGGTTATAGACAGGGTTAGGGTTTACAGACAGAGTTAGGGACCCTAACCCCGTCTGTAAACCCTAACACTACCTGATCGATACAACATAATCCCTGATGTTTTAAAGCATGTTATTACAAACAATTTAGGAATGTTAGGTGATTTATGCACTTTATGGAATCAAAACCTGACTCTGCGTTAACTATGTAATTTTCCATGGGAGTTTTGCCATGGATCCCCCTCCGGCATGCCACAGTCCAGGTGTTAGTCCCCTTGAAACAACTTTGCCATCACTATTGTGGCCAGAATGAGTCCCTGTGAGTTTTAAAATTCGCCTGCCCATAGAAGTCTATGGAGGTTCGCCCGTTAAAATTTGCGTTCGAACTTCCGCAAAAGTTTGATGTTTGCGACATCACTACTCCCTACTCGAGGCACTCTGTCCCCCGATCTAGTCACATTGCAAACCATAACTTCCAGATGCTAGTTTGTGGTCCTGCTGTAGAATAAATTTGGGGCAAATCACACACCTCCCTGATGGTATGACCCGATAGATCTGTATCCCAGTATAGAGGACACCATTGACCCTGACTAAATCCATTTGCAGAAATGCAGCCCCAAACCTGCAAGGAACCTTCACCCTGCTTCACTTGTCTGCAGAAACTCATTGTACCACTCTACAGCCCTTCAACAAACTGCCTGTTGCTACAGGCAAATATTTCAAATTAGGACTCAATGCCAAGCACCTGCTGCCATTTCTCTGCACTCAGTTCTGTTCTTTGGAAACAAGTTTAAAAGGTAAAAAAAAAAAAAAAAAAAAAAAAAGTTTTTCATAATAAGCATCCTTTACTTGCAGATATTCCTCTTCACTTCCTTATTGTTAGTTCTTGCTAAGAAGTTGCTCTATTTCTTCTTTGTTCACTTCCTGCTTGTCTGATTGTAACTCAACCACCGTGAAGGGAGGCTTTACTGCAGTAGTCAGTGACGTGCTCACCCCCTCCTGGGAACTACATCTGTGCGCCAGGACACTCTCTACGTATTGGAGACTTCAAGGAGGTGTGAATTACTGGGCGTTCCGCAATGCACACTGTGAACAAGCACCGCAAACCAGGAAATGAGAGAACAGAAACTAGAAGGCCGGAGGTGATATAGATGAAGGAATTAAAGGTATTTAAAAATGTTCCTTTACAACTCCTTTAGTAGCTCAACTATGCACAAAGTGGGTGTTTCCACATTGGAGGTATAGCTTTTGGGCCACAATTCTTCCTGGAAGAGCACTTCTGGCTAGACTTCTCCAGACAGTAGATGGTATACTAAGTCATGCCGATTTGCCAGTTATGTGCAAGGGTTTTGCATCAGAGAAAAAAAAAAAAAAAGTAGCAGTTTCACTTACTGGTAACGGTGTGTCATGGACCTTGGGATGCTAAAGTCTTTCTATTCAAACTACCAGGCTATTGTGTACATTGATTGCCCTCTGGGGCTTTTGTCTCAATACACATAACCATCGTTCAATGTCATGGACCTTAGGATGCTAAGTGAGCTGGCTTGTGAAAGACTTTTCATTGTGTTCTGCAGGTGAATAATCGTTGTCCGAGACGGGACATCTGGGGGGGGGGGGGGGGGGATTACCTTAACTGAATGTCTTTTAGAATGTGATTGAAGTTTATTGTGTGTGTGTTAAGAAGATCTGTGTTTACGCTTAAGAGGTTGTGTATTGTATAGTGGGGGACGGGACGCCTAGTCACCTCGTCGGGCTAAATGATTAGATAATTGGCTCATGTTAATTATTGTTCTGATTGCTTCATTGTAGTAATTACCTCCTCTATATGCGGAGCCAAGCTGTCTAGATAACGTATCTGTTACAATTAGTAATTAACTTCACTGATGTCATTATCTAAAGGAATGTGACCTCTCAGGTGTATTAAGGCATGTTAAAATGTATCTCTTAACATCGGTATGGAAGCCCCCAGTGTGTGGAAAAGGGGGTGGAGATTTCATTGTTCTTTGATTGATGACAAGCTTGTAAACTGTACATAACCAACAGAATGCTTCCATTAAAAAGGAGTCCTATTTGAACTTACATACAGCCTGCCTGGTGTCTGTTCTAATGGATTCCGAACGGCATATAGCTGTAGTTTGGATCCCGGAACCTTGGATGACTGAACCACCAGATGTTGCAATCTGCAATCTGATCCAATAGTAGCAGAGGAGTGTCGGGAGAGCAGAAGCGAGCAAGGGTCTCGTCACACGGTGTTTCTGGGAAGTCTTACAGGACGGCACCATGAGAGATGACTGGCTCCACCTGACAGGAAACACAATCAAACAGAGGTTAAAAACCCCGCGACTCAAATAGTCCGCTTCTAAATTGAGGGTTCCCTTTATGTGGACTGCCGAAAGAGGACATCCGCAGTTCTGCCCATGCCAAGATCTCTAGAGACAATGCCAGGAGGGCGCAAGATCTGGTGCCTCCCTGATGAGGCAGGAAGGCTACCGTAGTCGTGTTGTCGGAAAGAATATGGACTTCCCGGCCCCAAATTCTTTCCTCGAACGCCTTTAAGGCTTCTCCGACTGCCAATAACTCACGGTAGTTTGAAGAAGTGCCCCTCTGACATTGGTTCCAGGAACCCTGGGCTCAAAGTTTGTCTAAGTGAGCCCCCCACACCCAGGCACTTGCATCTGTGGTAATCCTGATGGGGTCGGTTTGACTCCAAAAAAGACCCATCTGCAAGTTCTGAGGAAGAAGCCACCACCTCAGAGTCCCTTACTGTTTGGGAAGCTGACCCTATTGTCCAATGATTCTCCCTTTCTGTTCCTAGAGGAAAGGAGGAAGTGTTAGAGGGGCCTGGAGTAGAGCTGAGCCCATGGAACTGCTGGAATAAAGGAGGTCATTAAACCCAGCAGCCTCATGATGTCCCTGAAAAAGGACTTCTCTTCCTCCAACGCAGCTCTGACTACCGTCATGAGACCCCGTACCTTGTCCCAAGGTAAAATAAGTTTCCTCTCTAGTGAATCTACTAGGAACCCTAGATAAACCTCCCTCTGTTCGGTAGTAGCAAGGACTTTTCCCTGTTGATAACCTACCCCAGGGATTCCAGAGTACTCGTGACCAGGTCCGCTAGGAGATCGACTGGTTGTAAAGCAGCAGATCGTCGAGATATAGGACTAACTCTATCCCCTGCAGGTGCAGGAAGGCGATCACCTCCGCCAAGACCTTTGTGAAAACCCTCAGACTGGAAGCCAGTCCAAAGGGGAGAGCAGCAAATTGCCAACGTTGAACCCCCTGGGCAGAGGCAATCGCAAACCTGAGAAATTTCTGGTGCCCTGAAAAGATGGGGACGTGGAAATTTAAGCCGATTGTTATCATGAATACTTCCCTCAGAAGGAGCTTTCTGTGAGTGTAAACACTCTCCATACGGAACTCCTTGTGGCGGAAAAAAGTATTTAGGGGCTTCAGGTTGATTATGAACTTCCCTGACGGCTTTGGAACCACAAAGATATGGGAGTAAACTCCCAGACCCTGTTGGTCCGCAGGAACTGGAACTATGACACCCTGCTGCACAAGCTCTATGATGTTCCGTAAAAGACCAGCCGCTTTGAGGGGGCCCCTGAGCAAATGCATCAGAAGGAACTTTGAGGAAGGAAAATTGAGAAACTCCAGCTTGTAGCCCTCCCTTACAACCTGGAGGATATGGGGGCTTTGAGTTATACCAACCCTGCCGTCACTTGGAATCTTTATCGTTGGACTTTGGTTGGAAGAGAGGATCCTTCTTTTTTCCTGTCCTTTCCAATTCCCCAACGTCAGTTCTTGGCCGGCTTCCTATGAAAAGCAGTTTTTACCCTGGGGGCCTTGAAAAATGTTTCTTCTATTCTGTTTAGGCTTGGTGGGGAATGTTTTACCCTTCTCAGTAGATCTAGTTAGGGCTTGATCGAGGCCTATACCGAAAAGGAGGGAGCCCTCGAAAGGGAGACCAAAGGCGAGACTTGGATGCATTATCACCATCCCAAGTCTTAACTCATACTGCTCTTCTGGCGGAGTTCACGAGAGTGTCATCTTTGGGTGGTGCGCACGGTCTCCACCCCAGCGTCAGCTAGGAAAGCCACTGCACTACCTATGACCTGTAGTGAATCAAGTATTCACTTGGACTTAAGAACGCGGTTCATCAACCTGAAAATCCAAGTGTCCGTATTCCTAGCAGAGCATGCTGAGGCCAATGCGGGGCTCCTTGCTGCTGCATTGGCCTCCCAAGCCCTACGTAAAGTAGTCTCGGCACGCCGATCCATCAAATCCTTTAGGTTACCCGTATCCTCAAAAGAGGTCAGACTGCTTGGACACCTGCGCTAGGGAAGCGTCCAATCTAGGCACCTTAATTCAATTTTCTCCGACCTTCTTAAGGGACACCGACGCTTCCAGGTCTTATACCCGTGAAGCCTCCTCTCGGGTTCCGACCATTCCCTAAGGATTATATCCTTGAGCCTGGTGTACCGGAATGGCTTTGGGCTGGGGTTTCACCAAGCCCAGGTACATTCTATCCTGTGCAGAAACCTGTTTTGCCGGCTGCTGAATCTCCTCAGAGGCAGAGGAGTGGATAGGGACACCTCCCAGGAAGGAGCTTAGTCCACCAGCCCCAGGCCAATAGGAAAACAAACGGTTTCGCTGGGAGAAACACAATCAAAAACTGAGGAGCACGGGGAGGGGTGGGGTTTTTAACCTCCGATTGTGTATCCTGTCAGGTGGAGCCAGTCATCTCTCATGGTGCCGTCCTAGAAGACGACTTGAGAAAAATAAGTCAATTATAGATGGAAAGTGGTATTACGATGTATACATTTTCTATACAATTGTTCTAAACGTATGCATTTGATAGATCCTGAAATGGACTGACACGATGTTTCCCTGGTCTTGCCCCAAGGGGCAAACCCTTGCTTTTGCTCAGCTTCCCAGCATTGTGGGGAGAGACAGATTATACAATTGTGTCCTGGCAGTTCAGGCTTCAACCAAAAAGGGGGGAACCTACACCTCGCCGGCAGCGTTCCGGGATTGCCGGACGTGTCAGTGACATCATGCGTGTGCGCAGCATTAACACCACGCTGACATTATGCGTTGTGTGGTGAAGGTGGATGCCAGAGCCGGTGTTCTGACGAATAAGTTCCCCCCCGGCGGATAACGACACCCCTCCAGTACTGCGCAGGCGTAAACTGAGCTCTGAAAATAGCCGAATGTACAGTAGGCCTCCAGGTTTCCATATTGCATTGTACAGAAATTGCTCTTGTAGCAATGCAATTTGTTTTAATTTAGTGGGGGAAATTTCTCTGAACAGCCAACTTGAAGCAGACTTACTTGGTACTGATCAGGATTCCTTCTAGTAAATAGCAGGAATTGAGTGTCGATCACCTCTGGTGCCCATGGTAAGCGCCTGATAGGTCTGGCCAGTGTTCCAGAATAGGGAGGGTCATCTGTGAAACATCCCAGCCTATCATAGCAGACATCAGCAGCTAGACAAAAACAAAAAAGATATATTATGGATTATTCTCTCACTGCATCATCATGAGCAAAATCTATTGAGCAGCTGAGGAGAGCTAAAACTAATCCCTCACAAAAAATAAATGCTCGATACTGGACAGGGATATATAGCAAGTTACAGACCAAGAATAGGCATGCAGCCAGTAAAGTCTGGCCCACAGTGACTAAGCAGATGGTATAGGGACGGCCATTGCTGGCCAAGACAGTCACCCCCCCCCCCACCCCCAAGTCACATTAAAAAAAAAAAAAAAAGACTGCAGTGGTAGCCCCCATGTTTCTGTTCTGAAGCTGGCCATAGACAGATTTAAATTTAGCCGGTTCAGCAGGGACTGTCTAAATTTCATTCAATGTGTCAGATTATGTTGGGAATCCAATGCACCACAGCTACCAACACCTAATGGACAAGTTAAACCTGGTATCTACATGGACTCATTGCTGGATGATTTTCCCACTTGTACAAGTTATCCTGGATCCTGAACAACTGTTGACCTGCAGGCAGGGCAGTGGCTAGTCATGTGACAAGATAATCACATCCATAACCACCCCCCCCCCCCCCCATTAACTCATTAAGCTTGGGTCACATAAGAGGATCACCCCAAGATGGGTTCTTCTGGGCTAGCTTTGCTGTACATGTGGGGTACCATTGCCCTGTTAGAACCTTGGGACAAGGCCAAAACTGCCGTTTGGAGGGAGAGTTTCTAAACCTTAAAGGTGGGCCTCCGTTTTTAGAGACAAACATGCAACATTCTCTTGCACCATTAACTGTTCTCCAATTAACTCTTGTGTCCCTGTGACAGTGCACACTCTAGCTTGCATTTAGGAGGGATCCTGAGCCTTTCAGAGATCCAGTGCATTTCCACTTCCTCACTTCCAGCAACTGTATGGGGTCCCGCTGTGCACAGTGTGGACTCCACTTAACTCTTCCATACATGCTGGTGACCTTTGCGGCACAAGTCTGCTCACCGCTATGGGAGGCAGACTACTAGAGGCCATCCCGCCTGTCACAGTTGACAAGCTACCAGGGCAGTGGTTCTCAACCTGGGAGGGGGGGTTGGGACCCCCTTGGAATGTCGAATAATGATTTTGCAGGGGTCACCAAATCCTGGGCTGTTCCTGAAGCCCACACCGCTCACCCATCCTTTCTGTGGCCGCCCAGCTTAACTGTTCCTGGAGCCTGTGGCCGACCACTCAGCCTCTTTGCAACCGCCCATTCAGTTCACAGCATGGCTGGGGGGCAGAGACTAGAGGTCAGCTGACTGGTGAGGAATTTGAAGTGGGAGGGGCTGGAGGAGACCCAATCTTGATTTCGGCATAGGTGTCACTGCTACGAGACACCGCAAAGTAGGACATAGTGAAGCCAGAGACAGTGAGTAACATTACCTGTGATTATAGTTGCCATTAAAATTCCCCACTACAGTTCCCAGATCAGTAGTGTTGAGCGGAATACGCCATATTCGATTTTGCAATATTTCACGAATATATAGAAGAATATTCGTGATATTTTATCAAAAAAAATTTGCGAAATTTTGCTAATGCGAAATTGATTGCGAAATTCCTGTCCGCGCGCGCGAACACGCGAAAACGGAGATCATTTCCTGGATTACTAAACTAATATACACTAAACACTAACTCTACACACAAACTTATATGACTAAACTAAAGGTAATTTTTTTTTTTTTTTTATTTTTTTTTTTTTTTTTAATACACAAAACAGAGACTAAACACACACTAAACTAAGCTACCTTAAAGAAATGTACGCTTACACTAACTACACAGAAAGCTATCTAAACACTAAGCTACACTAACCTGGACAAAACAACACAAATCTGAGCTTTTAGAAACACTCCACTCTCTCTAGCCACCTTGTGAATCTGCACTGAAATACTGCTGGGAGTGATCTTATATAATGGTCGTGCAGGCAGGTTCCTATTGGTTGCTATGGAGGTTGCTAACCTTTGACAACTGTGGTAGGAGAACTCTGATTGGTTCTGATGCAAAAGAAGGGCAGAGAAAGTATTCGAATATTCGTAATACGAATATTCGCATTGCGAATATTCGGCAACATAAAGGATCGCCTCAGCTACTCGGCCCAGGGTCTCTAATCATACCAGCAATGCTTTTAGACGTCGATGGAGATCACTAGGATGTGATCTGTTTTAAAAATAAATTTGAAAAAATACGAATATTCGCAATAGCGAATATTCACCGCGATATTCGAGTTATTCGCGAATATGCAATATTCGTAACGCGAATATTCTTGAGCAACACTACAGATCAGCAGATGACCTTGAACAAGGATAGATAGATAGAGAGAATAGGGAGATAAAACAAAAATAAATGAGAATAGAAGAGAGATTGCTATATCCTATAACGTGCCATGGGTTACTTGTCTTGGGTGCCCATAACCCACACTACGAAAATAATTTTACTGTTAGGGGTCCCCACAACTTGGGAAATTTTATCAAGGGGTCACGACACTAAAAAGGTTGAGAACCACTGACCTAGGGTAACAGGAGTTCACCAAGCAACCACTAGCATCTTCACACTGAATAACTCGTTATAATTTCTTCAAAGTACCTCAGTGACCTGGACTGTAGAAATGTGCCAGTTACTTGCATCACACCCCTTTAGCAACTTCAGGCCATGCGAGAACAATGTTTTATCAAAAGTAGTTCCTTTATCACTTTTGGTGACGTCTGGTGAGATTTGTATGAACATCTGTGCAGCAACTTGCAGATGTCACTGAAATTGCCCTGAAGTCGGACTGATATGTGGGGCATTTTCCAGTGGTGCAATCTTTTAGGGATGAGTCCCAGGCCTTGTTACCCTTCTACATAAGAGAGCGATGGAAAGTTACCTGCTACTGCTGAAGGCAGCTCTCCAATCCTTTCCCTTACAGGGCTCTACTCCAGACCACTGCCTTTTTTCAAGAAGGATTGGTGTGTCAGACCCAAAGATAAACCACACAAATCCAAAGAAGAAAAGGCATTAACCCATTCCCTCATGTCCAGGGCAGCACCTAACGGGGATAATTTTAGCCTGCTTACAGACCCCCCCAGCCATCTGACTTGCCTCTGGTTTACCCCTGCTGCCCATCTAGGTTATCAACTGCGGTCTGGACTTTTGACCAAAAACTTTACATAACCATTCTGTACATTGTCTTCATGTTGCCAGCCTTTGCTTCTGACCTTAATCCTGCTTGTGATTGGGTGCCTTCCTGCCCTACTTGCCAAACACTGCTTGTAACCCAGCGCTATCTGCTGGTCTAGGGCACCATCTTATCTGGCATCAGATGCCGCAAAGTTGCCACTCCCTAGTGGAATTTCCAAGGATAATTGGGAGGGGGACTGTGCAAGCGGCTACCTTCATTACAGGTGCAAGACACCACCAAGATACGACAGAAGACAATCCCAAGATCAAACTTCTGCTGAACAGGAATGTTGGAAAACTTTTCCCAATAGGTCTGAATATCCAAGCCGCCGTCTTTTGACGGCTGCCCCTTTGGGCGTTCCCCGCACGCGCTCCAAAGCGCGCAGCGGGGAAGCTCTGTGTTGACCGTGTCCCTTGGACACAGCCAATAACAGATCGCTGCGAACGGCCAATCAGAGTGGGCATTTGCGATGTGATCTGTGCGGCGAATGAGAGATGATCTCCTATGTAAACATAGGAGATCATCTCTCATTGCCGTTTTACACAGAGACAGCGTCCTGTCTCTGGAGAGGAGAACGATCTGTGTCCCTTGTACATAGGGACACATATCGGTCATCTTCCCCAGTCACCCCCCTCTCCCCACAGTTGGAACACTATGTAGGGAATACATTTAACCCCTTCCTTACCCCCTAGTGTTAACCCCTTCAATGCCAGTCACATTTATATAGTAATTAGTGCATATTTATAGCACTGATCGCAGTATAAATGTGAATGGCGCCAAAAGTGTCCGATGTGTCCGCCATAATGTCGCAGTCCCAAAAAAAATAAAAAAAATAAAAAAAAAACACCTGCAGATCGCCGCCATTTCTAGTAAAAAAAAAAAAAAAAAAAAATCTGTCCCCTATTACTTTTGCGCAAACCAGTCGCTTATTGCAATTTTTTTTTACCAAAAATATGTGTTAGAATACAAAGTGTTAAAGTGATCAACGCTACCCTAAACCAAACACTCCCGTGAGCATAAACAAATAAATAAATGTCAGCATACATATCAGCATAAATAGAAATAAATATATAAAAATGAGAGTCCATCAGTGAGCTCACACATGCATTCAGTGAGCTGTAGTGCAAAGTAGATCTGTGATTCATCCAATATCACCATATAAAGTGCCAATCCGTGGAGAATAGTCTCACAAGCCTCTCACCTCACTGAGACGGATATTCGCATAATATCAAACTCATAGACATCTCCGGTGTATGATATACTCCTATACGTCTATTCTCCAAGCCTTCACCGAGTATCTGCAATCTCTATAGCACTCAGAAAGACAAAGGAGAGACGGACCTCCAATGGTGTAGTATGGTAAACCACTCCCCAGATGAAGGCAATTGCCGTAACGCGTAGGTAATAGCAGACACCAGGAGTGACGTGAGAACTCGGCCCTTGCCGTATATGTTTTTTGCGGTTTACCTTTTGATTTTGTGTAAGGAGATTTTATATTGAATAAATTGGCGTTGGTTTACCATACTACACCATTGGAGGTCCGTCTCTCCTTTGTATTTGAGTGCTATAGAGATTGCAGATACTCTGTGAAGGCTTGGAGAATAGACGAACAGGAGTATATCATACACCGGAGATGTCTAGGAGTTTGATATTATGCGAATATCCGTCTCAGTGAGGTGAGAGGCTTGTGAGACTATTCTCCACGGATTGGCACTGGCACTTTATATGGTGATATTGGATGAATCACAGATCTACTTTGATGTGCACTACAGCTCACCGAATGCATGTGTGAGCTCACTGATGGACTCTTATTTTCATATATTTATTTCTATTTATACTGATATGTATGCTGACATTTATTTATTTATTTGTTTGTTTATGATCACGGAGTGTTTGGTTTAGGGTAGCGCTGATCACTTTAACACTTTTTATTGTCACTTGTGTTATGTAAACACTTTTAGGCGGCGTACACACGACCAAGGTTTTCGCTGAAAACCAGCGAGAACCTCGCTGGAATGTGCATTCCAGCGAGGACCTCGGCCGTGTGTACGGTCTCGGCGAGCTTCCCGTCGGGAAGCCCGTCGAGCAGAAATAGAGAGCACGCTCTCTATTTCCTCGACGGCCCGCCTGGATGAATGGCTGGTTGCCATTCCCGACGGGCGGGTCGCCAATTTCGACGGCCGGCAGAGAGCCTCGACGGGCGGAACGATGTGTTCTGCCCGTCGAGGATCTCTGCCGTGTGTACACGGCCTCAGATTGTGCTGCTTCCCTCCACATATTTATATATTTATTTTCACACTGAGGGTTTTGGATTTTATGACACTGGTTCACTGATAAGCGCGGAGGCTCTTTTTACACTTTATGTAGAAGAATACGTATCGTCCTAGACTGAGAAAAAAAAATGGGATATGTATTATAGTAAAAAGTAAAAAAAATATTGTATTTTTTTTCAAAATTGTCGCTCTTTTTTGTTTATAGCACAAAAAATAAAACCGCACAGGCGATCAAATACCACAAAAAGAAATTTTGTTTGGGAGCCACGTCGCACGACCACGCAATTGTCAGTTAAAGCGACGCAGTGCCGGAAGCTGAAATTTGACCTGGGCAGGAGGGGGGTATACAGTATGTGCCCAGTAAGCAAGTGGTTAAGCTACTGCCCTACTACTCATCAACCCCCCCCAGTACTGACAAAGATGGCAATAAAACCCAGACAGAATAATCCTTTCCTGCTGTCCAAAAGGAGAAGTTTGTCTGGAGTTGGGCTTATGGCAATTAAAAAGTACCAAATGTAGCTGGCCAGCTAAAACCTGTCCTAGGTCGCTAATATAACCTACATGTATATACAGCTAAACCTGCTAAGAACATAAATGTAGTGCACATGTGTAAGACAAAAGCAGAGTTATTCACTGTGATTTTATGCTTGGATGTCATAACAGTTGTATTAAGGCTTTGTGACTCATCAGAAGCCTTGGCCCGTCACAGCCAGGTTTGCATAAGAGAAAAAAAAAAAAAAAAAAACGCATCTTATGTTGTAGGACTTTCTGCTGCAAAGCAGCAGTGTTATATATAAAGAAGAGTGAAGTTAATAAAGAAGTTATTTTAAGCATTTGGTGTGCTCTTTGAACCTACTGCTTCCATAGAACGGCGCTAGAGGAATTTTCAGAGTAATAGACAGTCTTGCTGGACTGAAAAGTCAGAGATAAAACAATTCTTCTAATGCCACAGCGCATGAGGCACTTCATAGGACTGCTCCTGCCACACTAAATATAATTAAGGTGTGCCTCCCCCCCCCCCCCAAATCTTTCAGATAAGACAGCATCTATAAATGGAGTAATAACATACCTTTAATAGCAGCTGCTATGGACAGCACCAGAACCAGTTTGATAAACATCTGGAAAATAAAACAGATCTGTGCCAACATACATTTTTTGGGATGTATCCAAATTAAATGGCAACAAATTTGGTTGGAAATCTTTAATCAAAATGGCTGTCAACTTTTCAGAACCCTGATCGAACACCCAAATCTCCCCCCCCCCCTACAGACCGATGAGTGACGAAATAGCTGGCTGTTAATCAGCAGGCCACAAGTGGTTCAGGGTTCTTGAGAAGATGCCTTGTCCCCACCAACATTGACGCAAGGTGCTGTGGCTCAGACCTGCATGCTCAGATAACGGTCTGGTATGGATTTTAGAGGGGACCCTACGCATTTAAAACATTTTGGCATGGGGTCCCAAGCAAAATGCATACCAGACCTGAAGGGCCTGGTATGGACCCTACGACTTTAGTATTTTTTCAGTGCTGGAATTCTTTATCTTTAGCTGTCGGGGCGGGTAGGCACGCTCATAGATGACCCATGGTTAAGGACGCAGGCAGCTGGCTTCAGGGTCTGCTACTTGACCAACTATTCCCCCCCCCCCCCACTCACACAGAATTTGGATTAGGCAATTGGTTTGCGACCCATCTAAAAAGTTGGCAGTTAGAGCAAAGACACACACACACACACACACACACACACACATTCTTCCTGATGCCCATTTTAATAAAGTGCCCAAAGCCAGTAGGAGGGGGAAGAAGTCAGCAGCGGAACAGTGCTATAGGGTGGGGGCGCATAAGGACAGGTGGAGTAGCAGCACCACCTTTTCCCATGGATGCAGCGTGAGGCCACAGTGAGCCCCTTCAGGGCACAGCACACCTAAGGATGAAATGCGACTGCTGACAATTTGCTGTAAAATGATTAGATCAGGCTTTGTTTTATTCTTTTTTTAGAGCCTTTAAAACTTGCTTCCCCAATACATCCTCCCCTCACAGACAATGCTGTTGTCCAAGGGGTTTCTGTTGCTCCTTCAGAGTGGTGGCGCTCTAAGGCTCCATGCACACTAGTGAATTCTTAAGCTCCTTTCCTGCTCCTGGAATCTAAATCACATCATCCTGTGTCCATGTACACTACTTTATGCCATTAGCATCTAAAAGCAGGAAAAAAAAAGTTTCTTCGGAGGCTCTTGGAGAGTCCCCCCCTCCCCAGAAGAAACACTCCTACAAAAAAAGCCATTACCTACATTTAGCCAGTGACCCCCCCCCCCCCAGCATCTTTTTAGCTAAAGGCTCAATTCACACCTAGGCATTCCCAAATTGCTGAATCCACTTTGTGATCCCATTACTTTCAATGGCATCCCACCTGACAAAACTGTGCAATGCCTGTTGCCCACAAAAAGTGCCGGGAACAAGCGTTGTAAAAACCGGAGTTAGGCTTACCGGTAACTCTGTTTTTAGGAGTCTTCCAGGACAGCCTCTGAGACCTTGGGCTCCTCCCTCCGGGACAGGAAACACACACCCCCAAACTTTAAAGTCCTGCCTTCAGGCCTCCTTCAGTTATTTAAGAACACCGGAAGACCCTGAAAGACATAAAATACTCTTGATATCGTTAGTTCCACAATCCCCGTACCTGTATCAACACCGGGTGGGAAAAAAATACCAGCTGTCCTGGAAGACTCCTAGAAACAGAGTTACCGGTAAGCCTAACTCCGGTTTTCTCAAGTAGTCTTCCAGGACAGCCTCTGAGATGATAAGCAAGAAACACTTTTTTTTTTTTTTTAGGGTTGGGTCACTGCCTGGAGAACTGTCCTTCCAAAGGTTTGTTCTCTGTGAGAGAGCAGATCCAAGCGATAATGCCTCGCAAACGTGGAGGCTCCGGCCTTCTCTGCCCAGGATGTTGCCACTGCGCGGGTTGAATGTGCTTTTACCACAGGTGGTTGTTTACCTTCAGATTGGTATGCTTGGCAAATAGCCATTCTCAGCCATCTTGCAATAGATGATTTTGATGCCCTATGACCTTTACGGGCACCTGCAAAATTAACAAATAGTGAATCGGAGCACCTAAACTCTTTGGTGGCTCCTAAATAAATTAAAATACTTCTAACGTCTAAAGAAAAAGATTCCCCTTCATCACTTTCTGAAGGAGATTGAAAGGTCGGAAGGACAATGTCCTGCGCCCTATGAAATAAAGAAGAAACTTCGGCAGAAAGTTAGGATCAGTTTTCAGAATGACTCTATCCTCTAAAATTAACAAAAAAAGGTTCCCTAATGGATAGGGCTTGTAGATCACTGACCCTCCTGGCCGAAGTGATCGCTATCAATAAGACTGTCTTTAGAACTATATTCTTTAGGGAAGATTGCTCCAGGGGTTCAAAGGGTTGTTTCCTCAGGGCCCTTAGAACCAGAGACAAGTCCCAAGAGGGACAAGTTTTAACTTTGACTGGCTTGGACCTAGTCAGGGCCTTAAAGAAATTTCTGATAAACCGATTTTGCTGGAGCGGGGTCTCCAGAAACAAGGTTAAGGCGGATGTCTGAACCTTGAGGGTGCTGACTGACAATCCTAAGTCTACCCCAGCTTGCAGAAACTCCAGTATCGCTGGTATGTCAGCCTGGTCTTGACTCCGTTCTGCTAGCCAGGAACTGAATCTCTTCCAGACCTTAACGTATATAGCCCACGTTACCGGCTTGCGACACTTCAGCAAGGTTTTGATTACCTTATCTGAGAAACCGTGTGCTCTCAGCAGCTGTTCCTCGGATACCATGCTGCGAGTCTCAAGCCCTCTACCTGTGGGTGCCGGACTGGTCCTAAGGAAATCAAGTCCTCTCTGTTTGGAAGGACCCACGGTGGGTATATGGCTAGCTTCTTCAGGCTGGTAAACCACGGCCTTTTGGCCAACATGGTGCAATCATAATCAGATCTGTGGGCTCCGAGAGAAATTTCTGAAGAACCCTGGGTATTAGCCTGATCGGTGGAAAGGCATACGCCAGACTGAAGTGCCAAGGATGGGTAAAGGCGTCTATCTCCAAGGCTTGATCCTGAGGGTGGATGGAAAAGAACGCTGTTGTCTTCCTGTTCTTCCCTGAAGCAAAAAGATCCACCTCTGGTATTCCCCACTGTGCCGTAATTTTCTTGAATACCTCCCCATTGAGAGACCATTTGTCTTGGCTCACCACTTGCTGGCTGAGAAAGTTGGCTAGGGCGTTCTGGGTTCCCTTTAGGTAAACCGGGGACAATGAGGCCAGGTTTCTTTCGGCCCATGCAAACAGAATGTCCGATATGGCCTGAAGAGGCGGGCTCCTTGTGCCCCCTTGCAATAGTTGTCGCGTTGTCCGACCTTATTTGGAGATGGCGACCTAATATCCGTAGGCGAAAGGCTTCTAGGGCCCTTAGAACTGCCCGGAGCTCCCTCTGGTTGGAAGACTGACAGGCCTCCACTATGGACCAGGACCCCTGGGCCAACTCCCCTTCTAGGTGGGCCCCCCCAACCTGATGCGCTGGCATCTGTAGTTATTATCAGGGTAGCCGGTACTGTCCAAGGCAGACCTTTTTCCAGGTTTGTCTGAGACAGCCACCACCATAATGCTCTTTTGACGCTGACCGGGATGGGTATGGGAAGATCTAGACTTTCCCTTGCCCCATCCCAGTGCCTCAGCATAAGGTTTTGTAACAGTCGCTGATGGTGTCTTGCCCACGGAACTGCCGGGAAGCAGCTTGACATTAACCCGAGAACCCTCATCACTTCTCTGACCCGAACTGTCAGATTGGTCTGAAGTCGGGCCACTGCTTGCTGTACTTTTTGGATCTTCTCCCCAGGAAGGAAAACCCTTTTCTCCACAGAGGAGATCATGTACCCCAGATATACCACTTCCTGCGAGGGGGGTAACTGGGGATTTTTCCCGATTGATTAGCCAACCCAGGGACTGAAGGAAAGCCTGCGCCTCCTGCAGGTCTTTCCCCAACTGTTGCTTGGTGGGAGCGACGAACAGGAGGTCGTCCAGATAGGGTATCACCAAAATGCCCCTGATTCTCAGTGGAGCCAGAGCCTCCGCCAAGACCTTAGTAAATACTCTGGGGGAAGAAGACAGGCCAAACGGAAGGGCCCTGAATTGATAATGGATTATCTGTGGACCCCTTTTTACTGCCAATCTCAGGAATTTCTGGAACCGAGCATGCATCGGTATGTGCAGATACGCGTCCCTGAGATCCATCGTTGCCATAAAGCAACCCTGGGACAGAAAGTTGGTTACAGAATAGATGGATTCCATCCTGAAACGTTTGTACTTTACGTACCTGTTTAGGGGGACGGAGGTTTAGGATAAGCCGGAATTTTCCCGAGGGTTTCTTCACAATGAAAACGTGCGAGTACACCCCCAGGCCTTCCTCCTCCTTGGGTACTGGTGTCAAGACCTTCTGGTCCAACAGTTCCCCTAATAGCAATCCCAGAGCCTCCGCCTTCTCCAGGTCTCTGGGTAGTTGGGTAACCAAAAAAAAAAAAAGGCGGGGGAAGAGTATTGAACTCCAGCCTGTAACCGTTTTCCACTATGTCTAGCACGAACGGACTTAGCGTGGCTTCTCTCCACTGTGGCAGGAAGCCCCCCAGTCTCCCTCCCACAGGGATCAAGACGTCACTGGGTCTTGGGGGGGGGGTTGAGGAGGATTGAATAAAATACCTCCTCTGCCTCGCCCCTTATGGCCTGCCCAGTGCTTCTTGGGGCGAACGTCTTTTTCGTTTTGTTGCCTAAAGCCCCGAAAAAAAAGTTTCATTTCGGGCTTCTTTTTCTTTTCTGGAAAGGATGTCTTCCTATCCTGGGATCTCTCCAACGCCTTCTGGAGGCCGGATCCCCCGAAAAAGGGAGCCCACAAAGCCTCAGTTTTGAGGCTGCATCTCCTGTCCTGTTAAGCCATACCGCCCTTCTGGCCGCATTGACCAATGCCGCTGACCTAGCCGCTAGCCTGACCGACTCAGAAGAGGCGTCGGCCAAAAACTCCACAGCCTTGAAAAGAAGTGGAAAGGACTTCAGGATCTGCTGCCTAGAGGTACCGGCAGAAATATGAGACTGAAGCTGAGACAGCCAGCATTCGAGGTTTCTAGCCACACAAGTGGCTGCTAAGGCTGACTTTAAACTTATAGAGGCCGTGTCCCACGCTCTCTTAAGTAACACGTCACCTCTCTTATCCATGGGGTCTTTTAACGACCCCATGTCATCAAATGCCAAGTCTGTCCTTTTGGACAATCTAGCTAAAGGAGCGTCCAACCTTGGAACCTTATTCCAAGGGTACTCCTCGCTAGTCTCAAAGGGAAACCTCCTTTTAAGACTACCTGAAAAAAATGGCCGCTTTTCTGGTGGTTCCCACTCCAGCAAGATAGTATCCATCAAAGACTTGTGTACGGGGAATACCCTGGCCTTCTGCGCACCACCCTGATACATCTGGTCGTGTTTAGAAAGCACTACTGGTTCCTCCCTTATTTCCAGCATGTCATAGATGGCTTTTAGCACATCTCCTACGTCTTCCAAAGACAACTTATACCTAGTCCCCCTGGAGGATTCTTCCATGTCAGAGCCTGATTCTGAGTCTAACTGAGAACGGGACCCTGAGCCGGGAAAGCTACGATCTTCCCTTTCCCATACTGCCTCCGTCTCTACGGCTTCTGACAGCGAGGGAGCACTATCTGCCCTGGTAAGGGGAAAGGGTCCCTGGAGCCTATCCATCATTCCTCTAAAGGATTGGAAGGTGGAAGACAGTTCGGTCTTAACCGTAGAGAAACGTTTTTGGCATTCTGACATAGGGTCATCTTTTACAAGATTGCTGACACATTCAGGACATAATGTTTTTTTCCCCAACTTAAACCCAATTTTGTCCCGCACATGGCACACTTCCTCTTGGGCGTCTGAGTCCTTTCCTGGGTTTTAACCTAACAGCAAAAAAAAAAAAAAAAAGGACCAAAAACAGACATTTAATAATAATACCCACTGACCTCACCCACACACCACTGTGCTGGTTTAGTAGAGGAAGTGCCCCAACCCTCTCCAGAAGTTCTCCACCCCGGGAGGGACATATTGTACCCCCCAAAAAAAAAAGAAAAAAAAAAAAAAAAAAAAAAGTATCTGGCCCCCCCTGGTAAGAAAAGGCCTGCCCTCGCCCCTTACCTGGGAGGCCCCGGAGCCTGTGGCACTGGTGTCTGAAGCCTGTGTCGCCTCCTCCACGCGGTTGGTTCCGCTCACGGCCTCGCCGAGCGTCTGAACCTTTGCTCCGGCGTCTGTCCTCCCCGCGCCGCTTAAACTTGGAGACAGGAACTGGAAACGCGTGTCACTTCCTGCTCCTGGAACGCAGTACCGCCCCTCAATGCGGAAGTGCGTCCGCTCGTGGCCAGCCAGCGTCTCTAACCGCCGCCACGCTCCGCAATGGCTCCCTGCCAAGTGAAGGACCCAAATGGCGTCTCTCGCCCTGGAGAAGTCCCCAGGCTAAAGGTACCGTGCGGAGGTGAGCTGGGACTGCCGTCAGCGAATGTCCGGCTCCTATGAGCTTGAATGGCAGCATCCGGGGAGCGGCAGCCCTCCCTTCCCAATAGGACAGGGGGGTGCCCAGACCAGGGAAGAACCATCTAGGTGTCATCCAGGCAGCCTCTGTTCCTTGCGTGCTCCTTCCCTTCTGGTGGGAAACACAAAATAACTGAAGGAGGCCTAAAGGCAGGACTTTAAAGTTTGGGGGTGTGTGTGTTTCCTGTCCCGGAGGGAGGAGCCCAAGGTCTCAGAGGCTGTCCTGGAAGGCGACTTGAGAAATCTTGTTTGCGTGATTTTTTCCACAATTTGTAGGGCGACCAACGAGGCAATAATATATAAATAAATTAAAAAAAAACTGCACCAAGATTGGGGGTGCCATTGAAAGCAACACGATCACAAGTGTGCCCTGCAGCAATTCCGCCTACAATCAAAAAATGTCTAGGTGTGACTGGAGCACAAAAAAAAATAAAAAAAAGCACCCCACCCGCTATGGAGCCTTAAGCTGGATATCAGCTATCAATTTCTGTAGATTTTACAAAATCATATTATACAAGGTCAAACCTTAAAAATTGGGACTGGCATTGTGAGATTTCGGCTGAACGTGCGCAGCTTCATTCCTGCAGCCCAGTATGAACCAGGGCTAAAGGCCCATACACACGGTCTGACTTTTTGCCAACAAACTTCAAAATGAACAAGTTTTCAAAATAGTCCGATCGTGTGTACGCTCCAGCGGACAAACTTTTTCGGGTTTCAGCGGACAAAAAGTTCGGTCTGCAAACAGACAAACTTTAAGTCAACAAGAGTCCGACTGTGTGTACAGCAAGCAATCAGACTTGTACAAATGCGCATGCACAGAAGCAAAGACCAGCCGGAAGTGTTCTGTCTGGTAAAACTAGCTTTCTTATTTGAAAAGAGCACATTCGTGACGCAGCAAGTTCTGAAATCAAGAAAGGCAGCGCACATTCTCTTCTTTATAATGTGATAATACTAAAAGCTGCATTGCTGGTGATACTGACGCATGACCCATGTAGTCTGGATACCCCTTAATTAACCATAATGATGCCTACCCTGTTGTAACCCTCCCCCCTTGACCGTACCTAGTAAAACGAGACGACACCGGACGTTGGAGAAAAACTTTGCCATAGCAGCCAAACTTTATTAACAATTTTTTAACAGACTAAATTATCTTAAAATTTTACATTGTTTCCATTACTTAAAATATATAAAACCATTTTACAAACAGCCATTTTAACAATGGCAAACATGAAAACAGCCATGTGGTCAAAGACGGAACCCCCACTACTTTGATAACCACCACTATACTGCGGGACATTTTACATACACCGGCCTCCAACCTTAAAGGCATGGAGACACCCCTTATCCCGCAGACCAACCACTACCCGTACTCCAGCGGACACCATTCCGGTGGAATACAAAGATGGTCCATAACCGCTGGACCCCACCCCACTTCCTTCATCACTGTTTTGTTTGACCATCCGAGACCAAATTACACCGCCACAGCCTGAGAGGGGAACCCCTTAACCTCGAGGGCCACCCCACACCCGCAGGGCCCTGCGGATCCCATCCTCCAGACCCAAAGCCCACAAATGTCTGACAGGTGCACCCCGTCCTTCCTGTGAAACAAACCCACCCCCTTCTCCAACTCAGAGTGCCTAATGACCAGGCCCCGTTACGGGCAAAAAACCTCCCCACCACCTGGTTGACCTAAACCCTGGCCTTGTTTACCCGTTCCACGGACCTAGCTGTGCGCCAGGCAGTCCTGACTACCATGTCTGACCACACTAACAGTAACCCCAGATACGCCATACCCAAGGACATAAAGTCCACTTTTATTGCCAGGATCAACTCTGCCATTGGCCTAATTCCCAAATCATTCCCCCCCCCCCCCCCATGTGTAGCACTAAAATATCAGGAGGGCGATCAAGCCAGGCATAATGGCTGACCTCCGGCACCACCCTACTCCATTCCATCCCCTGGAAACCTAACCACCGTACATATGCCTCCCGCTTGGATATGCCCAATTGCCTGCCATCCGGACGGGCATCTGCCCAGACGAGGCATGGGAAGTTTTCATCTGAAATGCAAAATTTGCAACCGTGTAACCAATAACAATCCAAACATTACAAACAGTCACAACTCAATGCAAGCACCACATATAGGCCCCCCCCCCCCCCCCCCCAGTACCTCCCTAGTCGACCCTGTCACTCTCACTCACCCGATCAACAAGTGTGGTCGCACATAGGTAGATGGGAATCTAGGAGATTCCGTTCCTATCTTGCGTACGGCCGCCTCATCCAACCCGCACCGTGCAGCCTCTGGCTGCCCCAATGCGGAAGGAGTGCGAAGAAAAACGTTTTTCCTCAAACCCCGCTGGTGCCCAGACATTTTCTGAAAACTGTCACAAATTGAAATCTGGACAAAAAGGTATCATCCTTGTGCACAAAAAAACACCCCTAACCCTGCCGGGCGCACGCCCACGAAGTCCGCCACCGCTCTTACCGGACACACTATTGACCCTGGTAATGCATAAAGCACGACCCTGGCTCCCCTCCCAGCCTGATCAGTTTTGGACCGGCGCAACAGCAGAACCACGCTCTCCACCCGTACATCCTGAAACCCAAAACCACCAGCCACCTACTTAGACGGGCTCACCAATTCCCCCAAAAAACGCCACCGAAAAAAACGCTTTAAACAGATTCACCTCGTATCCCGACGAACACACACCCCCCAGCTTACTGCAGATAGCCTGAAGCACCGAGAACGACACTGGCCTGTGCAAATCCTTATGCACATTACCCTTCCGATACCCTTTTACCGTCTGTTTCACCCAAAAAAAAAAAAAATTATGTAGTCTTGCATACCCAGTAACTTAAAAAAGAATGCTAGACCCGCCAGCTTGCGCTCAATGGCAGAAACTGACCCCCCCCGTCCTCCATGTGCCTAGATACAAAGTACAGCACCAACCACCCAACTTCAACCCCACCTCCATCTCAAATTTCGCCAGCTGTAAAAATTTGAACCATTCCGCCCATACTCTCACGTACGCGGCCCACATCGCCCCACTCACCGACCGTTTGATCCAATGCGCTGCAAGTCCAATGCAATCTCCCATAGCCACGCCGGGCAAGGCACCCGGGTCTGCTCCGCCGAAGGAGCCAACTCCCTGAACCTGCCCCACTGGAAACGAGATAGAGAGTCAGCTAGCCCCGGTATGTGCACAGCGTACAGAAAATTATTATACACCTCAGCACCAAATGTCTTAACCGAACCACCGGCAAAGATGAAGCGGAGATCCGGTTGATGACCTGCACCACCCCCATGTTATCACAATTAAGCCTCACTTTCAAATTGCGACATTCCTCGACATCTGAGCCGACGCCCCCGTCATGGCGGAGGGGCTCCCCGCAGCCCCAGGTGCCCCAGGTGTCACCAAAGCGGCACCACCCCCGTTAGCTAACCCAACCCCCAACAAAGTACACAATGCATTGGATAAATCCCCATTAGGTAAAGTGTTGGTCTTACCTGGCTGCTTGGGAACCCCGCCACCAGCCGCGTGGACGGACGGCCCGCTACCATTGGTACCGCTGCTCCCCCGTCGGGCCTCTTTCCCAGGACCCACGCCAAAGCTGGGTGTACCTGGCCTCCGCTCTGCTCCCCATCTCCCGGGCGGCGAACGGGCGCCATCCCAGCCATTGTTTCCGCCTTCCGAGCTCCTCCATCCCCGAGAGTACCGCCAGCAATCCCCCCCAGCCGCCAGCTGGGACCGCTTCGCTGGTGGGGGCGATGGGTCATCGATAGGGCTCCGCGCGCTCCTCTGGGTTCGCCCAGAAAAATCCGGCGAGTAACACACCGGAGGCCGCGACTGGCGAGCGCGTGGCGTTGTCTCCTGCGACCCCCCCCCGCCTGGTCCTCGACGAGACCCCCCACATTTGCCTCCAGCCATTCCGGCCCATGTTTAGCCGCTTTTGCCCTCAACCTGGCCATAATCTTGTCTACCTGAGACATGGTGCTATCTGTGTGGAGGAGCAGAGCAAAAAACTGCCTCCTTCCCCTGTCCTTCCTCGTGCTGCAGTGACCTAAGCTCCACCCCCCTAATAAATAAAACTTCCCTGAGCCCGGGAAAAAAATAACATATATATATATATATATCAGCAGCACCTCCCCCCCCCCTCTCTAAGCCAGTTCCATTAACCCCTAGGGTCCCCAAACACTCTGGTCATGGCAGCCCTTCGTTATTTTCTTTTGGCTTTACTCCGGGCTTTTCTGTAAAAACAAATGTCTTTACTTTGGATTAGTGTATTTTGGTTATATGAATCAAACATATTTTTATTATTTTGTGGGTAAAGTTAGCACAATCCCATTCCGCAACATATCTGCTTGACGTTCAGAAACAAACAAAATTGCACGAAACTGAAAATCATGAATGCATACAGACGAAACTTCTACTAACTCTTGATTAGCAGAAGGAGCCCAAAAGGGTGGCGCCGGAGAATTGAACTTCCTCTTTTAAACACTCGTCAGACCGTTGAAACATCACTACGTTCGTGATTGTTGACGAAATAGTCTGAGCGTGTGTATGCTATGGGTGTGACGGACAACTCCCTTCGGACAAAGATCCAAGGGAAAGTTTGTCCGATCGTGTGTACAAGGCTTTAAAGCAAGGGTGCCCAACCTTTGAGAGCGAGGGCCACTTAAGCGACTTAGTAACTGGTCACGGGCCACAATTTGCAGAGCAGGTGGATGACAGCACACGGTACTCTATAGAACCCACTCTACTCTTTTTTGATCGGAGGTAGATGTTTGTAAAAGGACCAAAGTCCATTTATATCTGCCACTCCTTAGAGGTGAATGGAGGGTCCGATTGGGTCAGACTGAAGGGGGTTGGAGGCTGCTTTCACTCTGATGCACAGTTTACCCAAACCGTGGGTGCAGCACCCTTTACCTGTGGCTTTCCTGCAGGTTAGCTGCACTTTGCCATAGACTTCTATTATATCCTGTAGGTGTGGTGCACTTTCAGAAAGTTCAAACTCGCAGGTCATAAAAGTTTAAGGCTCAATGCAGGTAATTCACAGGTGCACCTCTGCATCTGCGGATCAGTTTAAAAGCAGCCCAGTAACCATTGCAGAACAGATATGCCCATATATACACTGTGATTTTTTAAAGGTAAAAGTCTTCTATTATATTGCATTCCAGAGCAGGAGGTGGCGGGCCACATCAGAGGGCTCTGCGGGCCACATGTGGCTCCCGGGCCACTGGTTGGGCACCCCTGCTTTAGAGTGTCAATTTGTATGCAATCAGGTAGGCCCTTGCAGTACATGGTTTTGGTAAATCAGACAAAAGTTGTATAGCGTCCATGGGGTCTTATACAGGGAGGTGCGTTAATGGGCAAAAGCACTAGGTGAATGCAGCCACCACATCCAATGTGCTGTGCCGTTTCATTGTGTGTTCCAAAGATGCCTTTCCATCTTGGAACGACAGGTGGCGGCAGTGGAGACCAGTGAGAGCACCAGCTGCCAATCAGAGGAGATTTTCCCTTGCAGGGCATGCTGGGGGAGGGTACTTCTTTAGGGCGCCATTTTGGTGTCGGGAGTTCGAGGTTGGATCCAGGCAGTGGCGGCCAGTCCATAGGGGGCACCCAGGCGCCGGCGCCACCCCCCCCCCCCCCCCCCCCCCCCTCCTGTAGTTAAAAAAAAAAAAAGAAGAAGCCCTTTAAAGCTTTTAAAAATGTGTTCTGCAGTGCCACGCAAATAACATACACTCACGCATTGCATGAGTGTATGTTATTTTGCCCAGCCTAGTCAGATAACCGGACATAGGGAGCCGATTATCTGAATAAGGACAGCTGGTTGGCTGTCCGGAAGTGCCTATCAGAGCCAGTACAGCCCTTCAGCTCCCCGATGTCTTATCCTCGGAAGGTAGTGGGCTACGTCCCTTGGATAAGACAGCCGTCTCAGCCAATCAGGTTTCAGTGATTCTGGATATCCGTAACCCGATTGGCTGAAGCGTCATCGAGGCGGCAGAAGACATCGAGGGACCGTGGGAGGATGGCGAACCTCAAAACAGGTAAGTGCCGGGGGGGCAATCTGACTGGCAGCATTTTACAGGGCACAGTGGGGACAATTGATGTGGCGACAATTGATGGCATGGCACAGTGAGGCTGCAATTGTCTTTTTTTTTCATTTGTTTGCACCCCCCCAAAAATTTTGATCACCAGCCGCCACTGGATCCGGGTGCGGCACCCACCTAGGGTGTGCGCACGCCACGGGCCCCAGTGAAATTGCCTACCAGGCCGGGGCGCACATGCTACACAGAGTTCCTGACTCTGGGCCCTCATGGCCTGGAGCAACTAAAGCTGCAGAGGGGCCCCAGTGACTTACTGGGTCCACACTTCTATGAGAAGATCCCAAGAGAGTTGTGCTGAGGAGAGCCCGGGGGCAGGTGATCCAATAGGGCCTAGACAAGCCATCGGGGATCAAGGTAACCGGACACTGGGAGTTTGTTTTATAGCAACCGGTCACCTATATCAAGAACTATCTGAAGACAATTGCTTACTGAGATGGAATCGCTCCATCAAGTCGCATTCCAGAGCAAGGGCCTGTGGCAGAGGTACCACTCCTATTTCCATTGAGCCAAGTCTGTGGCAGAAGCTGGTCTCCCTTCTTAGACTCCGGCTGCCAGTTCTGTGAGAGAGACTGTCCAGGTACACTACACCCACTCCGGCTGGAGTGGCGACAAATCGAAAGGGTGTTATTGAAGCAGGACTGTTTCTGCAACTTCTTCTTTCACCCTCTTTTCTCGATTCACCTAAGGTTACCTGTTGCTGTGATGGGTGCAAGAATAAAAGCACAGAAAACTACATCTTGCTGTTTGGACATTCTATTGCTGCTCACATTATCTACTTTCATCATACTCCTAGACATGCTACAAAAGGTAACACGTCGATCCCAAATCTAATTAGCGGCTCCTGGGGGTTAGTGTTATATTTAATTTTTTGGACCCAGGCAGCACAATGTTTCACCCCCTTCCTGCCTAGATCAAGTTTTCAGTGCTGACAAGCGCAAAGTCATGAAAACGACACACACCTTTCTTTTGGTGGTATTTAGTCACCACTCCCCAATCAAACTTTTATTTTTTTGTAGATATGCAGTTTCGCCCCTCTTCACCGATGGCCACCAATGAGTGCATATGTCCCCACTGAGGCATGCCACTTACCATCTCTCAGATCAGTGCAACTTAATCACAGCAACATTAAAAAAGGTGCATGCATTACTTTTGATGCAACAGTGCCAGAGTGTAGATTATAGGCCCACAAGTGTGAATGGAGCCAAACAGATGCAGGACAAAAAATATTTTTTTGTTATAGGACTGTGCCAACACCCTCAGGTTGCACCATGTCCAACAGATCAGGCTCCAGAAGAGGCCCCACAATATGAGGGCACTAGTAGTACTAGGTACCCATCAATGCCATTTACCCCAACAACATTCCTGTAGGAACACTACACCCAACAAACAGCAGGCCTATTGCACTGGATTCCTGCCATTTACACACATGGTTTCCTCAAAGGTGACACAAGGATACCAGGATCTTGAAGAAGTACTCAGAACTCAAACAAATATACTTTAAAAGAAGAACAAAATGCTGGGTCAGGAAAAATACAATTCAACTTGATGCAACATATACACTGACCTTAAAGCCCATAGACTGGAGATTTCACCACAGATCCAGATCAGTGCAATTACTATTAAGGACCAATCACTATGACCCCCAAACCCAACACAACAGCTATCACTAAGCTGAACTCATATAAACTTGCCAAAAAGCAGAGCAATAATACTCAACATAGGACTTAAAGCATTACCACCCCAATAGAAGCACACTCACCTCCGAGGTGCACATGAAGAATATTACCCCATCTGGGGAAGTTGTATTTAAAGCACCCATCAGCTGAGCCTGATTAGCTCTGTTAGGATAATGGTGACCAGCTGAGAATATCACCATCCTGTTTTCCTCGCTCATAATTTACCAGTTCTTTGCCCCACCCGAGCTAATTTTAAAGTGGAACTCCAGACAACATTTTGTTTTTAATGGAGGGTGCAAAGACAAATTCCCACCAGGTTTGTATTGTCATATCTGTTGGGTTAATTTCCCCTCACTTCATGTGTGGTCACCAGAAAAGGAAGCGAGAAAATATCTTGGAGATAGCAACATGTATTTCTGGATTTAAAGTGATTGTATGGGTTAATTTTTATTTTTTATTTTAAAATAACAAACATGTTATAATTACCTCCACTGTGCAATTCGTTTTGCACAGAGTGGCCCCGATCCTGCTGTTCTCGGCGGCTCTCGCGGCTCCTCCCCGCAATAGCTAACCCCCTCTCTGGGAAGCTCTATCCTGAGGGGGTTAGCTTGCGGGCGTGCTCCCGTGTCACACACGACAGACTGCGTCTATGAACGCAGCGTCCATAGACACAGAGTGTATGATTCGGTCCCGCCCCCGGCGGCCGCGTCATTGGTTGTGATTGACAGTAGCGAGAGCAAATGGCTGCGCTGCTATCAATCTATCAAATCAACGGCCATACTCCATGGAGAAGAGGACGCCGGGACACACACACACAGCAGGTGAACGGGCTCAGGTAAGTAAACAGGGGGGCTGGGGGGGCCATCATTGCCAGGTGTTTTTTCACCTTAATGCATACAATGCCTGAAGGTGAAAAAACATGAACCTTTTCAACATCTTTTGGGTCCTTCAGTTGGGATTAAGCATGCAGATTGTATGAATACTGGTTCCAGGTCTCCTAGACTTGGGGCCCTTTCATACTTTCCTGTTTCTTTGCTGTGCATTATAAGATTTTGGTAAATTATTTTAACCACTTCAGCCCCGGAAGGATTTACCCCCTTCCTGACCAGAGCACTTTTTGTGATTCGGCACTGCGCCGCTTTAACTGACAATTGCGCGGTCGTGCGATGTGGCTCCAAAACAAAAGTGGCGTCCTTTTTTTCCCACAAATAGAGCTTTCTTTTGGTGGTATTTGATCATCTCTGCGGTTTTTATTTTTTGTGCTATAAACAAAAATAGAGCCACTATTTAAAAAAAAATGCAATATTTTTTACATTTTGCTATAATAAATATCCCCAAAAAAGATATAAAAAAACATTTTTTGTCCTTAGTTTAGGCCGATACGTATTCTTCTACATATTTTTCGTAAAAAAAAAAAAAGAATAATCGCAATTAGCGTTTATTGATTGGTTTGCGCAAAATTTATAGCGTTTACAAAAAAGGGGGTAGTTTTATGGCATTTTTATTAATATTTTTTTTTCTACTAGTAATGGCGGCGATCAGCGTTTTTTTTCGGTACTGCGATATTATGGCGGACACATCGGACAATTTTGACACATTTTTGGGACCATTGGCATTTTTATAGCGGTCAATGCTATACAAATGCATTGTATTACTATAAAACTGCCATTGGCAGTGAAGGGGTTAACACTAGGGGGCGGGGAAGGGGTTAAGTGTGTTCCTGGTGTGTTCTAACTGTATGGGGGGGGTGGTCTCACTAGGGGGAATCACTGATCTCCTGTTCATACATTGTATGAACAGAAGATCAGCGTTTCCCCGCTGACAGGACCGATGGCTATGTGTTACACACATAGCTCCCGGTCCCCGCTCTGTAACGAACGAGCGCGCGTGCCCGGCGGCGCTCGTGCGTGGGACTCGGGGGTGGCGCGCGTGCGCCCCCTAGTGGCCGCAAAAGATAGCTCTACGTCCTATGTGCTCTCGCCTAGCAGTGCCGACCTGCCGCCATATAACTGCGGTGTGCGGTCGGCATGTAGTTAAATAGCTGCCAATGTACTGCAATTGATGAAAATTGCTTGTGATTTGTGTTGCGCCTCCAGCTACTGTGCTTGTGCATTGAAGTGCAATTCCCAATGATTCACAGTACAACACACCAGACAATGTGGAGATTTACTAAAACTGGTGCACACAGAATCTGGTGCAGCTGTACATAGTAATCACACATGAAATAGTAACCACACATGGGAAAAAAAGCATCAAAGAGATGCTGGGACTCAAAGTAGTGCAAGGGCAAAAACATTTGACGATCCCACTGACTCAGGTTAG
The DNA here is from genome assembly GCA_029574335.1 of Rana kukunoris. NCBI lineage: Eukaryota > Metazoa > Chordata > Amphibia > Anura > Ranidae > Rana > Rana kukunoris. The sequence continues at coordinate 25,119,583 of CM056056.1, read as the reverse complement.
GCTGCTCTAAACAGACAAGGCTACCCTCCAGTGGGTACCCCAGCAGGTTACCAGAAAAAAAAATGTGCATGTGTAGCGCTACCCCTGAAGGAGCTGCTGGTTTGTTTTGGGTGGCACGTTACCTCTGTGTCCCTGCCGTCTAGGGTACTGGATGAGAGCTCTAATAAAGTTAATATCCACGACAGGTGTCTTTTCTGTGCTTTTATTACCCAACGGGGTAAAAACAGTAAAAAGCTAGTTGTAGGTGAAGGGATAGAAGGAAAGGAAGGTGACAGATTCAGGTGTAACCGTTTCCTGGAAACAGTCCTGCTTCCAATGACAACTTTTCATCGCTACTCTAGCGAGAGTGGTTATAGTGCATCTGGATAGGCTGATTTACTATAAACAATGAATATATATACTGGAGTACATAGATCCATTAACTAGAGAAATGGGCACATCCCTGGTAATGTGAAGAAAGGAAGGATACCCCCAAAACTGGGACTTTAAAGGCCAGACTCAAAGTTAGATGAAAACATTGTTTATTCAGTGGACCAAACAAAATTAGGTTGACACTTGTTCACAGAGTAAACCTTGAATATCAAGGTGTTAATGCACTGGAGCAGGTACAACTAATAAACACACATACAGATGGATAGCACCAGGGACGAAAGAGTACCCGTGAATAAAGAAAAAAATAAAATAAAAATTTTAGAACAAAAAATACCCAAGGTAAAACATAATGAATAAAAACACTCTTCAGGAGGTGGTAGAAAATGCCTGACGCGTTTCTGGTCTGATGAACAAGCAAAAGACCATCATCAGGGGCCACAGGAGTGTGAGGTTGTAGGTTCTCGATCATTTATAAAAAACGAGTAGAGTGATCCTTTGGTGTCGTGGATTTTCCCTTAGTGGGCTCAGAGTGAGATCCCCTCAAATACTTAACTACTTGAGATCCGCGCTATAGCCGAATGACGGCTCTAGCGCAGATCTAAATTGCCAACAAGCCGTCAATTGGCGGCTTGTCACTAGCTACTTCCCGGCGCGCGCTCCAGAGCGTGCTGCGGGGAAACACTGTGTTGCCCGTGTCCCTTGGACACAGCCAATCACAGATCGCCGCGAACGGCCAATCAGAGTGGCCGTTTGCGATGCGATCTGTGCGGCGAATGAGAGATGATCTCATAGATCATCTCTCATTGCCGTTTTACACAGAGACAGCGTTCTGTCTCTGGAGAGCAGGAGACGGATCTGTGTCTCTTGTACATAGAGACACAGATCGGTCACCCCCCCTCCCCCCACAGTTAGAACACTATGCAGGGAATACATTTAACCCCTTCCCCACCCCCTAGTGTTAACCCCTTCAATGCCAGTCACATTTATACAGTAATTAGTGCATTTTTATAGCACCGATCGCAGTATAAATGTGAATGACGCCAAAAATGTGTCAAGTGTCCGATGTGTCCGCCATAACGTCGCAGTCCCAATAAAAAAAAAAAAAAAATCGCAGATCGCCGCCATTTCTAGTAAAAAATAAATAAATAATAAATTCTGTCCCCTATTTTGTAGGCACTATAAATTTTGCGCAAACCAGACGCTTATTGCGATTTTTTTTTTGATTTTTTTTTTACCAAAAATATGTAGAAGAATACGCATCGCCCTAAACTGAGAAAAAAAAACTTTTTTTTTTTTTAATTGGGATATTTATTATAGCAACAAGTAAAAAATATTGTATTTTTTTCAAAATTGTCGCTCTTTTTTGTTTATAGCGCAAAAAAAAAAAAACGCAGAGGTGATCAAATACCACCAAAAGAAAGCTCTACTTCTGGGGAAAAAAGGACGTCAATTTTGTTTGGGAGCCACGTCGCACGACCGCGCAATTGTCAGTTAAAGCGACGCAGTGCCGGAAGCTGAAATATCACCTGGGCAGGAGGGGGGTATAAGTGCCCAGTAAGCAAGTGGTTAATATGCGTAGCTGTAGGTGTCCAAAAAACACAGGAGATCCCGGTATGGGACGGTTCTTTAGGTGCAAAAACCCAAAGTTCCAGTAAGTCCAATATGGACAGTCCTAAAGTCAATGACCCAGGGGAGCCCTGGGTTGTTGCACAAAAAAGTTTTTTTTTTTTGGAGCATAATTTTTGAGGATGTCTGTGGCATTAGTCCCTGTAGGTCTTCTCGTCTGCATCTTGCACCAGCTTCTTTTTTTTGTGCAATCGTGTTTCTTCCTCCATCTTCTTCTTCCTCCGGTCTTCTCGTCAGCATCTTGCTCCAATTGAAGTTCCCGGCGTGTGACGCTCTTGTTCTTCTGACAGGAATATTTCACTTTTGTTTCACTTTAACCACTTCCATACCGCGCCTATTCTGGCACTTCTCTCGTTCATGTAAACATATTTTGTTTCTGGAAAATTACACAGAACTCCCAAACATTATATATATATATATATATATATATTTTTTTTTACCAGACACCCTAGGGAATAAAGTCGGGATCATTAAAACGTTTTATTTCCAACGGTATTTGCGCAAATATTTTTCAAACGCCTTTTTTTTTGCCCAAAAAAAAAGTTTTATGAATTAAGTAATAAACAAAACAATAAAGTTAGCCCAATTTTTTGGGATAATGTGAACGATGGTGTTACACTGAGTAAATAGATACTTAACTTGTCACGCTTTAGTATTACACACACTCTAATAGCGGCAAACTTCGGGACTTAAAAATCTCCATAGGCAACGCTTGAATTTTTTTTTTTTACAGGTTACCAGTTTAGAGTTACAGAAGTCGTCTAGTGCTAGAATTATTGCTCTCACTTCAACGCACGCATCAATACCTCATGTGTGGTTTGAACAGGGTTTACATATGTGGGCGGGACTTACATGCACGTTCGCTTCTGAGTGCGAGCTACTAGGGACAAGGGCGTTTTATTTTATTCATTCATTTATTTTTTGATTACTTTTATTCCTATTACAAGGAACGTAAACATCCCTTGTAATAGGAATAGTGTGTGACAGGTCCTCTTTATGGAGAGAGGTGGGGTCAAAATGACCCCACACCTGTCCTCCAGGCTGGAAAGCATGAGATTGGGGGGAAAACCACTGATCTCATGCTTTCAGCCACGATTGCGGCTTTGTTTGTTTTTAAATCTCGATGCTCTTCATTCCGCGGTGGACGATTCATTCTCCAGGCCTCCAATAGCACATGAGAGCCCGGAGAGGCACCAGATGGTGGCGGGGGGCTCTCCCGCCGCCTGTAAGAACGATCAAGGGGCGGACCCACCACTATGATTGTTCTTATGGTGCAAACAATCGCTGCCTGTAAAAAAAAGATATCTCCCACTGAAGTCCAGGACGTCATATGACATCCTACGGTACAGAAGTGGTTAAGCATTATTAAAATCACTGTTCCTGAAAAAAAAAATCAGTTTTTCAAACCGTTTTTTGCATTGATACATGTCCCCTGGGGCAGGACCCAGGTCACCAAACAATAACTTGCATATTAACTGTTAAAATGAACATTCTATCATTCTCTCCCATAGACTTTTAAAGTATGTTTCCGCTGCTTTTATAATTTGCTGCAAAAAAACAAATTGTTTGCTGAACAGCCAATGTTTGAGTTGAACATAAAGCTCATCCCTAGCCATTACCCACTTGTATTTTTACAAGTGAACACAAGAACTTACATCTCTAGATACATGTTCGTTCAGCATAGTGGTGTAGTGGATAGCACTTTCACCTAGCAGCAAAAAGGGCCGCTGGTTTGAATCCTGCCTGTGACACCATCTGCCTGGAGTTTGCATGTTCTCCCTGTGCCTGCGTGGGTTTCCTCCCACAATCTAAAAACATGCTGTAAATCGGATCCTTTCTAAATAAGCCCTAATATGCAGTAGTATATTTAGGTTTTGTGCTGCCCTAGGCCTGATTAAACTTCTGCACCTCCTAATAGAAAAATTACCCACCCACTTCCTGTCAAGGCCACACCCTGTGTTTTTTAAGACCTGCCCAGGAATTTTCAGGAGGGGGGGGGGGGTAGACACACTAGTTCTGAGGGCCCTTCATTGGATTGCCTTAATTTGCATAGTTTTTCTCTCACTTCCTGTTTGGATATGGGCCAGGAAGTGAAGAAAAATCTCCTCAATTGAACAGGGGTGGTACAAATTAAACTGACAGGGGCTATAACCCTCCCTTACTCTATCCAATATGATAAGTGGTGATTATAAGTTCTACTTTAAGCACAAATTTCTGATAATTTTATTGAGAGGACTAAGAAAATATAACCATGCCAATAGGCCAGGATACAGCATTGCTAATATGTTTGAATGTGTGTTAGGGACCCCCACAAAACACCACCCAATGTTAAATAAACAATTTTCTTCATTTGCAAATAAGTATCATCCCTTCCTCAGAGACATTAGCAGCAGTACAAGCAACTTCCTGTAGGGGCGTGATGTCCTCTGTGCTGGCCACTGCTTTCCGAGAAGCGCATATACAATACACTGTGGTCGCGCATCTACGTGCAGGAACCCGGGGCAAGATGGGAATGTAACAAAGGGTGGGGTCACCAGGTGGCATCACCTGGTGACCATGCCTGTATAAGTCGTTGGGCAACGCACACACGGCATTACAGCGGGAGAGGTCATCATCGCTAGAAGGCCTCGTACACACGATCGGACATATCCGATGAAAACGGTCTGCGGACCATTTCCATCGGATATGTCCGATCGGGAGTTTGATCCGATGGCGTGTACACACCATCGGATCAAATTCCCCGCCGCCGGACGGCGCGGTGACATGGCGCTGACGCCGCTACGTCACCACACCAGGAAGTAAAACACTTCCGCGCATGCGCCGAATCCATGCGGCGGCGGTGCGGGACGACATGTCTGCTGGTAAGTGTACTAACCAGCAGACATGTCGGGCGGACACATTCCCACCGGATAGATTTCAAAGCATGCTTTGAAATCTGTCGGGTGGAGAAATCTGTCCGCTAGCCCATACACACGAGAGGAGATGTCTGCTGAAATGGTCCATCGGACCGTTTTCAGCGGACATGTCCCCTCGTGTGTACGAGGCCGAAGAGAAGACGGCAGAGAAGACCAGGCCCCCGTGGTGGAGCCCGGCAGAAGAGAGCACAGACAAGGACGGCGAAGAAGACTGGGCCCACCACCACCCCCGGCAGAAGACAGCAAAGAAGTCTGGGCTCCCCTCCGTAAAAAAGCTTAAAGAAGAAAGAGGGGTGGCAGAAGGCACCCTCAGCTGACTAATAAATAAGTTAAAAAAAAAAAACATTTTTTGAACTAAACCTTTTTCCCCCAGGTGAATGGGTAGGGGTACTCGCATTGAGTGGGGGCCACCTTATTAAAGGGGGCTCCCAAATTCCGATAAACCCCAGCCCGCAGACCCGGACAACCAGGGTTGTCGGGAAGAGGCCCTTGTCCCCATCAACATTGCACCCACCTGCCCCATGTTGAGGGCATGCAGCCTGGTACGGCTCAGGAGGGGGGGCGCTCGCTTGTCCCCACCCCAATTCCGGACTGGCCAGGTGGTGCTCAGATAAGGGTCTGGTATGGATTTTTCAGCGTAGGCGATAAGGGTCTGGTACATTTTTCTTCAGCGTAGGTGTTCCCCCTTACAATCCATACCAGACCTAAGGGCCTGGCTTGCTCCTGAAGCAGAACCCATGCCACATCAAGCTCAGAGGTTGCACCTCCAATTCAGTGGTCTCCAAAACACGCCTTTATCTGGCCTTGGGGCACCATTCCTCCCACTGATATGGGACACTACCAGCTGACAACAGGGCATCATTTCTTCCAACGACACCAATAAGGGGCCACTATTCCTAGTGCCAAACATTAGGAGGTTTACACCCACTAATGCCAGGAAAGTGTCCACTAGCACTGGCCTTAGTCCAGCCCCCCCTAAAAAAAAAAAAAAAAAAAAAAAACACCCCTTGTGTTTAGAAAGTTGCCACACCCAGTATCACACCAGGCTACCCAGAGATGCAGGACCTACAAGTTAGGTTTCCCTCAAGAGGGCACCAACCATACCATGTTACATTTGTCTGTACTTTCATTAGGGCCACAGAAAAACTTGAGCATACATTAACTTAATGGATTTGGGAGTAATAATGCCTGAGGTCTGGCAGACGATCAATTTCTAGTCATGGGTGAAGCAAGATGATATGGAAGCAGACTTTGGCCCTTAACCTGGGCACAGAGTGCTAGTCTGACAGAAAGGAAAATTGCAAGACATTGTGGAATTATGCCCCTGTAGTCCTAAGCCAGTTTACTTCTAGATGTGATGCCTATACCATAAACTCCTCAAAACACTGATGTGGCTCACACACTTGACTGATCCTTCCACAAAGCTCTGCCACCAGAGAGACCCCAGGAAAAGCCATGCATTCTAAAAATTAAACATCCCAATTGTCACCCATTGTATGTACATGCTCCTCTGCAGAGCCATCTGAATCACCAATCACTGATGCTTTTTAAACAGAACCAAGACCCTTGGATAAGGGTTTAGCAAGAACTTGGATGTGTGGTTCTTTGGAATATGACAAATTACAGCTGCTATGAAATCCAACCACTAAATTCTTTAGGGGAATTTTCCTGGTACGCTATTGAAATTTCACTGTCTAGCAAATACATTGGATGAATGTGGCATTCTTAATTCGACCGTTCATGACAATTAGGGATGGTCCCAATGTTCGACTCAAACATTGGGTGTTCGTTGACGAACCAAAACACATGGGGCAAATTTGAGCACCAGAGTGACCCATAATGCACTGCATTGATGGCTGTCGATTTGGCCAAAGCATGCTTTGGCCAATTCCATGCCCACACTATATAAAAGCCGCTTTCATGGCAACCATATGTAGTATGATATGTGGAGGAGAATGTGAGCTAGATTAGTAACACACATTATGCCTGCGTTTTATGCGATAGATGCCTCAAGCCAACTTGACAGCGTTTGCCCAGTTTAATGTTGAAAACATGAGTGGCCCAGAGCGGATTGCCACAAAAGGATGGGACTCCATGGTTTAATATAGTACGTTGAAAAAGCTTGATTAAAAGACGTGTTACATATAGAACAGGTCAAGCTTAGCCCCATCACTGCCACCTTTTGGCCTATCAACAAGGCAGCCATCCCATAGAACAAACTAAGGGAAGGGGCGGTGAAGTAGAAGGATGAATCTGAAACTATCCTGAAGAATTTCTATATACTTTGGAACAGTTTTACTATAACCATTATAGTGTTGTGGGTGGCAGCTATAGACCAGGAAAAGTTCAGTTTTGGAGGACTTAGTTAAGCTCACACAACATCCCACACATTTTGAATTTATTAGCAAGTAATAAAATTACAGAAAAGTAAAACATTCTTTCAAAGTCTGTTTTGCATCTTCTTTTGTCATGTCGCTTCCACAGAACTTGTCACTGGATATAAAAAATTAAAAAAAATTAGCACAAAAAAATAAAGCCACACACAAAAACACTGCCCTGCAACGCCTCACTGAGGTAAAGGAATAATGCCAAAGGATTTACTGATGTGAAGTCAACACATTTCAGGGTTCTTAGAATGCTTTTAGGGGTAAACAAGATTATAGATACAAAATTCTCAAGAGCCAGAAAACATTAAAATGCATTACATACTTTGTAAAAAAAGGCAATTTAGTGACCACATGGCCTTAGCGCCAAGGGGCTTGAGAGCTAGGGGGGTTTAGAAACTGCACTGAACTTCCCAGTGAATGGCTGTGCTAGCCAGGCTCTTGACAATTGGAGAACAGGCAAGCCATTCACCCAGCACAGCCAGAAAATTAACCACTGGGATGGGTGTGCTTACATGCCCTGATATGGTCAGTTTGGAATAGGAAAGCAAAGGGGTATGGGCAGGATCACCAGGTCTGTCACTTAAATGCAAAGAACATGATCCTTTAACATTCTTTAGTAGCCCCATTGGCTTAAAGCTTCAATTACACCTAAATTTGAACATTTATGGCACATACATTATCTTAACAGGTTGTGCCAAGTCTAGTTTAAAATCTGTTGGAGAATACACATTTTTATACATACAGCTCTCCACTTGGTCCATATTGCAGTGTGACAGTTGAGGCACCTAGTTTAGGATGTCGGATGGCAAAGGTATTTTTATGCCAGACAAATTCCACCTTCTGGACAGGGTTCACATCCAACTCCACATCAACAAGAGATGAGTAGGTCAAACCAGAAATAAGCAATCCACTGCAAACAAGCATAGTGTTAGTTGCCAATCTTAAGAGGGAAGAGGATGGGGGGGGGGGGGGGAGCCCCAAACACACACTTTATTTCAACAGGCAGGGCTTGATCCATTTACTTGGGGTCCACCAGACATGCATATTACATAGACAGTTTGTTTTTGTACTGCACAGTAATTGACATAGGGCCAGATTCAGGTAGGAGTGGCGTAATTTTTAGCCTGGCGTAGCGTATGGTATTTACACTACGCCGCCGCAACTTTTACGGGCAAGTGCTGTATTCTCAAAGCACTTGCTCCGTAAGTTGCAGCGGCGTAGTGTAAATAGGCCAGCGTAATGCAAAATGGGAAGGTAGGGGGGCAGTCTTCTAATTAAGCACGCCCCTGCGCCAAGCGAACTGTGCATATCCTGGGAACGTAGCCCAGTGCGCATGCTTCACATCACAACGCAAATACTCAATGAAAACGACCTGAACGTCACTTACGCAAAGCCCGATTCACGAACGTTTTACGCAAAAAAAAAAAAAAACCGGCACGCCGCCCCATACTTAACATTGGCTGTGCCTCATACAGCAGGGGTAACATTACACCGGACCTCCGCTTGTGCTGGCCGGGCGTACATTCGGGAATCGGCGTATTAGGCTCATTTGCATATTTTAGATGGGAACGCCACCTAGCGTGCAGCGTAAATATGCAAGTTAGATACGACGGCGTAAGACTTACGCCAGTCGGATCTAATGGAAATCTATGCGTAACTGATTCTATGCATCAGTCGCATAGATAGGAGGGCTCAGACGCAGAGATACGACGGCGTATCTCCAGATACGCCGTCGTATCTCTTTCCTGAATCTAGCCCATAGTGTGCAAGTGAAGACACTCCGCAGTTTAGCTACTAAAATGGTCACCTTTAAAAAAAATCCCTAGGGAAGAATGGCATTTCACAACACTAGGGACGGGAAAAAGTTTCAGACCAAGCATCAGTTCAGGCTGAACATTTGCCAGTTTGCTAAACACTGTGCTGAAGTGCATTCTGTTCCCTGATTGGGTAGAGTGTTGCCCAATTAGGACACAGTGCAAGATGGTTGTTAGCAACAAGGTGCTAAGGCCAAGGGCCCAATCCCCATAATCATGGCTGGCATTTGCAGGTGGCTTATTGGAATCTGAAAACTGCTAGGAAACTTGCCAGCCTGATTTCAGTTTTGGTTGCACAAATTTGTAAATATGTGGAAGCTGCTGCAGTGCTTCGTTAGATCCTCGGTTTAATGCTAGATAAGGGCAGGTTTGGCCATAGGGAGCCCATTTCCGCTGTAAAGCGAGTTCCATGCAGTTTTTTTATATTAATAAGTCAGCAGCTACAAAAAGTGTAGCTGCTGACCAACAGACACCCATTGGTCAAGTGATGCAGGCGGCCAGAGCCTCGCTCCTCTGCTGTCAAAGCAACTGTGGGAACCTGGCCAGGCAATCTTCTGGGACCTTTGACATGTCCCAGAAGATTGCAGAGAGGAAAGGGCCGAGTGGGGAAGGCAGGACTAGGTACACCCGTCATCGAGATAAGGCTGTATGCTATGCGTACACCATATCCCCTGTGCCAATAAGCACATGTCGTCTAATGATATAATGCATCTCACCTATAGCTTTATTTTCCGTATATCCCCAAGTAAACAGACATCACCACAGCTTATGTCTCAGCTTCCATCAACATGACTGCCCTCTGCCCGGCATGCTTGCCTTTTTATTTGCAAGTGACAGGAAGTCATGGCTCCAGCAACCAATTGCTTCCTCCACGGGAAGGGACATCACAGTATATGACGCAACAGGAAAACCTTCCAACAGGATAAGCTAATACAAACAACTAATGAATAATGGCTAAAGGAGTCCTATGGGTGTGTCTGAGCAGAGACAGGGTGTATGTCTTTACCTGGAAGCCATGTTACTCAACTAAAAAATAAAAAAAGCTGCATGGCTGAACATGAACTCTGTCTGACCATAAGCCAAAAGCTCCCGTATTACTGTTAATAGGAATTATTCTGCGTTCAAGAGAATACATACCCGGATTATACTACTGTTCCTTGTGGATGGGAGGCCATCTGCATGCTACGAATCAATCTGTGTTGATCAGACACAAGAGCGCACATCCACCCATGTCCTTGCAGAGTGAACATATGCCCTCCAGACGATCGTTCTGTGCATCGCACAGGGACCCTTGGCTGCCAGCAGACATGCCCCCACTCTGCAAACACTTCTTGAATCCCAGGAAGTTTTCAACTACCAGATGGGACTCAACCAGCATCAGGCTGTCCCAGTCAGCTCTTTCGAGCAGGCTGCTGGAGTACCAACACTGGGAGACACGGACAATACAAAGAAAAATAAAAAAAATCAGGGGGCGAGGTGTACCCTTGGGTGGAAGGACACAGACACCCAGCAAGAGCACAATGGCAACTGAAGTTGTCCAATGTGTCCTTACACCAAATCCAGTGAACAAGAGGGCAACCATCCCAATTTACAAATAGCACACATGTAAAACAAGGTGGTTTTAGTTGCACGTCTACCATACCTCAGACCAGAATACACAATTGACAGCGGCATACCTGTAAATTTTATACAGACTGGAACATCCAGCTTTTCCACAGAGCGACACTGAAAGAGACCCCAAAACATGATCCAATCCAGGGATTGTGATAGAGATAGAGATGTTATACCTCCAGCCTATAAATAAAGAAATGCTGTTACAGGAGGGAAAAAAAAAAAGTTTGCATTATGAAAAAACCTTTGCTGTGCCACTCTCCAAAGGGACACTCCTCTCTAATCTTAAAGTGGTTGTAAACCCACTTTTTTTTTACAGGTAAGCCTATAATAAGGCTTACCTGTAGGTATAAAGAATATCTCCTAAACCTGTACGTTTAGGAGATATTCCCCTCGCAATGCGCCACTGATTGCAGCGGCGCAGGGAGGAATTTTCTAGGCTAAGGACTGGCAGCTGCCGGACCCTGCCGATTTTAAATCTCCCGCGCGAGGGCGTGACGTCATCGCCGCTCCAGCCAATCACAGCGCTGGAGCGGCGATACCCGGAAGACACGCCGAGTCAAGATGATATCTCGCTCGGCGTGGACCAGGTAAGTTTCTCTCACCTCGTTCCGAGGTAAGCATTTCATAATAAGCTAATATCTGGTGCATATTAGCTCATTATGCCTTTTCCCTTGCAGCAGTGAAAAAAAAGATAAAAAAAAAGTCAATGCGGGTTTACAACCGCTTTAAGCACCTTCACATTCAGGCCAATCAGCTTTTAGAGCTCAGTCGTACCCAAATGTATCTTCAAGGCATATTTTTATGTTATGACTGCCTCTGAGGTCCTAAGATGTAAGATCTGTACAAATGCCTTCAAAACTACCCTTTGAAAGCAGACAGTCTGAGGAGTTTAGCAAGAGGCATTGTGAGTTTTTTGGCAAACCGATTTTAACTTCCCCACAAAGTTGTTAAAGTTTAATCTCACCCACAACAAAATGCTTCTTCGTCTGTGTAGATGAAACTCCTTTGCACCAGCCCTGTGTGGCAGACGTTTGTTGGTCACAGCCACCATTGATCAAAATTTCAATTCACATATACATTTTTTGCTTGTATGCCAATATAGGTGGCTCATGGCATAACCCATAAATCGCTTTAAAAGTTTCCAAAAGTCTAGTCCACTGCCCATTTTAACTTTAGAAAAGGTCAACGAACAGAAAAGCCTTGTCCTCGCCTTTCTTCAGTAGCCAGTTTACCACTAGTAAAGTTTTAAGCACTGAAATGAACCTTGAATTGTGGGAGTATAACAGAATGCGTTTGGTTAAAAAAAAAAAAAAAAAAAACTTGACAAAAGTTTCAGGTTCTCCATAGAAATAAGTGTAACTAACCTCCATAGGCAATTTGTTTTCTGTGTTCAGGTAAGAGGGCTGCCTAGTAGTCACCCTGGATAAAGACATTCTAGACTAGGCCAAGAAAAATCCAAAGCCTTTTAGCAATTTAGGAAGCCAAGTGAAGGTTTGATTTTACATAAAGGATCGATTGGACTGTAAATGTTGTCTAAATCTGCAATTCATAGCTCAGCCTGCATGCCAAACATGCAAGTCTGAAGGATTCCGGTATTAGTTTCTCCAACCATAAAGCAACATTTCCTAGAAGAACTTACACAGGAAGTTTGAAGGGTCTCCAGTGTTCAAGAAAAATTTATGGTTGTCTGTAGAGTCTTGCCCAAATACATATTTATCTGCCTTGAATCCCATGAAAGCACAACTTCCTTTGGTGCATGGAAACCCAAAGCCCTAAAAAGAGGGAGAGAAAAAAAAAGCCCCCCAGTTACATTAATACTTTTGGCTTAAAGTTAGCCTAAGTAGTTTTGCCATTTTCTTGCATGAAGACTGACCTTTTGAAAAGCGCGGTATGATGAAGCAGAGTAACCAATGAAACCATCAGGCCTCAGAATGCTTTTTGTAAAGAACTTAAAGCTCATTTGGTGGTTACAGAAGATCTTCTCATACAAGTCTGGAAAAGCAAGTTATGTCATTTGAAAAACATTGCGGAACACAATTGTGCACAGTGATATAGGGGCTCCATGGAAGTTCCCTACCTGCAATCACACTTTCAATATCTTCAAGTCTAAAAGACATTTTCTCACAGCCAGGCATCTTTATACCACCATTGGGGAAAAAGTCAATGTTACCAACGGTCTGCTTCATGCCAAAGCCTAAGACAAATGCAAGTCAGATACAATCAGGCCAATACAGCTGCAAATATTATGGTTCTGTACCTCACTATAGTAATGAAGGTCTTGTGACTTAAAATGTGGCTTCTCATTAGGGTTGAGCAGGTTCATTAGAAAAACTGGGGTTTCATTTTTTGGCGACATGCACCTTAATTTTGCCTTCCATATTTACTACAATGCATTTTGCTAACAAACAAAAATCCTACATCTAGCAGAAAAGACTGGGAAATGAGAATGTTTCAAAAGTGCGGAAACAAAAACCTACCAAGATGAACTGCATCAAGTGACCCATCTGTGTGAATGGCATCCACAAAAAACGCATCTGTAGGGTCCAGTCTCACTTCAGGTGGGGTTTTTTCAAAGTAAGGCCCAGCTGCATCCAACCCTAGGTAATCAAGAAAAAAAAAAAATAAATCTGAGACTGGTTATACATCAGTTGCAAGGTCAAGGTGTACTGGGTGTTCTCCCCCCCCCCCCACCAGTGAATGAGAGGGAGTGGTCACCCCGCTGTGCATGCTGGGAAGGGGGAACTTAGCCATTTGGTATCCCAGCAATCATCAAAAGACAGCCACAAGCTCTCAATTTCATGGGAGGACAACTATAGACGTGCCCGCCACATCACTGTAGTGCCGATGCGCGTGCCTGGCAGCCACGATGTCTGCCAGGGGCCCACGATCAGCTGTTACACAGACATGGATCTGTGTGTAAATGCACAGGTCCTGTCAGGGAGAGGAGACCGATGCTAGGGACACAGATTGGTCACCTCCCCCAGTCAGAAACAATGCAGGGCACACATTTTACCCCCTTCCGTGCCAGTCACATTTATACAGTAACCAGTGCATATTTATAGCACTGATCGCTGTATAAATGTGAAAAGTCCCAAAAATGTGTCCGCTGTAATGTCGCAGTCCCCAAAATTTTTAAATCCTTTCCTTATTTTGTAGGCGCTTTAACTTTTGCGCAAACCAGTTGCTTATTGTTATTTTTCCTGAATCTGACTCCAGGACCATGCTGGGCCAGGGTCGCGGCTTCGCCTGGTATGTCCAGTAGTCAGACTGGGGCCTGCTTTCTGAAGAGGTGATCCTGTGCCGTTCGTCCTGCAGGAGGAAGCCACTTGGTGAAGGAAGCCAGGGGTGGATCCATCCTGAAGAGGACCATGCAAGAGGCTGGTATCTTGGGATTAGGCCTGGAAACTTAAAGCAAAGGATGCACCATACACTGAGAGGCTTGACGCTGGTTGCCTGTTGGATCCAAGTTCTATAAAAGTTAGTCTGGAGAGATCCGGGTGCTGAATGCTGTGGCAAGGGATGCCAGACCAAAAGGGAATCCTCATAAAAAGGAAAGTTTATGGCAGAGACTATATTATACCGTGCACCATCCCAGCTGCTGGGCCAGTGAGGGACCTATCCAGATGAGCAATACCCACTCTGGCTAGAGTGGCGACTAGAACTGTTTGCTGGAAGCAGAAGCGTTTCCCCATTTGTGATTATGCACCTGAACCTACACTTCCACCCCCTTAACTTTTCTACTAAACTTCTGCAAATAAATTCCAGAAAAGGAAAAATACTCAGCAGCTCCTTCGGGGGTAGTGCTACACCTCGGTCAATTTGGCAGGAATATTTCTCTGAATCCATGCAGATTACTGCCAATGATATCATTTTTGTAATTAATGAGATGGAGACAATCCCATCTCCCCTCCTCACCCCCTCCAAGAGCTTGCATACTTTTGATGGTAGGCTAACTGGTCTAATTCCCATGGATGCATTTGTCTTTTAAAATATTGGAGCTACATTGGCTTTTCTCCAATCTGCTGGTACCAGTCAGTAGACTGTTCATAGAAATTAGGAACAATGGTCAGGCAATTACAGAGTTCTTCAATGACCCTTGTGCAAGCCAACTGATCCAGACAACTTAAAGGCTCACTAAAGGTTTTTTTTTTTAGCTAAATAGCTTCACTTTACTGCAGTCCTGGTTTCATGTCCTCATTGTTCATTTTTGCTTTGAAGTTGCTGTAATTCTGCTGTGATCTCCACACTTCCTGCTTGTCTAGCTCCTTATGAAAAATCTCATGGCAGCTTTCACTGTGGTCCAAGCTGTCATTACTGTGTGTCTAAAACTCCTCAGAACCAGATTCTTTTTAAATACAAAACACTGCCCTGAATTTGTTTTTGTTCTGTGTCTGTACTTCACAGAAACATGAAACCAGTTTAAAAGTGAAACCTGCAGGCACATCATATGATTGATTTTTATCCATTTTAAAACTTTTTAGGTTGCTATACCCTGTAAACAGTAATTTCATAAAAAATAAATATATATATTACACACACACACATACACACATACACACACACCTTTAGTGACCCTTTAAGTTTCACACTAAAGTCAGAATTTTTTTATGTTATTTTTTAAGAAACATGTTACACTTACCTCCACTGTGCAGCTCATTTTGCACAGAGTGTCCCCGAAAGCTGTCTTCTGGGGTGCCTCGGCGGCTGTCTCGGCTCCTCCTCGCAAAAGCTTTCTACCTTCATGCGAGGGAGCTCGCACGGTGGAGAGCACGCTCCCGTGATACAGTGGCGGCCATAGCCCCCCCCCCCCCCGCGTCATCCACTGATTGACAGCAGCGCTGCCATCAATCCGCCCAGCTAATCAACGGCCAGGCTGGGAACCGAAGAGGACGACGTGGATGTTAAAATAAAAAAAAAAAAAACACACCACACACACACACTTACAACCCCTTTAAGTCCATTTCTAATCCTAACCTGTTAGCCATGAGGATAAACACTTACTAAATTTGCTATACTTTGGTCAAAGCCTCTACATGGGGAAGTTATCTGACCTCCCTTTCGAGTTTGGGATTTTTTTTCCTACCCTCCACCACTGTGCTTTTTTTTTTTAAGTGTATTTTTGTGCGTGAACTCTAGAGAGGAGCTGGACTGCAGGAGTTGGGAGTAGGAAGGCCCTCCCCCCAGAGGCAATCTGCCATCCTTCTTCATGCCCCCGGGTGGCAATGGCGGGTGTGAGGTGGGGCTTCCACTCACCCCGCCCTACCTGCTCCACTTGGGAGCCCAACGGGACTCCCCCTATGAGGGAGTGAGGAGGTCTAGCCCACCCAGCCAGCCCTGTAGGTCCTTTGCCTCTCTTTTTTTTTAGGAGATCGCATGGCCAAAGTGCGTGCTAAACCAATTTCGTGTGTACAAGTTTGGTGGTGGTTTTTGGGGGGGGGGGTGGGCGTACCTTGCATAGCACACCCACCAGGAGCCGGGCTGAGACCACCAAACTCAATTCACATGTAGCCGAGGCCTGGATCCGAACCCTTGGCTGCAGAGGTGAATGGCTTGTCAGCGCAGTGCCAATCGCGTTGAGCCACCACTGTGCTCTTAACCACCCTGACTGGGGCCCTACATTTGTTGCATTCTTTGTAAAGAATGCCGATGATCGCTCAGCCTTGAATTTTTTTTTGAAGAACTTCTTATTTGCATTTTTACATTGGCATTAGGCCACCTAGGACTAATGCCGCGTACACACACGATCACTTGTGATAAAAAAAAAAAAAAAAAAAAAAAGATCATGTGTGGGCAAAACATTGATTTAGGTCTTCAAAAAAATAAATAAAATAAATATCCGAACATGCCTGAATTTTTTATGTCGTTTTTCAAAATGTCAAAAAAATGATCGTATGTACGCTAAAAACAAAGTTTTTAAACCCGCGCATGGTCAGAAGCAAGTTATGATGCAAGCTTGAATGGAACAGAGTGCCGTCGAAAGTGTGTTACGTAACCGCACTTTGCAAGAGCATTTTCAGAACACGATTGTGTGTAGGCAACATCTTTTTTAAAATGAAGTTTGAAAAACGTCATTTTTTTCCCCCATGAGAAAAAGACGGTTTTTACGAGACAAAAATGACCGTATGTACGCGGCATTAGACCTTTTAAAATTTCCCATTGGGATGCACTGGCTAACACATTCCCCCCCCATCGTGTTTTGTTCCGAAGATTTTTTTTATTTTTAACAGAGAAGCCGGCCTGTCCGGACCACAACATTACAGTCATCACATCAAAATTAACAGATACATACATGGAACACACCACATTATACATGGCACATGCCTCAGTTGACCACCTGTTGAGTGGGTGTCTTCCCAAGAAGACAGCAAGAACCCAACTGGGTAAGCCACCATGAGCCCCTTTCTCCGCCGGTACACAGCCCTAACAGGCCGTCAATCACCTATCTCAATCAAGAATTACAACAATATATAACATAACCAGGCACCTGGGCCCGAGCGGTTCAGCCTCCTTTCCCCATTTTCAAGAAGGTAGAATAAAAGCAGATAGTAATAGAAAGAAAAAAGCAGAAAAGGGGTGGGATGGGGATTTGCACGAGCAAGGATTCAGCAAGGCTGCCCAAGGGGCGTAATCCTCTTTTTTGGATATTCCCAATACTGAAAGATCAGTACCACTCCCATAGAAGAGTGGTCTGGGGGTCACTCAGTTCCTCTGAATATTTGAACATGTTCCATAGCTGCCAAGTTCGGGTGTACACCTCCTGTCTTTGTTGGCTGGAGAGGATCAAGTCTTCCATGCGACTGATCACTTCCCTAATCTTACACTGCCCTTTTGGTGTGGCTCAAGGTACCAGTAGTATGAGACTACCACCTCGTCCTTTTTCTCAATTTAGGCACTCCAGCTTCCAACTGTGTCATTGGTGCCAATGTGCACCATGACAGCCAGGTCTTTCCCAGATCCATACCCCCGCCCCCAGTAATCTGTCCACTAGAGCCATGATGTACCAAACCCAAGGGCTCGGTAGACATACAGTTTAGATCTTTGACAGATTGCCCTCTGTTCTTCTAAGAATTGATTCCCCTACCACCAGAATCTGTCTTTCCTCCCACCTTCACTGGGGAGATATTCCCCTGGCAGCATCACTCTAGCCATGCTGGTCCCTGACTGGTTTCACCAATGTCAAAAAGGGCATACTTATTGGGATGTTCCAGCCCAGGACCAGTCTCCCTGGCACCTGCCCCTCCATCTTCACCCACCTCTGTGCTGGCCCCTGCCAGCATGATCCCAACTCTCCTTTAGTAGAGAGGAACCTCAGTGTTGACAGTTGCTTCCCCTAGATTCAAAACCTAGGCTTCCAGGGAAATCATGCGCTTTAGATTTTGCACAGCAGTATTTGCCCGCAAAAGGATGATCAAGAAATGCATACATGCAAGATGGACACCGAGTCGCATCTCCACCCACAAATTTAAATGGGGATTATACCCTGTCCAAATTAACAAATACCCAAAGATACAGGCACTCATGGCAAGGCTAGCACTGTATGGCAGCTGCCGAGTGGGGAAGGTAGCAGTCAGAACATCAGGGGAGCAGAAGACTGAATTCTGCAGCCATCTTTGGTGTGGGCAGTGTTGAACTGCATTTTGCATAGTGGTAGGTCAGGGACAGATTGCTTAGCTATGACAGGTTCCAGTGAATGGACAAATGCTATCCCACTTCAGCAGTGTTCCTCCCCAACTGTTCCTCTCCAAGCCCCGTTGCCAGGTGTCTGTAGTCCTGAGTGGCCATGACCATCAAGTTGCTGTGCTGTTAATGTGTGCCTGGTCCACACCTACAATTTAATTTGCAGTGACATGGAGCAGCATTGGAGATGAAACCCCATCAGTTGCGCTGCAGTGCCTACAAGCAGAGACTGGTTAGCTTACTCTGCTGCTTCCTTACACTGTTCAATCATAGGCTGGAGATGTCAGAAGGTCTGCAAATGTTAAATACCTCCAGGAAGACAGGTATCCAGCCCTGAAAGATTGACTTCCCCCCCCCAGGGTAAATCTCAGGTGTGACAGACATGCTTTGAGTTTAGCCTGTTACCTGTGCACTTGTTGCATATTTAGTCATGGTTCTACTAAAGGATATCCATATACGAAGGGGCACTAAAGCTGTACTTTAGGCAAAAAAAAAATATATATATCTCTATCTGGGTGGGAATTATGATCGCACCCTCCACCAAGCAAATTTCAGCCGGTTTCCAAACAGCATATGGCCAATTTAGGTGTACACCTGCAGAAGTTTGCATATTACATTTAATAACGTGGCATGAATTCTAAGCCTACAATTCTTGGTTAAAGTGGAAGTAAACCCATCGATCTAACGGTTTCAAAAAGCAGTTACATTTCCGGCATTGCCAACTGTCACATTGGTCATGCTCTCAACCAAACTGTCAAACCATCCAATGGCTGGTGTCATAACTGACCACATGTGCAGCATCATGGCAGTTGAAGATTAAACATAGGCAGCTTCCTTGCCTGAAAATGATAGGTGGGTTTACTTACACTTTAAGGGGGCAATACAAGACAAGGAGTGTCACTTTGAGACAGCAATGTGCGATTGCAAACTGACCTAGTCCTTCGGCCATATTGCTTTCAGCGGACTTGACCATTTCCTACACACAAGACCAAAATAACCTAGCTAGAACTTGTAGGTTGCGTCAAAGCCATGTTAATTATTTCCCATCCGGGGCAATCATGGCACTTTTCCATATAAAAATAAAAAATGTATTCCTGTTACAAGTAGTGTAGACATCCCTTGTAATGGAAAGAGTGCACGACAGGTCAAACACACACACACACACACACCTCTGCCCTTCCAGCTGAGTCACTGGCAAGGTTTACTTCCACTGGGCCTCCAAAGGTCAGAGATTGCTTGCCGATTACACAGGTGAACAGTTGGAAGTGCCAGGATGACGTCCCCTCCCACCACCTGTAAGAATAATCAAGCGGCTGAACTGCTGCCATGATTGTTCTTACAGTGCAGGGAATCACCAGCCGAAAAAGATACATGTACTTTCAGGCATTCATATTTCCTCACTCAAAGTCCAGGATGTCATGACATACCTTGGGTTTGAAGTGGTTAAAGCATTTCATTTGGTCACCTGTGCCCCATGCCAATTATAAATTGGAGAGAACCAAGGCAGACAGCATTTTTAGTTCAGTACTTTTGTTATGTTCTCATATCACTTTCAATAAAAAGTGTAATCTATATATTATATAATTTTACACACATCAAATACCACACACACACACACACACAAAGCTGGTCACCTTCTCAAGATGCTCCAGCAAACTGAACAGATTTTTATAGCACCAGAACTCCATTCCACCTACCAGAAATTCTTCCAATACCCCTCTGTCTCTTTCCAGCTTCACCAGCAACGTGTGCTCCTAGGCTGTGCCCAATCAGGTGAACTTCATGCATTTGATAGTCATGCACTGCCTGAGAGAGGAACAATTTTAGCTGCCATGCTCTAAAGTGGGAATAATGCCTTCACCACCACCCCATTTTTCCTAGATTACCATCAAGGTAATTTTTTTTTCTTTAAATGCAGTAGAAAGGGTAGAGTGCAACAATGAAGCCCAAGCTTAACTTGCCAACATGGTACATACCTGTAGAAAGTGCAAGAAATAGGCAATTTCAGCCCCAACCACTCGGATATTATTGGATGCTTGTGTGTAGAGGGCAGATGATCCTCCGCTCCAGTCTACACAGAAACAGTTCATATCCGACACCTCTAGGAGAGTCTACAAAACAGACAAATGAAAGATCAATCTATAATACAGGTGCTCAGGACCCCTTGGCCCTTGGCTTCAGCCACACTGACCTGACACATCTCCACCAGCCACGGCTTGTTCCCAGTCTCCGCAAAGCCATGGATGACAAATGAGGATTTTTGGCTGGGTTTAAAGTTGGTACCAGCGAGTGACGAGACATTGAGTGCACTGATCACCTGGAAGAGATATGCTCAGTTGTTACAATGTACTCAGCTAAACCCAGTTTGGACTGTGCCCAAATCATTTTTGGTGAAATGCATGATTTATTAGCAGAGTATATGTGCTTTCAGGATGCAATAGACTTTTTAATAAATTAAATCTTTGTTAAAGAGGGTGCCATGTTCTTTGAACATTCTTCTAGGCATACATAGGGGGCCCCAATTAGTCTGCAATACAACAGCCTGCATTTTTCCAGCCCATCTTTAAATTGCTGGCCACAGTAGTGAGACTGACCTCATGTGCATTTGAGAAATCCTGGGTGAACCCCAGGCTCCTCATATAGAGAGTTGAATTTAATGCTTAGTACACAGAGGGGAGAGATAAACAGAATGGTGCAGAGATACCTAGACATTGTTGATACAGGAGATGGCTAGAAGGCAGAAGATCAATGACACACAATTTTTTTTTTTGGGGGGGGGGGGGGGTTGGCAAGGTACCCCAGCTGAGACAATAGTACTACTTTCTCTTCACATAATCCTCTCCCTATGCAAGGCACTCTGTCCCCCCGACCAAGTCACATTGCAAACCTTAACTCCCAGATGCTCCTTTGTGGTCCTGCTGTAGAATAAGTTTGGGGCCAATCACATGTCTCCCTGATAGATCTGTATCCCAGTATAGAGGACACCATTGACTGACCAAAACCATTTGCAGAAATGCAGCCCCAAAGTTGCAAGAAAGCTTCACCTGTCTGCAGAAAGTTATTGTACCGCTCTACAGCCCTTCAAACTGCCTGTTGCTACAGGCAAATATTTCAAATTAGGACTTAATGCCAAGCACCTGCCACCATTTTTCTGCAATCAATTCTTTGGAAACAAAGGTTAAGTGGCTCAACAATGCACACAGTGGAGATTGCCACATTGAGAGGTATGGCTTTTGGGCCACAATTCTTCCTTAAAGAGCACTCATCTCCAGACAGTATACCAAGTCTCACTGGTTTGCCAGTCCTGGGCAAGGGTTTTGCGAGAAAAAAAAAAAAAGTACCAGTTACTTACCGGTAGCTGGATTTCTACGATGTCTTACAGGACGGCACTGTGAGAGAGTAGACTGGCTCACCTGACAGGAAACACAATCAAAAATGAAGTTTAAAAGGCCCCACCCCTCCCGTGTGCCTCAGTTTAAGATAAGTAACCGCTCTTTAGAACACGGTATAAACAGAGACCCAGAAAAAGGAGGAAAATAGATAGAAGTAAAAGGGAGGGAAGTAGGCCTGCCGTCCTGTAAGACATCGTAGAAATCCAGCTACCGGTAAGTAACTGGTACTTTCTCCCTCGTCTTCCAGGACGGCACTGTGAGAGAAAAGCAAGTAATCCTCAGGCCTACCTTAGGGCGGGACCACCGTCTGTAAGACCTTCCTACCAAAACTCAGGTCTTGAGGAGACAGTAGTTCGACTCTATAATGCCTGATGAACGTATTCCGGCTGGACCAGGTTGCCGCTCTACAGATCTGCTCTATGGAAGCTCCTGCCCTTTCTGCCCAGGAGGTTGCCAGAGAACGCGTGGAATGAGCCTTAATAACAGGAAGTGGTTTACCTGCCTGTGTGTATGACAAAGAGATAGCCTGCCTAATCCATCTGGAGATGGAAGCCTTAGTTGCCTGTTGGCCCTTCTTCTGCCCTGAAAAATTAACTAAAAGGTGAGGGGAAGATCTGAACTCTCTAACCCTCTCTAGGTAAACTAAAAGGCAGCGTCTTACGTCCAGGCAATGGAAAGTGGTTTCCTTTTCATTGCTGGGATTTGCGCAAAAAGAAGGAAGTATAACTTCCTGAGACCTATGGAACCTGGTTGCCACCTTGGGAAGGTACAGAGGATCCTGAGTCAAAATAACCCTATCTTCCAAAACCCGTAGAAAGGGTTCTTTGATAGAAAAAGCATGCAAGTCTCCAACTCTCTTGGCAGACGTGATGGCTAACAAAAAAGTAAATTTAATCGTAAGAAATTTTACAGAAATGCTGCCTATAGGCTCAAATGGAGCCTTAGTCAGCTGTTCCAGGACCAGGGGAAGATCCCATGAGGGGACCCTGGAAATCTGCATAGGCGAAAGTCTGTCCCTAGCCGTCAGGAACCTCTTGATGAGGGGTTCCGCTGAGAGGCTCTTCTCCAAAAAATATGATAAAGCTGCCACTTGGACTCTTAGAGAAGAAACTCCAGGATGTCGGGGGTTTTGGGAGAAGAGATCCGCCTTGTGGTGCACCAACGGCAAAAGACTGTCCAGACCCTTGCGTAGATGTGTCTGGTGACTTTCTTGTGGCTAGATAGTAGGGTATCTATGACCCTATCCGAGCAGCCCTTCCGCTGCAAGTTCCGCCTTTCAATAGCCATGCCGTCAGGCTGAAAAACCCTGGGTTCGCATGAAAGATCGGCCCCTGCCGCAGGAGATCCGCTCGGAGAGGAAGGGGAAGCGGGGGAGCTAGAGACCAGAGCTTCAGAATGGGAAACCAGGATCTCCGGGGCCACCAAGGAGCGATTAGGATTAATTTTGTCTCCGCGGAGGCCAGCTTTTGTAAGATCCTTGGGATCAGATTCAGCGGGGGAAAAGCGTAAGCCAGACGGAAATCCCAGTCCTGGGCCAGCGCATCCACCCCCTGGGAACCCGGTCCCTGTACAAGGGAAAATAATTTGTTCACCTTTCTGTTTTTCCTGCAGGAAAAGAGATCTATCTCCGGAACCCCGAACCGCCGACAGATCCAGTCGAAGGTTTTCTGGCATAATTCCCACTCTCCCTGACAAATGGGTTGACGACTCAGAAAGTCGGCCTCCAGATTGGTGGCTCCCCTTATGTGGATTGCCTGAATAGAGGGTACTCTCTGTTCCGCCCAACCCAGGATCTCCAGGGAGAGAGTGTCAGAAGGGACTGGGACTTGGTGCCCCCCTGTCTGTTGAGAAAGGCGACTGTTGTAGCGTTGTCGGAAAGGACCAGGACATCTTTGTCCTGAATTCTTCCTTCGAACGCCCTCAGCGCTTCTCCCACTGCCAATAATTCTCGATAGTTGGAGGAGGTCCGCCTTTGACGATGATCCCAGGATCCCTGAGCCCGTAGTTCCTGTACATGGGCTCCCCAACCCCAAGCACTGGCGTCCGTAGTGACCTTCAGTGGATCGGTCTGACTCCACGGACGGCCCTTCAGGAGGTTTTGGTGGTGGAGCCACCACTCTAGGGAGTCCTTGACTATGATCGGAACCCTGACCCGGGAATCGAGAGTGTCCTCCTTCCCGTTCCAGGCGGAGAGGAGGAACCTCTGAAGTGGTCTTGCGTGTAGTTGAGCCCAGGGGACCGCTGGAATGCAGGCGGTCATCTGACCCAACAGTTTCATGATCTCTCTGAGGGAGGGATTTTCTGTAGCCACTAAAGACCCGATCGTCGTCACAAGCCTCTGGAACTTCTCTTGGGGAAGAAAAAGCTTATTTTCTCGGGAATCCATGATAACCCCCAGGTATACCTTCCGCTGTTCCGGCAGAAGGGAGGACTTTTGCTTGTTGATTATCCAACCAAGCGTCTCCAGAGTGGTCATGACGACGGTCAGGTCCGAAAGGAGCTGATCCTGACTTGGGCTGAAAAGCACGAGATCGTCTAAATAGGGGACGAGGGAGATCCCCTTCAGATGTAGATGAGCCATTACCTCCGCCAGGATCTTCGTAAATACCCTTGGGCTGGAGGCCAGACCAAAGGGGAGGGCAGCAAACTGCCAGTGCTGAATTCCCTGTGCGGAGGCGAGGGCAAATCTCAGAAACCTCTGATGTCCCGAAAAAATCAGGACATGCAGGTAGGCGTCCCTCAAATCTATGGTTGCCATAAAGACGCCCTCTAACAAAAGACTCCTGAGGCTGTGAACGCTTTCCATCCGGAATCTTTTGTAGAGGAGATGGGAGTTCAGAGGTCTCAGATTGATTATCAGTCTGAACTTGCCGTCCGGCTTGGGAACCACAAAAATGTGGGAGTATACTCCCTGACCTTGTTGGTCTGGTGGGACTGGGATTATGACCCCCTGTTCCGCCAGACTTGTAATATTCTGGGAGAGGCCTATAGCTTTGCTGGAGTCCCTTGGGAGGTGGGTGAGGAGAAAGGCCGGGGGGGGGGAGCTCTCTGAACTCTAAGTGGTAACCCTCCCTGATTATCTGTAGGACATGGGGACTCTGGGTTATGTTCTCCCAGGCTGGAAGAAACCTGGCGAGCCTGCCCCCCACCTTCCCGTCACTTGGTGTCCTTTCCGGATGGTTTGGGATTGGCAAAAAGGATCCCCCCCTTTGGTCTATCCTTACCAAAGGGCCAACGTCGACTGGTGGATTGTCCTTTGTCCGGGGCCGGAATCTTTCTCTGGCTGGGACGAAAGGACCGCTTCCTACTCTGCCTAGGTTTTGAAGGGAACTTATTCCCCTTCTCAGAAGACCTGGATAAAGCCTGATCTAAGGCTTCCCCAAACAAGAGGGAACCCTTGAAGGGGAGTGCACATAGGCGGCGTTTTGAGGCAAGATCACCCCTCCAAGTTTTTAGCCAGACGGCCCTCCTAGAGGCATTAATAAGGGCCCCGGTCTTGGCTGAGGCGCGAATGGTTTCTACCGCTGCGTCTGCCAGGTAGGCCACTGCCCCGCTAATAAGTTGGAGAGAATCTCGTATCTCCTTAGTCTTGGAAGAATTGGGGATATGGTCTAGAAGTTTGGAAGTCCAGGCGTCGGCATTTCTTGCCACGCAGGCTGAGGCCAATGCAGGACCAAGGGCGGCTGCATTGGCTTCCCAAGCTCTACGGAGAGAAGTGTCGGTACACCTATCCATGGCATCCTTTAAACTGCCTGAGTCCTCAAAGGAAAGGTCTGACTGTTTTGAGACCTGTGCCAAGGAGGCATCAAGCTTAGGGACCTTAAAAAAGGTGTCTACTACCTCCGTTTTAAAGGGACAGCGGCGTTTCCAAGTTTTGAAACTAGGTAAGCTCTTTTCAGGTTCTGCCCACTCCCTGAGGATAATGTCCTTTAGTGACTGATGGACCGGGATGGTCATGGTTTGAGGTTTTATTAAACCCCTGTACATCCTGTCCTGGGCTGAGACCTGCTCTGCTGGTTCTTGAATGTGCTCTGTAGCATAAACAGCCGCTAAAAGACCCTCCATATCATCAGTAGGAAACATATATTTTCCTGTCCTGGTATCCTCCTCCTCCTCCTCCTCTTCCTCCTCCTCTGCCTGGCTGTCAACCAGGGATTCACTACGTAAGGCTAACTCGGACTCCTCAGAATCCGAGGGGTACACTCTACGAGCCTGTAGTGGTACAAACGGACGAGAGGTTGAAGAGGATTCCTGGGAGGAGGGGCCCGGAACCGGGGAATCAATGTTCTTTCTACTTAGGGAAGATTGAAACTCCTTTAGGGTAGATAGCATCTCGGTCTGAACCGAGAGAAATTGCTTCATAATCTGTGAGGTTTCCTTCCCTGTTAGCTTACAGATGCACTTAGAACAAAATGGCTTGTTATGCTCAACTGGTAATTTGTCATTGCAATTGCCACATCTCCTAACACGTTTAGGAGGCTTAGCCACTCTGCTGGCCTCCCCCTGGGCAACAGGGTCTTCACCTAAACATATCAGGGAGAAACATATGTCCATTAGCCTTCACCTCTCAGGATTAGGGGAGGGGGGGGGGGGGGGGAACAACAACAAACCCCCTATGAAAAAGGAAAGACTCACCCTTGGTGGTTTCCTCTGCAGCCATAGGAAAACGACGGTCCTCCTCCATAGTCGCGTGTGCCGAGGAGAGGTCTTCCATGGATACGCTCTGAGACCGCCAGGCCCCTCTATCTCCCTGGCTGCTTTATCGTGTGCCCCGATCGCCTGCAGCGTCTGTCCGGTGGGGGCCGCCATCTTGCCGCGCGGGAGCGGAATGACGTCACGGCGCTGTGCGCGTCATCAACAGGCGCCCGGATGCTAATGGCGCCGCTCGGAGCGGCGCCTAACTACCCGCCATGCGGTCCGGCGAACCCCCGGACGGAGCCAGCAGGAAGGGGGAGGCCTTCGCCCAACCTCCAAGGTAGGAACCAGGCGGGGGGAGAGAGGATGTGGCCTCTTCGGAGCACTGGAGAGCCCTGCCCTCCTAGGAGGCTCCGGCGTCCAGGGGAGTCTGTGACTTCTCCTGTTCCCCCCTGGACTAAGATGAAGGGGAAACCCCCCGGGGGGTAGCAAGCTACACCGGACCCAACGGCACCCAGTACCTGCGGTCCGGGCTCCGGGGGGGGGGGGGACCACCAGCCCCAGGCTTTAGGTCATAAGAAAAAAATAAACGTTTCGCTGAAAGGGAAACACAATCAGAACTGAGGCACACGGGAGGGGTGGGGCCTTTTAAACTTCATTTTTGATTGTGTTTCCTGTCAGGTGAGCCAGTCTACTCTCTCACAGTGCCGTCCTGGAAGACGAGGGAGAAAAACTCATCTATAGATGGAAAGTGGTATTACTATGTATACATTTTCTATACAATTGTTCTAAACGTATGCATTCGAAAGATCCTGCAATGGACTGACACAATGTTTCCCTGGTCTCGCCTCAAGGGATGAACCCTTGCGTTTGCTCAGCTTCCCAGCATGGTGGGGGGACACGTTATACAATTGTGTCCCGGCTGTTCAGGCTGCATTAAAAAAGGGGGGTGCGGAGGGGGACCTACACTGTGCTGGCAGTGTTCCGCGATTGCAGGACGTGTCGATGACATCACCCGCCATTTTGAGTTTGTGGCAAAGGTGGATGCTGGTGTTCTGACAAATAAGTTCCCGCCCAGCGGGTAACAACCCCCCCTGTACTGTGCAGGCGTGAACTGAGCTCTGAAAATAGCCAAGTATGCAGTATGGCAACCTGGGGGCCTACTGTACTTTACAGAAATTGCTCTTGTAGCAATGCAAATTAGATTTTACTTTAGTGGGGGAAATGTCTCTGAACAGCCAACTTGAAGCAGACTTACTTGGTACTGATCAGGATTCCTTTTAGTAAATAGCAGGAATTGAGTGTTGATCACCTCTGGTGCCCATGGTAAGCGCCTGATAGGTCTGGCCAGTGTTCCAGAATAGGGAGGGTCATCTGTGAAACATCCCAGCCTATCATAGCAGACATCAGCAGCTAGACAAAACAAGGATAAAACTATGGATTATTATTTCACTGCATTATTTTGAGCAAAATCTATTGAACAGCTAAGAGCTAAAACTGATCCCTCACATAAAATATAGTGCTCGATACTGTATGCAGAATTTAATTTTACTAGGGCATGTTCTTCCCAACTTGCATATATAGCAAATTACAGACCAAGAATAGGCATGCAGCCAGTAAAGTCTGGCCCACATAGTGACTAACCAGAGAAGGTATGGGGACAGCCATTGCTGATGAAAACAGCCCCCAAGTCACATTCAATATTTTTATATATATATATATATATATATATATATATATATATATATATATATATATATCTCTATATATCCAAATATTGCACCGGCACATTGCTGACTTTTGCAACAAAATACAGATTCCCAAAAGTAGTTCCTTTATCACTTTTGGCGACGTCTGGTGAGATTTGTATGAACATCTGTGCAGCAACTTGCAGATGTCACTGAAATTGTCCTAAAGTCAGGCTGAAATGCGGGGCATTTTCTAGCGGTGCAATCTTTCAGGGATGAGCCCCCCAGCCTTGATATCCTTCTACATAAGAGTGATGGAAAGTTGCCTGCTACTGCAGCTCTCCAATCTGGTTTACCCCCTGCTGCCCCATCTAGGCAATTAAAAAGTACCAAATGTAATTAAAGCGGGGGGTTCACCCTAAAACCATTTAACATTACAATTAGCTCACTCTCTACAATGACACTAGGCTGATTTTTTTTGCTGTACATACCTTCGTACAGCCATTTTCACCCACGGCTTCCAGGTAGTGAATCCCGTGGGACTGGGCGTTCCTATCCAGCGGGACTGACGTGATGAAAAACACTAGCTCCCCCCGTCACATAAGGAGCGTCACGAAAGACCGGCAAGTTGGCACCTGCGCACAGCTACTTTCGGCAACTCGTGGCGCTCCTTATGCGATGGGGGGAGCTAGTGTTTTTCATCACGTCAGTCCCGCAGGATAGGAACGCCCAGTCCCACGGGATTCACTCCCCAGAAGCCGTGGGTGAAAATAGCTGTACGAAGGTATGTACAGCAAGAAAAAAAAAATATGTCATTGTAGAGTGAGCTCATTGTAATGTTAGAAAATAGTTTTAGGGTCAACCCCCGCTTTAAGGTGTGCCCTCCCCCAAATCTTTCAGATAAGACAGCATCTATAAAATAGAAGTAATAACATACCTTTAATAGCAGCTGCTATGGACAGCACCAGAACCAGTTTGATAAACATCTGGAAAATAAAAATACAAAGATCTGCGCAAACATAAATCACCTAAAAATGCCAATCGTCTGGTTATCATACCGACGCCCCCAATATTACTGAGCTGAAACAGCTACGGATGCATCTGCACACGTAGTTAACGGTTGATGTCATTGTTGCCATGTGCAATTGGTTTCAGTACAAACATTTTTTTTTGGGGTTATTTGGATGTATCAAATTTGGTTGAAATCCATTTTATTTAACAAACTCCAACTTTTCAGAACCCGGATCGACTGACGCGAAGTCTGAGTGACAAAATAGCTGGTTGTTAAACAGCAGGCCACAAGTCATCCCGTCAGCGAGCTTCCCCACTGACAGATGAAGAAAGAATGGCAGCATTAGAAAATTAAGAGTAGAGACCGTACCAGGCCCTTTGGATCTGGTATGCATTTTAAGGGGGAACCCAATGGAGAGAAAAAAAAAAAAAAAAAAAACACCCCATGCCGGACCCTTATCTGAGCATGCCAAACACAGTTTTGTGGTTATTTTTGGACACTTTTGGTGAATGGGTACCTGATACCATAAGAAGGGGGCAGGATCTGGCATAGATTCCAATAAGCCCCCCAAAAAAACAGCCCAGGGTTGTTGGGAAGATGCCCTTGTCCCCACCAACATGGACGCAAGGTGCTTTGGGGTGGCTCAAACCTGTATGCTCGGATAACGGTCTGGTATGGATTTTAGAGGGGACCCTACGCATTTTATTTGGCATGGGGTCCCAAACAAAATGCATACCAGACCTAAAGAGTATGGACCCTACGACTTCAGTATTTTCCCATTGCTGGAATTCTTTAGCTGTCGGGGGGGGGGGGGGGGGATGGGGTAGGCACACTGACAGATGACCAATGGTTAAGGATGCGGGCAGCTGGCTTCAGGGTCCGCTGCTTGGCCAGCTATAAACACCCCCCCCCCTTCCTCAACAGAATTCAGATTAGACAATTGTTTTGCGACCGATCTAAAAATGTTGGCATTAGTTAGAGCAAAAAAAAGCCACGATTGGGGGGCGCCATTGAAAGCAATGAGATCACAAGCATGCCCTGCACCAATTCCACCTACAATCAGAAATACCTAGGTGTGACTGGAGGAAAAATAAAGGCACCCATATTTTCCAAAACCATATTGTACAAGGTCAAACTTTAGACCCTGGTTCACATTGGTGCATTTTGCACTGTCCTAATCTGTGCAACACTGCATTTACAGCGTCGATTTCAAAGAGTAGTTTCTGTATTCATTTTTGCGATTTCCATTGACATCTGCGCAGAAACCCATACAGAAGTCTGAAGTTGTGAGATTTCGGCTAAGCATGCGTGGCTTCGTTCCCGCAGCTCAACCAGGGCTGAGAGTTTTTAATTTGTATGCAATCTGGCATGCCCTTACACCACATGGTTTTGGTAAATCAGACAACAATACTTGTATAGCGTGCATGGGGTCTGAATGCAGCCACGACATCCAATGACCTAAGAGATAAGTCTATTGAAAGTGTAGCTCAAGTAGCTCTCTGAAACAAACCACAGGCAAAACCCAATTTTTACAGGAGGCGTTGACACTAGTGTCCTTCACACCAGATCAAACCACTATTGTCAATGTCTCCAGTGTGTTTAGATGCGAGCACACAAATGCTTGGCACTTTCCCAGCACCAAGCCATGTCAGCTTGTAAGAGGCATTTTCAGATAAAGGATAAACGTCAAACCCTGCTCAGCATAGGCCCGTTCTTCTGGAGCCCCACATAGTATACATTAGGCAGAGCCAGCCCTACCTTGGGTCCCAGTGGGTCCATTGGACTCAGGCAGCACATTGAACCATGGTCACCTCTCCTATTTACCCAGCAAACTGACAGCCAAGATTTTATTTCCTGGCATGCATGGGTCACGACAACAACTACTGTACCCCTATACGGTCCTAGACCATCACTTGGAATTGAACATAATGGCATGTCATAAGTGCTGTTACACATAAATCTGACTTCCTGATAATTTTAGTTATGACATAAAATTGATGTGGGGGGTCAGCATTTATTTATTTTTTGACCCAGGCAACAAGAGTTTCAGGTGTCCTTTTACGAAAGTGAGATCAGCGGCAATCTCGACTCTGTATGACCCGAGGTCAGTGGTGAGTTTATGAAGGTGCCATCTCAGCATCTCACTGGCGATCTGTGACAGAATTCTAATTTTCTGATTCTCCACCTCCGAGATGGTAAAACAGAAGAGAAGCCGAAGCTGGCTGAGTATTGTGGAGGAAGGACACACACACGTTAGGAATTGTATGTATGTAGCGCTACCCCCCGAAGGAGCCGCTGATTGACTGTTGGGATCGGCACATTATGTTACCCTAATGTTGTCTAGGGGTGTGATGCAGGAACAAAGTAGTGAGCAGAGGTCCAGACAGTCAATAGGTTTTCCAAGGCTTTATTTCCAGGGCAACATCAACTTCAGTTAGGAAGGAAAGGTTGATGAGAGGAAAAGGTGAACTTGCGGTGACGGGCCAACCTGCCCTCAGTAGTACCAATTTGTGAACTCGTCACTGCTTCTATTAAAGGAGCGAATCCTTCTGTTAAGACTCTAGCCTAGGTCACCGGGAGACATTAATGCATACCTGTAGCATCCCGGTCACCAGATCCCCGATTGGTTCAACGCTCAGTCTGAGATCTGTTTCAATGGAACCCAGTAGGTCACTCGGGTCCCCTTTCGCCTCCGGTTGAGGCTCGGTGAAGTCTAAAAGCCTGGCCAGGTGGGCCACGCTGACGGGGTCCATAGGTGCGCGCACCCTGAAGGTGGATGCCGCACCCCGAGAAGATTTTTTAACACATGACACCTGTCACAGATATACCCCTCCCCAGCATGCCCTGCGAGGGAGGAACTCTTCCACTTGGCTGCTGGGGAAGACTTGCTCTGCCAGAAATCCCTCTGGAGCCAACTGCTGGTCAGAGATGATACCACATCCCTAGAATACAGACTGGCCCAGGAGACCTTTCTGGAATGACAGGTCACAATTTAGATAAGAGAGAAAAAAAAAAAAACTTTTTGACGTGATGATCCGAGCGGCTTTACATTTCTTTGTGCCTTGATTTCATCTGTTATGTGCAAGTGCTACTTTTAATAAACCTGTAAAGATATTTTAAACGTACTTCACTATGTGGGCTATTTACTCCTTTCCGGTGTATTGCTGATATCTGGAGGATCTACAGGACACCTTGACAACAGCTGCCTCAATAAGCTCTGAGCAAAGGCTTTTCTGCTATATGCGATTATTAATCTGGCTTCTGGTAAGCCTTCATTTCATTTGGTGACACGGTGGTGGTGTTAAATAGTCACAACTTAGGATATATTTTCAGTATCGTTTATGGCATACTTCACTATGCGATTTTCAATTCTTTCTGGTTAACCAATTGATGACACACCTGGAGCTACCCATAATCTTTATCCTGCTGTGGACTTATAAAGGCCCTCGCTGGGGTTTCAGCCGCAAGCCTGTTATGCTTGGCCTCTGTTAAGCCTCCATTTTTTATCACACTGACATTTTGGTGGTGGACATATATTTATTCATTTATATTGACTCTCAGGACTGCCTGTGAAGCACTTTCCAATACATCTTGGTCTAATATTCTCTTCAATTCAAGCTTACTTGTCTTTTATTGTCATACGAGTACCACGGATGTATTTAGGTTTTGTGCTGCCCTAGGCCTGACTAAACTCTTGCACCCCCTAATTTAAAAATGACCCAACCCTTCCTGTCAAGGCCACACCCCTTGCTGTTAAAGACCTGCCCTTCCTCTATTCAAAATTAAATAGAAAAGTGTTCCTAAAGTTCTACTTTAGGCCCAAAATTCTGATAATTTTATGGAGAGGACTAAAAAAGATATAACCATGCCAAAGGTACAGCAGAAAACATATAGCACAGTGAGGAAGGTTTGTGGTCCAGGATGATAGGACAGTCAAAATTAGAAGCTCCGCCTCCCCTACAGTTGCGGAATGCTTGCCTCTCTGCCCAGTCCACCCCATAAGACTGGCGCTACACTAATAGAGCAAGCCGGCAGCTCTGATGAGTACACTGGACTGTCATTACACTCTAATTTTTGTGCAAAGGCACTGTTTTATACGGTTCCGATATTCACTTGTTTATTTTTTATTTTTAGCGCAAGTTCAATTTTTTCTCCTGTGTATAACACATAGTGGTTGCAGCTTGTAGTTATTTTTGTGTGTTTAGCGCGGTAATTTCTTTGCATATTCACAATTTAGATAAATCACGAATGGGAGCAATGTAACTCTCCCATTCCAACTAACTTTAGCATAGTGCCCATACTGAAAGTAAGGGGGCACACACACACATATATGTATATATATATATATATATATATATATATATATATATTATACACCCCATTCAGGAGCCGCTGAGTATAAGTGGGATCAGCATGTTGTGTTACCTGGCAGGTGTCTAGGGGCGATACTTGTGAATTGAGGAGGAGAGAGCGAATGTCCAGTCTTTAGTTGGGTTTTCTTTAATGCTTTATTCCAAGGCCCAACATGGCCTTTATCAACATGGGAAAGGTTGATGAACAGAGAGAGAGCTTGAGTATCGAAAGGTGAGAGAACAATCTTATTCTCAGCTATGATGAATCAGTTCGTCGCCACTCCAATTGGAATGGGTAACGTGCCCCCGGACAGAGGCCACAGGCCTAGTACTTGAGTGAGCATGAAATTGAAATGAGAGAGTCCTCCCAAGAGATTTAGTTAAGAGTCACTGGATCCCCGATGGTTAGTTCAAGCCCTATTGGATCATCTGCCTCCGGGTTCTCCTCAAGCCGATCCCCCACCCTGCAGCTCCCAGCCTGGGATCCTTTTAGGAAAGGTTTGGGACCCAGCAGCTATTGGGATCCCTCTCCGTGTTAGAGTGAAGCTCCGCAACTTCGGCCAGGTAGGCCACGGCTGCAGGGTCAATGAAGGTGGATGCCGCACCTGGAACTCGGACCCCGCAGAAAGTAAGAACGGCCCTCAGGCCAAGGCAGCTGCCCCAGATATAGCCTCCCTCAGCATGCCTTAGTGAGGGAAGCAACCCCTCTGATTGGCTGCTGAGGAAAACAAGTCTGCCAGAACCCCTCACACCCCTGGAGCACAGACTGGCCCTCAGGACAGCCCTGGAAACGACAGCCCAAACTTGACAAATTGCAAATGGGAGTCACGCAACTCTCCCATTCCCCACCAACTTTAGTGCAACACCTCCACAGAAAGCAAGGGGGCGCCACACACACAGGTTTATTTCTATGTGTATGTAGCACCCCCTTACTTTCAGAAAGGGCGTTACGCTAAAGTTAGTATGGTGAGAGACTTACTTGCACTCACCTAGGTTGATTTTCTCAAATTCGGCAGCTGTCAGCCCTGAATTATCCCGTGGGTCATTCTGCGCTCCAGAGATGTGGTCTCATCTCTGGACGACAGGTGGCGCTAGAGGGATTCAGGCAGAGCCACTCAAACCCCCCCCCCCCCCCCCCCAGCAGCCACTTTTCCCCCCAGCGGGGCATGCTGGGGGAGGGTATATCTGTGGCAGATGCCATTTTGAGGTTTTTGCGGGTTCCTGGTTTGGCACCCACCTTCAGGGTGTGCACACATGGCCGGCCCCACCACTATAGCCTACTTGGCCGGGGCCCATGCTACACAGAGTTCCCTTCTCTGGGTCCTCATGGCTCAGAGACACTGAAATGACCTCAGTGACTTACTGGGGGTCCCACATCTTAAGAGAACGGAATTGAGGGGGATTTGCTCTATTGCTCCGAAGTACTGGACCTGTGGCAGAGGCCTCTACTAATCTTCTAGAGCCAAGTCAGTGGCAGTGACTTGTTCCTTCTCAGCTTCATCAGTGACGCTCTGGCTGCCAGGTCTGTGTGGAAGGCCTGTCCAGGTGTACTGCACCCACCACAGCTGGAGCGGCGACGTGATTGATCTAATTACAGGAGGCAGGACTGCTTTCTTTATCCAAGCCTGACTCTGCGAAGTTGCTCTATTTTCACCAACCTTTTTCCTGTCTACCTCAAGTTGATGTGTTGGTCGTGTTGGACCAGCAAAATAAAGCATACAGAAAATCTCAGCTACAGATTGGACATTCGTTACTGCTCTGCTCACTACATTCACCCCTAGACACCACACCGAGGTAACTTAATTCGCCGATCCCAATCTAACCATCGGCTCCTGATGGGGCAGTGGCATACTAAGGGGGGGCAGGCCGCCCCAGGTGCCACACACTGGGGGGTGTCAGGCTGGCGCCCCCCTCTGACTGAAGTGGAGACACAGCAGACGAGTTTGCGGGGGGGTGTGAGCCATACCGAATTGACACCCGTCGGATCCCGCCCTTCTCTCCATGGTCATGGCAGCAGGCGGGTTTGCAGGGGGTGTGAGCCATACTGAAGAGACACCCATCGGATCCCGCCCTCCTCTCCATGGTCGCGGCGGCAGCTTCGATCAGTCTCGGCATAGCCGAGCAGAATGAAT
Source organism: Rana kukunoris (assembly GCA_029574335.1). Lineage (NCBI taxonomy): Eukaryota > Metazoa > Chordata > Amphibia > Anura > Ranidae > Rana > Rana kukunoris. Next base: position 25,083,967 of record CM056056.1, on the reverse strand, counting down.
CCACCTCCCCTCCTCCTGTATGTCTACACAGGGGGAGGGGACCTGACCAGTCCCCTCCCCACTAGTGCATGATATCCCAACTCCCGATCGTCTGAGGTACTGAAGGGGGGGGGGGGGAATCTGTACTGAAGGTAGGTGGTGTCTGCACTGAATGGGGGGGGTGTCTGGGGGCCTGTGTGTAACATGCAGGGGGTCCATAGCTATTAGGAGGGGTGTCTAACATACAGAGCGATGTGGGGCTGTGTTCTGTAAAGGGGTCCAGAGGTGCAGTTGTGGAGAGGGGGTACACAGTAGTGACAAAACGATATGGAAGGATACAGAGGTATACAGGGGGGGGGGGGGGGGAACAGTGGGGTGTTTTTACATTTTAAGGTGGGGGGGGGGGGGGATACCAGCTTTCAGATCAGCGCATTGAAAAAGGTGCCGGAATTACTTTTGAGACAACAGTGCCAGGGTGTAGATCAGGGATCCTCAAACTACGGCCCTCCAGATGTTGTAGAACTACACATCCCATGAGGCATTGTAACACACTGACATGACTAGGCATTATGGGAATTGTAGTTCCTGAACAACTGGATGGCCGTAGTTTGAAGACCCATGGTGTAGATTATAGGCCCACAAAAGTGAATGGAGCCCAACAGAGATGCAGGACAATGCTAAAAAGGGGACAGAATTATTCCCCCCCCCCCCCCTCAGGACTGCACCAACACTCTCAGTGTGCACCATGTCCAACAGATTAGGCTCCAGGAGAGCCCCACAATATGGGGGCACTAGTAGTACCAGTCACCCATTAATGCCATTTGTCCCAACAACTTTCCTATAGGAATACTACACCCAACAAACAGCGGGCCTATCGCAAAGGATTTCTGCCATTTACACACATGGTTTCCTCAAGAGTGACAAAAGGATATTAGGATCTTGAAGAAGTATTCAGAACCCAAACAAACATACTTTAAAAATAAAATTCTGGGTCAGGGAAAATACAATTCAACTCAATGCAACATTTACACTGACCATAGACTGGAGATTTCACCACAGCTCCAGATGAGTGCAATTACTATTAAGGACCAATCACTATGACCCCCAAACCCAACACAGCAGACATCACTAAGCTGGATTCATACAAACTTGCCAAAAAGCAGAGCAATAATAATATACAACATAGGACTCAACCCATTACCACCCCAATAGAGGCACACTCACCTCCAAGGTGCACGTGAAGAATAATATTACCCCACCTGGGGAAGTTGTATTTAAAGCACCCATCAGCTGAGCCTGATTAGCTCTGTTAGGCTATGTTTTCCCCGCTCATCATTTACCAGTTCTTTGCCCCACCCTGAGCTAATTTTAAAGTGGAACTCCAGACAAAATTTGTATTTTAATGGAGGGTGGAAAGACAAATTCCCACCAGGTTTGTATGGTCATATCTGTTGGGTTAGTTTCCCCTCACTTCATGTGTGGTCACCAGAAAAGGAAGTGAGAAAATATCTTGAAGGCAGCAACATGTTTTTTCTGGCTTTAAAGTGATTGTATGTTTTTTTTTTTTTTTTAACCACTTGCTTACTGGGCACATAAACCCCCTTTGTGCCCAGGCGAAATTTCAGCTTCCGGCACTGCGTCGCTTTAACTGACATTTGCGCGGTCGTGCAAAGTGGCTCCCAAACAAAATTGGCGTCCTTTTTTCCCCACAAATAGAGCTTTATTTGGTGGTATTTGATCGCCCGTTTAAATTTTTTGCGTTATAAACAAAAAAAGAGCGACAATTTAAATATATATATATATATATATATATATATATATATATTTTACTTGTTGCTATAATAAATATCCCAATATTTTTTTTAAATATTTTTTTTTCTCAGTTAAGGCCGATACGTATTCTTCTACGTATTTTTGTAGAAAAAAATCGCAATAAGCGACTGCTTTGCGCAAAAGTTATAGCGCCTACAAAATAGGGGACAGAATTATGATTTTTACTATTTTTTTTTTTTACTAGTAATGGCGGCGATCTGCGATTTTTATTGTGACTGCGACATTACGGCGGACACATCGGACACTTTTGACACATTTTTGGCGCCATTCACATTTATACAGCGACCAGTGGTATAAATATGCACTAATTACTGTATAAATGTGACTGGCATTGAAGCGGTTAACACTAGGGGGTGAGGAAGGGGTTAAATGTGTATCCTGGGTGTGTTCTAACTGTGTGGGGGGAGGGGGGTGACTGGGGGAGGTGACCGATGCTGTGTCTCTATGTACAAGGGAAACAGCATCTGTCTCCTCTCCCTGACAGGACGTGGAGACGTCTCTGCTCTGTCACCGCAGATCGCATGTACCTAGCGGACACCGCGGCCGCCTGGTACACGCATCGATTCCTCGGTGATGCGACGGCACTGTTTTTCACCGCTGCGCGCCACTACAACAACATTGACGTCCAAAGACGTGACCCCGGCAGCTCAGGTCCGCGCTGTTGACGTCTTTTGTCAATAGCGCGGATCTGTAGTGGTTAAATAACAAACATGTTTTACACAGAGTGGCCCCGATCCTGCTGTTCTCTGGTCCCTCTGAGGCTCTCGCTGCTCCTCCCCACAATAGCTAACCCCCTCTCTGGTAAGCTCTATCCTGAGTGGGTTAGCTTGCGGGGTTCCAACCACATTGCCAATTTTTAAAAGTATGTTCTTTCATCATGTATTATAATTGTACAACTCAGTTCACTTACTATGTTCAAATCCGCCGCCAATTTGCAGAGTTATTGTGTGAAGAGACTTTTAAAATTCCTTTGCTGCAGTTCTCATTCCTTTGCCACAGGATGGCTGACCCCAGAAAGGTAAGTGCCAGGTGGGGGGTGGAGGGGGCCATTTTACAGGGCACAGTGGCATCATTTTACAGGGAACAGTGGCTACAATTGCTGGGCACAGTGGCTACAATTGATGGGCACAGTGGCGACAATTGATGGGCACAGTGGCGACAATTGATGGGCACAGTGGTGACAATTGATGGCACAGTGGCTGCATTTGATTGCATGGCATAGTAGTGACTGTGTTTATGGCACAGTGGCTGCGTTTAATAGCATGGCACAGTGGCTGCATTTTATGGCACAGTGGCTGAGTTTGGCATGGCACAGTGGTGACAATTGATGGGCACAGTGGTGACAATTGATGACACAGTGGTGACAATGGGCACAGTGGCGACAATTGATGGCACAGTGGCTGCGTTTGATGGCATGGCACAGTGGTGACAATTGATGGGCACAGTGGCGATAAATAATGGCACAGTGGCTGTGTTTGATGGCATGGCACAATGGCTGCATTTGATGGCATGGCACAGTGGCGACAATTGATGGCACAGTGGCAACAATTGATGGCACAGTAAATGGCTGTCACTGCTAATAATGTGATGCCGCGTACACACGATCATTTTTCGGCATGAAAAAAAATGTAGTTTTTCAAAAACGTCATTTAAAATGATCGTGTGTGGGCTTCGCATCATTTTTCAGGTTCTGAAAAACGTAAAAAAAACAAAAAACAAACATGCTGCATTTTTTTACGTTGTTTTAAACAATGTAGTTTTTCGGGTTGTAAAAAATGATCGTGTGTGGGCTAAAACTACGTAAAAAACCCGCGCATGCTCTGAAGCAAGTTATGAGACGGGAGCGCTCGTTCTGGTAAAACTACTGTTCATAATGGAGTAAGCACATTCATCACGCTGTAACAGACAGAAAAGCGCAAATCGTCTTTTACTAACACGGAATCAGCTAAAGCAGCCCAAAGGCGAATGGAACTTCCTGTGGCAGGCGCAGCACTATGAAGTGCCTCATGCGCTGTGGCATTAGAAGAATTGTGATATCTCTGACTTTTCAGTCCAACAAGACTGTCTATTACTCTGAAATTCCTCTATTGCCGTTCTATGGAAGCAGTAGGATTAAAAAGCACACCAAATGCTTAAATACCGTCTTTATTAACTTCACTTTTGTTCATATAACACACTGCTGCTTTGCAGACAGTCCATGTACAAAAACACGTGATGAATAAAGTATAACAGAAAATGGTGGTTCAAATATTGAATCTTGTCATTTAACATAAGATGGTGGATATACAATATTTCTTTCTTCAGTATTTATACTCTCTCTGTAAGTTATTAAAGCAGTGCTTCTCAACTCCAGTCCTCAAGGCACACCAACAGGTCATGTTTTCAGGCTTTCCATTATTTTGCACAGGTGATTTGATCAGTTTCACTGCCTTAGGGCCCTTTCACACGTGCGGACCGTTCGTCCGTTTTTTTACGGATGAAAAACGGACCGCAATGCATCCCTATGGGATAGCGGACGTTAGCGGATGAGCATCCGCTAACGTCCGTTTGCATCCGTCTCCGTTAAGCTCCGTTTTTTTGAACGGAAGAAAACCCTATTTTTCTTCCGTCAAAAAAACGGAACGGACGAAAAACGGATGTTAGCGGACGATCCGTTTAACATCCGATCCGCTAACATCCGTTTTTCATCAAAATATGTAATAAAAAAAAAGTTCTAAAAAAAAAAAAAAAAAAAAAAAAAAACGGATGAAAAAACGGATGAAAAACGGATGAAAAACGGATGAAAAACGGATGAAAAACGGACGAAAAACTGATAAAAAACGGACGAAAAAACTGATCAACTGATGAAAAAAACGGACCTAAAAAACGGTTGGCACGTGTGAAAGGACCCTTAGTAATCACCACAGCCATTTCATCTGATGGAAATCCTGAAAACTTGACCTGTTGGTGTGCCTTGAGGACTGGAGTTGAAAAACGCTGTATTAAAGCATTCTCTAATTTCTCTGAAAGGTATAACTATGTGGTTTGCAACTTGGTTTGCAGGGTTTGGTGAGGTTGATTTAGTTCATGAATTAGATGAGTTAGCTCTTGAATTAGGTTTGTGAATGAGTTTGGTGGAACTACAAGTGAACACATAACTAGTTCAGTATACAGTTCTAATCACACTATTTACAATAAGAACACACATATAACTGTATGACATACCTATTTGTCCCCATTTGCTTCCATAAAACTTGACTCTGGTTTGTGTGTCTGCTCTGCTCTCTGTCTCTGTAGTGGAATGAGTTCTAGCACATGTGCTGGGAACTTTCCAGACAGAATAGATGCAAAGCTGGCTGTGATAGGTCAAGACTCTTGCTGAGAGTAAGATTTGCTGTGATTGGCCAAGGCTTACGATGAGTCATAAAAGCTTAACTCTATACTTTCTGGTATGAATTCTACTGTGTTATTGCCTACCTCTTCTGTCATAGAAATAAATGATTCTTAATGGCATTTTTTTTTTTTGCTTCTGTGAACACAACATACAACTGTTATATGACATCCAAGCATAAAATCACAGTGAATAACTCTGCTTTTGTCTCTCACATATACACACGTGCACTACATTTAGGTTCTTAGCAGCCTAGCTTTAGCTGTATATACATGTAGGTTATGTTAGCAACCTAGGACAGGTTCTAGCTGGCCAGCTACACTTCCCCTTTAGAGTGCCATTGTACGTGTTGTACGTCACCGCGCTTTGCTAGATAATTTTTTTAAAACGATGGTGTGTGGGCAACGTCGGTTTTAATGATGAAGTTGGAAAAACTTTGTTTTTTGGACATGCTGAAAAACAAAGTTTTTTTTTTCATGCTGAAAAATGATCGTGTGTACGCGGCATGAGACCAGCACCTGAATTATGATTTGACAGTTTCTGAAGTTCATTCTATTCAGAAGAAATTTTCCACTAGAAGTTTGTACTTCACAAGGAATGATAATTGTGTGGTTTCCTTTACACACCATAAAGATGACCTATCTCAGGGGTCTGAAAACTTTCTAATGAAAGGGCCTCTCTAAGTTACGGCGGCGTAGTGTATATAAGATATGCTACGCCCGCCGAAAATTACGCCAGTCTTTCTGAATCCAGGCCCTCATGTCCAAAGGTGCCATTATAATTTGCCACTGGTACCAAAGATCAGGCATAGTTTTACTCTCACTGAAACCAATGATGGGGCATTTTGCACCCTTTGACACCAACACTGGAACATTCTTCCACCCAATGACCACCAACACAGAGACATTCCTCCCATTGACCACTAAAGTCATCTTTTCTAACTGACCACTAATGCTGGATAATTTTCCATGCACCACCATGTGACATGTTACATACATGTGTAGCGCCTGCCTACTTTCATAGCAGGTGCTACTGTCCAGGTAAATACCGAGCACGGGGCTGGTATCTCAGGAGAGGCCTGTTGCTTCATCGAGGGACCCATTGTTTCTGGGAGGCTGTCCCGAAATCACTAAAGCTGCTTGAAGGAGATCCAGGTGCTAAATCCAGTTGGAGAAGGATTTCGGACCAAGACTATTGTGAGATTGTGAAGCCAGATTAATGTTGTTCTATCACTGCTGTTGTAAATAGGTGTTTGACACCATCTAGTGGTTGAAATGTGGAATGGACTTGATTATTGCTGTCAATTTAAGATTAATGGGAGGTGTTATCTTAACAAGTTACCCTTGAACTCTCAGGGCCGAACTGCATGCTGGGTGAGGGTATAAAAGGCTGAGCAGCCATTTTCTAGGGCTCTCTGATGCTGGGTGCATGATCTGACTGTAGAGATCCGTGGAGGTGTGCACAGAGCAAGGCCTACCTCGTGCAGAGCAGAACAACCATCGGTGTTCGACTTACCACAGTGTGCTGGAAGAAGGAGTGTGACGGAGCTGAGTGACGGTTCAGTTTGTTTTGCGGAACGTAGCAGTGCGGCTGTACTACTTGGAAGCAGGACCGAGATCGCCGGAGCAGAGATCCACAAGTTCCCAGGCCTGGTGTGGTGAGAGGGCTTTCTGCCCGGAACTTTGTACTGATTGTTACTTACTAGACTGCCTCTAGAGAGTTACTGGGACCTGTAGTCCCACGAAACAGTTCAGCTGAAGTCCCAGCTACATGTGCTTAGGCCTCAAGCCTGAAGCGGTTGCGTAGTGACTGCCAGTGGAAGGTGTGCTGATAGGAAAGAGTGCACAGACACCAGTCATAAAAGGAAACAACAGTTTATGGTGCCTACTCTATTTGTTTAACCAGAAGAACCCCTGGATTATAATCTTTACTTAATCAATTGCTAGCAGAAGAAAGAAGATCAAAGATAGACTATTCTTGTTGCAAGGCCTTGCAGTACTACTATCATTTACTAATACTGAGAAAGGGGGTACATATTGTATAGAGGTGATAAGGTTGTGAGCTGCTGTGCTGTACCGCAGAGGACCCCTAAACTAAGTATTTCTCAATCGTTTCTTATAGGGTAATAACAGGTACGGGTGGACAGTCCTTTGTGTCCGCCAATAGGCAAATTCCTTGGTATCCAACCCGGGAGCATCTTGCTGTACAGCACAGGGGTTCCCAGCTACGGCTGGGTGTATGTACCTTATATTTTGTGTTCATTGTGGGCTCGTTGGTTTAACATTTTCTACAGTAAAAGAATAGACCTGTTACACAAAAGCTGGTGTCAAAGTTGTTTTCCTCGTTCGTGACTTCGCTGTATCCTGGAGAGCCCACCTCAGTACACGGCCTACACTATCTCCACCCTTTGGGAAGGTCTGTGGCAGGGACTTTGCTAAAGCTCCGAGCGACACTGGCTGCTAGGCTGGTGAGAGAGGCCTATCCAGGTGCACTGTACTCACTCTGGCTAGAGTGGTGAAGACATTTGTCATTGGAAGCAGGACTGTTTCCAGAAACCAGTTAACCCTGAATCCGCCATCTTCCATTTCTTCTATCCCTTCACCTATTACTACTTTTACCATTTTACCCCATTGGGTAATAAAGCACAGAAAAGACATCAACAGTGTGGACATTAACTTTATTACAGCTCTCATCCAGTACCTAGACAGTGGAAAAATAGAGGTAATATGCCACCCAAATCATTCCAGCAGCCCCTTGGGTTTAGTGCTACACATACTTCTGACCCCGGCACTCTGTCTGCAGAGCTGTACATTACATCATTTACACCCTGCACCCTGCTGGGCTGTACAATACATACTACCTCTGTATGCTGTGTAGGGCTGAGTGAATTTACTAGGTTTTATTTTTGTGAAGTTTCGGCGAATCCCGTTTTAAATTTGAAAAACATGAATTTAGCATTGAATCCCCTTTAGGCGACAAACCTTGTTTATCAATTGTGGCCACTTTTAGGGCTAATTGTTATCAAGTAAAGAATGGAAAGCCAGGCACCGCCATGGGAGATGTGTACCAATCTAAGAAGAAGTTTATAAGAATACTGTATAGCTTAAACAGGGTCCTTTAAACAGTACTTTGAGGGCAATATGGAAAATACACAAATGTTTCAACAACAGTTGTAGAGATACATTGTACCTGTATGTGGTGCTTCAGAACCAGCAAGTTTGTAAGGGACATTTCAGTCAGCGTACTTAGGCAACATATTTTTGACTAAGGAACAGCAGCCCCACAATCTACTTTCATTTGATTGATATCAGTTAAAAAAAAAGGGGCTTTTTCGGGTGGCTTGACTGGCAGAACAATTAGCCCCACAATACTATAGCTTATTAGGACTGTGTTTATGGTTTGGTGCAGTAAATTATATAGAAGTTATTCACATGTAGCACCCTCCTAGTTAGGCTGCTAGCTAAGCTAGGTAAATTTAGTTCTGTAGCTCTACTGTAATCAGTTGAGCAGCTTGTGATTATTTTGGGCTGCTCTGTGTCTCATTGGTCGCAGGTTTGACCGCTTCTTCTTGCCTTCTGGTGAGTTCTGGAATGTAGTGGGCTGGGAGAGTCAAATAGGCAGCCTGAATATTTATGTGATCCCCATCAATCCCTGGGAGAGAGTGCCCAGTAGGTGGTTGGGAAGTGCATAAATAGTTGGACACCTGCAGCAGAAGTGTTCTTGTCTAGGAGGAGAAGATCCCAGTCCAGGTGTGCTTCTTCATTTGTTCATCGAGGTCCCAGCTGGGTAAGCTGCCAGGCTTATTCCACTGAACTTTGCTGAAGCTCATCAAAGGATTTCTTCTAGGGGATCTGGTCTAGAGAGTTCACGGGAGACATGTCTGGTTGATAATGAAAATAGGCATCCAAATATCCAAGGACATTTGTGAGTACAGACCCGGTGTGGGAGATCCCAGTGTCTGTGTGCTGCTGCTATTTCTCTGGAATGAGTGTCAGCCTATACTTAAAAGCAGACATTCCTTATGGTGTCACTGTGTAGCCCAGTTCATCATTTGTTGCTGCAAGGACTGTGCTACGAAGTTTAAAGAAGTGAGAGGTGTCCTCAAGTTGTTACTTTGTCCTACAGGAGTATCTCACAGTTACCCAGCACCTATCCAAGTTCAAGTTTAAAAAAGCATCAGAAAAAGCATACCCTTAGACGGTTTAATGAGTCAGAAGGTGACTGCGACTGTGCCTAGCTGCTAGTACACTAACTAGAGAAAGAAGAGCTACACACATTTCAATGTAATATATAATTTGTGAGGTAAAAGTGGGCTTTAGCTTAGGTTCACACTAGCCAATACTCTGAAAAGCGATCTAAAGTGAATTGCTTTTCAGAGCATTACTAAGCATCCTCTGTCAGGCATTCTTTATTTTATTGACTTGAATGCCCAGGTTTAACAGGCAGTGTTGCCTGTGAACTTGGCATGTTAAGTTAAATTTGCTGTGGCGAAAGCACAGCATCAGAGCCGCAATATGCGAACATCCTCCTTTGGGTGTTGCTTAGCCTTTATGTGAGTTGCCGGGGACAGTAAAACTGCAGCTCGTGAATCGCCGTATTTCCCTCATTTGCATATTTGAATCGAAAATCAATGGGAGCGCCACATGCGTCCAGCGTAAATATGCGCCCACTGTAGGCCGGCGTAGGAAAGTTACGTCGGTGGGATGAAGCCTTTTTAGGCGTATCTTAGTTTGTGTGTCGGCGCATAGATACAACGGCGCACATTTGTACTTACGTCGGCGTATCTGGAGATACGTCGGCGTAAGTGCTTTGTGAATCCGTGCCATACACTGTAGAAAGACACAGGAGGGCACAAATACCTGGTGCATTATTAATCACCAACAATGATAAAAAAATATATACCCACATACGTGAGAAGATACAAGCTTCTCAAATCACAACTCCAGCATAGATGATGTCTAAAAAATGATGTGGCTAGTAAACTGACGCATTTACAGGGACAAGCCCCCTTCCATTAGCTCTGAAGAAGGGGGCATGTCCCTTGAAACACATCAGAGTTCCAACCACAGTGTTTTTGGACATCACCTATGCTGGAGTTGTGATTTGAGAAGCTTGTATCTTCTTGCATTTGTAAGCATGTTTTTTGCATCTCTTTTATAAAAATGGTGATGGTAATAATGCACTACGCGTTTGCATGCTCCTGTATCTTTCTGCAGTGTACGTTAAGTATCCCAACTTGGGGAGAGCAGCATCGCTCTGGGCAGTACAGGTGCACCGTTGGTGGTGGCATACAGCAAGCGCTGAGGCTTTGTTGTGCTTTTGATAACAGAGACAGTTTGCAGAACAAATCTTTATTGTAGAAAAAAATTACATTTTAACAGGGGTTCAGAGTCTGGAGGACCTCTTCTCTCACTGTTCCACTGCCACAGAAACGGTACCTGGAAAGCAAAAAAAGCTTTAATATATATATTTTTTTAACATAATGGAGTATATGAGGTATATGACAGCATGCCTATGCCCACAATCCTCACTGAACCAACAATAAATATTATAAAGATGTATAGTTTTAAATTGTATAGGTCTGAATGTATAGGTATAGGTTTTATATGCCTAGTTGTGTAGGTACATGTTGTATATGTCTGGTAGTATCAGTATGATTTTTTAGGTCTAGTTGTATAGGTCTGGATGTATAACTATATGTTGTATAGGTATATGTTGTTGAAGCCTCGTTGTATAGGTATATGTTGTATATTTTTTGTAGTATCAGTCTAGTTGCATATGTACATTTTGTATAGGTCTGGTTTTATGGGTATAGATTTTTTAGGTCTAGTTGTTTAGGTATAGATTGTATAGGTTGTATAGGTCTAGTTGTAGAGTTACATGTTCTATAGGTAGGATTTTTTAGGTCTAGTTGTATAGGTATAGGTCTGGATGTATAGGTATATGTTATATAGGCCTAGTTGTATAGGTATATTGTTTTTTAGGTCTAGTTTTTTGGGTATAGATTGTATAGGTCTGGATGTATAATTTTAGGTTTATAGGCCTTGTTGTATAGGTATATGTTGTATAGATCGAGTTGCATACAGTAGGTATAGCTTGTATAACTTTGGTCGTACATGTATAGGCTGTACTGTATAGGTGTAGGTTGTATACTTATAGATCTAGTTGTGTAGGTTGTATAGGTATGGTTGAAAAAGTATAGGTTGTATAGGTCTATGTGTATAAGCATAGGTTGTATAGGTGTGGTTGTGTTGGTATAGCTTGTATAGATCTAATTATACAAGTATAGGTTGTATATAGTAGGTTTTGTTGTATACATATAGGTTGTATAGGTTGAATAGGTCTAGTTGTATAGATCTGGTTGGATATAGCAAGTATAGATTGTATAGGTATTTATCGTATAGATTGTATAGGTATTTATCGTATAGATTGTATAGGTATTTATCGTATAGATTGTATAGCTCTAGTTGTATAGGTATAGTTTGTATAGCTCTAGTTGTATAGGTGTAGATTGTATAGCTCTAGTTGTATAGGTGTAGATTGCATAGCTCTAGTTATATAGGTATAGTTTGTATAGCTCTAGTTGTATAGGTGTAGATTGTATAGCTCTAGTTGTATAGGTGTAGATTGTATAGCTCTAGTTGTATAGGTATAGTTTGTATAGCTCTAGTTGTATAGGTGTAGATTGTATAGCTCTAGTTGTATAGGTATAGTTTGTAAGGGTCTAGTTGTATAGGATGTAAATTGTATAGCTCTAGTTGTATAGATATAGTTTGTATAGCTCTAGTTGTATAGGTGTAGATTGTATAGTTCTATTTGTATAGATGTAGATCAGGGGTGCCCAACCAGTGGCCCGCGGAGCCCTCTGATGTGGCCCACGGGAACCCTCTGATGTGGCCCACGGGAACCCTCTGATGTGGCCCACGGAACCCTCTGATGTGGCCCGCGACCTCCTGCTCTTGGATGGAATAGAATAGAATACTGTTATTAAAGGTCACGTTTATTACTAAAATCACAGGGTATATATGGGTATATCTTTCCTGCAGTGGGTACTGGGCTGCTTTCAAACTGATCCGCAGAGCAGTGCACCTGCGGGTTACCTGCACTGAGCCATAGACTTATGCGAGTTTGGTAAGGGTAAACTGCAGCGCATGTGTGTGTGAAAGCAGCCCTGTGCCCCTTTCACACTGTCAGTCTGACCCAATTGTACCCTCCATTCACCGACTTGTTTCCTACCTCCAATCCAATCCGCAAAAAAAAAAGTGTAGTGGGCTGTGTCCGTGTCCGCTCTGCATATACAGAGCAGACACGGACCTGCCATCCGCCCGCTCCGCTCATCGTGACCAAAAGGTTGGGCACCCCTGATGTAGATTGTATAGCTCTAGTTGTGTAGGTATAGATTGTATAGCTCTAGTTGTGTAGATGTAGATTGTTTAGGTCTAGTTGTAAAGGTATAGATTGTATAGGTCTGTATCTCTACAGTCCATCATACTCACGATCTGCCATTTCTGCCATCCTGTACCGTTATAGAGGAGGCTCCAATTGAGGGAAATAGAGGATTAAAAACATTATTGTTCCAGACAAACTTTACTCTGTTCAGAGCTCCTGGATCCATCTCCACGTCAATGAAGCCTGTGTAGGTATTGGATGAGCTAATGCTTCCCCTATGGATAGTAAAAGAAAGATGGGCTGTCTGTTTTAGTACAGATGCTAAATAGTTAAGTCTTGGCAACATAGTAACGTATATACAGTATGCTATAGCAAGAAAGGTGAAGTTTAACTGCCAACCCCCACACATATGCATCCATGGACAATGGAGGTTGTATGGGGAAAGCCCTATGGAATCAGAGATAAATGCACAGAAGGCAGAAGCCCTACAAGCTGTGCATCTATAAGGCCTTAAACGCAGGCACCCCTCAATACAGCATTCAGCCCAGTCCAGCCACAGCCTGCCATAGACTGTGACAAGCTGTAAGCAGTGGGGATGGACACCTGACTTGTTCCTGCCGGGCTCACCAAAATGCCAGGAGGGACACATAGCAGTTATATAGTAGCGCCTGGTTACTTTACAGTACTGGTGCTAGTTAAATTTAGAGGGAGATCAGAGTGTAGTTAAACTCTGATCCAAATTGTTATGTGTTAAAGAGGGTCTCTGTCTCAGCTTGGCTGTGCTGTGGGCTTATTCTGCCATGATGGGGTGTTCTTCCAACTCCCGTGCTGTAGGTGGCAGCAGTGGAGTCAAGGTTTGGGTGCTCTTTCCCAGCAGCCAATCAGGAGGGTTTGACCTCGCTGTGCATGCTGGGGAGGGTTATTTATGGGGCAGACACCATTGGTTCTGGGTCTTCTTCTTCGAGTCTGGCACCCACCTTTAGGGTGACCACATCACGGCACCCCGGCATTATGGCCTACTTGGCCGGTGCGTGCGTGTCACGCTGTGTTCCTGGTTTCGGGACCACGATGGCCCAAAGCATCTGAACAACGACGGGAACCCAGTGAGCGACTGGGTTCCCACCTTTGAGGATCCCAAGCTGTATTGCTGTTCGGTGGGGAGGAGCGCCATTGAGAGGCTGGCGGTCCAAAAGGGTCCAAAAGGGTTTTGACAAACCACCGGGAATCGAGGTAGCCGAATCACCTGTCAGTCGGTACCTGGACAACAAGTTGAAGAAGATCCAGGCGCAATTCAACTAACGAGGATTTCCTCCGTAATTACAAATCAGAGAGAGGCCTGTGGCAGAGGTGTCTTTCTGAAGTTCACCAAGGAGGGTCTGTGGCAGAGACTTTATCCTACAATTGTCCGAGTGATACTCCGGCTGCCGGGTCAGTGAGAGAGGCCTATACGGGTACACTAACCCCACTCCGGCAGGAGAGGCACTGACAAGTGTTACACTTGGGAGCAGGACTGTTTCCCTATCATTACGCCTGAATTTGCTATTCTCCTTTCTTCCTTCAACTTTTCTTTCCTCACCACAAGTTTTATTGTTTTTACCCGGCTGGATAATAAAGAGCACCTGTTGCAGACATTCCTTTACTTCTACCAAATGCAATACGCAACATTCTCCCCCTGGAATTTGGGGGAGCCATGAGGTAAATGTGCCACCCAAAACAACCAGCAGCTCCTCGGGGGTAAGGCTACATATATATATATATATATATATATATATATATATATATATATATACACACGCACACATATACAGCAGAGAGCCTGACATTCTGAACATCTTCTTTGCACGTGAATCTTTTAGGTCCATGTGTTTTAATTGACGGTGATTGCTCAGCTCCCAACTGTCCCTGATTTAAAAGGACTGTCCCTGATTTGGAACAATGTCCCTCTGTCCCTCTTTCCTCCTCATTAGTCCTTCATTTTGGTCTGATCTGTATACTTTGTATATAAAATGCACTATTTATCTTTAAAAAAGTGTTTCCCAGCGCTAAACCTTTCATCCAATATCTAAATTATTGCATTTGTACGTTTCAAAAACCATCATAAATGAATATTAGTGGTAAACACACTTATGGATTTAACAAATCACTTTTTATATATAATTCTCCTTTAAGGGGGTGTGGCATGGGGTGTGTCCTACGTCTACATACTTTCACTAATAGGTGTCCCTTGTTCCCATCTCAAAAAGTTGGGAGGTGTGGCGATTGCATCTCCACTAGTTTGGTGAAAATCGCATTCGCTGCTTTATACATAGACCCCTAAGGCGGCGTACAGACGATCGGATATATCCGATGAAAACGGTCCGCGGACCATTTCCATCGGATATGTCCGATCGGGAGTTTGATCCGATGGCGTGTACACACCATCGGATCAAATTCCCCGCCGCCGGACGGCGCAGTGACGTAGTGGTGACGCGGCGGTGACGTTGACGCCGCCGCGTCACCGCCACGTCACCGCACCAGGAAGTAAAACACTTCCGCGCATGCGCCGAATCCATTCGGCAGCGGCGCGGCGGCGGTGTGGGCCGACATGTCTGCTGGTAAGTGTACTAACCAGCAGACATGTCGGGCGGACAGATTCCCACCGGATAGATTTCAAAGCATGCTTTGAAATCTGTCGGGTGGAGAAATCTGTCCGCTAGCCCATACACACGAGCGGAGATGTCTGCTGAAACGGTCCATCGGACCGTTTTCAGCAGACATATCCCCTCGTGTGTACGCGGCCTTAGGCTGGGGGAGAAAGAGCTAGACATTTCAGGGGTCCGAAACTGGAAGTCCTCTGGCTGTTGTGAAACTACAGGTCTCATTGTGCCTCTGCCTGTGGGAGTCATGCTTGTTACTGTCAGCCTTGCAATGCCTCATGGGGCTTGTAGTTTCACAACAGCTGGAGGGATGCCAGTTTGAGACCCCAGAGCTAGATGATGCAGTGAGTAAGCAATTTCAAGTAAGGAGAGGAGCCTGTACAACTATGCAAGACTGAAAAGGAAGGCCGGAGTTCAGCTTTAAATTCATTGTCAAATGTCTGTGCCAAATGTGTACTTACTTGTAGACCTGATACTGACGAGTGTTTCCATTGGGGCCAAAGAGAGAAACAAGAAAGTATCCCTGCACGTTGGCTCCGGTGGTCTGCACGCTCACCTTGTAACGCCAACCTATGGGAATGACAATACTTTTATTGAAATGACTGCAAGATAGTGTACTGCAGTACAAACAGACAGAATATAATAAATAAATATAATATAAATATAATACAAATATATTATAATATAGTACACATGTAGCTAAGTTCTGGCTATATCGCTTTTGCCATCAGGGGACATTCTTTAACGAAGATTGCATTGAGCATTATTTCCTCTGGTGCTCAGCCTGGGGATTGTGACATCATTTTCTTACTGCAGAGAGCGAGAGAGAGAGGCCAATACTGAAAGCAGGGGATCATGGGACATGTAGTCCAGAAATCTTTATTTTAATGGATCTACTATTGCTGCAAAACTACAAGTTCCAGCTGGCTAGAGAAAGGAGGAATGTTGGTTGAGAAGATAAATAGAATGGCCCGGGGAGGGGGTCAGTCGCGTGGGACCCGAGGCCTGCAGCTACATGAGTGAGAGGCTAGGCTCTCCTGGCTATTCCATTGTATATCTCAGTAATTCTGTTTATGCCAAAGTTTCAATTTGGGAAAAACCAACATTCTAAATTTTCTTTCCTTTATTATCTCTATAAGGCCCTTTTCACACTGGGGCATTTTTCGAGCGTTATTCGAGCATTATTACAGCGTTATTCGAGCATTATTACAGCGTTATTACAGCATTATTGCAGCGTTATTCGAGCATTATTACAGCGTTATTACAGCATTATTGCAGCGTTATTCGAGCATTATTACAGCGTTATTACAGCATTATTACAGCGTTATTCGAGCATTATTACAGCGTTATTCGAGCATTATTACAGCGTTATTACAGCATTATTACAGCGTTATTACAGCATTATTGCAGAGTTATTCGAGCATTATTACAGCGTTATTCGAGCATTATTACAGCGTTATTCGAGCATTATTACAGCGTTATTACAGTGTTATTGCAGCGTTATTCGAGCATTATTACAGCGTTATTACAGCATTATTGCAGCGTTATTCGAGCATTATTACAGCGTTATTACAGTGTTATTGCAGCATTATTCAAGCATTATTACAGCGTTATTCGAGCATTATTACAGCGTTATTACAGTGTTATTGCAGCATTATTCGAGCATTATTACAGCGTTATTCGAGCGTTATTCGAGCTAAGCCTTATCTGCAATCCCAATGTGTTGGTAAAGCACCGAAAAGACCCTAAAGTTTTAGGGCCTTTTTGCAGTGCCTCGGTGTGAAAGGGTAAGGCGTTTTTACAGCGCTTTTTAATTCATTTCAATGGAGAGGGGCGTTTTTGGAGCTTTTTTTTCCAGCGCTCAAAAGCTGCTCCAAAGATGCTCCTTGCAGAACTCGGTGTGAAAAGGTCCATTGAGATGCATGGAGAGCGTTTTATGAGCGTTTTAAGAGCGCTATTTTTAACGCTAAAACGCTGTAAAAACGCTTCAGTGTGAAAGGGGTCTAATATCAAGTAAATGTCTATTTGAAATCTCTGGTATTTCTTTGTTGTCTCCCTTTGAATACTTTCAGAACCCAAGGTGTCAGAGGTGTTGGGAGGCTTGCAAGTTCATGACAACCTTTGGGGACAGTCATCTTCCAGCGGCCCATATGGGGTTGCCGCTACACACATATATTCCAATGTATACAAACCAAATAAATTGATCATCACCAGATGAGATTTCTCGGGGTGGACTCTACTAATTAGGCGACTTCTGAAGACAATTGGTTCCACTAGATTTTAGTTAGGGGCATCAGAGTAAAGCCTCGTACACAAGCTTATTTTTTCTTACGACCGAACGTCCATTTATTGTTGCATGCTAGTCTCATGTCGAAAGTGAAGAGGTTATTCCTAATACGAAAATTTCGGTACGACAGAATATAATGTCAGAAGTGCCGTAATGTGTTTTGTATGTATTCTTTCATTTCTGAGCATGCATACAGAGGCGGCTCTAGGTTTTGTAAGGCCTTAGACAAAACTTGACATGGGACCCCACTCACACACATGATGGGAAAAATAATTCAAGAACTCTTAAGAGCCTCTTCCCCACAACCCTGGCCGGTGGTTGTGGGGGTCTACGGGCAGGTGGCTTATCGGAATCTGGAAGCCCACTTTAACAAGGCGGCCCCTAGGTCCTGCTTTTTAATAATTAGGGGCGGGGTGATGTCACCTGGTGAACCCACCCCCTTGTGATGTCATTGACTGAGGGCATGCTGGGTCATTGATGTCACAAAGGGTGGTGTCACCGATATTCACTGGTTGTTAGGGATGCTGGCGGCCCCTCTCCTGAGTCAGGGCTCTTAATGCTGTCTGAGAACAGCAGCGACAGCAGTAAGGTCCCCTGTCCCTCAAAACTGGGGTAATGCATTGGGTAAGTTAGGCAGCCGTGAGGCCCCTGTGAGTGCGAGGCCTTAGGCGATCGCCTAATTTGCCTAATTAAAGAGCCACCTCTGCATGCATAGTCTTGCTTTTACGTTTTTTTTCGTACGAAAACCATACTAATAAAACCAAAATTGGATGTTATGTTCACATCTGACAAAAAAATTATAGTCTACCATTTGTCTAACGAAAAAGCTAAATCAGCTGTCGAAAGCACCAAACTAACAATGCGAAAATCGTCAGACAGCTCGTCATACGAAATTTTCCAATCCGATTTTCGTATCGTGTGTACGGGCCTTTTCAAATATTTATTCGAAAAACATTTTGAAAACTATCATTTTCTTTCCACTTCACAATTATGTGCCACTTTGTGTTGGTCTATCAACATCATGTAACTTGACAAAATGTGGAAAATGTCAAGGGGTATGAATACTTTTTCAAAGCACTGTATCTGGCAATACCCAAGTCGTTACTCTACTGTATTCCTGGTATGAGACAGGAAGTCTCGGCTCGAACCCCGAACATAGTGCAGTATGTTGTATGTAGCTTCAGCTCCATACAGTTTATACCGCACATCCAGCGGCCTCACATGTTAGTAAGGGGCATAGTTAGTTTGTGCCAAGCTGGCCCAAACTAACTAAGTATATCAAAATCTGGAATTCAGCTTTAAAGAGGCTGTAAAGGTAAAAAAAAAAAATCCCTAAATAGCTTCCTGTACCTTAGTGCAGTCCTCCTTCACTTACCTCATCCTTCCGTTTTGCTTTTAAATGTCTTTATTTCTTCTGAGAAATCCTCACTACCTGTTCTTCTGTCTGTAACTACACATAGTAATGCAAGGCTTTCTCCCTGGTGTGGAGTTTCGTGCTCACCCCCTCCCTTGGACTACAGGAGAGTCAGGACACTTTCTTTGTTGCAGATAGAAAAAGGAGATGTGTGTTAGTGGGCGTCCTGACTCTCCTGTAGTCCAAGGAAGGGGTCGAGCACGACACTTCACACCAGAAAGAATGCCTTGCATTACTGTGTGGACTTACAGACAGAAGAACAGCAAGTGAGGATTTCTCAGAAGAAATAAGGACATTTTAAAGCAAAATGGAAGGATGAGGTAAGTGAAGGAGGACTGCACTAAGGTAAAGGAAGCTATTTAGGAAAAAAAATTTAATTGTACCTCTACAACCCCTTTAAGCCAGTATTTGGAATTCTTTCTCCCAAGCAGAAGAAGCGCATAAATAGAGGTACTATTGTAGAACTTTGGCTATATTCAACTCCATATATGGACCATTTCCATTGCAGAAGCAAGTTTATTTTTTCTGCCCATTGTGTGCATATTACAAAAACATTTCATATAACTAATAATCTCTGTTATGTTCTCTATGTAGGCACTACATACGTGAAAATGCATTATTCTGGTCTCCACTGTTGGAGTAGAACCTCTGGCTTGAAGAAGTGATCGCGGTGTAGGAATCAGCATAGTGACCCATCAAGGGGCATCCACTACTAGCACATGGGAACCCGGTGCCCTGAGGGAAAAGACACAGCCATATAATTAAAATTAAAATACAGTACTGAAATATATCTGTACAGTAACACAGAGAAGTCCCATTTCATTTTTTAACTGCTTGCCGAGCAGCCGCCGCAGTTATACGGCAGCAGGTCGGCTCCGCTGGACGAGAGCACGTAGCTATACGTCACCCCGCCCAGCAGCCCCCCGCTCGCCCTCGACTCCCGTGCGCGTGCCCGGTGGGCGTGATCACTGCTGGGCACACGCGATAGCACGTTACAGAGCGAGGATGGGGAGCTGTGTGTGTAAACACACAGTTCCCGGTCCTGTCAGGGAGAGAAATGCGGATCTTCTGTTCATACAATGAAGATCAATCATTTCCCCTAGTGAGTCCACCCCCCCCCCCCTACCCTTAGAACACACCCAGGGAACTTACTTAACCCCTTCCCCGCCCCTTAGTGTTAACCCCTTCACCTTTATCGCTATAAAAATGCCAATGGTCCGAAAAATGTGTCAAAAGTGTCCGAAGTGTCCGCCATAATGTCGCAGTACCGAAAAAAAATCGCTGATCTCTGCCATTACTGGTAAAAAAAATATATATTAATAAAAATGCCATAAAACTACCCCCTATTTTGTAAACACTATAACTTTTGTGCAAACCAATCAATAAACGCTTATTGCGATTTTTTTTTTTACCAAAAATAGGGAGAAGAATACGTATCGGCCTAAACTGAGGGAAAAAAAACATTTTTTTATATATTTTTGGGGAATATTTATTATAGCAAAAAGTAAAAAATATTCAATTGTCGCTCTATTTTTGTTTATAGCACACAAAGTTAAAACCGCAGAGGTGATCAAATACAACCAAAAGAAAGCTCTATTTGTGGGAAAAAAAGGATGCCAATTTTTTTCGGGAGCCACGTCGCACGCCTGCGCAATTGTCAGTTAAAGCGATGCAGTGCCGAATCGCAAAAGTGCTCAGGTCTTTGACCAGCAATATGGTCCGGGGGTTAAGTGGTTAAATTGGTCATTAAAAATGACCATGTGTGGGCTCCAGAGCATTTTCACAACGTGAAAAATGGGCATTAAAAATTTAGAACATGCTCTCTTTTTTCTCATCGTTTTTCACGTCGTGAAAAATTGTCGTGTGTAGGCTTTAACAACGGAGAAAAAACGTGCGTGCTCAGAAGCAAGTTATGAGAAGGGAAATTTGCATAATCAGCCCAAAGGGTGGCGCCAATCGAATGGAACTTCCCTTTATAGTGCCGTTGTACGTGTTGTACGTCACCGCGCTTTGCTCAAGCATTTTTTTCACGATCGTGTGTATGCAAGGCCGGCTTGACAAGAATCACGTAGAGAAAAACTTTGTTTTTTCCATGACATTAAAAACGGTTGGTTGTGTGTACGCGGCATATGTGCAGATTTTGAGAACTTTAAAAACAGAGTTCCTTACCCCCTGAAAAATATTAAGAACTGGGGGACGTTTAATGAGACAGAAAATGATTGCCTGTTAAGCAGACCTCCCCACTGTCCCTCTTTTGGAACAAATCCCTCTATCCCCTCTTTCTTTCTCAGCTGTCCCTCTTTTTGGTCTCATGAAAGGATCTTCAAAAAAAAATATTATTTGAGCTTGGTCCACAGCAGGGGGTGCGGCCTATATACGCACACTTTTTTGCGTGCTCCTGTGCATGACAATTAGGGCCACCTTATTCATTTCAATGGGCTGTCCTATAGGTGAGATATGCACAAAAAGGTGTCTGCACAATTTTCACCAACACACATAGTATTGGGGTACCATGCATTTTAGAAAGCGCAAACACGCTCATTTGCACAGTGCATATGGGTGCTGTAATGGACCTTGGAATGCTAAAGTGTTTCTACTTGAAATCTGTTACACAGTGGGGGGTCTCTGCCATGTCTTAAGGCTAACTCCCTCTCCAGACGGCCTCATTGTTCTGTGTATGGCTATTGTGTACATTGATTGCCCCCTTGGGCTTCTGTCTCAATACACATAGCAGTACTTCTATTCAAACTATCCGACCAATCTCTGCTGAGTCATTTTGAAGTCCTCATTTGCATGGAAGAGGACCTGAAGGGGGACTGCATGGACTTTACTGTTGACCAATAGGAAAGTGGTTGTTGGGGGCGGGATGTTCCAAATTCTGTATAAAAGTGTGTTGTGTACTTCCATTAAAAGAGTCCTGTTTGAACTTACATACAGCCTGCCTGGTGTTTGTTCTAATGGATCCGGAACGGCACATAGCTGTGGTTCAAATCCCGGAACCTTGGATGACTGAACCATCAGACGTTGCAATCTACAATCTGATCCAATAGTAGCAGAGGAGTATCAGGAGAGCGGAGGCGAGCGAGCACTGGTGTGAACAAAGGGCAAAACAAAATGCTTCCGATAAAACACTGCGAACAGGCAGACTCTGTGTTTCAGATGAGACATGCAATGTCTGTTTTGCAATGAATCAGCTTACCTGCCTGTATGCGCAATCCTCTCCAGATTGCGCATACAGACACAGTGCCAGTGTGCCCGGATGAATGATTTCTAAACAGGCCAAACAAGATGGCCAAAAACCAGCACCCGGAAAAGGCCGAAGAGAAGATGCCTGTGCCGGCAAGGGACCTCGTAAGAGTTGGACCATAGGTGGGTATTTCTTGCTTTAAAACGGACCTTCAGTAATGTTTTCATCTTTCCATCTATTAAATCCTCTCCCCTTGTAATTTTAACTTTGGATAGTAAATTTTTTTTTTCTGCCAGTAAATACCTTATACAACCCACTACTTTACACAGCCCCCATTTCCTCTCTGGTAAAACGCCTAGGCTTATGATATAGTGCACAGCTTTCTCACTCTCATGATAGTTTGCCAGGAAGGTAGGGGGATGAGTCATAAGAGGGCCAATGAGCGCTGCAGGGCTGGAGGTGTGACTCTGTGTGTCGGTGTAAATCCAGGAAGTGAACAGGCAGCAGCTTCAGCTGCCCACACTTAAAATGGCAGCAGCCAGACTCAGTGGAGGGAGATTTATGCAGCATATTTGCCAAGTACAGAATCACAGTATATATAAAATAATATGCAAAGTGGTTAGAGGGAAGCTTCAGAATGGCAAAGATGTTTTTATTACAAGTTTTGTGAGCAGACTACAATTCCCCTTTTAGTTCTGCTTCAATTTTTCAAAAGTGTCTTACCGCACTATAAACATTTTATCCATAGACGTGCAGACAGGGTGTGCCAGATGTGCCTGGGCACACCCTAATCACCCCATGTGCCAGGGCTGCTGATAAGGTTGTACAGCTGGCCCTCCTGTACTGAGCCCTATGAGTTCAAAAGGGGCAACTGCTGAACAGGAGGATGGGCTGTACTGCCTTATTGCAGACACTGATCAACTTGTTCTTGCTGATTGATACGGGATCAAATACTTAATTCACAAATTAAATGCAAATCTATTTATAACTTTTTTGAAATGTGTTTTTATGGGTATTTTTGTTGTTACAGTAAAACCTTGGTTTGAGAGTAACTTGGTTTGAGAGGGTTTTTATGTTTTAATACATTTTGCCTTGATATACAAGCGATGTCTTGATATAAGAGTAGCGTCATGTCACAACTGGGTATAAAAGAGAAGAGAGGAGCCTCTAAGTGTAGCAATATGGTTACATTTAATAAAGGTACAACATTAAGAGTCAGTTCACACACAGGCGGCACGAGTCCAGGGGCGGCTCTGCAAGTGGTCCTGTGGACGAGGCGATTTTTTTTTTTTTATGGTTGAACTGGATGGACTTGTGTCTTTTTTCAACCTGACTAACTATGTAACTATGTAACGACTTCTGTATAGAAGTCAATGCAAGTTGCCCCCGAAGTCGTACAGGGAGTACATTTCTAAGTCGGAGCGACTTGCGTCGCACTGCATGAGCCGCACTGCATGAGCCGCCTGACGCGTCGCCCCAGTGTGAACCGACTCTTAGCAATTTATTGCTACACTAAGGCCTTGTACACACGATCAAATGTGTCTGTTCAAATCGGTCGGACCGACCGATTTGAACAGATCTGTCTGCTGGCATTTTGGTTTGCTCGCGTGTACACACGAGCAAACCAAAATCCCCGCCAGCAGACAGCGCGCTGACGTGGCGGTGACGTTGACGCCACCACGTCACCGCACCAGGAAGTAAAACACTTCCGCGCATGCGTCGAAACCATTCGGCGCGTGTGCGAGAAGACATGTCTGCTGGTTAGCGTACTAACCAGCAGACCTGTCGGGCGGACGGGTTCCCAGCCGACAGATTTCAAAGCATGCTTTGAAATCTGTCGGGTGGCCAAATCCGTCTGTTTTCCCGTACACGATCGAATCTGTCTGCTGAAACGGTCTAGCAGACCGTTTCCAGCAGACAGATTTGATCGTGTGTACGAGGCCTTAGAGCCCTTTCAAACTTGGGCGTTTTTGAAAATAGCGCTGCTATATCGCGTGAAAAAACCTGCCCTGCAGGCTTCAATGTGAAAGCCCGAAGGCTTTCACACTGAAGCGGTGCTACAGCGGTATAGGAGTGGTGTGTTCACTGCTCCTATACCGCGCCTTCCCATTGAAATCAATGGGAAACCGCGGTAATAACGCCCGCAATGCGCCTCTATAGAGGCGCATTGCGGGCGGTATTAATAATTTTTCGGCCGCTAGCGGGGGTTAAAACTGCACCGCTAGCAGCCGAATACCGTGGTAAATACGACGGTATAGCAACGCTAAAAATCGTGCTGCTATACCTTCACCGCGGGTAACGCTGCAATGTGAAAGCGGCCTTAGAGGTGCCTCTCTTCTCTTTTATATCCTGTAGAAAAAAATGCTTTGATATACAAGTGCTTTGGATTACAAGCATGTTCCTGGAACAAATTATGCTTGCAAACCAAGGTTTTACTCTATTCTGTCTCTCACTGTTAAAATAAACCTACCATTAAAATGATAGACTAAAGCCCCGTACACGGCCGAGGTTCTCATCAGAAACCACGAGAACCTCGCTGGGAGCCGCATTCTGCCGAGAACCTCAGCCGTGTGTACGCTCTCGGCAAGCCCCGCCCGTCGGGAAACCCTCGAGCAAATAGAGAGCAGGTTCTCTATTTGCTCGACGGCCCGTCGGGATGAATGGCTGGTTGCCTTTCCCGACGGGCAGGTCGCCGAATCTGACAGCCGGCAGAGAACCTCGACGGGCGGAACGATGTGTTCCGCCCGTCGAGTTTCTCTGCCGTGTGTACGCGGCATGACTATTCATTTTTTTGTCAGTGAGCAAAAATACAAAATCATGGGGTTGTAGCGCTGTAAAGCAGTGGCATATAGGTGAAAAAGTCCGCTGTACAAAATCCAAGTCCTTGTTAAATGAAATAATAAAATTAAATAAAATAGATAGAACCTGGGATGAGTGGTGATGAGAGCAACACTACGGAGGACACTGTTCTGTATTAAGGTGATCGTCCCAAAAACGCTGTTCCAGGGGCAAGCCTTCCAAGCAGGGGAGACCAGAAGCAATAACTCCAACATGTACAAGAAAAGAAAAAACAGAGGGCGCCTCCAGGTTAAGCATTGTGAAGCTTTAATACAATACAGATAACAGTGTAGACTTACATATATAATAGTGGAATCCAGTATGTAGATTCGATCAAGATGATCCCGAATTGGGGAAGATGTGGCGTCTGGCCGAGCTACAGTAGATGTTTTGTTGATTGTTCTCCCGGATGAACCTCCTAAGTCTAACCGTCCATGAAGCAGGTGAAAAGCCAGCTGGTACGGAGGACTAGATGGAAACGAGGCCCGCAGCGCAGCGTGAGCCGCGGTGACGTCACTATAGTGAGACGACGTTTCGAAGCAAGCGCCCACCAACGAGCGCGCTCCTTTCTCAAGCATACATACTCAAGTATGCTTGAGAAAGGAGAGCACTCGTTGGTGGGCGCTTGCTTCGAAACGTCGTCGCACTATAGTGACGTCACCGCGGCTCACGCTGCGCTCCGGGCCTCGTTTCCATCTAGTCCTCCGTACCAGCTGGATTTTCACCTGCTTCATGGACGGTTAGACTTAGGAGGTTCATCCGGGAGCACAATCTGCAAAACATCTAGCTCGGCCAGACGCCACATCTTCCCAAATTCGGGATCATCTTGATCGAATCTACATACTGGATTCCACTATTTTATATGTAAGTCTACACTGTTATCTGTATTGTATTAAAGCTTCACAACGCTTAACCTGGAGGCGCCCTCTGTTTTTTCTTTTCTTAAACATACAAAATCGACAGGGGATCAAATATTTTTTCCCTCACTGCATCTAAAATTTCAACTATTCTAAATGTTATTTTGTCAAATATAAATTAAAGCCAAAAAAAGGAAAATTAATGTTAACAAATTATGTTAAATCAATCAACTTTTGCTCATTAATCCTCATGGTCTGTGTTACAGGAGGTATGGCGTTGGCATCTCCTTTGCCTATGTAGCACTCTCTAGGGAGGTAGATGATGGGAGTGGCACAGGGTAGCAGTTGATGACTCACAGACAACATCACTGAGACCTCACTAAGGAACTTGAAAGAGAGGAGGAGAAGAGAGGTGGAGCTGTCCGGGGTACTCTAAGAAGCCCTGATCAATCCCCAACTTGGATTAGCAGGAGACAGGCCTCCTTAAGTACTCAGTGTCAGTCCAGCTGGGGAGGTGTTGGAGTTGTTCTGAGCTTGAAGATGGAATGCTAGGCTGTCAGGACCTTTGAGGGAGCTCCCCAGTCTGGGGGGTGACCTTGGTGCAGGCAAAGCCATTGAAGAAACCATGAAGGCGTCTTGGACAGGAGGCACAGGAGGAGCAAAGATCACAGAAGGAGAGAGAATTGCCGGCCGTGCTAGCTGTGCCTGAAACATTCGGGAGGAAGTAAAGCGATGTGCAGGAGGTGAAATGGATTGAACCTACTGAACTGTACATAGTTGTCCCAAGCAAAGTGCTATTATTTCTACTGGGCATCCCATATTTCTTATACCCCATCCAAGTTAAATTCCCTCAATAAAATACAAAAACAAAGCTGACAGACTATTCATTGTCTTGGAGTGTCTGGGAAGTGAACTTAGTGTGGCTACTTCCACACTGGGTGCTGGGTGCGTTAGCGGTAAAGCGCCGCTATTTTTAGCGGCGTTTTAACATTGTGTTTGCCGTGATTTTCGGCCGATAGTGTTGCGATTTTAACCCCCATTAGCGCCCGATGAAGGGTTAAAAACGCCCGCAAAAATTTCACTTTGCGGCGTTTTGCGGGTGGGTTGGAGAGGCGACCCCATCGTTTTCAATGGGCAGGGGCGCTATAGGAATGGTATTTTTACCGCTCCTACCATGCCTCAAAGATGTGGCTGGCAGGACTTTTTTTAGTGTGCTGCCAGTGCAACGCTCCAGTGTGAAAGCCCTCAGGCTTTCACACTGGATAGAAAGGAGCTGCTCTTTCAGGGCGCATTGCAGGCACTATTTTTAGCGCAATAGCACCTGCAAAGCGCCTCAGTGTGAAAGCTCCTTAGCAGCCCCTACAGGGGAACCACTACACCTAAATACTTTGTGCTATAATGTGTCCCGCCTTCCCATCTCACAAAGTTGGGAGGTATGCTGCCGTGACCCCCAAGGTTAGAAATTAAATTAGCTTGCAAGATTTGGTAAGAATACATTGCGTCAGCATGTGAACAAAAGGCCATTATGTCAATAACTCACAGAGGTGAATGCGTTGTAGGTGGAGGCGGCGTATCCTGCAAAGCCGTCACGTTTCAGAATGCTTTCTGTGTAGTACTTATAGCTTCTTAGGTGATTGCAAGCAACGAAATCCCGGGTACCTGCAGGGGAACAAATCTGGATAATGTAATCTGAAAAAAATCACACACCTAGGGGAATGTATCAAGAACTTAACACTATAAAATTATAAATGTTTTTACATTTTTTTTGCAAATAAATATGCCACAAGCGTGGTGTGTGTAACACCCTGGTGTTTAGGCAGAGTTGATCCTAAATTTACCTGCCATGTGTAGTTACCTTGGCTCAAGAAGTGTCTGGCACCCATGAATCTAACTTGAATTACACCTGATATGCCTCACAACCCACTCTGTACGGAAGGATGTCAGCAGTCCTTGGCTCTAAAGGTTCTTATTAGACTAGAGGAGGCCTACACGTCCATTTGTATTCAGCCCCCTGTACTCTGATACCCCTAACTAAAATCTAATGGAACCAATTGCCTTTAGAATTCACCTAATTAGTACATGGAGTCCACCTGTGTGTAATGTATTGTCAGTATTACCAGACTATTCAGGGAGAAGTTTAAAGCAGGGTTAGGTTATAGAAAAAAAAATCCCAAGCTTTGAACATCTCACAGAGCTCTGTTCAATCCATCATCTGAAAATGGAAAGAGTATGGCACAACTGCAAACCTACCAAGACATGGCCGTCCACCTAAACTGACCAGCTGGGTAAGGAGAGAATTAATCAGAGAAGCAGCCAAGAGGCCCATGGTAACTCTGGAGGAGCTGCAGAGATCCACAGCTTGGGTGGGAGAATCTGTCCACAGGACAACTATAAAGCCTCTTACACACGATACGATTGTTGGCCAAGGGCGTGTGCCAGAATCTTGTCTTGCACACTAACGTTACAGAATTGTCGTGCCACAAACACGAACGTAGTGATGTACTACGAGGAATTTCAACTCGTTGCTTCCAAGCATGCGTGTTTGTACTTTCGACTTTTGTGTGACGGATTTGTGTACTGAGTCTGACCATTCGAAAATTTACTAGCCTGTCATCCAATTTGTTGGCCTAAAGTTGGACAACAATTGTAAAAAGGAGTGTACTAACGGTAAGATTTTAGGAGAACAGTCTGTCAACAGACAATCCTCTGCTAACAATCGAACTGTGTCTACGAGGATTTAATTGTGCATGCCACAAATCTGGCCTTTATGGAAGAGTCAAAAGAAGAAAGCCATTGTTATAAGAAAGCCATAAGAAGTCCCATTTGCAGTTTGTGAGAAACCATGTGAGGGACACAGCAAACATGTGGAAGAAGGTGCTCTGGTCAGATGAGATGTATGCTCCACTGCAGTCTTTTCCCATAGGAAAACTACCGGCATAAAAAAAGCCGGGAATCCCTGCAGGAAAAATGTGAGCTAGTTCTCTTTTTTTTCCATCAGTTTTCCTGTTGAGAAAACTGTGATGGAGAATACACATGGCCGGGATTCCAGACACTCTCCATCCAACCTGACAGAGCTTGAGCTATTTTGCAAAGAAGAATGTGCAAAAATGTCCCTCTCTAGATGTTCTGTCCCTAGATATAGGTCCAGTTGTTTGTGTGTTTATCAGTTGACATTGCATTCTTTTTACCTGTCTTGTAATTCATGTACTTTACATTGTGTGGTAACAGCACCATCTACTGACCAGTTCATGTATTTCATTCAGCCTGTTTTCTCTGTGCATTATGGGAGTCCCAGTGTATTCTGGGTAGTTCCTGGTCCTTGCTAGTCTTGTCCTGTACAGCAAGCAGTCACTATCTTGTGTCTCAGGAGCCAAAAACATTCTCACTGGGTTCCTGCCTCATCATCTGCTATTTAGCCTGTTTTCAAGCATAGTCGGTAAGAGCACTATCTTGTGACATTTACCATAGCTTATGTGTTACTTGTTTCATAGCTCGTTACTAGGGTTGTCCCGATACCACTTTTTTAGGACCGAGTACAAGTACCGATACTTTTTTTCATGTACTCGCCGATACCGAATACCGATCCTTTTTTTAAATGTCATGTGACAGTTTTCAAACCACAATACAGACTAAGGATATTTTCTTTAGAATTATGAAGAACTCTAACTCAAGACATTATAAAAGAAAAAAATTAGTAAATACTTGTAGCTGTAATTGCAGTGAACAGGACCGTATACTAGATGTGCAAATCTGGGAGAGACATCCCCAAAAATACTTGTAGCTGTAATTGCAGTGAACGGAGGTTCTACAAAGTATTGACTCAGAGGGGCTGAATACAAATGTACCCCACACTTTTCACATATTTATTTGTAAGAAATTTTAAAAATCATTTATCATTATTTCTTCCACTTCACAATTATTTGCCACTTTGTGTTGGTCCATCACATAAAATCCCAATACAATACATTTAACATGACAGAATGTGGAAAATATGAAGGGGTGTGAATACTATGAGCGCCCCCCCCCCCCTTTCCCAAAGTGCAACATGTCCCATGTACAAACACTTCTTGCCTGTTCAAGTATAATTTTCAGTTTTGCACGTTTTTTTTTAGCGTGTGTTTTGCCACATGTTTTTCCTGTTTTGTTTTTTTTCTGCATTGCTGCGTAACACTGAATGTGTGACACGTGTTCTTTGCATGTAACGAGCCCCAGGGCCCTCTAATTCCTCCTTTACTGAATTGTATTGCAACTGTACTGTCTGCCCTCTTGTTGTATCCTAGTTAATTTATTAAATTAATTAATGAAATTATTATAATAATTAGAGGTGCACCGAAATGGAAATTTGAGAACCGAAATAAAAAAAAAATGTCAGGCCGAAACCGAAACCGAAAATTACTTTTTTCGTTGAATCCACGCCCCCCTGATGACGTGGATTCCACGAAACATATGTCGGCGGCACAAGTCTGACATCCTGTCCCCAGCTGATCCCGCTACTGGTCTCCGCAGCCACATCCAGGATATACAATCCACGGCACACAGCCCAGCCGAAGGAAGATCCCAGGTGATACGCATGCAGTCCTAGTGCCGGGCAGGCACCCATACAAGTAAGAGGCCACTCAGCTTGTTTTTTATGTATGGGTATATAAATGGTTTTACACTATCAGCCCCTTTTTCTTTCTGTGGTTTAACTTCTGGGATATCACTGCTGCAAGCATCGTGCCAGTTCCAGCATCTGATGCATAGTGTACAGGCACTGCAACCTGTTCAGCGCAGCAGACCTACTTTTTAACTAAAGTGGTCCATACAATCTGGTAAGCGCATTCCCTATTAAGAGCACTTCGGGTGAAGTTTACTAGATGGTGGAGGCTGTATTAGCATTTGAATCATCCGTATGAACACCAATCGAAGCATCCTATCAAGGGATTTCTCTTATGAACTGTGCTTTTTAAGAAACACACATCTAATCAGCTTTTTCTGCATTTTTCTGTAATATTATCTGCACAGACTTTATACTTTGCATTTTTTAATTTTTGCATGAGATGATATGGTATTTTCTTATCAATTGAGTGTTTAATCTTATTATCCTGTTTTTTGGGATCCTCATTAGTGAGTGTGTCCCAGCTGTCAGGTATTATTCACATTAGGTGAATTATCTCACTAGCGTCCTCTTTCCCCGCTCTTTATATTGCACAATATTTATATATATGTATATTTATATCTGTTTTCAGAGGAGCTTCTTGATTATATAAGTTATTTAATTCATATATTATTTGATTTCACTCAGTGAAATAACTACCAGTTTGGTATATCACGTTGGCGCGGAAATACACCTCACTTTATTTATTTATTGCAGGTGTCATCTCAATTTGATTACATGTATTGTCATATCGCCATCTTGTGGTAGCTTAAAAAACAGTCATGTCGCGTCAAAAATCTCTCCTGTAGTTCAAGGGAGGGGGCGAGCACGACACTCCACACCAGGGAGAAAGCCTTGCATTACGGTGTGTAGTTACAGACAGAAGAACAGGAAGTGAGGATTTCTCAGAAGAAATAAAGACATTTAAAAGCAAAATGGAAGGATGAGGTAAGTGAAAGAGGACTGCACTAGGGTAAAGGAAGCTATTTAGGGGGGAAAAAATTGTACCTTTACAACCCCTCTAAGGCATTGCTAGCTCTCCTCATTCAAATATGGCCTTATTTTTGGAGGTTTTGAGTGTTGTCAGTTATATGAACACAAGACATGTATTATTATAGTATATATTGTGTATGCTGTATGTTCATAAATACTGTAGAATTAGAAATTGATTTCCTATCATAATAAAGTTTAATGTTTGTTATATTTTTTTCAAGTCCATACAAAAACTTGTGGACCAAAAAAGTGCATGTGAACACACAACAAAAGTGTACAGGGTATGCACTGGTCCGATCCCCAAGAGGAAGGACCCCCCTAACCCCCTTGGGCGGAAGACTCCTGGCGAGGGCAACTCTGGCAGTCAAAGTTGACCATTGAGTACTGGGTTAGGGGCTTCCCAAAGAGAGACCTCCAGACAAGGAAGGAAGGTACCTAAGGGCCACACATCCCACCCAGACTTCAAGACAGGCCCTGATCTGCTATCCTAGGTCAAATCTATGTCGGCTATTCCAATATCCAGCTTACAGTGTGTATTAAGTATTCAGTGTGCAGAGGACCATCTACTTTACCTTGCCAGATCCCATCGAGGTCAATAATCTGAGAGAGGGCATTCTTGGCACATCCAGGCATTTGCTCTCCTCCGTTTGGGAAAAAGTCCAAATGTCCGGCTACCTGACTCATCCCAAGACCTGCAAAACAAAGACACAGCAAACGTCATTATTACTCACCGTTATGGCGATAACCTTGCTAGGTGTCGCTTACATAATTTTATATTAAAGAGAATCAACAGACTTAGAGCCCTTTCACACTGAGGCAGTTTGCAGGCGCTATTGCGCTAAAAATAGCGCCTCTAAACAGGCCCTAAACAGCGGATGCTGTTTCTCCAGTGTGAAAGCCCAGGGGCTTTCACACTGAAGCGGTGCGCTAGCAGGACCCCTCCAAAAGTCCTGCTAGTAGCATCTTTGGAGCAGTGAGAGGAGCGGTGTGTTTACCACTCCTCCACCGCTCATTCCCATTAAAATCAATTTCTGATTTTTGAAATTTTCGAATTTCCAAAATTTCAAATTTACGAATTTCTGAAATCTCGAATTTTCACATTTTCGAATTTACGAAATTCAGAATTTCAAAATTTCGGAAAATTGAAATATCGTAAATTTGAAAATTCGTAATTTGAAAATTAAAAAATTTGGAAATCCGAAAATCTGGAAATTAACCACTTAAGGACCGCCTACTGCACATTTACGTCGGCAGAATGGCACGGCTGGGCACATCAACGTATATATACGTTGATTTTAGTACCCAGCCGTGGGTCGCGGGCGCGCGCCCGCGACCCGGTCCGAAGCTCCGGGACCGCGGGATTCGCGTACCCGATCGCCGCTGCAGTGCGGCGATCCGTCCCTGGAGCGGAAGAACGGGGAGAGCCGTGTGTACACACGGCTTCCCCGTGCTTCTCTGTGGCCGTAGCATCGATCGCGTCATCCCTGTAATAGGGGGACGCGATCGATGACGTCACACCTACAGCCACACCCCCATACAGTTGTAAACAAAGCACATAGCCACACATCCCCTACAGCGCCACCTGTGGTTAACTCCCAAACTGCAACTGTCATTTCCACAGTAAACAATGCAAATTTAAATGCATTTTTTGCTGTGAAAATGACAATTGTCCCAAAAATGTGTCAAAATTGTCTGAAGTGTCCGCCATATTGTCGCAGTCACGAAAAAAATCGCTGATCGCCGCTATTAGTAGTAAAAAAAAAAAAAATTAATAAAAATGCAATAAAACTATTCCTTATTTTGTAAACGCTCTAAATTTTGCGAAAACCAACCGATAAACCCTTATTGCGATTTTGTTTACCAAAAATAGGTAGAAGAATACGTATCGGCCTAAACTGAGGAAAAAAAATGTTTTTTTATATATTTTTGGGGGATTTTTATTATAGCAAAAAGTAAAAAATATTGAGTTTTTTTTAAAATTGTCGCTCTATTTTTGTTTATAGCGCAAAAAATAAAAACCGCAGAGGTGATCAAATACCACCAAAAGAAAGCTCTATTTGTGGGGAAAAAAGGACGCCAATTTTGTTTGGGAGCCACGTCGCACGACTGCGCAATTGTCAGTTAAAGCGACGCAGTGCCGAATCGCAAAAAGGGGCAAGGTCCTTTACCTGCATTTTGCTCCGGGTCTTAAGTGGTTAAAAAATTAAAAAAATTTAAAATTTCGGAATCAACAAATTTGTCAAAATTCGTTAAAAAAAGAATTCGAGACTTAATGAATTGCACATGTCTATAAAGCAATGCAATCTCTGGACAGCTAAATTATTGCATCTCAGCAGTTGTCCAGCAAGGGTAATGTTTGAATTCTTGCATATACATCATACTTAAGCCCAGGACCATTTTGCTGGTCAAAGACCAGGCCACTTTTTGCAATTCCGCACTGTGTTGCTTTAACTGACAACTGCGCTGTCATGCGACGTGGCTCCCAAACAAAATTGACGTCCTTTTTTTTCCCACAAATAGAGCTTTCTTTTGGTGGTATTTGATCACCTTTGCGATTTTTATTTTTTGCTCCATAAACAAAAATAGAGCGACAATTTTGAAAAAAAATCAATATTTTTTACTTTTTGCTATAATTGACCACTTAAGGACCGCCTACTGCACATTTACGTTGGCAGAATGGCATGGCTGGGCACATCAACGTATATATACGTTGATTTTAGTACCCAGCCGTGGGACCGGGACTGCGGGATTCGCGGACCCGATCGCCGCTGCAGTGCGGCGATCCGTCCCTGGAGCAGAAGAACGGGGAGAGCCGTGTGTACACACGGCTTCCCGGTGTTTCTCTGTGGCCGTAGCATCGATCACGTCATCCCTGTAATAGGGGGACACGATCGATGATGTCACACCTACAGCCACACCCCCCTACAGTTGTAAACACAACACATAGGTCACACATCCCCTACAGCGCCACCTGTGGTTAACTCCCAAACTGCAACTGTCATTTCCACAGTAAACAATGCAATTTAAATGCATTTTTTGCTGTGAAAACGACAATTGTCCCAAAAATGTGTCAAAATTGTTCCAAGTGTCCGCCATATGTCGCAGTCATGAAAAAAATCGCTGATCGCTGCTATTAGTAGTAAAAAAAAAAAAAATTAATAAAAATGCAATAAAACTATCCCTTATTTTGTAAACGCTATAAATTTTGCGAAAACCAACCGATAAACGCTTATTGCGATTTTTTTACCAAAAATAGGTAGAAGAATACGTATCGGCCTAAACTGAGGAAAAAAAATGTTTTTTATATATTTTTTGGGGATATTTATTATAGCAAAAAGTAAAAAATATTGTTTTTTTTTTTAAATTGTCGCTCTATTTTTGTTTATAGCGCAAAAAATAAAAACCGCAGAGATGATCAAATACCACCAAAAGAAAGCTCTATTTGTGGGGAAAAAAGGACGCCAATTTTGTTTGGGAGCCACGTCGCACGACCGTGCAATTGTCAGTTAAAACGACGCAGTGCCGAATCGCAAAAAGGGGCAAGGTCCTTTACCTGCATTTTGGTCCGGGTCTTAAGTGGTTAATATCCCCCAAATATATATATATATAAAAACATATTTTTTCCTCAGTTTAGGTCGATACGTATTCTTCTACCTATTTTTGGCCAAAAAAAATCGCAATAAGTGTATATTAGTTGGTTTGCGCAAAAGTTATAGCGTCTACAAAATAGGGGATAGAATTATGGCATTTTTATTAATATATATTTTTTTACTACTAATGGCGGCGATCTGCGATTTTTTTATCGTGACAATATGGCGGACACATTGCACACCTTTGACACATTTTTGGGACCATTGCCATTTTTACAGGGATCATCAGTGCTATAAAAATGCACTGATTACTGTAAAAATTACATTAGCAGTGAAGTAGTTAACCACTAGGTGGCGCTGTAGGGGTTAAGTGTGCCTTAGGGATGTGGTCTAACTGTAGGGGGGATGGGCTTACTGTGACATGACACTGATCACAGCTCCTGATTACAGGAACTGTCCTGTCACTAGGCAGAGCAGGGAGATGCTTGTTTACATCGGCATCTCCCCCTTCTTCCTCACCGTGACACGATCACGGGTATGCCCGCGGACATCAAGTCTGCGGGACCCGTGGTTGGAGTCACGGAGCTTGCGGCGGGTGCGCACGCCCAATGCCGTCATCTTAAAGGGGACATATCTATACGTCCTTCTGCCTGTCCGTGTCATACTGTCGTGTATATAGCCGTGCGCTGGTCGGCAAGCAGTTAAAAAAGGAAAACATAAACATTGTATAAGACAACTACAATGGATAATATACAAACCAAGATTGGGGATCACCGGAGCAGCATCTGTGTGGATTACATCAACAAAGTTTCCATCTGTAATGTCCAGTCTGACCTCATTTGGGGTTCCCTGGAAATAGGGTTCAGCTGGATCCAGACCTGTATGAACACATCATTTTGTTAGATATAATCAGGGCAAGGGGTGGGCAGGAGAGACGGCTGCCCTGGGCACTGTGGTATCATCTGTGGTGGGGAGCACCTCAAGGAGATTGGGGGAGGTCATTTGTGTTGGAAGGGGGAGGCAGGGGGTAAGTATTGTTCTAAAAAAAATTAGGACTAGAGACTTTGTAATAGGAGAGGGTGCATTTTTTGTCAGAGGGGGGCATTTGACCCTGGGGGGGATTTGGTGGCAAGGATTTCTGCTGGGAGGGGGGATTTCAGCGGGGGTGGATTTGTACTGGGAGGAGGGAGGATTTATGCTTAGGGGTAAGCATGCAGATTAGTGCTCAGTGTTTTTGTGGGGGGAACTTTGCTGATACATATTGCCCCATACATCTTGGAGGGGGGGGGGCAGAGTTTGGCATGTTCGCCCTATGCTCTAAATGACTTTGTCCCGGCACTGGATATAATACTAAGAGATATAATACTAAGATATAATACTAATTGTCTACTTACTAGGGCATTATATCTTATATATCCAAAAGTTTTATCTGTATCCTTTACTATTGCATCTACAGCATATGAGCTGGTTAGACATCCCATTTCAAAACCAATAATACAGAGTTGCCCCTCTTTGTGGCTATACCAGCCTCCACTCTTCTTAGGCCGCGTACACACGATCGGTCAAAACCGATAAAAACGGACTGAAGCTCTGTTTTATCGGTCCAAACCAATTGTGTGTGGGCCCCATCGGTCAGTTATCCTTCAGTCAAAAAAAAGAGAACTTGCTTTAAAATGTAACCGATGGACGCCTGACCAATGTGTCAAAACCGATCGTTAGTATGCAAAAGCATCCGTTAAAAATCCACGCATGCTCAGAATCAAGTCGACGCATGCTTGGAAGCATTGAACTTCGTTTTTTTCAGCACATCATTGTGTTTTACGTCACCGCGTTCTGACATGATTGTTTTTTTTAACCGATGGTGTGTAGGCGCATCAGACCATCAGTCAGCTTCATCGGTTAACCGATCGGACCACTCTCATTGGATGGACTGATCGTGTGTACATGGCCTAAAAAGACTTTTGGAGAGTGTCTGGGGAAATTTTAGCCCATTTGTGTGGTCAGGCAGTGATGTTGAATTAGAAGACCTGGCTCACCATTGGACATACAATTGATCCCAAAGGTGTTCAGTAGGGTTGAGGTCAGGGCCACTTGAGTTCCTCCACACCAAACTTGTCATACCATGTTATTATGGAGCTGGTGTTGTCCACAGGGAAAAAGTAACAGTGGAACAATAAAGAGCCTTCCCCAAACTGTTACTAGAAAGATGGAAGCACATAATTGTCTACAATGACTTTGTATGATGTAGTGATAACCGTACTCTTCACTGGAAACCCCTGATCTCAGTCATTTGGAATCGGGAGTCCACATACTTTTGATCACATAGGACATATTTAGTAACTACACTATATTGAGTTCAGTTGAGTTGCATCTTGATATATTTGAAGATGGATATCTCGGTAACGGCAGCAGCTGCTGCCACAACAGAGATATCCATCTCTTCGTGGGGCGGTCCTGTTAACGATAATTGCGGTCATCGTGGCGGATTCGCCGCGAGATCGCCGTTACCGGCGGCGGGAGAGGGTGCCCCCCCCCTCCCGCCGCTCTCCCGCGCCCTCCGCCGCTTACCGTAGCCGCCGGTAGCGGCGGAGGCGATCGGGTCCTCTTGCTGGCTGTCCGGGGATGCGACTGAGGGAAAAAATGTCCCTCAGCCGTCCCCATACCTCTGCTGGGCGGAAGTGACGTCAAAACGTCATTTCCGCCCAGCGTCTTAAAGAGACATTTAATTTGTTTACATTTTGACTTTTTTTTTTTCTTTTTTTTTTTTTTTTTTTTTTTTTTTTGCATTTAAGCCTGAATATGAGATCTGAGGTCTTTTTGACCCCAGATCTCATATATAAGAGGACCTGTCATGCTTTTTTCTATTACAAGGGATGTTTACATTCCTTGTAATAGGAATAAAAGTGATAATTTTTTTTTTTTTTTCAGTGTTAAACATTATAAAATAAATAGAAATAAAAACGAAAACCAAAAAAATTTTTTTTTTAAGTGCCCCGTCCCGACGAGCTCGCGCGCAGAAGCAAACGCATACGCGAGTAGCGCCCGCATATGAAAACGGTGTCCAAACCACACAAGTGAGGTATCGCCGCGATCGTTAGAGCGAGAGCAATAATTCTAGCACTAGACCTCCTCTGCATCTCAAAAAAATGCAACCTGTAGAATTTTTTAAACGTCGCCTATCGAGATTTTTAAGGGTAAAAGTTTGACGCCATGCCACGAGCGGGCGCAATTTTTAAGCGTGACATGTTGGGTATCATTTTACTCGGCGTAACATCATCTTTCACAATATATAAAAAAATTGGGCCAAATTTATTGTTGTCTTATTTTTTAATTCAAGAAAGTGAATTTTTTCCAAAAAAAGTGCGCTTGTAAGACCGCTGCGCAAATACGGTGTGAGAAAAAGTATTGCAATGACCGCCATTTTATTCTCTAGGGTGTTAGAAAAAAATATATATAATGTTTGGGGGTTTTAAATAATTTTCTAGCAAAAAAAACTGTTTTAGTCTCGTAAGCACCGAATCTGAAAAACAGGCTCGGGGCTGAAGTGGTTAATGGCATCCCAGTCTTAGTCCGTAGGGTTCAATATTGAGTTGGCCCTTTTCAGCTTTAACAGCTTCAACTCTGGGAAGGCTGTCCACAAGGTTTAGGAGTGTGTCTATGGGAATGTTTGACCAATCTTCCAGAAGCACATTTGTGAGGTCAGTCACTGATGTTGGACGAGAAGACCTGGCTCGCAGTCTCAGCTCAAATTCATCCCAAAAGTGTTCTATCAGGTAGAGGTCAGGATTCTGTGCATGCCAGTCAAGTTACTCCACCTGAAACTCGCCCATCCATGTCTTTATGGATCTTGCTTTGTGCACTGGTTCAAATCATTTGGTGGAGGGGGATTATGGTGTGGGGATGTTCTTCAGAGGTTGGGCTTGGCCCCTTAGTTCCAGTGAAGGGAACTCTTAAGGCATCAGCATACCAAGACATTTTGGACATTTTCATGCTCCCAACTTTGTGGGAACAGTTTGGAGATGGCCCCTTCCTATTCCAACATGACTGGGCACCAGTGTACAAAGCAAGATCCATAAAGACATGGATGAGCAAGTTTGGGGTGCAAGAATTTGACTGGCAGACATAAAGTATGGTGACTGGCCTGCACAGAGTCATGACCTCAACCTAATGGAACACTTTTGGAATAAATTAGAGCACAGACTGCAAGCCAGGCCTTCTCAACCAACTTCAGTGCCTTACCTCACAAATGCACTTCTGGAAGAATGGTCAAACATTCCCATAGACACACTCCTAAACCTTGTGGACGGCCTTCCCAGAAGAGTTGAAGCTGTTATAGTTGCAAAGGGGGGGCCAACTCATTATTGAACCCTACAGGCTAAGACTGGGATGCCATTAAAGTTCATGTGCGAACAGGCAGGCATCCCAATACTTCTGTTAATATAGTGTATGTCTCTGTGTTAGTTTTGTTACACCCTAAAGATGGGTGTCACACTTTATAGAGGTGCCTTGTAGCGGTTTAGGGGAACCACATGTCGCCATAATGCTGGCTGCGTGCTGGGATTGTATGGCACTTGGTCATTGAACTGCACTAAATCGAAGGTCTTCCATTGGTTGACACCCACCAGTAACCCTGCCGATTCCTCTCTTCCTCTTGCCAGCTTCTCCTGCAGCATGGGCGCCCAAACTGTGTCCGATGACGTGAACGTTTGTGGGAGAGTAGCCAAAGTTTTTCTAGAGACCAATCACATAAAGTCAGCAATAAATCAATATGGCAACACATTGGCGAGGATTATACATTTAACAGTATGAGAGGTAAAAAAGAAGATCAGATATGTCTCTGTAATGGAACGTGTGCACAAGGCCATAGACTGCTGCTCAAGAACTCTGAGCCTTAATCCTTTGCAAAACGTTAATATGAACATACAATTTTGGGCTCTGACCCACCTCATCTCACCTCCTGTTCCTTGCTATCCTTCAATCAAACTTGACAGAGCAACTGCAGGGAAATCTCCCCATTGTGGGAGGGGCAGAGACACAAACTACTGCAGGGAAATCTCACCATTGTGGGAGGGGCAGAGACACAAACTACTGCAGGAAATCTCACCATTGTGGGAGGGGCAGAGACACAAACTACTGCAGGGAAATCTCACCATTGTGGGAGGGGCAGAGACACAAACTACTGCAGGAAATCTCGCCATTGTGGGAGGGGCAGAGACACAAACTACTGCAGGGAAATCTCCCCATTGTGGGAGGGGCAAAGACACAAACTACTGCAGGAAATCTCCCCATTGTGGGAGGGGCAAAGACACAAACTACCGACAGAAATCTCACCATTGTGGGAGGGGCAGAGACACAAACTACTGCAGGGAAATCTCACCATTGTGGGAGGGGCAGAGACACAAACTACTGCAGAAAATCTAACCATTGTGGGAGGGGCAGAGACACAAACTACTGCAGGAAATCTCCCCATTGTGGGAGGGGCAAAGACACAAACTACCGACAGAAATCTCACCATTGTGGGAGGAGCAGAGACACAAACTACTGCAGGGAAATCTCACCATTGTGGGAGGGGCAGAGACACAAACTACTGCAGAAAATCTCACCATTGTGGGAGGGGCAGAGACACAAACTACTGCAGGAAATCTCACCATTGTGGGAGGGGCAGAGACACAAACTACTGCAGGAAATCTCACCATTGTGGGAGGGGCAGAGACACAAACTACTGCAGGAAATCTCACCATTGTGGGAGGGGCAGAGACACAAACTACTGCAGGAAATCTCACCATTGTGGGAGGGGCAGAGACACAAACTACTGCAGGAAATCTCACCATTGTGGGAGGGGCAGAGACACAGACTATTGCAATAAATCTTAACATGGTGAGAGGGATAGAGACACAAATTACTTCTGGAAAATCTCCCCATTGTGGGAGGGGGAGAGACACAAACTACTGCAGGGAACCCTTAACTTTGTGGGAGGAGCAGAGACACAAACTATTATGGAGAAATTACAGCACTGTAATAATAATATTTGATATGTGAAATCAATTAAATCAGCATTATGTAAACAACATATTAACATTCATGAGATGTATTCATCTTTCTATTTCAATACTTATTTGCAGCCATGTCTTAAATTTTACCTACCTGGAGAATGTCCACAAAATAGGCCACTTCGGCCCCCACAACTCGGATATTATTAGCTGCTATGCTGTAGAGGGTGCGGGATCCTCCGACCCAATCCACACAGATACAGTTCACATCTTCCACTTGCAGCATTGTCTGGAGACAATAATGATAAGAGACGTTGGATTGTCATGAACATTGATAAATGGGAGATTAGAAGTAGTTACTATAGAATCAGGTTATATTTTTATTGGTTTGGAATTCATGTGTACTTTATTGCAGTGTTAGTAGCGGAGGACTGTTAATTGTAGTAGACAGTGGAAATGGATTGAAAGAACTGGAATCCAATGTATGAAAGGGGTGGGCCAGGGACCGTCAGGCTGGGGAGGAAAAGGCTAATGATGCTAGTGAGGTGAGCTCAGAAGGAAGCTAATCATTCTACTAAGTTTTATCTGCTTTGTATTTTTGCCAATGTGCTCGGAAATGTTTTAATCTGATTTTGGCTTTAAATCATAGGGGTGTGCACAGGGTGTGCCGGTTGTGTGTAGGCACACCCTCATTACCCTGTGCGATGCAGATGCCCCCTGCTGAATGCCCCTACCCTGTGGTAGCTAAGGCTACAGAGAATAGGATGCCTAACAAATTGTAAAAATAAATAAATACAATTATATAGGAATTACAAAAAAAAATAATACCAAAATAAAATAATAACAAAAAACTACTGACATCAATTTCATCCCTACTGACACCATCCACCGCTCTACTGACACCATCCACTGCTCTACTATCACCGTCCACTGCCCTACTGACATCATCCACCACTCTACTGATACCATCCACTGCTCTACTGACACCATCCACTGCTCTACTTACACCATCCACTGCTCTACTGACACCATCCACTGCTCTACTGACACCATCCACTGCTCTACTATCACCGTCCACTGCCCTACTGACATCATCCACCACTCTACTGATACCATCCACTGCTCTACTGACACCATCCACTGCTCTACTTACACCATCCACTGCTCTACTGACACCATCCACTGCTCTACTTACACCATCCACTGCTCTACTTACACCATCCACTGCTCTACTGACACCATCCACTGCCCTACTGACACCATCCACAGCTCTACTTACACCATCCACTGCTCTACTTACACCATCCACTGCTCTACTGACACCATCCACTGCCCTACTGACACCATCCACTGCTCTACTGACACCATCCTCTGCTTTACTGATACCATCCACTGCTCTACTGACACCATCCACTGCTCTACTGATACTATCCACTGCCCTACTGACACCATCCACTGCCCTACTGACACCATCCACTGCTCTACTGATACCATCCCCTGCCCTACTGACACCATCCACTGGTCTACCGACACCATCCACTGCTCTACTGACACCGTCCTTTGCTCTACTGATACCATTCACTGCTCTACTGACACCATCCACTGCTTTACTGATACCATCCACTGCTCTACTGACACCATCCACTGCTCTACTGATACCATCCACTGCCCTACTGACACCATCCACTGCCCTACTGACACCATCCACTGCTCTACTGACACCATCCACTGCTCTCCTGACACAATCCACTGCTCTACTGACACCATCCACTGCTCTACTGACACCATCCACTGCTCTACTGATACCATCCACTGCTCTACTGATACCATCCACTGCTCTACTGACACCATCCACTGCTCTCCTGACACCATCCACTGCTCTACTGATACCATCCACTGCTCTCCTGACACCATCCACTGCTCTCCTGACACCATCCACTGCTCTACTGATACCATCCACTGCTCTACTGACACCGTCCACTGCTCTACTGACACCATCCTCTGCTCTACTGATACCATCCACTGCTCCACTGATACCATCCACTGCCCTACTGACACCATCCACTGCCCTACTGACACCATCCACTGCTCTACTGATACCATCCACTGCCCTACTGATACCATCCACCTCTCTACTGACACCATCCACTGCTCTACTGATACCACCCACTGCTCTACTGATACCATCCACCGCTCTACTGATACCATCCACTGCTCTACTGACACTATCCACCACTCTACTGATACCACCCACTGCTCTACTGACACCATCCACCGCTCTACTGATACCATCCACTGCTCTACTGACACTATCCACCGCTCTACTGATACCATCCGCTGCTCTGATACCACCCACTGCTCTACTGACACCGTCCACTGCTCTACTGACACCATCCACTGCTCTACTGATACCATTCACTGCTCTACTGATACCATCCACTGCTCTACTGATAACACCCACTGCTTTACTGACACCATCCACTGCTCTACTGATACCATCCACTGCTCTACTGATACCATCCACTGCTCTACTGACACCATCCACTGCTCTACTTACACCATCCACTGCCCTACTGACCCCATCCACTGCTCAACTGATACATCCACTGCTCTACTGACACCATCCACTGCTCTACTGATACCATCCACTGCCCTACTGATACCATCCACTGCCCTACTGACACAATCCACTGCCCTACTGACACAATCCACTGCCCTACTGACACCATCCACTGCTCTACTGACACCATCCTCTGCTCTACTGATACCATCCACTGCTCCACTGATACCTTCCACTGCCCTACTGACACCATCCACTGCCCTACTGACACCATCCACTGCTCTACTGATACCATCCACTGCCCTACTGACACCATCCACTGCCCTACTGACACCATCCACTGCCCTACTGCTCTACTGACACTGTCCACTGCTCTACTGACACCATCCACTGCCCTACTGACACCATCCACTGCTGTACTGATACCATCCACTGCTCTACTGCTACCATCCACTTCCACTGCTCTACTAACACCATCCACTGCCCTACTGACACCATACCATCCATTGCTCTACTGATACCATCCACTTGCTCTACTGACACCATCCACTGCTCTACTGACACCATCCACTGCTCTACTGACACCATCCACTGCTCTACTGACACCATCCACTGCTCTACTGACACCATCCACTGCCACTGCTCTA
Organism: Rana kukunoris; assembly: GCA_029574335.1. NCBI lineage: Eukaryota > Metazoa > Chordata > Amphibia > Anura > Ranidae > Rana > Rana kukunoris. Next base: position 25,039,761 of record CM056056.1, on the reverse strand, counting down.
CTAACACCATCCACCGTTCTGCTGGATACCATCCACCGCTCTGCTGATACCATCCACTGCTCTACTGATACCATCCACTGCTCTACTGATACCACCCACTGCTCTACTGACACCATCCACTGCTCTACATCCACTGCTCTACTGACACCATCTGCTGCTCTACTGATACCATCCACTGCTCTACTGACACTATCCACCGCTCTACTGATACCACCCACTGCTCTACTGACACCATCCACCGCTCTACTGATACCATCCACTGCTCTACTGACACTATCCACCGCTCTACTGATACCATCTGCTGCTCTGATACCACCCACTGCTCTACTGACACTGTCCACTGCTCTACTGACACCATCCACTGCTCTACTGATACCATTCACTGCTCTACTGATACCATCCACTGCTCTACTGATAACACCCACTGCTTTACTGACACCATCCACTGCTCTACTGATACCATCCACTGCTCTACTGATACCATCCACTGCTCTACTGACACCATCCACTGCTCTACTGACACCATCCACTGCCCTACTGACCCCATCCACTGCTCAACTGATACATCCACTGCTCTACTGACACCATCCACTGCTCTACTGATACCATCCACTGCCCTACTGATACCATCCACTGCCCTACTGACACAATCCACTGCCCTACTGACACAATCCACTGCCCTACTGACACCATCCACTGCTCTACTGACACCGTCCTCTGCTCTACTGATACCATCCACTGCTCCACTGATACCATCCACTGCCCTACTGACACCATCCACCGCTCTACTGATACCATCCGCTGCTCTGATACCACCCACTGCTCTACTGACACCGTCCACTGCTCTACTGACACCAACCACTGCTCTACTGATACCATTCACTGCTCTACTGATACCAACCACTGCTCTACTGATAACACCCACTGCTTTACTGACACCATCCACTGCTCTACTGATACCATCCACTGCTCTACTGATACCATCCACTGCTCTACTGACACCATCCACTGCTCTACTTACACCATCCACTGCCCTACTGACCCCATCCACTGCTCAACTGATACATCCACTGCTCTACTGACACCATCCACTGCTCTACTGATACCATCCACTGCCCTACTGATACCATCCACTGCCCTACTGACACAATCCACTGCCCTACTGACACAATCCACTGCCCTACTGACACCATCCACTGCTCTACTGACACCATCCTCTGCTCTACTGATACCATCCACTGCTCCACTGATACCATCCACTGCCCTACTGACACCATCCACTGCCCTACTGACACCATCCACTGCTCTACTGATACCATCCACTGCCCTACTGACACCATCCACTGCCCTACTGACACCATTCACTGCTCTACTGACACTGTCCACTGCTCTACTGACACCATCCACTGCCCTACTGACACCATCCACTGCTGTACTGATACCATCCACTGCTCTACTGCTACCATCCACTTCCACTGCTCTACTAACACCATCTACTGCCCTACTGACACCATCCACTGCTCTACTGATACCATCCATTGCTCTACTGATACCATCCACTGCTCTACTGACACCATCCACTGCTCTACTGACACCATCCACTGCTCTACTGATACCATCCACTGCTCTACTGACACCATCCACTGCTCTACTGACACCATCCACTGCCACTGCTCTACTAACACCATCCACCGTTCTGCTGATACCATCCACCGCTCTGCTGATACCATCCACTGCTCTACTGATACCATCCACTGCTCTACTGATACCACCCACTGCTCTACTGACACCATCCACTGCTCTACATCCACTGCTCTACTGACACCATCTGCTGCTCTACTGATACCATCCACTGCTCTACTGACACTATCCACCGCTCTACTGATACCACCCACTGCTCTACTGACACCATCCACCGCTCTACTGATACCATCCACTGCTCTACTGACACTATCCACCGCTCTACTGATACCATCCGCTGCTCTGATACCACCCACTGCTCTACTGACACCGTCCACTGCTCTACTGACACCATCCACTGCTCTACTGATACCATTCACTGCTCTACTGATACCATCCACTGCTCTACTGATAACACCCACTGCTTTACTGACACCATCCACTGCTCTACTGATACCATCCACTGCTCTACTGATACCATCCACTGCTCTACTGACACCATCCACTGCTCTACTGACACCATCCACTGCCCTACTGACCCCATCCACTGCTCAACTGATACATCCACTGCTCTACTGACACCATCCACTGCTCTACTGATACCATCCACTGCCCTACTGATACCATCCACTGACCTACTGACACAATCCACTGCCCTACTGACACAATCCACTGCCCTACTGACACCATCCACTGCTCTACTGACACCGTCCTCTGCTCTACTGATACCATCCACTGCTCCACTGATACCATCCACTGCCCTACTGACACCATCCACTGCCCTACTGACACCATCTACTGCTCTACTGATACCATCCACTGCCCTACTGACACCATCCACTGCCCTACTGACACCATTCACTGCTCTACTGACACTGTCCACTGCTCTACTGACACCATCCACTGCCCTACTGACACCATCCACTGCTGTACTGATACCATCCACTGCTCTACTGCTACCATCCACTTCCACTGCTCTACTAACACCATCCACTGCCCTACTGACACCATCCACTGCTCTACTGATACCATGATACCATCCATTGCTCTACTGATACCATCCACTGCTCTACTGACACCATCCACTGCTCTACTGACACCATCCACTGCTCTACTGATACCATCCACTGCTCTACTGACACCATCCACTGCTCTACTGACACCATCCACTGCTCTACTGATACCATCCACTGCTCTACTGACACCATCCACTGCCCTACTGAAACCATCCACTGCTGTACTAATACCATCCACTGCTCTACTGACACCATCCACTGCCCTACTGAAACCATCCACTGCTGTACTAATACCATCCACTGCTCTACTGATACCATCCACTTCCACTGCTCTACTAACACCATCCACCGTTCTGCTGATACCATCCACCGCTCTGCTGATACCATCCACTGCTCTACTGATACCACCCACTGCTCTACTGACACCATCCACTGCTCTACATCCACTGCTCTACTGACACCATCTGCTGCTCTACTGATACCATCCACTGCTCTACTGACACCATCCACTGCTCTACTGATACCATCCACTGCTCTACTGACACCATCCACTGCTCTACTGACACCATCCACTGCTCTACTGATACTGTCTACTGCCCTACTGACACCATCCACTGCTGTACTAATACCATCCACTGCTCTACTGATATCATCCACTTCCACTGCTCTACTAACACCATCCACCGCTCTGCTGATACCACCCACTGCTCTACTGACACCATCCACTGCTCTACATCCACTGCTCTACTGACACCATCTGCTGCTCTACTGATACCATCCACTGCTGTACTTATACCATGTACTGCTCTACTGATACCATCCACCCCTCTACTGCACATGTGTGTTTGAGCTTTGGGGTGCACACCATAATGGAATAGGCTACGCACACCTATGCTCTCAATAAAATGGTTGATGATGAAAACATACAGAAGAGTTCACTTGTCAATCGTTTCACCGTGACGTTGGCACACTCACCTTGCACATGTTACTCAGCCAGCTCTCTTCTCCTTTATCGATGAAGCCATGAATGATGAATCGGGTCTTCCTGCTTGTCCTAAAGTTTGAGGCAGAAATAGTGGAAGGGTTCACTGCGCTAATTTCCTGTTAACAAAAAAAAAAAAAAAAAAACTGACAGTGAATATCTCGCTTTTCGGGATGGATTTCATCAGGAGATTTTAACTGTTGAGAAGCAGAATTTTTATTTTATTTTAGCATGGCAGATGGGTTATAGAGCAGGACCGATACTGTAGGTGCACACAGCCAAGTGAGGAGGACCCATGTGACATGCAACTGGGCCATGAACAATTTTTTCTAATGACCACAAAAGTTTTGGGCACAGTTAGATTCCAATATTTTGTATATATATATATATATATATATATATATATATATATATATATATATATGTGTGTGTGTGTGTGTGTATATATATATTCTAGTAAATGAATGTGCCCATAATGTTAAAGTATTTTATATATTACTTTATACTTCCAACAAGAAAACCATGAATTTTTTTCAAACTTGTCTTGCATGACGTACACCAAGACGCGGTGACGTACAACACTACGACGAGCCAACAAAAATTAAATGTAATGCTTCCGAGCATGCACGTTTTTTTTTAGAGTGTCGGAATTGCATAGAGACGACAGGAATTTCCAACAAGAACTTTTCCCGTCGGAAAATTTTAGAGCTGATTCCGACAGAAAAAGTTAGATGGGGCCTACACACAGTCGGAATTTCCGACCGAAAGCTCCCATCGCACTTTTCTTGTCTGCCTCCGTTTTTGAGATGGCAATTTGTATATACACCAGAATGTTATGAATAGTAATTTTCTTTTTTTTTTGTGCATTCCATGGGGTTTTGCAATACAAATGTATACTCATGTTTTCGGCGTCGTTTAATAAAACCTGTCCGTTTGTGTGTTAAAGAACGACTTATATTTTCCCTTCCTAGCAGTTTCCATTTTGCTTGTGGGCATTGTGAAGCACCACATTCACCCCCTATTGTGATGGTTTCAGTAAATGCTAGACATTCCATTCACCTCCCAAAAAGTGCTACAACGAGATACAGGACACAAGTGAAAAAAGTAGAAGTGCTGCACCCTAAGGTTGTAAAAGATGAGCAGGACTTGCAGGTCAGAGAGGTGGTAGGACCACACAAACTAGAGGTAGGGAAAGTTTCCACAAAGTTGCCAACCAACACATCTACAGCACACCGATATACAATCCATGCTAATCCCAGATGTGACCCGGCTGTCCTCACCTGAAAGTTGTTGTTGTTGGACTTGGTATAAAGCAGGAATCGGGGATTAATCTTCTCTGGAGCCCAGGGTAACTGGGCAATCAATCTCTCCACTGTGCCAGACCAAGGGACATTGTCTGTAAAACATCCGATTCTGGAGTAACAGACCTCTCCACCTGAAAACAGCACAAGGAATATCATCACCAAAGAAGTCTAATGTCTAGAGCATCATACAGGATTATTATGTAAAGCAATGTGCAACCAATCATTTCTATTTTTCATTGCCCTGAAATACGATTGGTTGCTGTCCGTCACATAAAGTAGGGATAAAGTCATAAAGTGAATATTTGCTATGGTATAGGATCATCTAGAAATGTTAATTGCCTAGTACGTGATCTGGCACTTCCGGGTCTTGGGCACACATGTGCTAGGGTTCCCACCTGTCCAGGATTCACCTCGGACAGTCCGGGTTTTTAAACATATGTCTGGGTTTCAGACCAGGTTATGGCTCCCCAAGTAACCAAGAAAATCTGTTGTCATCCGGAGCTGCGGGCAGCTGCCTGGGGGCAGGTTTGACATCACTAGGGGTGGAGGGGGCAATGATATCAACAAGAGCAATTTGGCCACATCCAAAGGTGTATTTTAGAATCCTATAGTCAAGTCACAGTGTATACAAAGGGAAAAAATAAAATGGCCATGTGCCACTAAACTGTTCAGGTTTGGCTTGAAGAAAAGGTGGCAACCCTAACGTGTGCACCGCCAGAGCCCCGCTCCCGCTGTAATCGATCACTGAGGGAGCCAACCAGCGGCTCCAGGGGTAACGATGTCCGCTGGGACCCACCGATCGTTCGGAACAGAGGGGCAGAACGGAGGTCTGAGAAAGGGGAATGTACTAATCCTGTGTTTCTGCTAAGTGGGAACACGGATCTTTACCTTCCCCCAGTTAAAGCACATCCCACCACAATTAGCACGCACTCCCTAGGAACACATTTAACCCTTTGATCACCCCTGATTTTAACCCCTTCCCTGCCAGTGTCATTAGTACAGTGACAGTGCATATTATTAGCACTGATCACTGTATTTGTGTCACTCCCAAAAAGTGTCAAAGGTGTAAGGTGTGCAATTTGTCCACCGCAATATTGCAGTCCTGCTACCGGTATAAGTCGCTTATAGTCATCATTACTAGTACATCGTTTTTAGGCACGATAACTTTTGCGCTAACCAGTCAATGTACGCTTATTGGGATATTTTTACCAAAAATATGTAGCAGAATTGAATGCATATTGGCCTAAAGTTATGAAGAAAGTAGATTAAAAAAAAATGTTGGTGTGTTTTATAGAAGAAAGTAAGAAAAATTGTTTCTTTGTTTATGGCGCAAAACAAAACAAAAAAAACACAGAGGTGATCAAATACCACTTGTGGGGATAAAGGACGCATATTTTATTTGGGTACAACGTCGCACGACCACGCAATTGTCAGTTAAAGTAACACAATGGCGTATCGCAAAAAATGGCCTGGCCATGAAGGGGGTAAATCTTCCAGAGCTGAAGTGGCTAATAGTTGTTCACGTGGTCCTTATTGCAGAATAATACCTTCACTTTCTAATAATTTTATTCAAGTACGCAATATACTTTTTAATAATAAGTACTACTAATCTTTACTTATGACTGCAGAATGCTGTCCTTCAAGGTGCTTATTGAAGGGCAACATTCTGCAGTCATAAATAAAATTACAGTTTATGATACTTTGTACAGAAAATGTTATTTGCAGAAAAGGTCCTGGTTACTCTGACTACATGGAGTTTGCAGGTTTTAACCATTTTTTGTGTTGGGGCTCCATCTTTAGTATATATACAAAAAACATACTAGTAGGTAAAAGTGATTGTAAACGATCACTTTGTAAAACAACCTATTAAGTTTAAAATAGACATGAAAGGCAAAACATTTTTGTATAGATATATAAAAAAACAAAAAACATTATAAATACCTTTTTTCCCTTTTTTATAAGTGATCACATTCCCTCTGTTCTCACCTGCATACGAGCTGGGGGGGAGGAGAAGCAGCAGTACAGCAGTGATTGGCTGTACGGGGGGGTGTGCCTAAACAAGTCTGATCATTGGAGCAGAGTACACTGAGTTCTCAGCATAGCTATAGAACTGACTAGGGGTGCAACGGATCACGGTTGATCCGTGATCCGAACGGGTCACCCCTTCGGATCGGATCGCTATGCGATCCGTGGACTACCGCCGCGGGCATAGCATTAGGAAAGGCCGCGGCTTCAGCCTAGCTCCGGAGCCGCGGCCATCTTGGTACACCTGGCGGCAGCCCCTCCTCTCTGTTTACACCCACAGAGGAGGAGGAGACCGTGCTCAAGGGACACACACGCCGCTATCTGATCTGAGGTCTGCACGGGGGGGGGGCTCACTGTTTGCCTGTACTATGGTGGGAAGGGGGTCACTGTGTGCCTGCACTATGGTGGGAAGGGGGTCACTGTGTGCCTGTACTACTTGGGGGGGGGAGGTCACTGTGTGCCTGTACTTCGGGGGGAGGAGGTCACTGTCTGCCTGTACTATGGTGGGAAGGGGGTCACTGTGTGCCTGCACTATGGTGGGAAGGGGGTCACTGTGTGCCTGTACTACTTGGGGGGGGGGAGGTCACTGTGTGCCTGTGCTACTTGGGGGGGGGGAGGTCACTGTGTGCCTGTACTACTTGGGGGGGGGGGTCACTGTGTGCCTGTACTACTGGGGGTGGAGGGTCACTGTGTGCCTGCACTATGGTGGGAATGGTCACTGTGTGCCTGTACTACTTGGGGGGGGGGAGGTCACTGTGTGCCTGTACTACTGGGGGTGGGGGGTCACTGTGCGCCTGTTCTACTTGGGGGGGGGAGTCACTGTGTGCCTGTACTACTTGGGGGGGGGTCACTGTGTGCCTGTACTACTTGGGGGGGGGGGTCACTGTGTGCCTGTACTACTTGGGGGGGGGGTCTCTGTCTTTTTTTTGTTGTTGTTGCTGATCCGAAAAATGATCCGATCCGTGATTGCCGATCCGAGGAACGATCCGAACCGTGAGTTTTTTGATCCGTTGCACCCCTAGAACTGACCATGATGTGTTCTCTTGCTTAGTGTGGTTTGTTTCAAATAAGAAAGCAGAGGGACTGGCAGGATCATCATGAATTTCACAGAATGGAAGCAAGACAAAGAGAACAGGAGACTTTCTCATACAAGTACATGGTACAGCAGCCACATATCAGGAATATGAAGCGTTGAGGTAACAAGGTGGACTGTGGACAATGGGATTTGTAGTGTGCATAGAGCCAACTAATGTGCACTGCTTATTCCAATCAAACAGAACTGAGTGGGAAAAAGAGAGGGTAGGAAGATCACAGAGCTCATTAAAGCGGAGGTTCACACAAAAAGTGAACCTCTGCTTTTCGGAAACCCTCCCCCCCTCCGGTGTCACATTTGGCACCTTTCAGGGGGAAGGGCGTGCGGATACCTGTATAATACAGATACTTGCACCCACTTCTGGGCTTAGACTTCCTCGGTCCACCACCATCACTTTGGTGGTGGACGATGTAGAGTGATACCAGGATCCATATATCACATTACTTGTGGACTATTTAACTAGTTATTTTGTGTTTATATTTGTTTAGCGCAACCTATATGTTTTTTTACGTTTTTTTATGTATGAGCAAGTTTGGGGTGGAGGAACTTGACTGGCCTGCACAGAGTCCTGACCTCAACCCACTAGAACACCTTTTGGATTAATTAGAGCGGAGACTGTGATCCAGGCCTTCTCCTCCAACATCAGTGCCTGGCCTCATTAATGCGCTTCTGGAAGAGTGGTCAAACATTCCCATAGACACACTCCTAAACCTTGTGGACAGCCTTCCCAGAAGAGTTGAAGCTGTTATAGCTGTAAAGGGTGGGCCAACTCAATATTAAACCCTACAGACTAAGACTGGGATGCCATTAAAGTTCATGTGCGTGTAAAGGCAGGTGTATATCATGTATAACAATGGTAGAGTGACTCCTTTGGTGAAGAGGGTGACGTGATTGGCTCAGTGTTCTATGTACCACACTACGAAATATGTCAGAGCTATAATCATAAATGAACACTCCAGTGATAGATATCTCCTCTCACTGCCCACCAGCATTTCTTACCTTTGACGGCTCCCACCAGGAACAGGACAGGCAGTATTCCGATCATCTAAAAGTAAATACAAAATAAAAATATAGATTTACTTGTAAACCCCAAGCAAATAAATACATAAATAAATAACCTTTGTCCCTCCGTGCCGCCGTCATATGACGTCTTTGGCTTCCCGAGCCTCTAGGGAGCACGCACGCCTGCTGCGTCACTCAGGAGTCGATGCGCGTGCCCGGTGGCCACGATGACCGCCGGGCACCCGTAATTGCCTATCACACAGCATGGAACATACAAGTAACATACCTTCAGTTCTCCTCTCCCCTGACAGGACGTGGATCTGTGTGTTTACACACACAGATCTACATCCCTGCTCTGTGTAGAGCAGGGGTGTCAGACTCAATCTCATCGTGGGACACATCAGCATTATGATTCCTCAAAAGGGCCGGTTGTATCTGTAAGATTAGATGTCCAGCGCATCCCCCCCCCCCCCTTACATTAGACATCAAGTGCCACCCACCATCAGAAGTTGAGTAGTCTCCCAATTTCCCTTACATCACAATGCACCCCTCTTACCTTATGCTGCTGCTGGGAAGAAGATGGATGCATTGCTTGAAAGCAGAAAGTAAGGGTCTGCAGGAGAACCAGAGGAGGGCTGGAGCTCTCCGGCAGCTGCAGAAAAGGTGTGAGGGCCACATGAAATGGCCTGGAGGGCCGGATTCGGCCCACGGGCCTTGTGTTTGACACCTGTGGTGTAGAGCAATCGCCATCGCAGCCGCCAGGCACGCGCATCGAGACCACAATGATGCGGCGCACGCGCGCTCACCACAGTCCCGGGGAGAAAAGGCATCATATGACATCAGCCCGGAGGGAGAGAGAGTTCCTGCCGCCGTCATTTCACAATACGGCGGTAGGCTAGTGGTTAAGAGGCGCCTGACGAGTCGCGTCCCATTGAAGGCAATGGAACCGTTCTAATAGGAGCGTCGCAAGTTGCTCCGACTTAGAAAGAGGTTCCTGTACAACTTTGGGGGCGGCTCGGGGCGACCTGCATTCAGGGGCGGACTGACCATTGAGGAACTCGGGCACTGCCTCAAGGGCCCCATGCCACTAGGGGGCCCCATCAGGATTGCCAGGCTCATTAAAACCAGGGACAGTATGTAAAAATCTGTGTTTTTTTTACATCTGTCCCTGATATGTCCAAAACCTACATGCTTTTGATGTGAAAATCCCGAGATTTTAGCTGCCCCACCTCTGTACTGCCACCTGGCTTGGTGGCCATCTGTAAGCCTGGGTGCCCCATAATCTTCTATTGCACGGGGTCCCATGAGTTGTCAGTCCGCCCCTGCCAGCATTGACTTCTATACAGAAGTCGTTTTGCAGGTCGCCTCTGAAGTCGTGCCACAGCTATGTGAACCGACTCTAAAGGTGGCAAAAAAAAGTCCTCATTAGCCTAAATAGTTTGCTTTTTGCAGAAAGTAAAAAACAGACAGCTCATAAAAGTCAAATAAATAAACAAAAAAAATAACAAATAAAAAATAAAAGTGACCATAGGAAAATAGTGAAAAAATACAAAAACAAACTACATTAAACAAAATAATAACTATCCTAAATACGCCCCCCATGAACCGCATCAAATAAAAAAAACAACAGCTATTTTTTATCTTTGTATATGTATAACAAACACACACAATGAGATAAAAAACACAAAATACACTAATATAATAAACTACCCTAAATCCCCCCCCCCCCATTAAACACATGCTTTAATTTTTTTTATTAAACACATTTTTCCTAAGCAGTTCAATGAGTGAAATAAGGGGGTGCTAATTAATTTGGCTACATTTTGACAACAGAAACATTGTAAACTTTGCAGCTAAATTAATTTCCCCAAATCAGGTGCCCGTCCCTATGAGTCTTCCATGGGCACATTTGTGCTCCAGTACAGAGAATCACAATTGATCCGGATATTTCAGCTTCTCTTAGAGGTAATTGTACATCTGCACTGTCATTATTCTGATATTGGTGATCAGCACTTACCTTGTACAATTCCACAGCTGCTGCTCTGGAAATGGCACTCAACAGATGTCTCTGAAACTATATATACGTCCGTGGGGGGGAGGAGAAATGTTACATCAGAGAGGTAAAACTTAAAAAAAAAACAAAAAAAAAACAGAACACCAAATGTTTGACTACAACAGACGTACAGAATCTCACAAAAGTGAGTACACCCCTCACATTTTGTAAATATTTTATTCTATCTTTTCATGTGACAACACTGAAGAAATGACACTTTGCTACAATGTAAAGTAGTGAGTGTACAGCTTGAATAACAGTGTACATCTACTGTCCCCTCAAAATAACTCAACACACAGCCAATAATGTCTAAACTGCTGGCAACAAAAGTGAGTACACCCCTAAGTGAAAATGTCCAAATTGGGCCCCAAGTGTCAATATTTTGTGTGGCCACCATTATTTCCAGCACTGCCTTAACCCTCTTGGGCATGGAGTTCACCAGAGCTTCAGAGGTTGCCACTGGAGTCCTCTTCCACTCCTCCATGATGATATCACAGAGCTGGTGGATGTTAGAGACCTTGTGCTCCTCCACCTCCCATTTGAGGATGCCCCATAGATGCTCAATAGGGTTTAAGTCTGGAGACATGCTTGGCCAGTCCATCACCTTTACCCTCAGCTTCTTTAGCAAGGCAGTGGTTGTCTTGGATGTGTGTTTGGGGTCGTTATCATGTTGGAATACTGCCCTGCGGCCCAGTCTCTGAAGGGAAGGGATCATGCTCTGCTTCAGTATGTCACAGTACATGTTGGCATTCATGGTTCCCTCAATGATCTGTAGCTCCCCAGTGCCGGCAGCTCTCATGCAGCCCCAGACCATGACACTCCCACCACCATGCTTGACTGTAAGCAAGACACACTTGTCTTTGTACTCCTCATCTGGATGCCGCCACACACACTTGATGACACCATCTGGACCAAACAAGTTTATCTTGGCTTCATCAGACCACAGGACATGGTTCCAGTAATCCATGTGCTTGTCTTCAGCAAACTGTTTGCAGGCTTTCTTGTGCATCATCTTTAGAAAAGGCTTCCTTCTGGGACAATAGCCATGCAGACCAATTTGATACAGTGTGCAGCGTATGGTCTGAGCACTGACAGGTTGACCTCCCCCAACCCTTCAGCCTCTGCAGCAATGCTGGCAGCACTCATACATCTATTTCCCAAAGACAACCTCTGGATATGACGCTGAGCACGTGCACTCAACTTCTTTGGTCGACCATGGTGAGGCCTGTTCTGAGTGGAACCTGTCCTGTTAAACTGCTGTATGGTCTTGGCCACTGTGCTGTAGCTCATTTTCAGGGTCTTGGCAATCTTCTTATAGCCTAGGCCAGTGATGGCGAACCTTGGCACCCCAGATGTTTTGGAACTACATTTCCCATGATGCTCCACTACACTGCAGAGTGCATGAGCATCATGGGAAATGTAGTTCCAAAACTTCTGGGGTGCCAAGGTTCGCCATCACTGGCCTAGGTCATCTTTATGTAGAGCAACCATTATTTTTTTCCAGATCCTCAGAGAGTTCTTTGCCATGAGGTGCCATGTTGAACTTCCAGTGACCAGTATGAGAGAGTGAGAGCGATAACACCAAATTTAACACACCTGCTCCCGAAAAAGAAAAACAACAAAAAAGACTGATAGTACAAACAAGGATAAAAAGTCTGAAAACATAATCTATGGCCATGTGAAAAACGACAGTAGATTATGACATGATAGAGAATGACCCATTGGATATGAGCTGTAAAGTGAACGTGCTGCCTAGAGACAAGCTATCATGGAATGGGGAAATTATAAGTGTGCAGCATACCCTGCATGCTCCTGCCAGCGTCACGTGGTACAATCAAGTAGGAAAGGAAGCGTCACCCCAATAAGTGGCAACCAAAGCCCACATCCTCATGTTGGACCAGATTGAAAACACAATCTCAGCGCTGGAACATCACCTAAGACGCCATGCGCAAGACGTTGGGGCGTAGCCTTAATGACCCTAATGAAAGAAGTGATGTGACCTGGGCACAGGGATTTTTCTTTGTGGTGGGACTGCGCTGGAAGAGCCGCCTAAGAGCCGCCCAATACAATCCCACTGCATCTGGTGGGAATCTACCTTTAAATGGGTTGTAAAGGTAAAAAAAAAAAAAATTCCCTAAATAGCTTCCTTTACCTTAGCGCAGTCCTCCTTCACTTACCTCATCCTTCGATTTTGCTTTTAAATGTCCTTATTTCTTCTGAGAAATCCTCACTTCCTGTTCTTTTGTCTGTAACTCCACACAGTAATGCGAAGCTTTCTCCCTGGTGTGGAGAAAGCCTCTTGAGGGGGCGAGCAGGAGAGTCAGGACTCTCTCTACTTTGCAGATAGAGAAAGGAGCTGTGTGTTAGTGGGCGTCCTGACTCTCCTGCTCGCCCTGTCCCCCCTCAAGAGGCTTTCTCCACACCAGGGAGAAAGCCTCGCATTGCTGTGTGGAGTTACAGACAGAAGAACAGGAAGTGAGCATTTCTCAGAAGAAATAAGGACATTTAAAAGCATAAGTGAAGGAGGACTGCACTAAGGTAAAGGAAGCTATTTAGGGATTTTTTTTTACCTTTACAACCCCTTTAAGTGGAGTTAAAGGCAAAAAAAAAGAATCTTAAAAATGTCTCCTCCCCCAGCTAACACCTATGCTGACTAACCTGTGTAAAGAAAAAACCTGTATACCTGTATACTTACTAATTTCAGCCCAATCCAGTTGGGTCACATGATCTGGCTCCCATGTGTCAATCACCTTGGCTGAAGGGGAGAGGAGGGAGTACTGAAAATAGTTGGGACATGGGAGCCCATGGATTACTTCACTGATCCCGTAATTTCCAGCCGTCATTGAGCACTCTCTCCTCTCCCCTGCAGCAGCCGCTGGCTGACACAGGGGATCATGTGACTGGACTGGAGGGGGCTGAAAATAGGTAAGTATATACATCTTTCTTACACAGATTAGTCAGCATGGGTTATAAGAGGGAGGCATTTTTAAAATTACTGGTAGTTAGATTTATCCTGAAGTTCTACTTTAATGTTATATCAACATTTTTATCGATATCTGCAGCACATATTTACCAATGTTGCAGTTTTTGCTGCTAATTTGAATTTTTTATTTTATGAATTGGTTATTTAATTATTGCATGCAATATTTTAAAATAATCACGTGATACAAATATAACAATAACCATTAGTGAATTGACTCCTCAGTCCTAAAAAAAGATGAAAGTCTCATGTCCAAGCTGGTTTCCATATTAATGACTGTGACTGTGTCACTCCTTTTATTCACTGAACACTGGATTTTGTACAGATCATTCAATACTAGTAGAATTGTTCCTAAATTAAGCAGAAGTAACATTACCTAAGAGACCGATGTGTCGCCTCGGATCCTGGACTCTCTGCACATTAGCAGGAACACGATCTTCTCCACCATAGACTTTGTCGTCTTCTTCTGACCGACAACACTAGTGTTTAGATCTGAAATCAGACGGTGACAAGATGATTCAGATAGAAAGATTAGAGCGAAGGCAATTTACAATATCAGATCTGAACAAATAATAAAATAAACTGTGAGCTGTATACATTTATTACAACATGAAATAACAGATAATAAAATTTAGTGGCTTCATTTTTTATATTACTGTGTTTTGCTAACAGCTTACAAAACTTGGAAATGGGTCACACTGTACGTTTGTGCACTCAGTGGTAATTTTCCAGTGTCTTGCAATGTAACGTTGTGCACTAACTGGCTTTAGGGTAATAATAGATATAGCAGCCCAAGTGGCTGCTATGGGGCCTAGGGATGGACGGGGACCCCATTACAGGACCTGTTGAAAATTTGAACAAAGAAGATCTGTGTGCATGTAAAGATAAAACATCTAGTACTGTACTTATAAAGATTGCAGAGGATGTTGTTGACCCTGACCGTGTACCTACCCTGACATTTATATTCAATAATAGCTGACATCGGGCATACAGGAGGAGACAATGGTTGTTGCTAGTCACAGATACCCTTTTTAAGCTGTGCGGTGAGGAAAATGTATTTAGCTATCTAAGGGTGTAAAAAAAGCCCTTCTTTATGGGATGTCTGGCAGTTTATTTCTTTTTTTACACCTCTGAACACAGATGCATGTTAGCTAATGTGGTCATGCTCATGCAGGTGTTTATGCATGTATTTGCATGCAATGTTCAGAAGCATAAAAGCAAAATGCCCAAAATGCACATTCCCAGTGAAGAGCAATTGCAACAGGGGTGCAAACAAGAACTTCCTCTTTTTGATGGAGCTCCACTTTAAGTATGCATACATGCACATAAATGCATATAAACAAGCACAAACAAGCATTAATTAATTGTAAGCCCTGGTTCACACTGGGCTGCGGGAGTGAAGCCGTGCGGGTTCAGCTGAACTCGCACGATTTCACTCCCGCTGGCAGTCCCGATTTCGGACGCGATTTAAGAGACATCTGTGCAGGTTTCTGCACAGATGTCAATGTAAATCGCGTCCTGAAATCGCAAAAAGTAGTACAGGAACTACTTTTTGAAATTGGTGCAGCGCCGCAGATGCGGCATCGCACCGTTTAGGACGGTGTCATTGCCGGCAATTGCTGGCAAATGCCGCCGATTTGAGATGCGATTTCACATGTGAAATCGCATCTCAAATCAAACTAAATCGTACCCAGTGTGAACCTGGGCTAAAGGCTGGATTTATGAATATATGATACTAAGGGGAGATTTACTATAACTGGAACACTCAGATGAAATTTATAGCCAATAGAATGAATTTACATGCATATGCCCCTACACACTAGGCTAAAATAAATGTGCATAAAATATTGTAATCACAATTTGTATTTTTTAAGCTGGCAACTCCTGGCAGTAAGACCTGACGCGTGGAGGAACTTACAATACACCTCGGTGCATGAGGTCAAAAGCTGGCCATAGATGGATTGAAAATTCCCGATTAACTGGCCAGATTTTAAACAATGTTCTACCATCCCTGTTCGACAGAGGTCAATCATTAAATTAACTTCTGTTGAATGGGAATATTGGAAACACTTTTCTTGATCAGCGGCTGCAGCCAATCAGTGCAACCCTGGAGCGGCAAGTCCTGCTGTCAGAATACAATGTCTCGGGAGAATCCTCAATCTCCCTTGCTTGTGTGGATAGAGAAATACATTTTATTTTTTATTTTGCTCTTTTTTGTTCAGATCACTTGTAGGCAGGTGCAGCTAGCTAGTCTACCACTAGGTGGTAATGCCAGAACAGTGTCTGGCTAAAGCAAACAGTGTCATCAGGTGATAGACCCCTTTTAAAAACTTAAGCCTTTAGAAACGACCTTGAGGAACTCTTCATTGTATAGGCATTGCTGCCCACTTCAGAGCTAGGGTAGATCAGTGGTTCTCAACTTTTCTAGTGCCGTGGCCCCTTAATAACATTTCCCAAGGTGTGGGGACCCCGAACAATTAAAATTATTTTCGAAGTGTGGGCTGTCAGCACCCAAGGCAAGACAATTGATATGTACCCCCACACCATTAGGCATGTGCATTTCGTTTCGTTCCGAATCGAAATTCGGACGAATTTTCCATTATTCGGACATTCGGATGCATACGAATTCCCGAATTGCTATAATAGCGAAAAATTTCGACCGTTTTCGGAATTCGTTCGTTTTCGACCGAATTTCGAAAAAAAAAAAAAAAATTGGTCGAAATCAAATTTTTTTTTTCGAATTCCGAATCGAATACCCGCGGACTAAATTCGATCGGAATTCGAAAAAAAAAAAAAAAAAAAAATATTTTCGGATTTAATTCGAAAAAAATTCTATTCGAAAAGAGACTATTTGTTTTCTAATCTGGTTGAAATATTTTCGATTTCGACTGTTTTTTTTCGAAATTCGGTCCAAAACGAACGAATTCGAAAAACGGTCGAAATATTTTCGATTTCGACCGGATTTTTCGAAATTCGGTCGAAAACGAACGAATTCCGAAAACAAATTCAACACATGTAACGAACCTAACATAACGAAATTTATTAAATGACGAATTGAAACAAAACGAAACGAAACGAATTTTTCACTTTTGCACATGCCTACACACCATGGACATTTAGCGCTCCCCGAATCCCTTCCACTTTGAACAGTATTAAAACCTCATGTGGTACATTTTAGGGTGTACCACTCTCTTTCTTCTCCTTTTTTTCCCTTTTATCTCTATTTATCCCAACCCCCCCCTCCCCTCTCTCTCTAGCCGTTTTTCTTGTTCTTTCTCTTAAGCCGCGTACACACGGCAGAGAACCTCGACGGGCAGAACACATCGTTCCGCCCGTCGAGGTTCTCTGCCGGCCGTCAGATTCGGCGACCCGCCCGTCGGGAATGGCAACCAGCCATTCATCCAGGCGGGCCGTCGAGCAAATAGAGAACATGCTCTCTATTTCTGCTCGACGGCATTCCCGACGGGATGCTCGCCGAGAGCGTACACACGGCCGAGGTTCTCGCTGGAATGCAGCTTCCAGCGAGGTTCTCGCTGGTTTCTAGCGAGAACCTCGGTCGTGTGTACGCCGCCTTATTCTCTCTCTTTTTTCTTTCTTCTGCCCCCTCTTTTCCTCTCCCTTCCTTGTATTCTTTATTGTTATTCCTTCTCTTACCCCTTGGAGGGGGGGATGGGATGAGTGGCAGTGTTAGGGGTGTTATGATCAGCCAACTTAGGTGCTCGTGATCAAGGTCATCTGCTGATCTGAGAACTGTAGTGGGGACTTTTAATGGCAACTATAAATCACAGGTAGTGTTACCTACTGTCTCTCTGACTTTGTAGTGTCTCGTAGCAGTGACACCTATGCTGAAGTCAGGAAATAGGGTCTCCTCCAGCCCTTCCCATTTCACAATCCTCACCAGTCAGCGGACAGCTAGTCTCTGCCCCCCAGCCATGTTGTGAACTGAAATTACACCCAATTAAATGAGACTTACAGTTCAATGTCACACAGACAGCCATAAAGTAGCTTTGTGTTATTTATATTGGTTCAACATACAGGATGAAGAAAGTTCAGTTTGATTCAACCTCTGGTAAATATACATTACTCTCACAAGATTGGCTGACCAGTTTGCACACCCTCCAAATATACAGAAAGCTCTGTTTAGCCGCTGAGGAACATACAGCTGGAACACATGGCCTGTGAAGGTTGTAGCTATTTAAATATCTATCACAAGAAGAAAAAAAACTATCAGCTGCCTGATACAGCCAAGGCCAACACATAACTATATCAGAAAGTTGAAAACACATTATATAAAAACTTTCCTCAAAGAATATGTCAGGTGATACATATAATAACAACACTGGTCACGTTCACAAGCCAAGTGTTGGCTACAAAAAAAAATCAGACTAGGGGGCTTTCTGTCTGTGGTGTGCTTACTCTCCCCACCACTTCTCAGTAGCCCCTTCTGCTGTACACCAACAAACAAATCCCCAACTGCTCTCAGCAAACCCCCCCCCCCCAAAAAAAACTTCTTGACCACCAACAGCTCTGCCAACCAGCACTGCTGTCTCAAGAAGGCTAATAAGGGAACGCCAACATGGGAACAATAGGTCATTCCCTTGGTTAACTCTGTTACTGGGAGCACTGAGCCTTCTTCTGTGCCTTTCTGTGGTAGGGTTGATAAGTAGCATACCTACAACAGCTGTGCAACCCCCCCCACCCCCCATAAAGAAGGTTGATTGGTAGTTGTATGGTCTACCCGTCTAAACAGTAGGGACCCTGGATTAGGGCCTGCTGCATAGCAGAACTATCCTATGGATAGAGCCTGAACCACAAGCATAAATGATGTGTGTAGACGAACTGGTGGAGGAAAATCCATTTTTCACGCTATTTCCCTGAAAATGACTTTGTATTCAGTGCCAGGACAGGTGCCACTGACAGGTGAAAGGACATTATCCTTCTGGTGTGGGGTTCGTTGCAGTGCTATGGCTTACAGCCACAAGGTGCGTAAACTCACACAAGAGAGAGCAATGCCATCAAGCTAACACTGAAAATAAATATATTAATGGCAAGCGTTTTCGCCCATGTTCTCCCATCAACATACAAACCCAGGAACTCAGGACACGAATGGTGGGAACCCCTCGTAATGGGCACAACAGGTGTACAGATCCTTGAATTCAGCAAATAAATCTCACCAATATAGTCCTCAATGGATAGAAATGATTGTTATTTCAGTGTTGGCGGAAGAGTCAAATTCCTTATCAGTTCCAGATGGAGCGAACGTCTAATAATAAATATCTGTGTGATAAACTCCATAGTGGTGTTCCAGGCATAAATGTTGCGTTACTCATTATTAAGATGTGCCTTATTCATTTTTTTCAAGGTAAAAGGAAATGGGCACAAATCCCAAGTATTAATCTATAAAGAGCAATATGCAGTGTCAGCAGGTGTAGCTATGCCAGTGCCAGGTTCATTGACACCGAGGTTAGTTGTGATATCATTACAGAGCCAGTAGTAAAGCAACAGATATCGCTGGGCACATGGCGGCAGGCCAGGCTCAGCCTCATTGGCAGATCACCCGCTGTCACAATAAATATTACAAACTGAGAAGGTGGATCTGTTATTGGCACATTTATTGGTTTCCTACATACAGTGCATTCATAACGTATTCTGACCCCCTTCACTTTTTTCTATTTTGTTATATTGTAACCTAATACTACAGTTGTTTAAAATAAAAAAAAATCTCATTATTCTACGCTTAGTACCCCATAATAACAGAATTTTTGAAATGTTTGCAAAAATTATCACATTGGCATAAGTGGTCCCGTCTGGGGCTCACAGGACTCTACTTAACATCTTTTCTATTTTATGCAAGAAAGGCCATATTATTGAGGTGGCGCAGGCCGGGGGCCCCTACACTGGGCTTCTGGAAGGGCCTAGTTAATTCTATGATGCCGTATTACAAGTCAACGTATTTATCGAGGGGGTGCGGAAGGAAGTTTGATAAGGTGTAGCAGGCATGGCATAATTCGGATTTGACTGTGAGGTGATGTCTCTAATTGGGGACCGGTTGACTGTGGATTGATTGCATGGGTATTATTTTATGCTGTGTAGATGGGTTAGATATATGGAGGTCCTACTGAGGAATCCGGGTTGGTGGGGTGTGTGAGGTGATTATGGTTCCGGATATTCAGGGGATTGAGAGGGGAGTGCTGAGGGGGAGGGGGGGTTATGTTTTTTGTTTTGCTGTACTGTTAGTTAGGCACCGTCTCTGTTAGATAGATGGTCATTTTTCTTACTTGTACGTGTATAATTGGCCATGTTGGCCTTTTTTCGGCCCAGTGTTACTGGCCGGTTGTTGTTTGTTTTCTATGTCTTTTAAATTGAATAATAATAATAAAAAAAACACTTGAAATTCATCTCAGTTGCCTCCCATTTCTCTTGATCGTTGGCTGAGATGTTTCTACCACTTGATTGGAGTCCACTGTGGTAAATTAGGAAAACTTATTGGACATGATTTGGAATAGCACAAACCTCTCTTAAAAAGGCCTCATAGCTGACAATGCATACTGTATCATAGCAAAAGCCATGAGGTCAAAGGATCTACAGAGCTCAGAGAAAGGATTATTGCAAGGCACAGATCTGGGGAAGGCTATAGAACAATTTCTGCTGCACTGAAGTTTCCCAAGAGCACAGCCACCTCCATAATTCTCAAATCGAAGAAGTTTGGCACAACCAGGACTCTTCCAAGAGCTGATTGCCCAGCCAAACTGAGCAATTGGGGAGAATGGCCTTAAGGTGACCAAAAACCAGATGGTCACTCTGACTGAGTTCCGGAGATCCTGTGTGTAGATGGGCCAATTTTACCAGAAGGACAACCATCACTGCAGCCCTCCACTGATCTGGGCTTTATGGCAGAGTGGATAGATGAAAGCCTCCAGGTTGGAGTTTCCAAAAGGCACTTGAAGGACTCTCAGGCTGCGTACACACGATCAAATCTGTCTGCTGGAAACGGTCTGCCAGACCGTTTCAGCAGACAGATTCGATCGTGTGTACGGGCAAACAGATGGATTTGGCCAATCGACAGATTTCAAAGCATGCTTTGAAATCTGTCGGCTGGGAGCCCGTCGGACCGATATGTCTGCTGGTTAGTATGCTAACCAGCAGACATATCTGCTCGCACATGCGTTGAATGGATTTGACGCATGCGCGGAAGTGTTTTATTTCCTGGTGCGGTGACGTGGCGGCGTCAACGTCACCGACACATCAGTGCGCTGTCTGCCGGCGGGGATTTTGGTTTGATCGTGTGTACACGATCAAACCAATACATCCCAGCAGACAGATCTGTTCAAATCGGTCTGTCTGACCAATTTGAACAGATCTATTTGCTCGTGTACGGGGCCTCAGACTGTGATGAACAAGATTCGCTGGTTTGATGAAACCAAGATTGAACTGTTTGGCCTCAATTCCAAAATATTATGTCTGGAGGAAACTGGGCCCTTCTCATCACCTGCCCAATACCATCCTAACAATGAAGCATGGTGGTGGCAGCATCATGCAGTGGAGGTGTTTTTTAGCAGCAGAGACTGGAAGACTGGTCAGGGTTAGGGGAAAGCCAAATGGATCAAAGTACAGAGATCTCCTCAATGAAAACATGTACCACAGCATTCAGAACTTTAGACTGGGCCAAAGGTTCACCTTCCAACATGACAATCATCCTAAGCACACAGCCAGGACAACACAGGAGTGACCAAGAGACAACTCTATGAATGTCCTAGAGTGGCCCAGACAGAGCCCTGACTTAAACCATATTAAATATCTCTGGAGAGACCTGAAAATGGCTGTCGACTTGACTTTAGTCAGCATGTTGAGTTTTTCCCGAGCCACTTGATGGGTCGACTTGTGTACAACCAGCTAGCCCATACATGGATTGAAATCTGGCGGGTCCCTGCTGAACTGGCTGAGCTTTGATCCATGTATTACTGGCCTAAGGCCTTTATATCAACCCTATAATGAGCCAAAAATAGCTTAATGTGGAACAGGTCACTGCCTTGCAGATTAGTTAACACCTCTAAACTCTGCACTAGAGGCTGCCATACCACTGGAGGATTGAGCCCTCAGATTATTAGGTGGGTCCATCTCCTTTGCCAGCTAAGCCCTCCGAGTTACTTTAACCAACCCCAAGGCCAATGTCCTAGTAGATGCAGCAAGCCCTTTTCCTAATACCGCCAGGGATGATTAACAGATTTTCCACCTTCCTGTAGTAATAAATTAATTCAGTGTATACATTAAAACGTCCATTTAACTCATTTAGTGAAGTACTTATCTCAATCTTGAATGTTGAAAGATGGGCTTAACAATTTCTTGTTTTACTTGAAATGGAAAATTTACTTCCACAGCAGTACTCTGTCTGAGAAATTATGGCAATATGGAGGCTTACAACACAAGGCTTGAATGTCAGACACCCTCCTTCCTGATGTTATGGCCTTGCTCCATATGTCCATGTCCACACTGCAGATGACTGGTCTACGAGGAAATGTGGACGTCAAGTACTTCTTGTAGATCATGGTGGAATGAATGACTACTCTGGAAGGTGAACTCTAGTGCATGCCCTTAGGAATCAGTGTACCAGATTACATGTAGCTACCTCATCCAAGATAGTGAGGACAAGGTTGAAAAATGCACTCTGTTTATGCTTGTGCATAGGCCCATCTCTAGGCTTGCTTGGAAAGAGTTCAGCACATCCATATCTGCTGGTGCCATGGGGCTGAATCCTTTCAAACCTGCAAAGGTGACAAACTTTTCCCAGACCCTGGCATATGTACAGATTGTAGTAGGGGGAGACCGTCCTCAAAAAATCTAGCGTGTCCTGTCCTACCGTGTTTCCCCGAAAATAAGACGTACTCCGAAAATAAGCCGTAGCGGGATTTTGACGCAAGATCGAAATATAAGACACCCCTCCGAAAATAAGACGTAGCGATGTAGCGTCGAATCTCCGAAAATAAGACGTAGCGATGTAGCGTCGAATCTCCGAAAATAAGATGTAGTGATAGGCGTGTCGTATGCGGCGCGGCGCGGTAAACAACACGTGATAGGTGTACGTTACTGTACTGGAGCTCAGGAGCTGTGAGGAGAAGAACGCTCTGTAAAGCAATAAAGATTCTCCCAGCATTGACCAGCAAACCCCTCTCTCACCCCACACAAACAGATCACCCCAGCTCCACTGTGCTCCACATCAGCTTTGCTGGCCTATCTTTTTGTACAACCAGACAAGATGAGTGCAAAAAGAAAGTTATTCTGTTGAGTACAAGAAAGGAATTGTGGAGGACTCCCGAGGCAAGAATCTTATGGCTTTTTGCAAAGAGAAGAAGTTGGATATCCGAATGGTCCAAAAATGGTGTGCAGAATACGATAATCTGAGTCTACAGGTGGACAGAGGAAATGCTAAGAAGTGCAAGTGTGGTTCAGGTAGGCAACCTTTATTTTCTGAGCTGGAAGAAATGATCAGTGAATGGGTTGCTGACAGGAGAGCAAAGGCTTTGTTGTGCGCAGGGCTGATATTCAAACATTTGCCCTTGCAATGGCACCACAATTCGACATATCCCCAGAATTCAAAGCATCACAACACTGGCTGGAGCGCTTCCTTCAGCGAAATGAACTGTCTCTCAGAAAATCAACAACACTGTTTAAGTTGGAAGATGCTGAAGTTATTAAGCGAGCACTTGCATTCAAGTCCTTTGTTGATGGCATCGACTTTTCTAAATACCAACTTTGCAACATGATTGCTATGGATGAAACTGCAGTGTTTATGGGTCAAGGAGCCCAAACAACAATTGACCAGAGGGGTGCCTCCTCAATCTACGTTCCCTCCACTGGTTATGAAAGTGCACGTGTTACCTGTATTTTGGCAATTCGTCTTGATGGGACGAAAGCCACACCTGTTATCAGTAAGGGCAAGAAAGATAAGTTGGAACGGGTTTCTGGCATTTATGTTCTTGAAACCGAAAAAGCCTGGTGCACACAAGCAGTTATAAGGAAGTGGCTTGATTTAATGCTGCCACTTGTTTTGCGAGGTGGCCAAAGAGGTCTGCTTGTCTGGGATTCAGCCAGCACTCACCGTGCTAAAGACATAAAGAACTTCCTTGCAGAGAGAAGAATAGATCAAATAATGATTCCTGACTTTAAATTTAAAATGAGAATTTCTCTAGTTAAAGCGTACACTTTTCTTGGATATGTTCTTATAGCACTGTCTGAATATCTGTATTTTTCTTTTCTTTTCTGTCTGTTGTTTTTGCTAGTGTATTATGCTCTGCATTTTTGATATAAACTGTAAAACAATAAAAATTTATTGTTTAAAAATAATGATTCAAGCCATTCAACTCTGGATATTGAATAAACCATTCAAAGACCATGCGTATGGAAATAAATGACTACATTGAAAATAGAATGACAAGAAATCAGCGTGGAAACTTTGTGAAACCTGGCCTGCAAGAGGTCGTGATTTGGGTGAAGAATTCATGGGAAAAAAATCACTGACAGTGTTGTTGCCAATGCACTCCGAGCAGGTTACATGGATAAGAGCTGCTCATTTAATGAGAGCTCTATTGCTCGACATGAAAGATTGGGGCCAATGGTTCTAAAGGAACTGGAGTCGCAAAAAATTCAGGATGGAATTCTGAGTTTGGAGAGTTATGACGATGTTCTAGAAGAAGACGACTTAACTGTATTTGAATACATGTAGATTGTTGAAGAAGACGACTTAACTGTATTTGAATAAATGTAGATTGTTGTACCATACTGTTGTACCATACTTGCCAGTAATAAAAATAAGACACCCCCCGAAAATAAGCCATAGTGTGATTTCTTGAGGGAAAAAAAATATAAGACGGTGTCTTATTTTCGGGGAAACACGGTACCAATGCCCATCCCTGGGCAGCCACTGAATACTCATATGGCACCATTTTGGATGAGGGTGACCATTAGCAAAGGATGTGGGGTGCCCTCAAACTCTGAAAGCTGTGATTCAGGCACCCACAGCCAGCCACAGACCAATTTCTCTGATGTGAAAATTACACAGTGGCATGTGGAAAAACACATGGCAATACAAAAGCTATTTACATCAACCATATGGAAGCCTTCAGCCACAACATCTGAGTTGTACACAAAATCCAGCATTCTACTTCCCCATCCAGGATTCTGGATGGGGAAGTCTTCTTCATATAGGAGAAATACAACCTGTACAGAAGGAACTTTGCCATAAAGAGGCTGAACCTATGTGGCTGGCCAGATAAAACCGGCAAGGTGAGGGTAAATTAAAAAAAATATATATTCTTAAAAACAACATAACCGTCTGTCCAGTAAGGTAAAAAAAAAAAAAAAGGGAGAATATCACCTTGGTTGGGAGTGTCATTTATAGTACAACTGGTCCTGTGATTGGGAGGTGGGCAGAGCATATACCATGTGTGTTGTCACGCTTGTGTCAGGAAAGTTACTTTCTGTTGCCTCGAGGATTGGATAGAAAATGATGATGACCACACACCCAAATTGATCAATCCCACCAGGTATGACCCGATTTGATGTCAGATGTTCATTGTTATACCTTACGGACCACAAGTGAATTGTCTCCCACTCACACTATCCAATCGTAAGAAGGGGCTGTTTGTTGCCTATTATCAAATTAATTAATTAATTCATTCATTCATTCAAGATAATTGGATAATCTGAATTTTTGCAATAGCTTTTCAGTTATGTGTTATGAGTCCATAAGTAAGTGTAATGGTTCCAGATGTTCTGTCATGCATAAAGTCCAAAAACCATCAAATGACCAAAATAAAGAATAATCAAATGCTTGATATCTCAGGCCTGATTCACACCTAGGCATTTTTAGTGCTTTTTGCATTTTGCAGATTTGCACTACAGAACGTGTTCCATAGGAAACCATGATAAATGGACTGTAGTGCAAATCTGCAACATGCGAAAATCACTAAAACTGCCTAGGTGTGTATCCAGCCAAATAACTTATTTTTGCACAATCAGAGTTTTATGATTTGGAGTTGTACATTTTTACCCTTTTTCTCATTTTTTAAAGATTATACCTATTAACGTTTTTAATAGGAGAGCAGAGGGACTGGTAGGAATGCCAGCTACTTCACACAAAGAAAGCAATACAAAGACAACAGGATAGGTTTTCATACAAGTACATGGTATAGCGGGCATATATCAAGAATATGAAACGTTGGGGTTACAAAGGTTTTAATTTTTTTTTCTTAACTACATTGGATTAATAAAAAATAATGGCCACTAAATGGTGACTCATTCTTGTCCTGAAACATGGTATAATTTGTCTGAATGCACTAAGTATTGCAACGGTACACTATATTACCAAAAGTATTGGGACACCTGCCTCTGCATGCACATGAACTTTAATGGCATCCCAGTCTTAGTCCATAGGGTTCAATGTTGGGTCGCCCCACCATTTGCAGCTATAACAGCTTCAACTCTTCTCGGAAGGCTGTCCACAAGGTTTAGGAGTGTGTCTATGGGAATGTTTGACCATTCTTCCAAAAGCCCCCAGTTGCATAACTGTACATTTACTGTATCAACATTAAACCTCAACTGCCACATAGTTGCCCAATAAAACAGTACATAGAGGTCAGCTTGTAAATTGGAGACATCCTGTAAGGACGTTATTCCACTGCATAGCTTGGTGTCACCTGCAAAGACTGACATGGTACTTTTAATCCTGGATTCTATATCATTGGGGTACACCACTGACTTGAGGTACATCACTGATAACCTTAGACCTTTCAGAGTAAGAATCATTAACCACTACTCTCTGAATTTGGTCTTTTAGCCAGTTCTGTGGTCTGACCCTGCCCACTTATGATGTCACCGATTAGGACATGCCTGCGTCAGTGACGTCATAAGGGGTTGGTAACTCGGTGACATCATGTAGTGGCCCCACCCCTTAAATTATTTAGCAGAATTGAGGCTGCTAAATAAACTAAGGGGTGGGGCTGCTAAATAAACTAAGGGGTGGGCCCACGCGGTGACAACCACCCACCCGGTGACAACCACCCACTCGGTGACAAAAAATAAATACAATTGTTTACTCTCTACTGTCAGTGGGAAAACCCGCTGACAGCAGATGAATCATGTTGTTAAGTGGCTGCCATTTCCTATCTACATGCACTCCAGCAAGAAACAACAAAACAAGTTTGGCGCCAATGACAGAAATGTTTTAAAAAGTTGGTATAAAAAGAATCGTGATGGGCTACAAATAGTAGAAAATTCTGCCCGGCATTGATCAGCAGCTATATGGTAAGCACATCAGGAGTGATGACTCCAGCAAGGACAGCATGGCATTTCTCGTGGCTGGATTCCCAATAGTGACAAGTAGTACCTTTCCACAGCTCACACCTCCCAAGTTTTTTAAATGGGATCGAGGGGCACCTATTAGCAAAAGTATGTAGACACCCCCCCGCCAGGCCCCCTTAAAGGAGAAGTAAACAAAAAAAATATTTGTTAGACCCACAAAAAACTATTATTTCTTTATATTGACTTTTAAACTTTACAAATGCAGTAATTTAGAAATCAGATGAAAGTTTTAGCACTGGGAAACACTTTTTGAAAGATAAAAAATGCATTTTATATACAACTATATAGATCAGATCAAAATGAGGGACACATGAGGAGGAAAGAGGGACAGAGGGACTGGCACCCTGCCAGAGTGATCCCCCCATTTTTAGGATGCTATGAATAACAGGGTGTTATACATAGCGTCCTAAAAATGGGGGGATCACTCCTGCCAGGGTGCCAGTCCCCCCACCAGCCATGATTTGCCTGCACTGCATAGACTACCACAGACCCCAAGTGATGATGTCATGGGATCTAAAATAAGGTATATAATAGAAAGATTATATTTATTATTTTAATTAGCATGTTGATGGAGTACAGACCAGTGAAGACCACATTCAAGGAGATTAAACTTCAGCTTTAAACATTTATTTTTGACACAGATCACAAGACACTGATTTCACAGAATAAGATTTATTTCTCAGTAAAACTCAGATGACTTTTGAAAACGGTTCCTGGTTTGGGGTCGATTGTGTTTTTATCTGAAAATAAATACAAATAGTTCTGTCAAACTTTCAGCTGTTAATCAACCAATCAAAATCATGGTAAAACAGGAAAATAACAATAGTAGTAGCATTGCAATATAACACAGATTTTTGGGAGGGGAACACCCAAAAATTCGGAACCTTTTAAGGGCTCATGCACACAGGAGGTTTAAAGAACACCAACACTGCTGCCAGGAAAAAAGTAGCAGTAAAACATGCGCTTTTAGCCGCATTTCCGAATGCCTCAGAAAGTTTTTCTGTGCATAGACACCCTGCTAGGTGTTTCTTTAGGGGGATGCAACTTACTAGAGAAGGAGCCAGATCGCTGCTCCTAGCTAGTAGGAACAAACAATCTATCTCTCCTCTCCTGACAGAATGGGGATTTGTGTGTTTACACACATCACCGTTCTGGCTCTCGTGCCTGCAATTGCGTGAGGTCATCAGACATCGCGGCCGCTGGCAGGTATTTCAGAAAATTGTAAGTAAAGATGGACTTATAATTAATTTCTGTAGTACATATCTTTTTTTTTATGGGAGACCATAGCTCTACTTACATCACTTACCAGTTTATCATTACACCGTACTGAGATAAAAGACTTGGCTGGAATTGGTGACACCTCTGTAGGTATCGGCGTAGTGACCCATCTTGGGACAGCCGGAACTGGGGCACGACCTGCAGTTGCCCTGTAAAACCACAAATCAAATGAATAAATTAAGTTAATCTCTAACCTACAAAAGTGTGTTTGGCTGTACACTTCACTAATTAAATATGGTACTGTCTATGGCATGCTGCTGAATGATTTTCTGGATGCACACCCTACTGGGACACTTCGAGGATGGGAGAGGGAAGTAGGTCCACTATTAGGGGACCAATGGGAGGGTTACAAGATGTGGTAGCAAGTTATATGATTTCCTCACAGAGATTATCCCAACTCTATATAATTCTGAGAGCACATTACACTCCAACCTAGCTCCACCATATGGGAGTAACTGCAGAGCCTATTGGCCGGATTCTCAAACAACTTACGTTGGCGTATCTATTGATACGCCGACTAAGTTCTAGGATGCGCCGTCGTATCTATGCCCTGTATCCAGGGACCTAGATACACCTGAAATATGGCTTCAGCTAACTGACGTAAGTTGCCGTACGCCGTCGTAACTTAGTTGCATATTTACGCTGGCCGCTAGGGGCGCTTCCGTAGATTTACGCGTAGAATATGCAAATGAGCTAGATACGCCTGATTCACGAACGTACTTGTCCCTGGCACATTGATATACGTCGTTTACTTAAGGCGTACGACGGGCGTAAAGTTACCCCTGCTATATGAGGCGCAGCCAATGTTAAGTATGGACGTCGGAACAGCCGTCAAATTATGCGAATAGGGTTGTGCGTAAGTTACGTTCACGTCGTAGGCAGTGTTCTGCGTATCTTAGGCATTTTATCCGACGTGATTCTGGGCATGCGCACTGGGTTACGTCCACAGACGGCGCAAGTGCCGTTCGTTCGGCAATGCATCTACATGGGGTCACGCTTCATTAGCATACAACACGCCCCCTACCTGCCTACTTTGAATTACGCGGGCTTACGCCGGCCCACATAAGCTACGCCGCCGTAACTTAGGACGCAAGTGCTTTGAGAATACAGCACTTGCCTCTCTAAGTTGCGGCGGCGTAGCGTCAAAAATATACGCTACGCCGCTCTAAAGATTTGCCGCCCTACGTGGATCCGGGCCTATATGTTATAGATATTAAAGAGATAGGGGAGACCTTATCCATTTCCTTTGGAGATGTCCTAAGCGCCACCAATACCGGACAGAAGTTATGGGTACCCTTAACAAAGAATTCCAGACCAAGGTATCCCTTGACCCCAAATACGGCTTATTGAGCATTCTTAACAACATCATTTTGGAGGAATCTACCCGGGTGGCCTTTACTCGTGCTCTTTTTCAAGCCCGTTGAGTATTGCTGCTGCAATGGAAAACATCTGGCTCCCCTTCCCCTCAGCAAAAGGTAACTCACATGGGCAACACACTCATTTTTGAAAAGTACGTATACCAAGGTAGAGGTTTTCCTGGGCAAATTTGAAAGATTATGGGCATAGAGTATATCTCCAGGTCTTTGCCCCAGAGAATATGCAGGTGATGCAGTGTTAATTAAACATCTACTCAGTGTGGCTTGTGCTCAATATTTCTTTGGGGGGGCAGCAAACCAACACCAGCGCAGCGATCCACATCAACCCCCTCCCCCTTTGCGGGTGATGGACGTGAATGTGGGGGCAATCAGAGGCCTCCTTACCTTAGGAAGGAGGCAGGCCTTCGCTCCGGGCCATTGCTTGTTCTCCAATCCTAAGTCTTCCTGGCCAATCGTGTCTCAGGAACTGCTTCCTGATTGGCCGGGAGGAGAATCAGGAAGACTATTGCGAATATTAATTTGCTATTGTCACACAAGTGCTCTGTGCTCCAAACCCACCACTTTTTTTTTACGCCAATTAGAGTCTCATGCCGCATACACACGACCATTTTTAATGGTCTAGAAAAAACAAATTTTTTTTCAACCCGATTATTGTTAAGCCTGCCTTGCCTACACACGATCGTGAAAAAAAAATGGTCTAGCAAAGCGGGGTGACGTACAACGACACTATAAAGGGGAAGGTCCATGCAGATGGTGCCACCCTTGGGACTGCTTTTGCTGATTTGCGCTTTTCAGTCTTCGTGCTTTTCAGTCTGTTACAGCGTGACGAATGTGCTATCTCCATTACAAACGGTAGTTTTACCAGAACGAGCGCTCCCATCTCATAACTTGCTTCTGAGTATGCCTGTTATTTTCACATCGTTAAAGCCCACACACAACCATTTTTTACGTCGTTAAAAACGACAACGTTAAAAACTACGTGAAAATTTAGAGCATGTTCTAAATTTTTAATGCCCATTTTTAACGTTGTGAAAAATGCTCTGAAGCCCACACACAATAGTTTTAATGACATAAAAAAAAATGTAATCTTTCACATCGCGAAACACAGTCGTGTGTGCACGGCATCAGGCTCTAATCATGTGCTTAAAAAAAACATTGAAATCCATGTATTCGGCACCCTGTATGTAGATAATCATACACGCCCTTGCCCTTGCTCCCCCTATGTATGGGCAGCCACTGCCTTTACTGTATATTGCACTGACATATTTCATAGTGCTGTACAGAGAACACTGATCCAGTCACATCAGTCACTGTACCAGAGAAGCTCACACTCTAAAATCCCACCACAGTCACACAATGCTCTAATGTCCCACCTATTATTAATTTACATTTATATAGCATTCGCAGTGCTATACAGAAAATATTGAGCCAGTTTCAAAATTTTCTGTACCAACGGAGCTCACACTCTAATGTCCCCACCACATTTTCTGTATATAACTCTGAGTGTTGTACAGAGAACCCTGAGACAGTCCCATAAGTCTCTGCACCATAGGAGCTTGCAATCTAATGTGTCCCATCAGGACCTTGCTGTATGTATGCTGAGCTGTTGGTATGATGTAGAGCAGAGAAGGTGTCAGGCAGAGGCAGCTCTTTAATTAGGCAAATCATGCGGTCGCCTAAGGCCTCGCACTCACAGGGGCCTCAAGGCCGCCTAATTTGCCTCTGCTCAATCACTGTGAGCTAGATACGTGCAACTTTCTGCAGCCATTTTTATTTGCTTAAATTTTGGGGCTAAGTTTTGCTTAAGGCCTCACAAAGCCTAAAGCCGCCTCTGGTGTCAGGTACTCGGAGGCAGAGAAAGTTAAAATGCATTTATTGATTTGATATTCAGGAGTCTAAAATTTCAACTCAACACCCCACATCTCCCTTTAACCTGGTAACAGGAACTTACCTCCATGAAATTCTCCCAGCTGCTGCAGGGATAGCTGACATAGGCGCTCAGATTGGTGATACTATGGAGGTAATATACTTTGGCAGCATCATGGTTACACAAGAGGGAGGCATATGTTGCTGGAAAAAGTTCAAACAGAAATAGGTTAACACTGAACACCAGGCACATTATTAGTTATTATCTATTAATACTCATTCCGTATTTTAGAGTTTTGGAATAGAGTGGGAGAAGGGTTAGACCCTCTGCCAGGTTTGTACTGCTGTCTGAGTCCCCTGATCATAACATGAGAAAAAATAAAGGGGGGGGGGTGCAAGAAAGGAGAAACGGCAGGAAGAAGATAAGGTTCACCCACACTGGGGACACTCAGACCTGGAAACTCAGCACAGGGATGGTGGGAACCCCTCACAATGGGCACAACAGGTGGGTAGATCTAGGAGCCCCTCATTATGGGTACATCAAGTGTGCAGTGCCGGGAACTCAGTTCTCAGATGATGGAAACGACTCATATTAGGCACAGTAGGTGTGCAAAGCTGAGAACACAGCACAGGGATTTCACTAATGGAATCTCCGAGAGATAAAGACTGTGATTGGTTTCCAGCACCTACCAAACACTTACATATCAGTTCTGAGGGGACTGACCCTCAAAGCACTCTACCACTACCAGCATTCATCCATTATGTGTACTCTGCATGTCACAGACCTGTTATGCCAATGACTTACTTGGATCACTCAAGATTTCTTCTTTGGTTAATTCAACATTCTTATAGGTCTGACATTCAGGCATGTCCACACCACCATTGGGGAAGAAATCCACATGACCGATGACCTGACTCATCCCCAAACCTGCAAGACACAATTTCATGGCAGTACAATGTAATACATGTAGGATATATTTGTATAAGAAGGTAGGAAGTAAGGATAGAGTAAACTCATTGGTGGAAGTAAACATTTCCTATAGTCTGCAAGTACTAAACTGCGCAGTAATACTACCTACTATTTTTCTATCACTACTACTACCTACTACTACTGCACTATTACTGTGTTTCCCGAAAATAAGACCTACCCTGAAAATAATACCTAGCGTTATTTTCCAGGAGGGCTGCAATATAAGCCCTACCTCGAAAAAAAAGCCCTAGTTAAAAAATGCTTGTAAAATTCTATAATCCACTCTATTACAGTAGTATATAATGTACAATGTGTGTGTTTCTGTAATATGAATGCGGGGAAGAGAGCCCGGCAGGTCACAGAAGCGCAGAACGGCGCTATAATGAAGGTATTTGGCAAACTTATATTACAGAAACACACACACATTGTACATTACA
Organism: Rana kukunoris; assembly: GCA_029574335.1. Classification (NCBI taxonomy): domain Eukaryota; kingdom Metazoa; phylum Chordata; class Amphibia; order Anura; family Ranidae; genus Rana; species Rana kukunoris. Next base: position 25,006,343 of record CM056056.1, on the reverse strand, counting down.
TAATACTGCAATAAAGTGGATTATAGGATTTTACAAGCATTTTATCTCCGTTCACATTGGAGATTCTTGTCAGGCAGGGTGAGAGAGGGGGAGAGAAGACAGCACATTACATGGTAAGACCTACCCTAAAAATAAGCCCTACTGTGTCTATTTTTGCCAAAATGAATATAAGACCCAGGCTTATTTTCGGGGAAACACAGTACTACCTTCTACCTACTACGACTACTCTTTTGCCTAGTACACACATGCGGGATTCTGACGGGTAAAGTTCCCGTCAGAAATCCTGAGGGGAAAGCCGAGAACCAGCTCGGTCAGTCTCTCCCTACACACGGCCGGTTTTCCCGACAGGAAAAACTGTGATGGAGCATACACACGGCCGGGATTCCTGACCAAAGCTCCATCGCAGTTTTCCTGTCGGGAAAACCGGCCGTGTGTAGGGAGAGACTGACCGAGCTGGTTCTCGGCTTTCCCCTCAGGATTTCTGACGGGAACTTTACCCGTCAGAATCCCGCATGTGTGTACTAGGCAAAAGAGTAGTCGTAGTAGGTAGAAGGTAGTAGTTTTTCCCATAGGAAAACTGCCAAAAACCGCCAGGGGGGAAAAAAGAGCAGGTTCTCTTTTTTTGTCCGGTTGTTTTTGGGCAGTTTTCTTGTCAGAAAAACTGCGAGAAGCATACACACGGCCGGGATTTCCGGTCGGGAAAAACAGCCATGTGTACGAAGCTTTTTACTACTACTACTACTACTACTACTACTCTTCTATTACCTACTACCTACAACTATTCTACCACTTCTAGTATTACTACTACTACACTGTATTTACAACTACCTGCTACTAATCTTTTACTATTGCTACTACTACTTCCTATTGTGCTGTTCTCCAGCTATAATGGGTTCAAGATTCTGTCACCACTGCTTCCCCCAGCATAGACAATACTTCTGGTTCCCATGGCACTCCTCTGTGGCCAATAATGATTTGCATGCACAGGAATTACACACTCTACACGCACATTAACCTGAAAATGTATTTGTATTTTTAATATTATTACAATTGTTCAGTAATACCAACCCAAGTTGGTCAGGATATCTCCGGCATCGGTGTGGATGACATCAACGAATGTAGCATCCGTCAGATCCAGCCTGACCTCTGCGGGTGTGTTCTGGAAGTATGGCTCAGCGGGATCCAGACCTGCCCAGATAGGAAGCATACAATATGAGATTTCCACACATTTCTTTATTAACATCCCCATCTACTGACCTGTACAATCCCTCTGATCCATGAGACCCGACACCTTGGGGAAACATTATCTTAAGCCACGTAAACACACTTTGATTTTCGGACAACATGTCGAAAGTGAAGAGGTTTTTAACACAGGGCCAGTGCTACCACTAGGCAAACTAGGCAGCCACCTAGGGCGCACTGCTGCCTAAAGTTCCCAGCCACTGGTGTTCCTACTCTCTTCTCTCTGCAGAAAGCAACTAAGTCCCAGCATCAGCAGGCAGCCGCGGCTCTGTTCGCACATAGTGTCAGAAGCGCAGTGGTGGCGGAGGACTGTGTCTGTGTCCCCAATCCCGAATGAATGGAAGCAAGCAAACATTTATTGATGGGCACTGGTAGACTGCATTTGTTGGGTGCTGGTGAGGCTGCATTTAATGGGCATTGGTAGGCTTCATTTGATGGGTGCTTCATTAAAAAGGTGGGTTATACATGGGCAGGGCAAATGGGATGGGGTCAGGGGTGGAGCAAGGGGGGGTGCCATTTTTACTCTGGACTTCAAACGTGTCATTTTTTTTTTCATCAATATTACATGAGGGCTGTTGAGATTAGTAGTTTACCCCTGGGAAGAGAAGGTTTTTGTGTTATCTTTTAAGCTATCAGTAGGTGTCAATTTTCTTGGTCAGTTGCAATATATCATTTTTTTCCTTTTGGGTTTAGATATGCTTTAACCACTTCACGTCTGTGCTATAGACAAATGACGGCTACAGCGCGGACCCCAATTGCCAGGAGGCCGTCAATAGACATCCTCCCCTTTGCACACATGCCCCCTGCAGGGTGCGCACGGCGCACACTGTGATCACTGAGTCACTGAGACTCGGGTGATCACAGATCTGAGTAAGGGGCTGGTCCAGGCCCCTTACCACGTGATCGACTGTCAAACATTGACAGCTGATCACGTGATGAAAACAAAGCTGCCCCCTGCCAGTGCCCACAGTGACCACCAGTAAAATAAAGTGCCACCTATCAGTGCCCATCACTGCCACCTGACAATGCCCGCCTAGCAGTGCTGCCTATCAGTCTCACCTACCAGTGCTGATCAGTGCCCATCACTGCCACCTATCAGTGCCCATCACTGCCACCTATCAGTGCCACCTATTAGTGCCAATACTCAGTGCCCAACAGTGCCACCTATCAATGCCCTTCAGTGCAACCCATTATTGCCACCTCTCAGTGTCCCCTCTCAGTGCCCACCAATGCTGCCTCTCACTGCCTACCAGTGCCGCCTATCAGTGCCCACCAGTGCCGCCTATCAGTGCCCACCAGTGCCGTCCCATTGGTGCCCATTAGTGCAGCCCATCGGTGCAGCCTATCGTGCCCGTCAATGCAGCCTCATCAGCGTACATCAATGAAGGAGAAAAATTACCTGTTTGCAAAATGTTATAACAAAATATAAAACGGTTTTGCATTTTTTTAAATTTTTTATTCAGTCTTCTTAAAAAATCTTAACAAATGATAAAAACAGCAGAGGTGATATAATACCACCAAAAGAAAGCTCTATTTGTGGGGGAAAAATGATAAAAATTTCAGCGCGGAAAGCTCAAATTGGTCTGGGCAGGAGGGGGGTTTAAGTGCCCAGTAAGCAAGTGGTTAATGTGGCCTTGGGTTGTGGTACCATGCATTAAGAATGGCACTTCAACCCTTCACTACGGTAGGTTCCCACCTACATTTCTTTTGCTTGTTGGATCAGTAGGTTTCGGTGGCGACACTCACCATTATATTATTGATTCTGTTGGGTTCCATTTGGGGAGTCCTGGGACCATATTTGGATTAAAGTATTAGGTGCCCAGACACCCTGAGTGCAGCTAAGCATGAAAAAAATGCTGCAAGGCATGCATTAAGGTCAGAATACCACTACCAATAGGGTTTACACTGTGTTATTCTGTGTAGCCCCCCCCCCCCCCTCGGTCAGTTGTCACCTGTGATTCGGCTAATGCCTTTCATTCTCTTTCCGGCCTCTCCAGCAGCGTGTGACCCCAGACTGTGTCCGATCACATGGACTTTGGAAGGAGAATATCCAAGCTTTTCCTAGTAAGAAATTAAAAATATGAAAAGGTATAAAATCATTCTAAAAGAAACAGCTTATTTCAATTCAAGGACATTTTTTGCTAATAGTAATAAAATGAAAGATTAGCAAAGTATTTTAAAAAAAAGTAGATATAGAAAGCTGGACATTGCCATGGGGCACATGTACCCAAAGCCAAAATGGGAAAAAGCAAAAAGTAATGTACAACAGGGAAAGGGTATTTTCATGTTGCTTCAACATGCAATTGTGATAAGAAAAATTGTCACTTACTGAAAGGTTAAAAAAAAAGCATGAAATCCCTTCTCTTCCATGTGTAAACATTTTTGCTAGAAAATTACATAGAACCCCAAAACATTATATATGCTTTTTTTTAGCAAAGACCCTAGAGAATACAATGGCAGCCGTTACAACTTTTTATCTCGCATGGTATTTTCGCAGACATTTATTGAACGCGTGTTTTTTAAAAAAAAACTGTTTTGTGCTTAAAACAAAACAAAACAGTAAAGTTAGCCCAATTTTTTTTCATAATGTGAAAGATGAAGTTACGCCGAGTAAATAGATACCCAACATGTCAGCCTTCAAAATTGCGCACACACGTGGAATGGCGCCAAACTTTGCTACTTAAAAATCCCCATAGGCGGTATTGCAGAGTATTGGGGTATTGCAAAGTATCATGCAGGGTATTGGGGTATTGCAGAGTATTGGGGGTATTGCAGAGTATCGCGCGGGGTATTGCTGAGTATTTTGGTATTGCTGAGTACTGGGGTATTGTTGAGTATTGGGGTATTGTTGAGTATTGGGGTATTGTTGAGTACTGTGTATTGCTGGGTACTGGGGTATTGCACGGTACTGGGGTATTGCAGGGTACTGGGGTATTGCAGAGCTGGGATGGATGGAGGGATGGCTGGATCTGTGACTGCATTTGTCACAGATCCAGCCACAGCGCTGCTGCTGACACCCCGCTCCCCCCCTCTCCTCGCACACTGTACCGAATGGTACAGAGAGGAGAGGGAGGAGAGGGAGGAAACGGCGTCATCAAATGACGCCGGTTTGTTTACAAGTGATCGAGCCGTCATTCGACGGCGCGATCACGTGGTAAACGGCCGCTATCAGTGGCAATTTACCGTGATCCGTGATGCGCCAGGTCTTCTAGACCCGGCGAGCACGGACACTTCTGCAAGCGCGTCCCAGGGGACGCACAATCGCGGAAGTGAAGGACAACGTCCCAGGGACGTCGTGTCACAGTAGCTCGACTGCGCTGTAGCAGTATTTTTGCTATAGCGCGGTCGGCAAGTGGTTAAAATTATAACCGATCGTGCCAAAAAACTGTCTTATTTAAGGATGGTGATAATATGAAGCCAATTATTATCATAATCTATAGTTGTTTGGCTCCTTTTTAAATCATGACAACAGAAATCATCCAAATGGCCCTGATCAAATGTTTACATACCCTGGAATGTTTAGCCTTTGTACAGAAACACAAGGTTAATTTTCCACATCGGTTGCTTTTTAAATTAGTGTTAGTGTCTGTGTATAAATAGTCAATTTGTTTGTAAGCTCTCATGTGTATGTACTGAGCAAGCTTGAATACAGAGCAATGGGGAGCAGAAAAGAACTGTCAAAAGACCTGCATAACAATGTAATGGAACTTTATAAAGATGGTAAGGATATCAGAAATAACCAAAGCCTTGAATATGCCAGTCAGCACTGTTCAATCACTAAGTGTCATGGATATGCAATAATGTCTGGCAGCTTACCTGTCTCCATGTGTTCATTAGAGGCCTGACTCCCTTATCTGGCTGCCTTTTATCATCTCTCCTCCCTGTATGGCCCCACCCAGGCCATCCCAGGATGTCTATAATAACTGTTGCACTGCAGGTCTGCTTTGCTGTTCAACTTTGTTTGTTAGCTTGTTCCTGTCTGCCGCGTGCTACGTTTACCTTTCTGTGTACCGATTTTGTCTCGTCTCGTCTCTGACTACTCCTGTTTGCCTGTTACCCTGACTTTTTCGGCTTACCCATCACCATCCCTTGTGTCCTCTATAGAGGCGCATTGCGGGCGGTATTAACCCTTTCACGGCCACTAGCGGGGGTTATTACCGCACCACTAGCGGCCGCAACTCGCGGCAAATCCGACGGTATATCGTCGCTATTTTTAGCAGCCACATATTTTCATTAAAATTGAATGTTTAAAGGCAGAATGTGATTATCCAAAAACATGATGGGATGAGTGAAAAGTTGTAAACCCTCATGTTCTATTTTGCCATGAAGTCTGGCAAGTGTCCAATTTTCAAGTTACATGGCTAAGGCCCCTTTCACACTAAGCGGATCTGTCTCAGTGGAGTCCGCCAGATCCTGCCAGCTCGGTGGGACATCTCTCCTTGGATCTCCGCTGAGCCAGCAGATGACAAGTCCCTCTCTGTTCACTAAGCGGAGAGGGGCTTGTCCAGCGCCTCTGTCTCCTATGGAGAGATCTGATGAAAACGGACAGCATATCCGTTCTCATCAGATCTCTCCCGATCCGATCCGATCCGACGTGGACGGATTTAGCGGATCGGGTCAGATGTCACCACTGACATCCGACGCTCCATAGAGATGTATGGAGCAGCCGTTCAGGTCCGCCGACAAATATGACAGACAGACCTGAATGGTTCGACTGTGTGAAAGAGGCCTAAGGGTTTTTAACTGTTGTTAAATCATCAAAACTCATTAGGAAGCCACCTGGATGTGCAATGAAGCATCTTCAAAATCACAGAACAAGTCCAGTTAAATGTGGCCAACTACTACTAAGCATATCATAACTTGGAAATATAAGAACCTTCACAAACTTACCGATAAATAGTTAACAAAATAGGCAATTTCTGCCCCCACAACGCGGATATTGTTAGCAGCTTGGGAATAAGCAGTGCGAGATCCTCCGGCCCAGTCCACGGCAAAGCAGTTCACATCTTCAACCTGAAACAGGGTCTGAGCACCAGAAACAGAGGCTGGTTACACTTTCTTGCTTTGATGTAAACAATATGGCCAAATGTATGTAAACCCTTGACCTTCCCACCTACACTTCAATATAAAACCTGGTTTGACTAGTTTAGTGTAGAGGAACTCAAGTGGCCTTCACAAAGCCCTGACCTCCATCCTGCTGAATGACTGAATTAGAAATCTGATTGCGAGCTGATCAGACACCTTACAGATGTTCTATTGGTTGAATGTACACAAATTCTCATGGATTTATTCCTAAATCTTGAAAAAAAGCCCTCCCAAAAGTATGGATGCTGTTATGGTCACAAAGGTGGGGGGGGGGGAGGTTCCAAATTAACTGTCAAGGACACATGGCCACCAGTATCAACCTCTTTCAGGCCCTAGCTGCATTGAAACAGAGACAATTCAAAGGGGCTTCCTGGTTGGCTAGAATTGGCGCCAAGACCAAAAGTTCCTACCCCAGCTCCTGTCCTGCTAGAACACTGTTCCTGCTGCTAAGGACGAACCCTCTGCCATAGGGTGCCCCACTCAGTACCACTAGACATTTCTGGCAATTGACCTTTATAGCCCAAGGAAGGAATGTTCACACAAATTAGTAAATGTACTGCACTTTACTGATGGAATTCAGGGGATGGCATAACAGTCACATAGAGGGGCGGACTGACCATTGAGGCTCTCAGGCACTGCCCGAGGGCCCCATGCCACATCAGGGTTGCCAGGCTCAATAAAACCAGGGACAGTATGTAAAAATCTGTGTTTTTTTACATCTGTCCCTGATATGTTCGAAACGGACATGCTTTTGATGTGAAAATCCTGAGATTTTAGCTGCCCTGCCTCTGCACTGCCTCCTGGCGTGGTGGCCATCTGTAAGCCCGGGGGGCCCCATATTCTTCTATTGCCCGGGGGCCCCATGAGTTATCAGTCCGCCCCTGGTTACATAACATCAACATACATTCCAGAGTCACTTGACATACATTTAGTTAATGATTTGCAGTAGTCACATGTGAAAGCATATGCAGTCTCTCATTCCATCCAGGGACATTACTGCTCACAGGACTGGGCTTTCTGTAGCCACCTCCTCCACAGGTACACCTCTCCTAGGACCATCCAGGAAAATAGCCTTACTCAGGGAACTCTTGGCCTGGCCTAAATCTTCTTTTGCAATCCACCCTCGCCCCCACCTCCATAAGGGTCAGAAATTCTACAACCAGGTCTCCTGGGTGCATGTCTACTCCACCCGGCCTCCTGCCTTGTTCAGGGCCTCGATGTGCTGGTTATATCATGCTTTTGTGGGGTGCTTGGCTTCCATGCACCAAGTGTTCAAACTTGTGTTCCCCTTGTGGGTTCTTGAATATTGTACTTCAGGGATAGATACCCTATATATTGGGCCTAGGAACCTAGCTTCATACAATGCTAGGGTTGCTGTTCATGCTTGGAAAATTTGCAAATTTACCCTGAACATCACAGAATAAGTTCTAAACCCAACAACTGCAATATTATCAGACAAAATTTCTCACCGCTCCAGGTGAGCCCCGTGTGCAATCAAGGGTTGTTGAACCACCAAGGTGCTGGCAATGCTAATGATAGCAAATTGAAGGACGAAAACTGGACAGCCGCACTCCGAAATCACTTAAAATAAGTTGTCTTTTATTTTTCAACTGTACATACAGTCACTGCAACCAACAAAATACAGTATGGCCGACGCGTTTCGCACTTACAATCAGTGCTTAGTCATGGCCATGACTAAGCACTGATGTCGGCACCCCAGCCGCTGCCATTCCTGGTAAGCCTTTTGGCTTCTCAGCCGGTTCCCTACTACGAATGCACAAAGCGTGTTTCTAATTACCCTGGCAATGGAGAAAGGAGCAGGGGGGCCGAACTTCCGATAGATGGCGTTGCGGCACCGTCTCCGGAAGTGGAGAACGGTACCTGTCAAAGTGTTCTGGGAATTCAGGCCAATCAGTGGCTAAGCTGTCAATAAGACTCCTTTGGATCACCACAGATCCCGCAGAGGCTGTGGCAGGCTTTCAGATTACCGAAAAGCCTCCCTGAATTCTCTCTTCCTTGACTTCAATACTGTTCGGACTCAGGTTCAGGTTTTGGCAATTTTCAGCATACTGTTGATAATTCAAACACAGACATGTTCAAGCAACAGAGTCTTCTACACCTTATCTTCTGAGGATGAGGAACTTTTCAAGTTTTATATTGGTTTAAAGGTTGCCCATTTATGGTTCATATTTGGTAAAGACCCCTCAGAAGCTGTAGTACCATGAACTAAAGTACAGACAGATATGAGGGGCTGGCAACCAGTAAACTATGCATGCTACATGCTAATGAGGACTATCCAAACATTTCCTGTAGACACTTGTGTGTATTGGGCTTCTGTCACCTCAGTTGAAGTTTTTTCTGCATTTTATATCATCTTTTTTCAGTATTGGACAGAGTGGTGAAGAGTTAATGTTTCTGTTAAATTGGAGAGGTATTCCTCCACTTCCTGTCCTGTCCTGTATGTGACATCCATACAAGAAACAAGGAGGATGGTTGTCATTGAGACAAGAAAAAAAAGAGGAACCCTCCCCCACTCTACTAAAAGTTTCAGTTAATCCAACAAGATGACATGATATACCGTATATACTCGAGTATAAGCCAAGTTTTTCAGACCTTTTTTTAGGGCTGAAAATACCCTCCTCGGCTTATACTCAAGTCAGTCTACCTGTTGGGTTGTGGGCATCCATTTTTTAAAAGTCGCGGCTTCCTCCTGGTCCGTGATAGGTGTTAGACACTGTGTTCTGCTACCGTCCTCTCATCCTCGGACTTTCCCAGCAGACACTGTGTTCAGTGTTCCGCCTATCATAGACGTCCTCTCTTCCGCGGATGAAAGAAGGTCCGTGATTGGTGGAACACTGAACACAGTGTCTGTTGGGAAACTGAGTCCGAGGATGAGAGGACCTCTATGATAGGCGGTAGCAGAACACAGTGTCAAATGCCTATCACGGACCAGGAGGAAGCCGCGACTTTTGAAAAATGGATGCCTGCGACCCGACAGGTACACTGACTATCACAGAATGGAACCAGGAGGAAGCCGCAACTTTTGCAAAATGGATGCCCGCAGCCTGTCAAGAATACAGGTACACTGAGGCTGCAATGGGCACAGTGAGAATGGGCACAGTAGGGCTACAATCAGGGGAGGACTGGCAGCCGTAGGCCTGGGGGGCAAGTCCAGTCAAGTGGCCCATTGAACCACACAGAGAGCGAGAGAGAGAGGGAGACTGCTCCACATTTCCCCAGAGAGAGAGATCATTTGACACTGTCTGCACAGAGAGAGAGAGAGAGACCGCTTGACACTGCCTGTACAGAGAGAGAGAGGTCACTTGGCACTGCCTGCACAGAGAGAGAGAGACCGCTTGACACTGCCTGCACAGAGAGAGAGAGAGACCGCTTGACACTGCCTGCACAGAGAGAGAGAGACCGCTTGAGACTGCCTGCACAGAGAGAGAGAGACCGCTTGACACTGCCTGCACAGAGAGAGACCGCTTGACACTGCCTGCACAGAGAGAGAGAGAGGTCACTTGACACTGCCTGTACACAGAGAGAGAGAGAGGTCACTTGGCACTGCCTGCACAGAGAGAGAGAGAGAGGTCACTTGGCACTGCCTGCACAGAGAGAGAGAGAGGTCAATTGGCACTGCCTGCACAGAGAGAGAGAGACTGCTTGACACTGCCTGCACAGAGAGAGAGAGACCGCTTGACACTGCCTGCACAGAGAGAGAGAGAGACCGCTTGAGACTGCCTGTACATAGAGAGAGAGGTCACATGGCACTGCCTGTACAGAGAGAGAGAGACCGCTTGACACTGCCTGCACAGAGAGAGAGAGAGACCGCTTGAGACTGCCTGTACATAGAGAGAGAGGTCACTTGACACTGCCTGTACAGAGAGAGAGAGAGGTCACTTGGCACTGCCTGCACAGAGAGGGAGAGAGGTCACTTGGCACTGCCTGTACAGAGAGGGAGAGAGGTCACTTGGCACTGCCTGCACAGAGAGAGAGAGAGAGGTCAATTGGCACTGCCTGTACAGAGAGAGAGAGACCGCTTGACACTGCCTGCACAGAGAGAGAGAGACCGCTTGACACTGCCTGCACAGAGAGAGAGAGAGACCGCTTGACACTGCCTGCACAGAGAGAGAGAGAGAGAGAGACCGCTTGACACTGCCTGTACATAGAGAGAGAGGTCACATGGCACTGCCTGTACAGAGAGAGAGAGACCGCTTGACACTGCCTGCACAGAGAGAGAGAGACCGCTTGACACTGCCTGCACAGAGAGAGACCGCTTGACACTGCCTGCACAGAGAGAGAGAGAGGTCACTTGACACTGCTTGTACAGAGAGAGAGAGAGAGGTCACTTGACACTGCCTGTACAGAGAGAGAGAGAGAGGTCACTTGACACTGCCTGTACAGAGAGAGAGAAAGAGTGGTCACTTGACACTGCCTGCACAGAGAGAGAGACCGCTTGACACTGCTTGCACAGAGAGAGAGACTGCTCCACATTTCCCGCAGTGAGAAGGGGTCCCCCTCTGTGGGGGTGAACGTTTTCCAGCCTATAGCTGCCAGCAGTGATCGCCAAAAAAAAAAGAAAGACGCTGGTTGTACTGAAGTCAGTTGATATATTGAATTCTATAAAACCACATTCTGCACTTAGAAAGATCGAAATTCTGCTGGTTCAGCAGAAAATTAAATCTGTCTATGGTGGCTTTGACCCCTTTCACACTGAGGGAGTATTGCAGGCGCTATATCGTTAAAAATAGCGCCTGCAATCTGCTCTCAAACAAGCTGCTCCATTGTCTCCAGTGTGAATGCCCGAGGACTTTCACACTGCAGTGTTGCGCTAGCAGGACAGTAAAAAAAAGTCCTGCTAGCCAGATCTTGGGCGTGGTGAAGGAGCGGTGTGTTTACCGCTCCTCCACCGATCCTACCCATTGAAAGCCATGGGACAGCATGGCTATACCGCTGGCTATGCGCTGCTGCAGCGCTCCACTAAGGTGTGGAAATTCACTTTGAACTCCACCTTATTTCCAGAACTCTTTAGGTATAAGATGTGCAAAGAATTAATTACCTACTGAGAGTAATGGAAACAAGGTGGAGTTGAAAGTGAATTGTGCCATTATTTGGAGGGATTGTTATTTAGGGGGTTAAAACAGACAGGGATGAAATGTGATATCACCTCCTCTGCCTATAACTCTTTAGTGAAGTGGCAGTGCCTGCTGCAAGTGAATACAGTTGTCTTTGGGCTTACAAGGGTTTACTGCCAGTTTTCAATAATCATAGTCCCTCAGATTTCTTTTAGGTTGCACATTTTTGCTGCATTTTCTGGATTTGCACCAAAGATGCAGCATTCAGGACGTTTTGTGCACTTTCAGAATATGCAGTAAAAATGTGCAACCTCTTTGGGAATAGGGCTGGCCAACATGCAGGAATACTGTCAGTACATCCCCAGCACTGCAGAGAACACACAGCATGCCAGACCAGTGTGAGCCCACTTCATAACACCTAGGGCAAGCAAGGTACTGGCACAGGCTTCTAGGGAAAAAAATCTTTAGCTGCAGAGAGGGAAGGGAGGAGGAGCTCACTTACTTGTATGGTCCCAGCCTCCAGGACACTCACTGTATTCCAGCCGACTGCTCAGATTGAACTTTCCCGCCCACACATCCTCACACATCCTCGGGCTGATCAGAGTGTGGGCGGGGAAAGAGAGCAGGTCCAGCCTCTGCCAGCCAATTCGTGTGAAGGAGGGAGGGGCTGGGCGGGGCTGTGCTGTGCTCTGTACACAGACTGTCAGCCCTGAGACATCGCTCACAGTACTGGATGGAGATCCCGCAGCTCACAAACTGCGCATGTGTGGTTCTGAGCTGGCGACACAGCGGCCTTTTTACAGCATATAAGAGCAGCCCAGGGGGAGAATGCATCTCTGCCCCACGGCCCAGTCCGCCCCTGGCTGCAATGGGCACAGTAAGGCTGCAATGGGCACAGTAAGGCTACAATTGGCACAGTCAGAATGGTCACAGTAAGGCTGCAATGGGCACAGTAAGGCTGCAATGGGCACAGTAAGACTGCAATGGGCACAGTAAGGCTGCAATGGGCACAGTAAGGTTGCAAATGGGCGCAGTGAGGCGTGCAAATTACTTTCTGCTTACTGTAGCTGCTGCATTCTCACCCTAGGCTTTCCATTTTTCCTATTTTTTTTGTGGTAAAATTAGGGCCTCGGTTTATACTCGGGTCGGGTTATACTCAAATATATACGGTACTGTATATACAGATTAAAAATATTGTATACACTAATGTTAAATATTTTTTAAATCACTATGTTGACTCCCAAAGAACCTCCTGAAGAAGCGGCTCTCTGTGAAACATGTCAAGCTAAGTTATTAAGTGTTTTAATGATGTATCAGTAAAGTTGGTTTGTAATTGTTTATACACTCATGCCTTTGTACCTATAAAGTCCATAATTTCTGGTAACCTTATTATTTACCACCAGAGCACTTTGCTATCGCTTCCTGTCATGACAAAATCTCCCCAATGGGAACATAGAAAGTAATAAAACTATGATAAATGCTCTAACCCATTTCTAGTCTATCATAAATTAAATTAAATTTAATGGAATTGGACTTGGCTTGTTTTCCATTGACCTCTACTCCCCTCAATTCCCATCCTGGAGTCACAAAGGTAAAATGATGGGGGGAATCCCCCAATGAAGTCACAGACAGCAGAAACAAAAACAAAAAAAACGATTAAAAACTTTAAATTAGGTTGGACATTAACAGTAGAAATGCCAATGACTTTGAAGGAGGTCCACTTACTCTGCAGGTTTGAGATAGCCAAGAAGCCTCTCCGCTACTGGTGAAGCCATGGATGACAAAGCGGGTCTTCCTGGAGGTGCTGAAGTTGGAGGAGGAGATGGTGGAAGGATTGATGGCACTGATCACCTGGATGGAGAAGACAGAAAAATAATTATATATGATAAAATGTATATTGTAGAATATTGAACATGCTATATTGTGGAAACATCACCTGAAAGGGATGAGGTGAAAAATCCTGTTATTTCCACTAGGGAGATTCACCCTCTTTTTTTGCAATAATGACCGTTTTCGTTGAAACAGAAAGTAAGGTAATTTAGAATAACTAAATATCGCTTTGGGAAGGTCTGATCCTTTACCGGTATTAATACGTTTACAGAAAAAATTGGCAGAATTGGATTTCTCACTTGGTAGCTGTTCTGGTTGCTCCTGGTGTAGAGGAAGAATCGGACGTTGATCCTTTCTGGGGTCCAGGGTAACTTGGCAGAGGGTCTTTGAAGAGAACCTGAAAAGGGCCAGGCGTCCGAGAAACATCCAAGCCTGTCATAGCATACCTCACCACCTGAAGGGAGGCACAAAGAGACATCAGTGAGGAGAGACTCCCAATACGCTGTGTTTAATAACAATAAAGTCAAGGTCAGGTCACCCAAAAGGCCAACTAAAACTGCATCAGGAGCCCCGTGGGTGCTTAAGGATCTCTAAAATGTACGATCACCTTCAACAAGCAACTTGGGGGGCAAAGTATTTTTTTGTCTATAGGAAGCACAAACTGCACATTTTCTCAGTTCTGCCCAAACCTGCAGAAAACTGTCACATGATAGCAAGTCACAGGCCCAATCAACAGCAGCCATGGAATTCACATGTAACACAGATGAGGGGATGATGGTGACATCAGTGACCTAATATGGCCATATAGTCCTACTGAACCGGCTGAATTTTGATCCATCTATGATCATCTTAAGTGTTATCCCACTTTGGCTGCAAAAGTTCAAATACACTTTAAAGTCTACTGAGCGCTGATGAAGCCGGAGCGTTGTTGGCCCCTGAAACATGTTGGCTGTTTTATGTGATCTTTTTATCTGATCATTAGGGTTGTCCCGATACCGATACCAGTATCAGTATCGGGACCGATACTGAGCATTTGCGGGAGTACTTGTACTCGCGCAAATGCTCCCGATGCCAGATCCGATACAGCCCGCCCCCCTCCCCCCGCCGCCGGAACAATCGCAACGCCGCCGCCGAATTATCCGCATACCGCAACACCGCCACCGCCTAGTTAATCAGCGCGGGGAACATTACAGCTTTTATTCGAATAGCTGTGTGTTCCCCGCTGTGCCACGTATAGACACTCACCCTTGCTCGGGCACTTTGATAGACAGATCACCCATCTCCAGCTGCATATACGGTATGGGGGAGACATGGCTGCATATGTGGGGGACATGGCTGCATCTATGGGGGGACATGGCTGCTTCTGTGGGGGACATGGCTGCATCTATGGGGGGACATGGCTGCATCTGTGGGGGGACATGGCTGCATCTGTGGGGGGACATGGCTGCATCTGTGGGGGGACATGGCTGCATTTGTGGGGGACATGGCTGCATTTGTGGGGGGACATGGCTGCATTTGGGAACACATTTAAAAAAAGGTATTGGTATTCGGTATCGGCGAGTACATGAAAAAAAGTATAGGTACTTGTACTCGGTCCTAAAAAAGTGGTATCGGGACAACCCTAGTGATCATGATGAACCTATTTGTTCACTGCAGATGATGATCAGTACTCTGCTATCTACAGGTACAATCTCAAGGTAATTTCAGGAGCTTTTATCTCCGTTACATCTTATCAACCTCACCTGCTTTATCTACAGACAACCTTACCCTTCCATGTCCCATCATCACCAACAGCTGAAGATTTAACCCTTGCCCAACTGGCAGTTTACTGTTCGTTTAAGGCTGGCCATGCACCGTTTGAATCTCGGCCGGTTCAGAAGGAACCGGCCAAGATTCAAATTGGTAATAAGTAGGCTGAATATACCAAGTTGATCGATCAACTTGAGTACAACCAGCCTGCCGGATTCTCACGTGATTACTGCTATAAACGATAGCGTTAATTACAGCTTCAACCCCACCCACCTGCTTCCAGACAATTACTGATTTCCCTGTCAGTACTTGTGTGTGTTGATGGGGGGAATCGTGCAAATTACTTTTCTGCCGGCCTAGCTCACTCTCTCTCTCTGTATAAACAGTGGAGAAAATAATTATTTGATTCCCTGCAGATTTTGAAAGTTTGCCCTCTTACAAAGAAACATAGGGTCTATCAATTTTATCCTAGGTGTATTTTAAATGATAGAGACAGAATATCAACCAAAAATTCTGAAAAAAAATCACATGATACAAATGTTAAAAATGTTATAAAATAATTGTGGCTCCCAGAGACTGGCTACAGTATGTGCTCATGTGGTACACAGATTAGTCCTGTCAATTTAAGAAGGTGATCATAGCCATGAATAAGCACTGATCCAGTGCGAAACGCGTCGGCTGTTCCTTGTTTCCACTGCTGTGACCCTATTTTTGTACATGCTGTCTATTGAATAAAAGACCACCCATCAGGTTTTGGAGTGCGGCTATCCATTTTTCTTTGTCTTCATTTTGCTTAGTGCACCGCCAGCACCCTCGGTATCCTGCACCACCTGTAACCATTTAGTGATCCCACCTGGAGCGGTGACTCCTTTCTCTCTAACGAAAAACTTGTTATGTGTATAAAAGACACCTGTCCACAGAATCTCTTTCTTCATCCAAACCTCACCATCATGGGGCAAGAACAAAGAGCTGTTAAAGTTTGTCAGAGACAAGATTGTAGACCTGCACAAGGCTGGAATGGGCTACAAGACCGTCAGCAAGCAGCTTGTTGAGAAGGAAGACAACTGTTGGAGCTATTATTCACATACTAAAGAAATACAAAATAAACATAAAATACTGTATATACTATTATGGTTTAGATATGCTTTAATTGTATGTGTTCATTGAGCTACTATGTCAACAGGGTTTTTTTATCAGTAAAGTGAATAGGAATTAGGCTGCCGGTGCTGATTGAGAGAACATTTTCCAACAGGCTTGTGTACAGGCAGCCTGCCCCTACATGGATCAAAATTCATCTGGTCCCTGCTGAATCGGACACATTTTAATCTATGTATGGCTGGCTTTAGAAAGGCAATTATACAGAGAGGAGATGCTGGCTAAAAAAGGAGAATACAAAATGTAATATTTCAAAACAAAAATATCAGTTGTTTTTAGTGTTTACCATAATAAAGAAAAAGACAACACACAAAGATATCCCTACTTTGAAAAAGTGACTGTTATTTTCAGATAAGCCCAATGAGTTATGACATGACTGACATGAAAGCCTTGTACACACGCTCGGTTTTCTCGGCAAGAAGCTGGCAGAGCTTTCTTGCCGAGTACACCGAGCGTGTGTACGAGGCTTTGTGGTTTCTCATCAAGAAAACTGCCCAGAATCTATACGAGAAAAATAGAGAACATTTTCTCTATTTTCTCATCGTGTTTTGCTGCTGAGAAACCCGAGCATCTGTATACTTACCTGTCGCCGTGGAAACCCTGCGCATGCTCGAAATGACTTTGACGCATGCACGGTAGCTTTCAAGGCATAGGTAGGGTGTAGCAAGATGGGGGCGACGGCATCGAATGTGACGAGTGCATGCTCGTCGTACTCGATGACGTCACCACGTTCGTGCCATTCAAAAGACCGGTGGTTCTTTTGAATGGTCCGTGTGTACACTCGGCCAGCAAGAGAATTTTGCCAAGAATCTCATCAGGAAAAACAACGTTTTTTTCCTGACGAGATTCTGGGCCATGTGTACAGGGCTTAAAGGATCACTAAAGAAATTTTTTTTTTTTTTAGCTAAATAGCTTCCTTTATCTTACTGCAGTACTGGTTTCATGTCCTTATTGTTCATTTTTGCTTTGAAGTTGCTGTAATCCTGCTCTGTTCTCCACACTTCCTGCTTGTCTGTTTCCTTATAACCACAGTACTGGGAGCTTTCTCACGGTGGTCTGAGCTGTCATTACTGTGTGTCTAAAACTTCCCAGAACCAATCAGATTCATTTTAAAAACAAAACACTGCCCTGGATTTGTTTGTTTTTGTTCTGTGTGTCTATTTCTACTTCACAGAAACATGAAGCCAGTTCAAAAGTGAAACTAACCTGCAGGAACATTATATGATTGATTTTTATCTATTTTAATCATTTTGAAAAGGAATAAGTTAACTTTTATGTCTCTATACCCTGTAAACAGTCATTTCAGCAAAAAAAAATTAATTCCTTTAGTAAACCTTTAAAGAGGTTGTAAAGGTTTGTTTTTATCGTCTAAATATGTTGCTTTAAGCTAGTGCATTGTTGGTTCACTTACCTTTTCCTTCAATTACCCTTCTAAAACATTTTTTTGTTTGTTTTCTTTGTCTGAATTTCTCACTTCCTGTTCCTCCTCAGTAAGGTGTTCAGTAAGCTGTTCTAAATGACTTTCCACCACTCGGATGATGGTGGAAAGCTTACTGAGGACAAACAGGAGGTGAGAAATTCAAACAAAGAAAAAAAACATTTAGAAGGAAAATCGAAAGAAAAGGTAAGTGAACCAACAATGCACTAGCTTAAAGGAACCTATTTAGAAAATAAAAGACAAACCTTTACAACCCCTTTAAGGATCCTTATCCCTGTATAACACTTCCTGAATTAAGAATCTTTCTTCTAATTAAGCTTTCTTTGAACAGCACTTAATTTTCTAAATATGTTTTTTTATTTTATTTTTTATTATTATTATTATTTCTTTATTTGTTAAGTGCAAATTGGAAAAAAAAATAGTATCAGTACTGTTTGTGGATGGCTGAATAAAAGAATGTATAACATAAAATAATGATGATAAATGGTCAATGACTAGATAAGTGAGTGTTAAGCTGACTTCACACTGCAAGACAACAGGACCACCAATACTATGAATTTTGGTTGATTCTATGAAACTGATGCCAGTACAGTATAGCTAAGAATAAGCAGGTTCTTGTATCATCCTTGAAGCTGTGCTGAATGTTCCTCATATCGGGCAGAAGGGTATCGATAGGGCCACCAAAGCCTTGAATTTTGGTTGGTTCCTCAGGAACGTGTTGAAAGTCAAACGGTCTGCTGTTGCCATTACAGTATAGCTAAGAATGAGTAGGTTCCTGTATAATTCTAGGAACCCTTCTGAATGGTCCTTTAGACCCTCATAAACCATTGGCTTCAATGGAATGTATTTTTCAATAATCCTAATTTTTGGACTTTATAGAACGGGTCTAGCACTTTCCTTACTGTACTTATGGACGAAAAGCCGCCCATCTTGCAGCCCAAGGACCACAAGCAGCTCTTTGACACTTGTTAAAGGACCCTCAGGTCCCATAGTCTGTAGAGAGAGTGGGAGCATTGATTTATAAAGGGGTATAAGCAGCGATCTCTACAGCTTCATGTAACACGTCCCCAGTCTCTGTCTTCTGCAGCATGTTTCCTACATAACCTGTGGCATTTATAAAGTTTCTGACCATCATTTTGTCTGTAGTTTTCCTTAATTTTCTTTCAAATTTTCCTAATTTTCTGTCTGGTGAACTCATTTCTACCAGCAAGTAGGGGAACATTTCTATAGCAGAGCCCCCATTCCATCCAAAACTAAAAAAAGAAAACATTTTGGTCATACAGTAAAACCTTGGTTTGAGAGCAACTTGGTTTAAGAGTGTTTTGCAAGACAAGCTACATTTTTAAAGAAATTTTGACGTGATATACAAGCGATGTCTTGATATAAGAGTAGCTTCATGTCACAACTGAGTACAATAAAACCTTGGTTTGAGATTAACTTGGTTTGAGAGCGTTTTGCAAGACAAGCAAAATGTCTTAATACATTTTGCCTTAATATACAAGCGATGTCTTGATATAAGAGTAGCTTCATGTCACAACTGAGTATAAAAGAGAAGTGAGGAGCCTCTAAGTGTAGCAATATGGTTACATTTAATGAAGGTACAACATTTAGCAACTTATTGCTACACTTAGAGGCGCCTCTCTTCTCTTTTATACCACCCTGTAAAAAAAATGCTTTGATATACAAGTGCTTTGGATCACAAGCATGTTTCTGGAAGGAATTATGCTCGCAAACCAAGGTTTTACTGTATAAAAGAAAGGCGCCTTTAAGTGTAGCAATATGGTTACATTTATTGAAGGTACAACATTTAGCAACATATTGCTACACTAAGGCCGCGTACACACGATCAGACATGTCTGATGAGACTTGTCCGACGTACCGTTTTCATCAGACCAAAATCCGATCAGACCAGAACGCGGAGACGTAGAACACAACGACGCGATGAAAAAACGAAGTTCAATGCTTCCAAGCATGCGTCGACTTGATTCTGAGCATGCGCAGGTTTTTGGTCCGATGATTTTGTTTTCTAACCATCGAACCTGTCCGACGGACAGGTTTCCATCGGACAGGCTTTAAAGCATGTTTTAAAACTTTGGTCCGCTGGAAAACGGTCCGATAGGCCGTACACATGACCGAACATGTCCGCTGAAACTGGTCTGCAGACCAGTTTCAGCAGACATGTTCGATGGTGTGTACGCGGCCTTAGAGACTCCTCTCTTCTCTTTTATACTCTGGAGCGCCTGCTGGATTTTGCTTCTTATCCCCTTGGGGAGGCTTCCATTTGTGGATGGACATTTTATGGTTACACAACCTTGCTAAGATCTTTTTATATGGACTATAAACTGAAGGACCTATAAATAAATGGTTGTGGAACGAATCATCTAAGTTTCCATTATTTCTTATAGGGAAATTTGCTTTAATATACAAGTGCTTTGGATTACAAGCATGTTTCTGGGAACGAATTATGCTCGCAATCCAAGGTTTTACTGTACTACATTTTAAATATCCTTATTTCTATCTCATTCAGTATGAGATCTGTACTTTATCTGTAAAGTTTTAAATGTACATCAATTCAGATTCAGAATAATTTATTATTCCCAAAGGGATTCCAAAGACAAAAAAACTTTTTTTGTGATCATTATGAATAAGCGAATAAAATCCTTTACCTTTTACGGTGCCTAGGAGGAAAATACTGATGATCCAGGCGAGCAACATCTGCAAAGGAAAGAGAATGGATTTAAAACGAGGATTTGGGCGTTCTTCATCCCTGGGTGATGGAATACAATGAATTCCACTCTCACCTCCGTCCCCACAGCACTCCACTCAGCTGCACTCATACCCGACATCTCAGAGTATATATAGAGGGAGGGAGGGGTCACTATACACAATGACCCCCAGCAGTATTAATCATTAAAGAGCATCTCTTCTTATTGCCACTATAAGAGTGTGTCACGGGATAATATCATCAAGAAAAAATCCCTCAGGATCAAAAAAACATAATGTATTTTTGTATTTTATTATTTTATTAGTTCTACCTGTTCTGTTCTTTAGGCTGTGGATTCAGTGGTCATTCTTAGTAAATCAGTTGTCATGAGATTAATCATTACGTTTGTATCATGTTACTTCAAGGTGTTGCACAAAAGATTTGCAGTAGAGCAATCAAAGTAGACAGGCATAATTGTGCTCATTCCTGGATGGGCAAGGTTGGGGATATAACAAATTAGTTTAACAACTATTCTGATGGGCCAGATGTGAAGGAGAGGAGTGCAGTGGGTGAGGGGTGGGGGCTGGGGGGGATGAATGTGAGAGGAGGGGGAATTTCAGAGGAAGGGGATTCAAGTATATTTGCAGGGATAGGCACTGGCCAAGGCTGTGGCGGACATTTTCCCAACCATCAAAAAACACTCTGGCCCAGATCCACAAAGAATTACGGCGGCGTATCTCTAGATACGCCGCCATAATTTCAAATTCCCACCGGCGTATCTTTGTTTTGTATCCACAAAACAAGATACGCTGGAATTACGCTAAGATACGACTGGCATAACGTTATTACACCATCGTATCTTAGTTGCATACTTACGCTGGACGCTAGGGGCGTAAGTTTTTCCGCGTTGAATATGCAAATGAG
Organism: Rana kukunoris; assembly: GCA_029574335.1. NCBI lineage: Eukaryota > Metazoa > Chordata > Amphibia > Anura > Ranidae > Rana > Rana kukunoris. The sequence continues at coordinate 24,985,141 of CM056056.1, read as the reverse complement.
CGAGTTACGCCAATCCACAAACGTACGAGCGGCCGGCGCATTCCTTTTACGTCGTTTGCGTAAGCGTAGGTCCGGCGTAAAGTTACCCCTGCTGTATAGAGGCGTACATAATGTTAAGTATGAGGAAATCTGCAGGGCCTGCATCCCTTCAGATGTGTTCCTATTGAAAGTATCTCTACAAAAATATAATTTTCGTTGCAGGGATGCCTCAAATGTCAAATCTGACTTGTATCTTTGACAGACTTCTGGGAAAATTGGTGAGCCAATCACACAAGCAGGAAATGATGTTTCTGGGGAGTGGTCAGTACACATTCTGTGTACAGAACACCTTCAGGTAGCCATATTGCAATGCTTTCTCAGAAAATTACAGCGCCTGCAGATTAAAAAGGAAAGGTCATTTTTAATAACTTTGAATTACAATATGATTAGTTTTACATCCACGTAAGAAGGCATAACTCCAAACGTTCTGAGAGGGGAATGAGGGAAACCTATTGTAAGGGTCGTGTAGAGACCCCCATTAATTATGTACTGTGCTTACTTTGTGCTTTGCTATAATTTAGGTTTGAGTTTTTCTTTAACATTGGCTTTTTAGCTGACCAGTATCATATGTGGCAACATTCTTATCATAGAAAAAGGTGATATAAAACGTTAGAACTAGAAATATATTTGGAGACGATTTAGGCAAAACACCCAGGCTTTGTTTATAAATACTGATAAATATTTCTGGGACATAATGGGAACATAATAGTATAGGAGTAATATATAGGGAGGACATCCTTAATGATAGAAAGGTACCATTAACTTGTTGTAAGTCAGGTTGGAGTATCCTTTCACCTATTAGCAAAAGTATGTAGGCATAGGACAGGCCCAATGGTGTCACTTGGGTTGGTGTCACACAGTGCGGAAAAAAAATGGTGTCACCCCCTCCACCAACTGTAATCCCCCTTCAGTACAGACCCCCCTTCCTCAGTACAGACCCCCTCCACTAAATACAGACCCCACTCCCGCAGTACAGACCCCCTCCCACTGTACAGACACCTCTCCTGCAGTATAGACCCCATTTTTTGCAGTGCAGACCCCCTTTTCTTGGTATAAAGTCCTTCAATAAGTACAGACCCCCCTCCCACAGACCCCTCTCCCTCAGTACAGACCCCTCTCCTGCAGTATAGACCCCCTTTTTTGCAGTGCAGACCCCCTTTCCTTAGTATAAAGTCCTTCATTAAGTACAGACCCCCCTCCCACAGACCCCTCTCCCTCAGTACAGACCCCTCTCCCTCAGTGAAGACCCACCTCCATCAGTATAGACCTCCCCCTCAGTACAGACCCCCTTCTTCCTCAGTATAGACATCCCCCTCCATCAGTATAGACCCCCCATGCAGACCCCCTCCCTCAGCATATACACCCCCCTCCATCAGCATAGACCCCCTCTGTGCAGACCCCCTTTATTAGCATAGACCCCCCTCAGCACAGACCCCCCTCCATCAGCATAGACCCTCCTAATTGCAGACCCCCTCCATCAGCATAGACCCCCCTCAGTGCAGACTTGTCCCTCCATCAGCATAGACCCCCCCTAAGTACAGACCCCCCTCTCCACTTGTGCTAGTAGCCCCCCCCTCCCATAGCACCCCAGCATATGTCCATGTACAAATACAGTACACTGTTCAGACCTCAGAGCAGTGCGGGATTGGCACAGCAGTGTGTCCCTCCACAGACTCCCTCATCCTGTGTATATGTAGTGTGGGAGGAGCTGCAGTGCAGATGGCTGGAGGGGCAGAGTACCGATCTGAGCCGAGAGCCAGGAAAAACCTATTTACGCGAACGGCACAACATTGTAGAGACACAGATCAGTGTGTTGTGCAATGTCGCTGCCCACGGGTCTCACCTCTCTGGCGGGTGTCACCCGGCTGTGGCTGGCACCCCCCGCCCCCTAGCAACGCCACAGGACATGACCATGCCACGTCCCCTTAAAGGAGAATCGTACAAAAGAAATTGATTGGTTAAGCTCACAAGTGATTTTTTACCACTATTATTCTGTATATTGTCTTTTGGAATTTACAAATGCAGCAATTTAAAAATTGGATTAAAGGTTTAGCCCTGTAAAACACTTTTTGATAGATAAATAATGCATTTTATATAAAACTATAAAGATCAGACCAGAATTAGGGACAAAAGAGGAGCTATGAGGGACTTTGTTCCAAATCAGGGACAGTTGGGAGCTATGAAGAAGGGAAGCTTTATTGTTCTTATTCCGAAGAGAAGTAACTCAAGCCTCACTCTCAGTAGCCATTAGATTGTTGACTATCATTATAGAATGAACGGCTCTCTTCATGGGCCATAATCAGTAGGCAGGAGGCTTGCCCCTAGTCCTCTCCAAAAGTCCTTTTCCTGGTTGGGTCTGTCATGCTTGTTTTCTCCCCCTTTTTTATAAGTGATCACATCATCTCTGGGGGGGGGGGGGGGGGGGGGGGGCTGTCAGCACAAGTCTGATCATTGGAGGAGAGTTTCAGCACAGCTATAAAACTGATCATGCTGTGCTCTCCTGCCTGGTGTGGTCAGTTTTTAATAGGAAAGCAGAGGGACTGGCAGGAACACCACCATTTCACATAAAGGAAGCAATACAAAGAGAACAGGAGACTTTCCCATACAAATACATGGTACAGCAGGCATATATCAGGAATATGTTGGGTTTACATACCCTTTAAAAAGGGCTGGGGAGGTGGATGTCGGAGAAGTTGGGGAATTCAGACAAATGAGGTGGCCTGGAAAGGGTGGATGTTAGCAGAGAGGGGAAGAGGAAGCTAGAGAGGGATCTATGTCAACAGAGGGGGGTGATGTGGCTGGGGATGAATGGATGTCTGTGATGGGAAGGCATGATTATGGGGAGAGATAGATGTAAGTAGAGGTAGGGTCATAGGTGTGCGCACAGGGTGTGCTGGGTGTGCCTGGGCACACCCTAATCAACCCATGTGCATTAGCATTATCCAGGGGTGGCACCAGGTGGGTGGTTGGGGTGCTAGTGGCCAGTGTAAATACCCCCCATTATATTAAAGGCTAGGCTCAACTGTAGGAACACATTACACCTATACTTAGGATGTAACGTAATATGCTCCCAATCAACTGTCCTCCACCATCAGAGCCTCCTCCCTGTGACAGCAGGTGGCATTTTTGTGTGTTTGAGCTTTGGGGTGCACACCCTAATGCAATAAGCTGCGCACACCTATGGGTAGGGTGAAGGCATGTCTATGGGTAGGAATGGATATGGATTAGGTAACCGAGAAGGATGTTAGTGGAGTGAAGTTCCCAGGGTAGTCAGAGAGGTATCAATGTCAATGGTGGGGGATAAGGGGGCTAAGGAGAGATAGATGTCAGAGGAGGGGTGAATGTCAGCTGGGGGGGGGGGGTGACAGTGGGATGAATTGATGTCAGCAGATAGAGGGTGAGGCATCCTGGGAGAGATAGGACAGCAGAGGCAAAGCACATTACAGGCTGACAACATGGATAACTGCAATAGATTCAGAATTAACGATTTGCCTAAGAAAAAAAGGTATATAGATGTGCACAACAGAAAAATGTGTTTTGTTTTGTTTCAGATTCATTCGTTAGGTTAATCATTTTGTCTTGTCTTATTTGTTTTGTTAGAAAGATTTATTTTTGGAATCCTTTTCGTATATTGTTGTTTTCAACTATGTTTTAATTCTATTTTATTCTATTCCATCCTATAAAGCAGCCTAAGTTGGAATCATCATCTTATTTCACTTTCCTTACCTTACTGTATTAATTACAATAGGTTTCCATTTCAGATTTGAATTCATTTTCAAATTCAAATTAATTTTTAAATTCATTTTCAAATAAAAAATTACATTTTAAATTCGAATTTGGATAATTCGTTTTCGTTATAATTTATTTTGGATTAATTTAAATTTGTTACTATTTGTCATTAGGAAACTTGGTACCTTGATCTGGACATCCTCTAAAACATGTGGGAGATACCGATGGATAAAATGTGTTTATTTTGTAAGGGGTTAGGTACCATCTGGTGTGTGACTTGATGGCTGTTTCTCTCGCTGAAATTGAGCGCGTACATTTCAGTAGGTTTTGGATCATAGTACTAGGTCCATTCTGGTGGTGTAAAAGATTGGTCCAAGTCAATTTCCCATTGAAGCTTTGGTTTTGACTTTTCTAAAGGAGAGAATTCAGTTCCTATGTTTTCATGCATAGTTGAGTCGCTTAGCCTTGTTTCCATGTCGGAGGAATGACATTTTGGCTGTCATTCTTCCATGAAGACCGATTCTGGCCAGACTTCTCAGGACAGTTGATGGGTGCACCTGGGTGCCACTGGTTCCTGCCAGTTGTGTGCTGATGGCACTGCTGGGCATCTTCCGATGTTGAAGAGAAATAAGCATGATTTGTCTTTCATCTGCTGCATTCGATTTCTTTGGACAACCATTGTGTCTACGTTCCTCAATGGTGCCCATTTCTTGGTGCTTCTTTAATAGAGCTTGGACAGCACACCTCAAAACCCCAGTCTGCTACACAATCTTTTCCTGTGGGAGACTTTGCTAATGCAGTATAACTGCCTTGTGTCTTGTTGCTGTGCTCAGTCTTGCCATGGTGTATGACCTGTGACATGAAACTGTCTAACACCACCTTACCTTAGCATGGTTTGGCTCTTCCACACCCAGTTGTAAGCCTCCTACACAGATGTTTCTGTTACAGTTAATGACTGTGTTTCAATCTACATATAAATGTAATGATCATTAACACTTGCTTGGTATAACTGATTAATCATACACCTGACTCTAAAAACCCATACACATGTGTTTGATCTGAAAAAAACGACCGTTTGTATGCTCCATCGGACAATTGTTTTTCAGTTTCTCAACGGACTAATGTTCGCTGTAAATGCTCTCGAACTTTCCGGGAAACAAATGTCCAATAAAGGATCATCCGATCGTGTGTACACAAGTCCATCGGACTAAAATCCAAAGTACAAATACGCATGCTCAGAACCAATGCTAAACATCAGACAACAATAGCAAAAGTTTCCCACAGGGTGGTCATAAAGAGCTGAAAAACTACGTGGTTTGGTCAATGTTGGCTGAAAATGTTCTGTCGTGTGTGTATACAGAACAAGTTCACGACCAACGACCCTTTGGACAAAAATCCACAGAAAAGTCAGATGGAAGTCTGATCGTGTGTACGAGACTTAAGCCTACAAAATTTCAGATTTTGTGCAAGTGTACAAAGTGTGCAAGTGTACAAAGTGTAAGAATTCATGCTGGTTTGAAGCCAAACTGTAGTTACACCAAATAGTTCACTGCTGTTCCTGAGACTGGGTTCTTTGAGGAGAGGATGGTGTACTGAGAGGATCTGCTGCGGGACAAGCTGCAGTCGCCTCAGAAAAAAAGATTGCCACACTGAGAGGTCTTGCTGCCGGTACCTAGCTGCCTACATCTGAGGGAGGATAGTTTGCTTCCACAGCTTACCATAGCGGAGGGACCAAGTCTCCAAGACCAGACATCTGGAACCACCATGCGGGTGGATTGGGACCTTTCGCCTGCCCAGGAGTGGTGAGAGGAGAATTGGCATTTTAACCCATTGCTACACTCTGCTCTGCTTAGACTGCCCCTCACCTAGTAGCCTACAGCTACACATCCACTCACTGTTAAAGGGACAGACCCTCAAGCACTTTTGTTAGAAGGGTGCCAGGAACTTTGCCATCACCCTTGAGTACCTTGTTCAGAGACACATCTGGGGTATCTTACCAGAGTGCGCTCAAGAACATAATTATTGAGTCAGTTGTGTCTAAATAGTGCCTAGTCTGGTTAAAACTTGGTTTAATGCTGTTATAATACAGTTTTGCCTTCTGGTGATAGGCCAGTATTCAAGTTATTAAATCTCAAAATTTTGCTTAAAGCACCACCCAAAAATAGAACATCCGCTTTTCGGTGTCACATTTGCGACCTTTCAGGGGGGAGGGGGGAGCAGATACCTGTGTAATACAGGTATTTTGCTCCCACTTCCTGGCATAGATACCCGAGCCACCCGCGGGTATCTATGCCACTTCTTTAACCCCCCCCCCGCTGTCTTCTGGGAGACACACAGGTCCCAGAAGAAAGCAGGGACCAGTAGGATCGCGCAGTGTGAGTCACGCATGTGCAGTGGCGAACCAGGAAGTGAAGTCGCAAGGCTTCACTTCCTGTTTCCCTTACCGAAGATGGCGGCGGCAGCAACCGAGAGCAGAGCGATATCTCAGCTTCGGGTGCTGACATAGCGGGAGCCCTGGACAGGTAAGTGTCCTTATTTTAAAAGTAAGCAGCTGCAGTATTTGTAATGGCGGAACTCCGCTTTAAGCTGCCCAGGTGTATATGGTCTCCTACCTCTAACTGGGCGTGCCAGTGGGGACCGAGTGGGTTTAACAGTCTTGGCAGAACAGAGGAACCATGGACATCAGCAGCTCCCTCGGGGGTGAACGCTACATCAGCTATAGAGGGCATAAATTACCTACAAATGTTTTTGCAAAGAAATGGATTTCACTGGAATTGTATTCTTCATCAAAATTACGAGTAGGGAAATAGCCCATAGCAGCAGAATAAAGCAGTAAAATTGTCAGAATCTTTATATTTAGTTAAAACAACAATAAAACAGCAATCTCAGCCTCTTAAGCTGCATTCACACCTAGGCGACCTGATCGCAGCGTTTTGTCCCGCAAATTGCGGCGACAAAACGCGGCGATTTAACCCCCATTTAACCCCCAGGTCCACATCATCTATGCCAAACGCCGAAACCGCCTGAAAAAAAGGGTCCGGGACTTGTTTTGAGCTTCAGGCGTACGGCGTTTCGGCGTGGAGATGTGAACCATCTCCATAGAGGGCAATGTAAAATCACCCCTCCAGTGTATTAGGGGCTGCTGCGGCGTCGGGCTTCAGGTGTTAAAACGCCTAGGTGTAAATGCAGCCTTATGAATAGAGATGAGCAAACGTGAGAGTTTTCAATTCCCCAAATTTTCAGTGAAGATCAGAGAATTTTCATGCAATTTTGCAATTTTTGTAAATTGAATCAGAGTTAATGGGAAAGGTGAACTTTTTGTTGCTACAGTGGGCCCGGAATGCCTCCTGCAGGCTATAGAAGCTTCTTTCAATTATACTGGATATGTTCTCGTGGCACAAGAACAACACCGGCCCCATTCTTATACTTTAAAAAAAAAAATGTAGAATACAAAAAAATGAAAGCAACAGTACACAAGTTCAAAGAACACTTGAAGTGGAACTTTAGGCCGTGTACACACGGCAGAGAACCTCAACGGGCAGAACACATCATTCCGCCCGTCGAGGTTCCCTGCCGGCCATCGAAATCGGCGACCCGCCCGTCGGGAATGGCAACCAGCCATTCTTCCAGGCGGGCCGTCGAGTAAATATAGAGCGTGCTCTCTATTTCTGCTCGACGGGCTTCCCGACGGGAAGCTCGCCGAGAGCGTACACACGGCTGAGGTCCTCGCTGGAATGCAGCTTCCAGCGAGGTTCTCGCTGGTTTCCAGCGAGAACCTCGGTCGTGTGTACACGGCCTCAGTCTTTAGTTTGATCTGCAATTGCCATGATGCTGCTCATGTGATCAGTTATGACACCAGCCATTTGATGGTTTGACAGTTTGGTTGAGGACATAACCAAATGTAACTTTTTTTGTTAAGTCGATGGGTATAATTCTGCTTCACTTTTACTTTGGCTCAGGGGCTCTGGCCTTCAGCAAAATGGCAGCCTCTAGCCAGAAGAGACAGGAACAATGCTGGAGGCAAAAGTTTGGTAGCATAATTATTAACCACTTAAGCCCTGAACCTGTTTTTCAGATTTGGTGTTTACGAGACTAAAACATTTTTTTTGCTATAAAATTACTTAAAACCCCCAAACATTATATATATTTTTTTCTAACACCCTAGAGAATAAAATGTCAGTCATTGAAATACTTTTTGTCACACCGTATTTGCGCAGCGGTCTTACAAGCGCACCTTTTTTGGAAAAAATCCACTTTTTTAAATAAAAAAATAAGACAACAATAAATTTGGCCCAATTTTTTTACATATTGTGAAAGATAATGTTACGCCGAGTAAAATGATACCCAACATGTCACGCTTAAAAATTGCGCCCGCTCGTGGCATGGCGTCAAACTTTTACCCTTAAAAATCTCGATAGGCGACGTTTAAAAAATTCTACAGGTTTCATTTTTTGAGTTACAGAGGAGGTCTAGGGCTAGGATTATTGCTCTCGCTCTAACGATCGCGGCGATACCTCACTTGTGTGGTTTGAACACCGTTTTCATATGCGGGCGCTACTCGCGTATGCGTTCGCTTCTGCGCGCAAGCAAGTCGGGACGGGGCGATTTAAAAAAAAAATATTTGTTTTTGTATTTATTTTTATTTATTTTACAATTTTTAACACTGAAATAAAAAAAATTAAAAAAATTATCACTTTTATCAATGTAAACATCCCTTGTAATAGAAAAAAGCATGACAGGTCCTCTTATATACAGTGCAGAAAATAAGTATTTGAACACCCTGCTATTTTGCAAGTTCTCCCACTTGGAAATCATGGAGGGGTCTGAAATTGTCATTGTAGGTGCATGTCCACTGTGAGAGACATAATCCAAAAAAAAAAATCCAGAAATCACAATTTATGATTTTTTAACTATTTATTTGTATGATACAGCTGCAAAGAAGTATTTGAACACCTGTCTATCAGCTAGAATTCTGACCCTCAAAGACCTGTTAGTCTGCCTTTAAAATGTCCACCTCCACTCCATTTATTATCCTAAATTAGATGCACCTGTTTGAGGTCATTAGCTGCATAAAGACACCTGTCCACCCCATACAATCAGTAAGAATCCAACTACTAACATGGCCAAGACCAAAGAGCTGTCCAAAGACACTAGAGACAAAATTGTACACCTCCACAAGGCTGGAAAGGGCTACGGGGAAATTGCCAAGCAGCTTGGTGAAAAAAGGTCCACTGTTGGAGCAATCATTAGAAAATGGAAGAAGCTAAACATGACTGTCAATCTCATTTGGGACTGGGGCTCCATGCAAAATCTCACCTCGTGGGGTCTCAATGATCCTAAGAAAGGTGAGAAATCAGCCCAGGACTACACGGGAGGAGCTGGTCAATGACCTGAAAAGAGCTGGGACCACCGTTTTCAAGGTTACTGTTGGTAATACACTAAGACGTCATGGTTTGAAATCATGCATGACACGGAAGGTTCCCCTGCTTAAACCAGCACATGTCAAGGCCCGTCTTAAGTTTGCCAATGACCATTTGGATGATCCAGAGGAGTCATGGGAGAAAGTCATGTGGTCAGATGAGACCAAAATAGAACTTTTTGGTCATAATTCCACTAACTGTGTTTGGAGGAAGAAGAATGATGAGTACCATCCCAAGAACACCATCCCTACTGTGAAGCATGGGGGTGGTAGCATCATGCTTTGGGGGTGTTTTTCTGCACATGGGACAGGGCGACTGCACTGTATTAAGGAGAGGATGACCGGGGCCATGTATTGCGAGATTTTGGGCAACAACCTCCTTCCCTCAGTTAGAGCTTTGAAGATGGGTCGAGGCTGGGTCTTCCAACATGACAATGACCCGAAGCACACAGCCAGGATAACCAAGGAGTGGCTCTGTAAGAAGCATATCAAGGTTCTGGCGTGGCCTAGCCAGTCTCCAGACCTAAACCCAATAGAGAATCTTTGGAGGGAGCTCAAACTCCGTGTTTCTCAGCGACCGCCCAGAAACCTGACTGATCTAGAGAAGATCTGTGTGGAGGAGTGGGCCAAAATCCCTCCTCCAGTGTGTGCAAACCTGGTGAAAAACTACAAGAAACGTTTGACCTCTGTAATTGCAAACAAAGGCTACTGTACCAAATATTAACATTGATTTTCTCAGGTGTTCAAATACTTATTTGCAGCTGTATCATACAAATAAATAGTTAAAAAAATCATACATTGTGATTTCTGGAATTTTTTTTTTTGATTATGTCTCTCACAGTGGACATGCACCTACGATGACAATTTCAGACCCCTCCATGATTTCCAAGTGGGAGAACTTGCAAAATAGCAGGGTGTTCAAATACTTATTTTCTGCACTGTATAAGATCTGGGGTCAAAAAGACCTCAGATCTCATATTTAGGCTTAAATGCAAAAAAATAAAATAAATGAAACTGTCATTTTTTCAAACGACAGAAAAAATAAATGTTTCTTTAAGACGCTGGGCGGGACTAACGTTTTGACGTCACTTTCGCCCAGCAGAGCTATGGGGACGGGTGAGGGACATTTTTCCATCAGTCAGCAGCTGACAGGACCCGATCGCCTCCTTAGCTACCGACGGCTATGGTAAGCGTTGGAGGGCGTGGGAGAGCGGCGGGAGCAGGGGGGCCTCTCCTGCCACCGATAACGGCGATCTCTCGGCGAATTCGCCGTGGAGACCGCCGTTATCGTGTGCAGGACCGCCCACTGAAGAGATGGATATCTCGGTTGTGGCAGCAGCTGCTGCCGTTACCGAGATATCCATCTTTAAAGTGCCGACGTATAACGGCGGTGGGCGGTCGGTAACTAGTTAATAAAGATGCACCAAAATTTGGGCCACCCAAGCAATTCGGATGAAAATTGTGTTATCGGCGTTCGGACAATAAGAGAAAAAGGTGGCGGTAATGGCACTGAAAATACACGCTATTTTGCTGTGAATTTACTGCAAATTCGTGGCATTTTACTGCAAATCCGCTGCGATTTTACAGCGATTTTGCACAAATTTTACCACAATTTTACTGTGATTATGGTGTGTTTTTCATAGGTCATTTGACTCAAAAACCTACATCAAAAAACATAACACAGGTGCATTAATGATGCGTTCTTGCTGCGTTTTCAATGCATTTCAACTGAGAAGTGCGTTTTTTTGGGCGTTTATTTTAAATGAACAAAAATTAACCAGGCTGGATTTTTAACACCACAATGGAAGCGCAACGGACCAGTGTGAAGACATACTTAGAATTTAAAGGGATTTTTCTTGAGCTTTTTATTAAGCTTTTCTTGTGCTAGGTGGCAATAATGGCCAACGATATATTCAGAGTCATTTAAATTCATGATACTTGTGTAGCAGTACCCCGAAGGAGCTGCTGGTTTGTTTTGGGTGGCATGTTACCTCATGTTTCTCCGCCGTCTAGGGTACTTGATGAGAGTTGTAGTAAATGGAATGTCCACAACAGGTGTCTTTTCTGTGCTTTTATTACCCAGCCGGGTAAAAACAATCAAACAATTAAAATGTGAAGGGATAGCAGAAATGGTGAACAACAGATTCAGGTGTATGTAGATGGGAAACAGTCCTGCTTCCAACGACACTTTACTTCTCCACTCCAGCCGGAATGGGTTTAGCGCACCTGAACAGGCCTCTCTCACAAGCCTGGCAGCCGGAATGTCACTCGGAAATTGGGGCTAAGTCTCTGCCACAGACCCTCCTAATGGTTGAAGAAACAAAATGGTGCAGAATCCTCTCTATTAGAGTCAACACCCGGATCTCCTTCAGGTAGATTTGGTTAGGTTACCGACTGATAGGCGCTCAACATCCAGCCTCTCAGTACCCAGTTTTCCTGGTCCCCCATGGATGGTCAGGCCCCTACTGGAACACCAGCCTCTCTTGGCACTCCTCAGGCAGACTCTCCACCGGACAGCTTCCTCCAACAGGACGGACAGCTCAGGACCTCAGCAGATTGGGGACCCAGTCGTTCACTGGGCCCCCGGTGGCAGATGGCCAATGTGGTCCCGGAACCAGGATCGCTGCGTAGCACGCACACCCTGGCTGGGAAGGCCATTTGTCGGGGTGCTGGGGAATGGCTACCCTGAAGGTGGGCACCACATGGGAAAAAGGCCCAAGAAAATGGCGTCTGCCCCATAAATTCCCCTCCCCAGCATGCACAGCAAGGAAGCCTCCTCCTGATAGGCTGCCGGGAAGAAGCATTCAAACCCTTGACTCGCTGCTGCCACCTGTCGGTCTGGGGTGTGATCAGCACCCCAGAAACGACAGCATGAACCCACAGCACAGCCAAAGCTGAGACAGAGGCTCCAAATTTAAACAGATTAACCTGGTCAGAGTCACCTAACTTTCTGACCCCCTCTAAATGTACACTAGCACCGGTTCTGAAAGTAACCAGGCGCTACACAAATTAAAAAGTAAAATATAATACAATTATATATAATAAAATATACATATTTTTTAGAAACTGTCATTTTCAGTTTCAGTTTCGGTTTTCCTGCCAAGTGCATCGTGCTTTTTTGGTTTCGGCACCAAAATTTGCATTCGATGCACCTCTATATTGTGAAATGATGTTCCTTGCTAAAGAACATTATTTTTTATCACGTTGTAATGGATAGAGTTCCCCTTTAAGGAAAACTTACAAAGAATACAAAGACCACTTATGTATGAAACAATGAATGTGAGCTGAGCTTCCCTTCAGGCTTGCAGAGTTGTTCAGGTTCCTCTCCTGTACAGAAATTACTTACTCTGATTTCACTGCACACTGTGAGCTTCTTACAATGTGAATTAGAAGCTGCAGCAAGTCAGATAGAGCCCACCTCATTTCCTGGCTGGAGGACGTTCAGTATCTTCAACCACTTCAACCACTTGTCGACCATCGCATGTACATTTATGTCGGCAGAATGCACGGCTACGCAAAGGGACGTACCTGTACGTCCCTTTGAAATTTCCACCGTGTGGGCTTGCATACACCCCCGCCGACTCGATGTCTGCCGGGGTGCCTGCGATCGTCTCACGGAGCGGCAGAACAGAGAGATGCCTATGTAAACAAGGCATTTCCCTGTTCTGCCTAGTGACAGGACAGTGATTTACAGCTCCCTGTCATCAGGAGCAGTGATCAGCGTCGTGTCACTTGTAGTCCAGCCTCCTCACAGTTAGAATCACTCCCTAGGACACACTTAACCCCATCATCGCCCCCTAGTGGTTAAACCCTTCCCTGCCAGAGTCATTTATACAGTACGCAGTGCATTTTTATAGCACTGTTCGCTGTATAAATGACAATGGTCCCAAAAATGTGTCAAAAGTTTATGATGTATCCACCATAATGTCGCAGGCACGATAAAAATTGCAGATCATAGCCATTACTAGTAAAAACAATTATAAATAAAATGCAAGAAATCTATCCCCTATTTTGTAGACGCTACAACTTTTGCGCAAACCTATCACTATACGCTTATTGATTTTTTTTTTTTACCAAAAATATGTAGAGGAATACGTATCGGTCTAAACTGAGAGACTTTTTTGATATATTTTTGGGGGATATTTTTTATAGCAAAAAGTAAAAAATATTGCATTTTTTTTTCAAAATTGTTGCTCTTTTTTTGTTTATAGCGCAAAAAATTAAAACCTCAGAGGTGATCAAATACCATCAAAAGAAAGCTCTATTTGTGGGGAAAAAAGGACGTCAGTTTTGTTTGGGTGCAGAGTCGCACGACCGTGCAATTGTCAGTTAAAGCGACGCAGTGCCGTATCGCAAAAAATAGCCCGGTCACTGGGCAGCCAATTCTTCCGGGGCTAAAGTGGTTAATTAATTTGACTTTTGCTGAGAAAAAAAACCTTTCCCTCTGGGTGATCTATGTACATTGCAAGGATTTTTTTTTTTCTTTTTGTAAATTCTTCATTCAAAGCGGATTTCCAGGCTTTTTTTTGTTTGTTAGAATTCAGCAGCTACAAAAAGTGTAGCTGCTGACCTTTATTAAACAAACACTTACCTGTCCCAGGGTACAGAGAGGCAGCCGCACAGAGCGTTGTTCCTCTCTCCGCTCCTCTCCTCTGCACCTCCATTGAAACTGTGGGCACCCAGCTGTGACAGCTTGTGGCTTAATGGCCGGGCGCGCACTGCGCATGTGCGAGCCACACTGCGCCAGGACAGACAATCTTCTGGGACCGGTCATGAGTCCCAGAAGATTGCAGAGAGGGAGGGGCTGTCTAGGGGGAGAGGAGGAGTCGCCTAGGCGGCCCATAGGCAGTAGCAGGAAGTGGGACAGGAAGTCTCACTGAAAACTAAGCACCCACTCTCTCCCAAAAGGAGCGAGGAGTTCAGGTTGCCACATGTCCAGGATTCACCCTGACAGTCCAGGTTTTGAATCATATGTCCAGGATTCAGGTGGACTGAAACCCAGACACGATTTTAAACCTGGACTGTCCGGATGAATTCTGGACAGGTGGCAACCCCAGGTTGAAAATAAATAAATAAATAACCTTGCTTAATGTTTTCGGGTTTGGCTTGAAGAAAAGGTGGCAAACCTACGAGTAGTGCCTAAAGTGGAAATTCCACCTTTGGGTGGAACTCTGCTTTAAGTAAAGAATTTAGGTTTGACAATAAAATACATATATGACTGCAATGTACACAGTGGGCCGGATTCAGATACATTTGATGTATCTGTCCGGCGGCGTAGCGTATGCTGTTTACGCTACGCCGCCGTAAATATTATGGGCAAGTGCCTTATTCACAAAGCACTTGCTCCATAATATGCGGCTGCGTAGCGTAAAGTGCACGACGTAAGGCCGCGCAATTCAAATTTGTGATGTGGGGGCGTGATTCATATAAATGAATCATGACACCACGTAATTGACATTTTTTTTGGACGGCGCATGCACCGTCCGTGGACTTTCCCAGTGCGCATGCGCGAAATCACGTCGCTATTTGTCAATGTAAACGACGTGAATGTACCTAACATCGAGCCCTATTCCCGAACGATTTACGCAATCGACGTAACCGACGTACAATTCGACGCTGTCCCGACGTCCATACTTAACATTGGCTACGCCTCCTATAGCAGGTATATGCCGCTATAACGCTTACGCAAACAACGTAAACTACGACGGCCGGCCGCAAGTACGTTCGGGAATCGCCGTAAATCCAATATTTACATATTTGACGCGTAAAACGACGGAAGCGCCACCTAGCGGCCAGCATAAAGACTACAACTAATATATGACAGTGTAACAGAATTACACCGCTCGTATATTTGCAGAATTCCGGCGTATCTTCTTTTCTGAATAGCAAAAAAAGATACGCCGGGTATTCTTAGTATTTACGCATCGTATCTCTAGATACGCTGACGTAAATACTTTCTGAATCCGGCCCAGTATCTGTAAATGTAAAACATATCTGAGTAATGAACAATATAGTTCAAATGTCACAACTAATTAATAAACAAGTAAAAAACAATTATAACATGTGTAATTAGTTAGAGGAAATAAAAAGGAAAAACCAAAATAATTTCCTTCATATTTATTCCTTAAATGTGTAAATAAAAAAAAACAAAAAGAAAAAGGGGATGCGGTTTAGAGGATAGGGACAAAAAATTATGGAGCAACCAGAATGTCATAAATCAACTGCTTGTGCACTTTAGGAATGGAATTCTGCTATCCATGGCTCTGTTAGGCTGGATTCACACCTATGCTGATCTGCAAGATGCAAAAATGCAAAAGTGTGAATCAAGACTTATGCCGCATACACACGACCGGATTTTCCATCGGAAGAACCTTGGATGGTTTTTCCGACAGAATTCCGCTCAAGCTTGGCTTGCATACACCACCGCCAAGAACGCGGTGACGCACAACACTATGACAAGCCGAGAAAATTATGTTCACCGCTTCTGAGCATGCGTCAAATTGTTTCCAAGCATGCGCCGGAATTTGGTGCGTCAGAATTTGGCGCGTCGGAACTGCTACAGACGACCGGATTTGAGAACCAGCTCTCAATCTTTTGTTCGAGGAAATTCCAACAGTAAAAGTCAGATGGAGCATACACATATACACCAACCAAAGGCTCACATTGGATTTTTCTTGTCGGAATTTCCAATCGTCGGTACGCGGCGTTAGAGAGGTTTCTAAAAGTAAAAGAAAGTTGCGTATTCTGGGCTGTCCCCAGACACAGAAATAGGGTGAAATCTTCCAATCGGGAAACAAGTTATGGCAACAACCAGAGATTTCCTCACTTTGGAGGGAATTACTCTCACTTCCTATTTTGGTGATGGGACATGAAGTGAAGGAAAACCACCCCAATGGGGTAGAGATGGCAAGAAATAAACTTACCTTATCCAAAATGAAAAAATAAATAAATGCCTATAGTTGACTATAATAAAATAGAATAACATGCTGTTGAGTCAAAATAAAAAATAATAAATGTAATAAAATATTTAAAAATAATAATATGGAATATAAAATAAATTAAATAAGTAAAATAAAAATAAATAAGTGAATTTGTCAGAATTGGTTTATGGCCTAAAGCAACAATAAAACAGCAAGTTGAGCTCACAGTGTTGATCTTATGTGGCAGTGTTTCCTATGTCCAGAGCAACGTATACGATGATATTGTGGCAGAGAGGACCATGGGAAAATGTAAAGAATGAACAGATGGGGACGGGTTACCATAACTTCTTATAAATAAAGTCCCAGGACAGCAGATAAGTGTGCACTCTCAAGGCTCTCTGGAAAAGTCAATCTATAAGATTAGATGCCCTGTCTAACATAGCCATATGATACATATTTTACTCTACTTGATTTTATATATATATATATATATATATATATATATATCACTAGTGTATAGAACTACTTGTTATTACCTCTCAATTACCACCCATGTGGCCCAAAATTCTTTCAATCATCACAAAAAATAATCTTTACATGTGACAACACTGAAGAAATTAGACTTTGCTACAATGTAATGTGAGTGTACAGCTTGTATAATGCCTTGTACACACAATCGGAATTTCCGATGAAAAAAGTCAGACAGATTTTTTTCATCGTATATTCAGACAGTGTGTATGCCCCATCAGACTTTTTCCGTCGGCAATTCCGACAGAATTAGAAAGAGAACATCGGATATTCCGTTCATCTGTATGTAACTCCGACGGAGAAAAAACACGCATGCTGGGAAACAAGTGGACGCATGCTCGGAAGCATTTAACTTAATTTTTCTAGACTCGTCGTAGTGTTGTACGTCGGACGGTTGGAATTTGGTGTGTTTGCAAGACAGCTTGAGCGGAATGCCTTCGGAAAAACCCATGGGAGTTTATTCCAACGGAAAAAATGATCGTGTGTACGGGGCATAACGTGCGACGTGGCTCCCAAACAAAATTGACGTCCTTTTTTTCCCCACAAATAGAGCTTTCTTTTGGTGGTATTTGATCGCCCGTGCGGTTTTTATTTTTTGCGCTATAAACAAAAAAAGAGCGACATATTTTTGGTAAAAATTTTTTTTTAAAAAAATCGCAATAACCGTATAGTGACTGGTTTGCGCAAAAGTTATATTGCCTACAAAATAGGGGACATAATTATGATTTATTTATTTATACATTTTTTACTAGAAATGGATTTTTTTTCGGGACTGGGACATTATAGTGGACACATCGGACACTTTTGACACATTTTTGGGACCATTTACATTTATACAGTGAACAATGCTATAAATATGCATTGATTACGGTATAAATGTAACTGACAGGGAAGGGGTTAACCACTAGGGGGCGGGGAAGGGGTTAAATGTTTCTCCTACATTGTGTTCCAACTGTGGGGGAAGGGGACTGACTGGGGGAGGTGACCGATTGTGTCCCTATGTACAAGGGACACAGCATCGGTCTCCTCTCTCCCTGACAGGGACGTGAAGCTCTGTGTTTACACACAGAGCTCCACGTCCCAGCTCAATTGTAGGCAATCGCGTGTGCCCATTGGCCATCGTGGCCACCGAGCACACGCACGGTGTTCTAAGTGACGCGACGGGTGCGCGCGTGCCCCGCCGGCGGCGCGTGCGCCCCGAGCAGCTTAAAGTGACAGGACTACATATGACGTCCTGTCAGGAACATAGAGTATCCCGCCTGCCGTCATTTGGCGGCGGGTGGGTATCAAGTGGTTAAATTTGTTTAGTTAAGTTTGTTGCATTCATTACATTCGTTTTCGGGATTCATTTTGTATTCGAAAAAATTCTACCGCATTCGAAAAAAACTGTACCGCATTCGAAATAATTCTAACGCATTCGAAAACAAATCTACCGAATTCGAAAAAAAAAATTATCAAATTCGAAATAATGCTACCACATTTAAATAAAACTATATATAACCATTTCCGGAAATTCGAATATAGAATGAAATCGAATTTGAATAGAAAAAAATTGTATAGAAAAACAAATATAAAAATATTTTATATATTCATATATATTTATATATAACATCTTCTGAAATTCGAATTTCATATAGAATGAAATCGAATATAGAATGAAATTACAGGGAGCGCCTGTCCACTGACTCGGTCAATCGACTGACTTGCATAAAAATTAATCAGTCTTGGAACACCACCAGCTACCAAGCACCTGATGCTAATGTAACCGAATATTTTTTTTTTTAAATGTCAGATCCCTTCAATACTGCCTATGCTGATGCTGAGTGACTATCCTGTTATGCTGAGTGACTATCCTCTTCCTTCTCAATGATCTTGTTGATAGCTTGTAAGAACAGTTTTGGTTCTGGGCACCGCCACCAGTGGCTAAGGCCCAATTTTTCAGCCCCTGTTTAACAGGGGCGTGTAATTACAATTTTTAATGCAATACTTTGCAGCAGGGCTCATTCCTGCGCTCCAACTACAGTATCTGTGAGGGCTTGCAGTGTTGTGGCACCAGTAGTGTTGAGCAGAATACGCCATATTCGATTTCGCGATATTTCACGAATATATAGAAGAATATTCGTGAGATATTCGTTAATATCGAATATTCGTGATATTTAAAAAAAAAAAAAATTTTGTGAAATTTCGCTAATGCGAATGCGAAATTTCGCTAATGCGAATGCGAAATTGATTGTGAAATTCTCGTCAACACGCGAAAACAGAGATAATTTCCTGGATTACTAAACTAATAGGCACTAAACACTAACTCTACTTACACAAACTTATATGACTAAACTAAAGCTAATTTATTTTTTTTATTTTTTTTATACACAAAACACAGAAGGGCAGAGAAAGTATTCGCGAATATTCGTAATATGAATATTCGCATTGCGAAGATTCGGCAACATAAAAGGATCGCCTCAGCTACTCGGCCCAGGGTCTCTAATCATACCAGCAGGCCCGGACTGGCCAACCGGGATACCGGGAAAAATCCCGGTGGGCCGGCTGCCTGGCTGCTCCTGGAGGCCGCTGTGAGGGCAGCGGCGCCAGAAAGAAATATGGCTGCGGCCGGGCCGACCGACATGCAACTGCGCGTGCGCCCGCGGCTCAGAGGCATAGCAGTGACAGCACACGCAAGACCCGAAGCTAGCCGAGTGCTCGAGACAGCTCGTACAGGCTCGGCAAGCTTCGGAAATGCGGGCGCATGCGCAGTGACACAACGGCGCCGGGCGGGCGCCATTTTCAAAATGCGCGCCGCTGACTAAGGTGAGGTCTTCCTACATCCCCTCCCTGCCGGCAGCGTCTGAACTCCTCCCCCCCCTCCGACCTCCTGACCGCCCATGCATCCTCTGACCTCCTGCCCCCCCCTCTGCAGCACCTGACCTCCTGCCCCCGCCCTGTTCCCCACTCCACAGCACCTGACCTCCTGCCCCCCCTGCAGCCTCTGACCTCCTGCCCTCCCCCTCTGCAGCCTATGACATGTCCCCTCTCCACAGCCTCTGACGTCCTGCCCCCCCTCTTCTGCAGCCTATGACCTCCTGTCCCCCCCTCTGCAGCCTATGACCTCCTGTCCCCCCCTCTGCAGCCTCTGACCTCCTGCCCCCCCTGCAGCCTCTGACCTCCTGCCCACCCTCTGCAGCCTATGACATGTCCCCTCTCCACAGCCTCTGACCTCCTGTCCCCTCCCCACAGCATATGACCTCCTATCCCCCCCTCTGCAGCCTATGACCTGTCCCCTCCCCACAGCCTCTGACCTCCTGTTCCCCCTCTGCAGCCTCTGACCTCATGTTCCCCCCTCCACAGCATCTGACCTCCTGCCCCCCCTGCAGCCTCTGACCTCCTGTCCCCCCCTCTGCAGCCTTTGACCTGTCCCCTCCCCACAGCCTCTGACCTCCTGTCCCCCCTCTGCAGCCTCTGACCTCCTGTTTTCCCCCCTCCACAGCATCTGACCTCCTGCCCCCCCTCTGCAGCACCTGACCTCCTGCCCCGCCCTGTTCCCCACTCCACAGCACCTGACCTCCTGCCCCCCCTGCAGCCTCTGACCTCCTGCCCCCCCTCTGCAGCCTATGACATGTCCCCTCTCCACAGCCTCTGACCTCCTGTCCCCTCCCCACAGCATATGACCTCCTATCCCCCCCTCTGCAGCCTATGACCTGTCCCCTCCCCACAGCCTCTGACCTCCTGTCCCCCCTCTGCAGCCTCTGACCTCCTGTTTTCCCCCCCTCCACAGCATCTGACCTCCTGCCCCCCCTCTGCAGCATCTGACCTCCTGCCCCCGCCCTGTTCCCCACTCCACAGCACCTGACCTCCTGCCCCCCCTGCAGCCTCTGACCTCCTGCCCCCCCTCTGCAGCCTATGACATGTCCCCTCTCCACAGCCTCTGACCTCCTGTCCCCTCCCCACAGCATATGACCTCCTATCCCCCCCTCTGCAGCCTATGACCTGTCCCCTCCCCACAGCCTCTGACCTCCTGTTCCCCCTCTGCAGCCTCTGACCTCATGTTCCCCCCTCCACAGCATCTGACCTCCTGCCCCCCCTGCAGCCTCTGACCTCCTGTCCCCCCCTCTGCAGCCTTTGACCTGTCCCCTCCCCACAGACTCTGACCTCCTGTCCCCCCTCTGCAGCCTCTGACCTCCTGTTTTCCCCCCTCCACAGCACCTGACCTCCTGCCCCCGCCCTGTTCCCCACTCCACAGCACCTGACCTTCTGCCCCCCTGCAGCCTCTGACCTCCTGCCCCCCCTCTGCAGCCTATGACATGTCCCCTCTCCACAGCCTCTGACCTCCTGTCCCCTCCCCACAGCATCTGACCTCCTATCCCCCCCTCTGCAGCACATGACCTGTCCCCTCCCCACAGCCTCTGACCTCCTGTTCCCCCTCTGCAGCCTCTGACCTCCTGGTCCCCCCTCCGCAGCATCTGACCTCCTGCCCCCCCTGTTGCCTCTGACCACCTGTCCCCCCCCCCTCTGCAGCCTCTGACCTCTTGTTCCTCCTCTGCAGCATCTGACCCCCTGCAGCCTATGACCTGTCCCCTCCCCATAGCCTCTGACCTCCTGTTCCCCCTCTGCAGCCTCTGACCTCCTGTTCCCCCTCTGCAGCCTCTGACCTCCTGTTCCCCCTTTGCAGCCTCTGACCTCCTGTTCCCCCCTCCACAGCCTCTGACGTCCTGCCCCCCCCTCCTCTGCAGCCTCTGACCTCCTGTCCCCCCTCTGCAGCCTATGAACTGTCCCCTCCACACAGCCTCTGACCACCTGCTCCCCCTCTGCAGCCTCTGACCTCCTGTCCCCTCCTCTGCAGCTTTTGATTTCCCCTGTACTATCCGCAGCCTCTGACCATCTCTTGTCTTATATCAGATCTGAAGCAGAGTCGAGAGTGGGAGTGCTGCCAGGATGCGGGTTCATGGGAAAAGTCAGACATGTATTGACTGGAGAGGAAACTATGGGACCAAGCTGGAGCCGAGTGACTGAGCCACGCATGGTGCACCCGAAAGGAGGTCAGTGACAGCACCGCCAGGCCAGTCTGAGGGGGGGGGGGTGTCAATACAATATTGTAAGGGGGCACTGATCTAAAGGTTCCCCCCTTATATCAGTAAACCCCCTTACCTTAGTGTTCCCTTTCTGCGTTAGGTGGTCTCTGGTCACTCTGATGTAAAGGGGAATGCAGTGGACTCTGATATAAGTGTGGTCTCTGGTCACACGTGCCCACCTTTATATCAGAGTTCGACCCCTTTCACACTGAGACGCTTTGCAGGTGCTATAACACTAAAGATAGCGCCTGCAAAGTGCCCTGAAAGAGCCGCTCCTGCCCATTGAAATAAATAGGCACCGCAGCTATACTGCCGGCAAAGCGCATGATGTTGGGCTGGTATAATGCTATGGGGCTGGTAGGAAATAATTTCCAGGGCTGGTTTTTATTCCCAGTCCGGCCCTGCATACCAGCAATGCTTTTAGATGTCGATGGAGATCACTAGGATGTGATCTGTTTTAAAAATTAATTTGAAAAAATATGAATATTCGCAATATCGAATATTTACCGCGATATTCAATTTATTCGCAAATACTCAAATATGCAATATTCGTTACGAATATTCGCAATGCGAATATTCGTGAGCAACACTAGGCACCAGCACCAATGCCTAAGGCCCCATTTTTCTGCCCTGTTCAACAAGGGCATGTAATTACAATTCTTGATCCAATATTTCACAGCAGGGCCCATTCCTGCGCCCACCAAGAGTAACTGTGAGGGCTTACAGTAGATCACAAGCTGTTATTGACTCGGCTGGCTAAAATAGCCAAAGTCGCAGAAAGCGATCTATCCTGGCTCTCCTCTTTTTTGGAAAACCGATCGCAAATAGTGAAGCTAGGACCCTTCACCTCGGAAAAACGCACATTATCGTGCGGGGTCCATCGAGGATCTCCCCTGTCGCCGATGTTATTCAACATCTATGTGCGTCCTCTTTTCGAAATCATCAGCAGCCAAAAACTGCTATATCACTCATATGCAGACGACACGCAACTGTACTTCCGCATTTGCAATAAGAAGGATCACCACCTCAATCTAGAGACCTGTCTCTCTTTGATAGAGGACTGGATGACAAAGAGTTATCTCAAACTCAACGGAGCGAAAACAGAACTTCTTCTGTTTCACGCCAAGCATAGGAATCAACCGACAACAACTTGGATCCCCCCGCCCATTCTGGGCAAAACCATCACCCCTAGCTCCAAAGTCAAAAGTCTTGGGGTCATCTTTGACTCCTACATGACAATGGACGCACAAATAGGGTTAGTTGTCAGCGGATCTCACCATCTGCTGCGCCTACTACGCAGACTCACTCCTTTTATTCCCAAGAAAGACATAGCGGTCGTGGTGGGAGCGATTGTAAACTCCAGACTGGACTATGCAAATGCTCTTTACCTCGGACTCCCCAAGTACCTAATCGCTCGTCTTCAAGTCGTTCAAAATACGGCCGCCAGACTTGTGACTGGGAAAAAACCCTGGGAATCAATCTCACCTTCACTGAGATCCCTTCACTGGTTACCAGTTAAAGACAGAATCACCTTTAAAGCACTCTGTCTAACGCATAGATGTATCCATGGGAATGCTCCCCATTATCTATGCGAAAAAATAAAAGCTCACAATCCCAATCGTATTCTACGATCCACCAATCAAAATCGGCTTCTGATACCGAAAGCCAGATACAAGTCCAAAGGAGACAGGAGATTCGCTGTCCAAGGTCCCAGACTATGGAACGCCTTACCAGCCAGCATTCGGTTGGAGGAAAACCACTTAGTCTTCAGGAGAAAGATCAAGACTCATCTCTTTTGATCTCAAAGGAGACAGGAACAACAAGCGCCCAGAGGCGATTTACTTTGCATGTGCTGCGCTATATAAGTTTTCATTCATTCATTCATTCATTCACAGTGTTGTGGCAACACCACCACCACCACCACCCCCGGCCCAATTTTTCTGCCCTGTTCAACAGGGGCATGTAATTACAATTCTGGATATAATATTTCACAGCAGGGCCCGTTCCAGCGCCCACTAAGAGTAACTGTGAGGACTTACAGTGTTGTGGCACCAGCACCACCACAACCAAAGGCCCAATTTGTCTACCACTGTTCAACAATGGCTTGTAATTACAATTCTTGATATACAGTAACAGTTCACTACAGGGCATTGCAGCGCCCACCAAGAGTAACTGTGAAAGCTTACAGTGTTGTGGCAACACCAACACCTAAGGGCCAAATTTCTGCAGAGTATATACGGCAGGTCCCTACTTTCAAACATCCAACTTACAAATGACTCCTACTTGCAAACGGAAGGAGACAACAGGAAGTGAGAGGAAATCTACCCCTAGGAAGGGAAAATCTCTCCTGTAAGAGTTATTATGGGAAAAAAGATGTCTCCTCTCCACTGATGCTTTATCACCAATCCTTGTTTCACGAAAAAACCCAAGTTTTCAAAAACATTTGTCATTGGGACAGAAAGTGAGGTGAAATCTTCTGAACGGGGGCACAGACAGCAAAACAAATGTTACAGGGGTGATAACCCTTCCCTATGTTTTCCAAAAGCTTAAAAATAGATTTTTTGGCTGGAGCTACACTTTAAAAATTTACCAGTTCAAAATTACAAACAGATTCTACTTAACAACAAACCTACAGTCCCTGTCTTGTTTGCACCTCCTATATACTGCTGTTCAGAGTATATACTGTAGGGCCTGGGGGGCTTTGCTTTTTCTAATTTGGGTGCAGGGTTCCCCTCAATATCCATACAAGACCCAAAGGGGCTGGTAATGGGCTGGTGGGGGGGGGGGTCCCATGCCATTTTTCTCAATGCAATGATTTTCATCCATATTGCCGGGACCAGACATTACATTAACCACATGAGATCCGCCCCATCGTCAAAATACGTCATTTTTTTAAAGATGGATATCTCGGTAACGGCAACAGCTGCTGCCACATCCGAGATATCCATCTCTTCATGGGGCGGATATGTACACGATAATGGGGGTCCCCGCACGGATTCGCTGCAAGATCGCCGTTATCGGTGACGGGAGAGGGTGCCCCCCCCCCCTCCCGCCGCTCTCCCACACCCTCCGCCGCTTACCGTTGCCGTCGGTAGCGGCGGAGGCGATCGGGTCCGCTCGTCGTCTGTCCGGGGATGCGACTGAGGGAAAAATGTCCCTCAGCCGTCCCCATACCTCTGCTGGGCGGAAGTGACGTCAAAACGTAAGTCCCGCACAGCGTCTTAAAGAGACATATTTTTTGTTTACTTTATTTTTATTTATTTTTTTCTTTTGCATTTAAGTCTAAATATGAGATCTGAGGTCTTTTTGACCCCAGATCTCATATTTAAGAGGACCTGTCATGCTTTTTTTCTATTACAAGGGATGTTTACATTCCTTGTAATAGGAATAAAAGTGATCATTTTTTTTTTTTATTTCAGTGTAAAACATTTAAAAAAAATTAAAACAAATAAGAAAACAAAAAAATTTTTTTTAAAACGCCCCGTCCCGACGAGCTCGCGTGCAGAAGTGAATGCATATGCGAGTATCGCCCACATATGAAAACGGTGTTCAAACCGCACAAGTGAGGTATCGCCGCGATCGTTACAGTGTGAGCAATAATTATAGCCATAGACCTGTATCTCAAAAAATGCAACCTGTAGAATTTTTTAAACATCGCCTATCGAGATTTTTAAGGGTAAAAGTTTGACGCCATGCCACGAGCAGGCGCAATTTTTAAGCGTGACATGTTGGGTATCATTTTACTCGGTGTAACATTATCTTTCACAATATATAAAAAAAATTGGGCCAAATTTATTGTTGTCTTATTTTTTAATTCAAGAAAGTGAATTTTTTCCAAAAAAAGTGCGCTTGTAAGACCGCTGCGCAAATATGGTGTGAGAAAAAGTATTGCAATGACTGCCATTTTATTCTCTAGGGTGATAGAAAAAAAATATATAATGT
Organism: Rana kukunoris; assembly: GCA_029574335.1. Taxonomy (NCBI): domain Eukaryota; kingdom Metazoa; phylum Chordata; class Amphibia; order Anura; family Ranidae; genus Rana; species Rana kukunoris. Next base: position 24,959,501 of record CM056056.1, on the reverse strand, counting down.
TTGGGGGTTTTAAGTAATTTTCTAGCAAAAAAAAATGTTTTAGTCTCGTAAGCACCGAATCTGAAAAACAGGCTCGAGTCTCAAGTGGTTAAGGCCGCGCGCAGTTTTAAACAACTGTTTTTCCTTTAGAAATGTCATTTTGTGCAAGGACAGTTCTAAACTTGAGAAACACGCGCCACTTTACAGGCATACTATAGACAACCCCAGGGTATGAAATTTAAAGGAATATTTCACACCTTTTTTTCACTTTAAGCATCATAAATCACTGCTCCCGAAAACATAGCAGTTTTTAAAACTTTTTTTTTGCATTGATACACGTCCCCTGGGGCAAGACCCGGTTACCCAGACCCTTTTTATGACAATAACTTGAATATTAGCCTTTAAAATTCGCACTTTTGATTTTGAGCGTTTGAGTCCCATAGACTTTAATAGGGTTCTAAAGTTTGCGCAGACTTTGGTCCATTCGCAGGTTCTGGTATGAACCGAGGGCTGTTCAGCTCATCCCTAGTTAGGACACATGTAATACATAAACACCTATTACACATCCTTACACACACCACAAGTAGAAGAAGTTGCCATAGAGCCCCTTCCAGCCTTACAAATGTGGCCTGTGCATCCAAGTGGTAATGACCCCCGGTCATGAAAGTATTAAATAAAAGAGGAAGCAATTCAAATGTAAATATACCATTTTTTTATTGTGTGTTTTATGAAAGTATAATTATGGATCTATACACATTTTTTTCCTTTTCCAACTATATAAACCAAGAGTCCTTTGGTAAAATCAATTGGCCAGAAGTGATGATCTAGTGATCCTCTCGCCCATTCGCTGATACACTTTTGACCAAGAGATTCCAAGCCTGCCCACCACGGCAAGGTAGACTCTTCTAGGGCAGGACCTACACTAACTACACTAAGCTACCCTACTGAATGCTAGTCATCCTTTTTCTCATGTTGGATGTATGTTTGTAATAGGCCTCATCCTATAATCTGTGTGTGCGATCTACTCTCCTAATTTGGTTGTCTGTCTGTGTGCATCTCTCTAAATCATGGAGCAGTCAGTTTATGTACATCTGGACATCCTCTGTTAGTGTAGGTCAGTGCATGCCAGTCCAGTGTGTCAGTAAAAAAACGTTGATCAGTAATCAACAGAAAAATATAACATTAAGATTCCTTAATATGTACAACTGACACAAGCAAAATATTGAAGGAGAGTTCTACTACCTACCTGACAGGTATAGGTGACCATGTCAGTGTCCCTTCTGTCTGCACCATCATACAGGCAGTAGTGGGGCTGCTTTATGGGGGCACCAGACCGATTTGTCTTGCGACCCAGCCCACCTAATAAGACTGGCTCTACACTAAAAGTGTAGCGCAAGCCGACAGGGACTCTTTTCATGCTGCCCCCTGCAAAGTGCTGCCCTAGGCCTGGGCCTTGTTGGTCTAGGCCAAGATACAGCGTTGGTGCTCCCTGCATGTTGGACCTCTCTATGTGGCCACACTGTGTAAAAGTGTGGTATTGCCATATTCAGAAGGTGGAGTAGAATGTATTTTATGGTTTATTTGGAAGTATGCATATGCTGTGTGTGAGAAATAACTTGTTGCTATGACAAAAAACTTGCCATGCCTCTTACTAAATACCTCGGACTGTTTATTTTCCAAAAAAGTGGTCATTTGGGAGGTATTTGTATTTTCCTGAAATTTCAGGGCATCAAGAAGATAGGCTGTCAGTACATCAGGTGTGATTTATTTCTAATGATTGGCACCATAGCTTGTAGACTCTATAACTTTTGGTATTTTTAAGTTATTTTTGATGTCTTTATCAGCTTTAGCCAAACAATTTTGCATTTGTGCAGATTTTTCTCTGTATTCTGATGTATTTTTGAATGTACTAAATTTTTATTTTAGCTCAGCTAGGTTTGTGGCTATTTTTTGGAGTTGGAGCAGTGTGACCGCATGCAAACGGAGGGCTGCCAGAGTCAGAGGGTCTAAGGAGCCACCTGGTCTTTACCAGAGCCACTGGAGGTGTGGATGTTGCGCTGCAAGGCAGCTGCCAGGTTGCGGCTCTCTAGCACACCCATGCATCCAAAATAGGCGTAATATTATCTAGATTCAGGTATTATTGTGTCCACTGACACCAATGCTTGGGGGTTAATATTGGCTCTACTGACAACAATGCTGGGGATTTTTTGCCCCCACTGACACCATTGTTGGTGAATATTATTGCATCAACTGACTTCTTATCCTTTACAAGCAAGGAAGCTTCCATCTTAATTTCTGTTTGATCTGCAGTTCTCATGTTGTTCTATAGTTGATCAGCCATGACACCAGCCATATGATGTTTTTATAGTTTGGTTGAAAGCAACCTGTTCTGTTTTCAAAGTGTCCTATAATATGATAAAAAGTACATTTGAAAATTGATAGTCCTTCAATCTGTTAGATACCCTTCTGCCAGGTTTTGGCAACTGGCTAGCTGCCCTGCGTGGCTGAGTGCCCTGCTGCTGGGGGTCTGGAAGCTGAGTTCCCCGCAGATGAGATCCTTTAAGAAGTACAACACTTCAATTGTTGCAGCTCCACAAGGCAAAAAATATCCCAATGCTGGGATCCCATTGGCTATCTGCAGGCTTAACATGGAGTCCTTAACCCATACTGTTTTTCATTTTAACAGTCACCCAGGTCTTTCCAAGGAATTGGTTCCCCAGCATAGGTCCCCTAATGCCCTTGGAATCACAGAGGCACACATTACAACTGGATTAGGACACACGTCAGATGGAAATCTGCCCTCACCCAGAACACCTCTACTACTGAAGCTGTAAGTGTAAGTGTATTTTAACAGTCACCCAGGTCTTACCAAGACATTGGTTCCCCAGCAAAGGTCCCCTAATGCCCTTGGAATCACAGAGGCACACATTACAACTGGATTAGGACACACGTCAGATGGAAATCTGCCCTCACCCAGAACACCTCTACTACTGGAGCTGTAAGTGTATTTGAACAGTCACTCAGGTCTTACCAAGACATTGGTTCCCCATCAAAGGTCCCCTAATGCCCTTGGAATCGCAGAAGCACACATTACAACTGGATTAGGCCAAATGTCAGATGGAAATCTGCCCTCACCCAGAACACCTCTACTACTGAAGCTGTATGTGTAAGTGTATTTTAACAGTCACTCAGGTCTTACCAAGACATTGGATCCCCAGCAAAGATCCCCTAATGCCCTTGGAATTGCAGAGGCACACATTACAACTGGATCAGGACAAAATTCAGATGGAAATTTCCCCTCACCCAGAACACCGCTACTACTGGAGCTGTAATTAAAAAGCAGAAATCTGGACCACCAGGCTTTGGCACAACATAAGCAAATGGCTCATGAAATGTGTCTATAGGAATCTTGGACCAAACGGGTAACTCATGCCAGGCATGCAACAAGCATGGAGATGCAAAGGTATTAGACCTCTGGAGCTAATAATATCTTGATCCTAGAAACAGAGACTGTCTGGGCAGCAGGCACAAAACTAGCAGAGGTAGGCTGGGCAGCAGGTGGTATATAAGCGACATCAAGCTTGTCAGCAGAAAAATGATCAGTGGCATATGGCTGGGCAACAGGTGAAATACCAATGGATTCAAGCTGGATAGCAGGTAAAGGATTAGTAGAGTCAGAGTGGACAGTAGGTAGAGGATCAGTGGCATCAGAATGGATAGCTGGTGGTGTATCAGCAACATCAGGCTTGTCAGCGGGTAAATTAATAATATTGTCAGCCTGAGCAGTAGGTAGAAGATCAGTGGCATCAGATTTGATAGCTTTTGGCATATCCATGAAGTCAGGCTGGTCAGTGGGTAAGGATCAGTGCCATATGGCTGGGCAGCAGGTGAAAAAACAATGGATTCAAGCTAGATAGCAGGTAAAGGATTAGTAGAGTACACAGCCTGGCCACATACAGAGGCCCAACATTGAAGTAGCAACTTTAGGCGTTCTAGGAACATAAATTACACATCTAATCTCTCAACCACCTATTACACTTTTGAAGGCCCTGGAGCAACAAACGGGACAATGGAAACGCCCACAAAGTGACCCCATTTTGGAAAGCAAACACCCCAACGTATAATCTATGAGGCATAATGAGTCTTTTGAATGGTTAATTTTTTTCAGAAATTTTGGGGAAATGTTTTGTTTTACACAAAGTTGTCCATTTATAAAATGTTTCCAACATATAGCATGTACATAGCAAAAATGACACCCCAAAATATATTCTGCTATGCCTCCTGAGTATGGCGATACCACATGTGTGAGACTTTTAGACAGCCTGGCCACATAGTGGCCCAACATCCAAGAAGCACCATCAGGTGTTCTAGGCATGGGTGTAGGAACCCTTACAAATCTGGGGGGACAGCATTTTTACTCGCCAGGTATATATATTCGTATCTCAAGCCAATAAATCAAACTATTAAAGCAATCCAGAGAGGGTAATGCGAAGAGCAATATCCAGCAATAAAATAATAAACCATCATAGCATTAGTAAAAATAAACCGACATATAGCATTAGTAAAAAACAATGAATGAAGCAATGCTATGCTGACATGTTAGTTGATTTTTACTGATGTCCTCCTGATAGTATCAGTAAAACTCAACTAACACATGGCATCAGTAAAAATCAACTGGTATAGCATTAGTAAAAACCAACCCACATGGCATCAGTAAAAATTAACCCACATGGCATCAGTAAAAATTAACCCACATGGCATCAGTAAAAATCAACCCACATGGCATCAGTAAAAATCTACCCACATGGCATTAGTAAAAATCAACCCACATGGCATAAGTAAAAATTGACCCACATGGCATCAGTAAAAATTAACCCACATGGCATCAGTAAAAATCAACCCACATGGCATCAGTAAAAATCAACTCACATGGCATCAGTAAAAATAACCCACATGGCATCAGTAAAAATTAACCCACATGGCATCAGTAAAAATCAACCCACATGGCATCAGTAAAAATCAACTCACATGGCATCAGTAAAAATTAACCCACATGGCATCAGTAAAAATCAACCCACATGGCATCAGTAAAAATCAACTCACATGGCATCAGTAAAAATTAACCCACATGGCATCAGTAAAAAAATAACCCACATGGCATTAGTAAAAATCAACCCACATGGCATCAGTAAAAATTTGATGGGCACAGTGGCTGCATGTGATGGCACAGTGACTGCGTTTGGTGGCACAGTGGCTGCGTGTGATGAGCACAGTGGCGACAATTGATGGGCACAGTGGCTACGTTTGATGGGCACAGTGGCTGCATGTGATGGCACAGTGGCTGCATGTGATGGGCACAGTGGCTGCATGTGATGGCACAGTGACTGCATTTGGTGGCACAGTGAGGCTGCGATTTAATGATTTTTTTTTAGTCAGAGAATGCAAGCTCAAAATAACAAAAAATGTTTTAAACTGCTATTTTTTATTAAAAAAATGATGGGCACAGTGGCGACAATTGATGGTGGCCCAGTGGCTGCATGTGATGAGCAAAGTGGCGACAATTGATGGGCACAGTGGCTGCGTTTCATGGCACAGTGGCTGCATTTGATGGGCACAGTGGCTGCGTTTGGTGGCACAGTGACTGCGTTTGGTGGCACAGTGGCTGCGTGTGATGATTACATTGGCGACAATTGATGGGCACAGTGGCTGCGTTTGGTAGCACAGTGGCTGCGTGTGATGAGCACAGTGGCGACAATTGATGGGCCCGGTGGCTGCATGTGATGGCAATGCACCAACACCTTTGCAGCCCTTGAGCTACATGCTGGGTGCTTGGTGTGTTCCTGTACCTTTAAGGAGGGGTGGCTCCCCTTCAGTTCACCTGCCCCTTTCTATCCATTAAAATGCATGTGCCTCCATTGTGGGGATGCTCATTGTTTAGTGTTAGGACCACAGATTGAGGGGTGCCTTGGTGCGGCTCTGTGGCTCACGCATGCGTTTGCAAATGCGTGCGGACAAAACCCCTGTTTTTAACGCATACTGTTAGACAGGTTAATTGGTTGTTTTGCAAGCTGGTCGGTAAGTAGGCTTGGTTTTTCCCTAGGCATTCTCCAGGTCACTTTTGTTATCTGCTTTAGCCTTCCATTGCTACTTACTGCTATGGCCAGCTATAGATGGGGGTGGTGGACAGGTTTATGCTTCACCTGTGGTGTTTATATTGGTCCAGCAATGCACCAACACCTTTGCAGCCATTGAGCTACATGCTGGGTGCTTGGCACAGTGGTTTTAGTAGTGCAATTGTCCACAGGAGGAGAGCCCTGATCCAGGCAGCAGGCAGAGACGTGGTGAGTGACAGTGAATGGAATTGTCTAGGCAGCAGGCAGGACTATTGTCCATAGTCAATACAGGCAGGGATACTGTCCATATACAGTCCAGGGTCCGTGCAAGTAGAGAAATTGCCATAAATGCCAAAATATTGGTCCTGGTACTAAGCAGGAACATGGTCCAAATAGCAGGCCAGGAAAGAATGGGGATATATAGTCACATACCCCCTGCTTCCATCCCCCTCTGTCACCAACACCCCCTGCCTTCACCCCCCTCTGCGTTGCCACAATCTCCCCCTGCCTCCAATCTCCCTCTGCCTCCAATCACCCCCTGCCTCAATCGTCCCCTGCCTTCACCCCCCCTCTGCAGTGCCACAATCTCCCCCTGCCTACAATCTCCCCCTTCCTCCAATCTCCCCCAGGCCCCCTGCCTCCAATCACCCCCTGCCTCCATCCCCCTCTGTGGTGCCACGAACAACCCCTGTCTATATCCCCCACCCTCTGCGGTGCCACCATCCCCCTCTGCGGTGCCTCCAATCACCCCCTGCCTCCAATCACCCCCTGCCTCCAATCTCCCCCTGCCTTCAATCCCCCCCTGCCTCCATCCCCCCCTGTGGTGCCACCGCAGCCATCATCACCCCCTGCCTCCAATCACCCCCTGCTTCTAATCTCTATGCACAGTTCCAAGCCAAACTGATTTCAGCTATTTTTACTGGCACATTCCCACAACCACGGATATTTACGAATGGGGGAAAAAAGTGCAGTTTTTACGAACTGTCTGTAAAAATACGGACGGTTGGCAACACTGCCGCTTACAGAGAGAGTGCCACAGGTACACACTTATGATAGGCTGCTTGTTAAACCTGTGTTACCCTTGATGACCACTTGTGTCTTCATACCCCAATGTGTTTAAATGACCCGATCTGTAGACTATGTGTGTCGCAGTGTGGGTTACTTGCATTGCACCCTTTAGTAATTTCAGACCAGGCAAAGACAATTTTTCAGAAGTTTTACCTAAAAAACATGGCATGATTATCAAACAAAGCCAACAGTCTTTCACTAAAATAATCCATGACTCTGGCTTGTGGCTGTACAGGAAAGAGTAAATTTTTGGCAAAGTCCAAGGTTTCAGTATCCAGGGATGTTGTCTTCACTGCAGACTACAGGTCCCTATGCTATTGAAGGCTCCTGAATACAGATGTTCATTAGCAGGAAATCGAGACTCAGAATGATACAGCAGGTTGACAGTATGGACGCTGGCATTGGCATCAGTAGTGAGAACAACAATGGAAGAAGCGGCGAACCTCAGCATCTGGACCCCTGTCTCTTTATAAAGTAACAAGACCAGCGGGTTGGACCCAAGAAGCCCGGCAAGAAAAATCCAGGAAACATAATAAACGATATCCCTCCCGACTGGGGCAGCACCTAACTAGGCTGAAATAGGCAACCTGTCTACATGTTGATAAATGTATTTGTATGCACTTGGGGGCTAAGAATATTCATGCATCACACTAGGAGGAGCAGGGCCATTATCAGGGGGTACAGACCACACTCATGTAAAGGGCTCGGGCCTCCAAGGTATTTCCACCTGCTGCCTGAAGGCTGGATGATTGACAGACACTTTCGGCCACACTTCCTGGTTGCCAGGGAAACACCTCAGCATGCACTTCTGCTGGGATTGGTGGTAGGGTGACCACGTGTCCCAGATTGCCCAGGACAGTCCTGCATTTTGCATTCCAGGACAATACAGTGTCAGGGAATGAAACTAATGCAGCCACCCCCCCAGGGCCAATCTAATGCCCCCAAAAAAGGCCGCCACATCACCGCTTTACTTACTGACAGTACTTGTCCTGGGTCGGGAATGTCTGGAGGAGCACAATCCCGCCCCCTGCTTGTGATTGGATAAATCATAAATCCTGCCTCTTGTGTCCAATCACTGTGCTATGATTCGTTACAGCACAAGCTGATTTTTGGGAAAAGGGAGGGTGTCCCTGAAAAGTAGTTTGGAAATGTGGTCACCCTAGGAGATGGGCGTACCAGCATATGGAATCCTCTGCATCAGGGGTGCCCAACCAGTGGGCTGGGGGCCACATGTGGCCTGCGGAGCCCTCTGATGTGACCTGCGACCTCCTGTTCTGGGATGGCGGGTTGGCAAGCCAGATTGCAGGTTGCCCACCCGTCATTTCAGAACATCAGTGTTGTGAATAAAGCCAGCGGTAGAGAAAGCAAGCAGCTACGGAGCAGAGCCACATAAGCCAATGCTTCCTGTATAGCACCGGCTCATGTCATAGGTGGAGTGATAACAAATGTACTCTGCCAGGGACAACAGGTTTATTACTAAAATCACAGTGTATATGTGGATATATCTGTTCTGCAGTGGTTACTGGGCTTCTTTCAAACTGATCCGCAGGTGTAGTGCAGAACACCTGCGGCTTACCTGCACTGAGCCATAGACTTCTGTTATTACATGTGGGTTTGGTGCACTTTCAGAAAGTGCACCACACAAGCAGGATATAATAGAATTCTATGACAAAGTACGGCTTGCCTGCAGGAAAGCCACAGGTGCACTTCGCTGCATCCACGGTGTAAGTAGACTGCAGACCATCAGTGTAAAAGTAGCCTTGGGCCCCTTTAACATGATCTGTCTGACCCAATCAGACCCTCCATTCACCTCTATGGAGCAGCAGATTTAAACAGACTTGTGTCCATTTACACCTGCCTTTCCAATCCGATCTGCAAAAAAAAAAAAGAAGTGAATACGTCCATTTGATTAGATGAGAGGGGCCATAGAGTAGAGTGGGCTGTGTCTGTGTCTGCTTTGCTTATGCAGAGTGGACGCAGACCTGTCATCTGCTCATTATGGCCCATGACTGGTTACTAAGTCGCTTAAGTGACCATCGCTCTTCAAAAGGTTGGGCACCCCTGCTTTACATTGATGGTTAAACTTCTAGGCATGTGCACAGGGATCTGCACGTGTTTGGCACAGACTCCCTTCCTTTACAGTTCTATGAGGCTTTCTAACCATTACGGGCTCTATTTATAAAATAAAAAATAAGATGCTGTGTGAATTTTTATGCAGAACATTGAAATCATGGGCTGGAAGCTTCTTGTATACATCAAAACACCTTTATTTTCATGAAGGATATCTTTATCTTTGTTTTACATCATGTGAACAGGAAGAGAACACAAACGAGTGCATTGAGCATAGATAGCTAATACATCCTCTTATATCATAGAATATAAGAACTATGCACAATAGAAGCACAGCGCCACCTGCTGCATATATAGGTATAATGCATACAGTATTGTCAGTTTATTAACAACTTTATATTACATGCTGTTGTTCTTTTCCAACATGAATGTCTCAAACAGTTTCACATGTATAATCCAAGTAAGTTGTCTAATATGTGTATTTCCTATGATTCCTCTTTTAAGAAAGCTGATTGGGCACAGCCCACCAGCCGGGCATCAAATCATCCCGCTTGGTGGGAACTAAACGCTATTTCTTTTTGGATGGATTGCTAGTATTCTGTAAAACTACTATATGCTTTCATGTGCCATTTTACTAAGTGCCCATCTGAATGTTTTTACTTAGCATAAACAAGTTTTCAACAGACATGTTGCACTATTAGCCTCTCCTTTTATCTTGCATGAAAATCCTGTATGAATTCCCATATACTGAGGATGGAGGACCAGAAGAGAAGCACTGTGGATTTAGTTGACCCCTTAGTAATGACACTGGCAAGCGTGTATGACCTCCCATTTGTTTGAGGGGTCCACTGAATTAGGTGAGTGCATACCCTAAGGCAGTGATGTCAAACCTTGACACCCCAGATGTTTTGGAACTATATTTCCAATGATACTCAATGACACTGCAGAGTGCATGAGCATCATGGGAAATGTAGTGCCAAAACATCTGGGGTGCCAAGGTTCACCATCACTGCCCTAAGGGGTTATAGTGATGGGCACAGAGGTGTCTGATGTGTGAAGATTTAAGAAGAGTGATTCACCATACAAGGTGGAATTGGAAATATTATGGACTATTTCAATTGATTGGACATTATACAGTATTTGTACGTTTATTAAATAATATATCTTGTGCACATTTTTATTATAGAGTGTTTATATTTATAAATTATTTCACAAGATTTTTATATATTTTTGGGGTATTTATTGGATATCAAGGGTTATAAATTATTCTATTTTATATACTGTATTTTTTTTTATTTGCAGCACTTTAGTTGTCATATAGGTGTAGAGATTGGTTTTAGGGGTTTATTTACCATATGAGTAAGATTGGATATATATTTTTTATTTAAATGGAGCTCTTCACAGATCATATTAAGTATGCGGTGTGGTGTGTGCACTATTTAGTGGCAGCTGCTCCAGGATTAGTATTGTTCTGCTCTCTTAAAAGGATATTGTTGACCTTCAGTGTTAGCGTGGGGATTTTTCTATAGTTTGAATATTTCCTATGATTGTCAGCTCCACCTAGAGGCCATAATGAAGTATTTTCTAGATTTTTTTTTCACAAAAATAACGCTTTACGGCCACTAGATGGAGCTAATGATCATACATGGTAACTGAACACAGCTTTTTCCTACAGGATTTTCATATTTCAAACTTAAAGCATTTTTATTTTAAACATGCCTTATGTTTGGATGCTGGACGTTCTATAGAAAGGCATCCTTGTTCAATATAGCCGGTGTGCATGTTTGTGGACAAATTCTGTAAGCATACAATTCTGATGGTCACCTGCCATTAATGACTGCTTGTATGTACATATCCGTTAATAGATTGGGTCCGATATGTAAATATACTTCTATTAAAGGGCTGCATTTCTACAGAGAATGAAAATAAGATCTGTGACCAATGAATACAGTATATGCTTCCTCAGTTTGTACTTCCTGTCTATGGAGACTGCTTTCAGGCCACATGTAACAAGGGCACATGTATTCTGCATAAGTAAGCTACAGGCAGTATCATCTTTTGACTGCATAATGTTCATCTGTTGTAACCTGTCATCTGATGTATTCTGATGTTTGGATTAAAGCAACTTCTGTGAATAAAATCGGTATTGGTGAGTTCAAGCTATTTGATAAGTATTGTCCTCAGTGATTATATCTGCTTATACATAGAGTTCTCACAAGGGATAGATCGCTTCACAACAATCGGAGTCAGAATATTTATAGATTCAGGTCTATCTATTAATAAATCCAGTCTTGTGTCCAAATGAGAATAGATGAGTTATGTCTAAATTATTGATATTGATAATTTGCTATCTGCACACTTGGCGGGGTGTTAACGCCAAATTGGAGTGCCTATGAGTCCAACCTAAGCATACTGCACTGAGCAAAGAATATAAGGGATCTGATTGGCTACTGTAGACAGCACATACTGTTTTTTATGTCTTCACCATTCTGTACATTCTATCAGAGAGGACAGATAATGACAGGAAAAAAATAACAAAAAGTTGGATTTTGGCAAGGAATAGTTTTATTGGTGGACAAATAAAAAATCCAAACATTGCTGTGATGGAATGAGGTCCATGTTTACATCTTGAAGTGATCTGGAAATAAATGTAAAGATAATGAATAATAACAAAATAATTATTGCATTAGACAAAAGCTGAACACATAGGCTGCCACTTTAAGATCATTTTTATCCATCCATCTATCCATTTATCCATCTCTTCCTTGCAATGTCATGCTATACTTAAAGAGGAACTGCGGTCTGCTCACATAATTTGTAATAAAAACATATTTTCCATTCTGAAGCTTCCCTTTAACCCCTTTGCAAATCATTTCATATATATTGTGATTCTGTACTTGCCAAATATGCTGCAGAAATCTCCCTCAACTGAGTCTGGCTGCAGTCATTTTAACTGTGGGCAGCTGAAGCTGCTGCCTGTTCACTTCCTGGATTAACACAGACACACAGAGGCACACCTCCAGCTCTGCAGCTCTCCTTGGCCCTCTTATGACTCATCCCCTCACCCTTCCTGGCAAACTCTCACAAGAGTGAGGGAGAGCTGTGCCTTATGTCATAAGCATAGGCTAATGACCAGACAAGAAACAGGAAGTGGGCTGTATAAGATATTTACTGGCAGAAAAACAAAATGTTTTGCTATCCAAAGTTAAAACAACAAGAGCAGAAGATTTAATAGATGGAAAGATGAAAAAAGGACTGAAGATCCACTTTAAGGGTATGCTTTTGACACTGTATGCTAATGACTAAGGACAGTATATTCTAAAAGAAAACAGCATATTATGGTCCACTACATGAAGTTCTATATGTGACATGTTATAATTGTACACACCAATGACAGTTAAAGTATAACTAAAGGAAAAAACCTTTTTAGAGTGGAGAGGGATTAGAAAGCCTGTTCATTTTGATTGCTGTCTGTCTTAAAGAGGAAGTAAAGTCTTCTTGTTCAAATGTGCCTACAGGTAAGCATAGAATAAGGCCACTTTCACACTTGCTGACCGTATGTCCGTTTTTTTCATCCATCCGTGTACGGATGAAAAAGGGACATACATTGGTCCCTATGAGATCGCAGGTGTCAGCGGATAAACATGAATGAACATCTGCTGACACCCGAACTCGCCTGCCTCCGCATTCCTCCGATACTGCAGACGAAGGAAAACCCTATTTTTCCTTCTGTCTGCGTATCGGATCGAATGAACACGGGCAGATGGTCTGTGTTCATCCAATCCCCCCATAGAGGAGAGCGGAGAAAAGACAGGTCCCTGCACAGCATGGAACATTTAACTTAGTGTTTAAGGGGCTGGCAATGTTGTTGATAAACATTGCCCGGCTGCTTTTCCTTTTTTTCTGACAGATTAAATTGACGGACTTCTTTAACACTTCAGCTGTCAACAGGGGAACCCCACTGACAGCTGTGTGAGTCATCGGTTGTAAACAATGCGGCGGCCCCTCTCCTTAACAGATAATTCCTGGATTTTTTTTTTTTTTTTTACATTTCAACTATAAGTGAGGGAATCCCGCTGACAGCTGAATGAACCGCGCCTGAAAGCATCAGTTGCAGATATGCTACAAGTACTAATCAGTGTTATTTTGGCAGCAAATTTAGATTTAGTTAAATGCCTCGTACACACGATCGAAAATTCCGACAAGAAAACCGTGGAGTTTTTTCCAACTGAATGTTGGCTTAAACTTGTGTTGCATACACGGTCACACAAAATTCCGACCATCAAGAATGCAGTGACGTACAACACTACAACGAGCCGACAAAAGTTCAATGATTCCCAGCATGCGTGTTTTTTTGCGCGTCGTAACTGCATACAGACTATTGGAATTTCTGACAAGAACTTTTCTTGTCCGAAAAATTGAGAACCAGCTCTCAAATTTTTTGCTGTCGGAAATTCTGACAGAAAAAATCCGATGGAGCCTACACACGGTCGGAATGTCTGACCAAAAGCTCACATCAAACTTTTCTTGTCAGAATTTCCGATCGGCAGTTTAGTTTTAGTCCCATTTTAGCCTTGTACAATTGTTTTTGTTTTAGTCCACTAAATCTCCAGGACATTTTAGTCGACTAAAACTAATTTTAGTCATCTAAAATCTAATGAGTGTAGTTAAATTGTAATGCATTATTTAAGCATTTCTCTACAATTTCCAAACTCATTATACTTTATACTGCTGGAGTGAAAAATCGAATATGTTATTATTTAAGTTATTGAAGTATAAACATGCACTACAGACCAGTGGTAATTTTGAGGTCAAATTTCAATTTAGTTTTAGTCTCAGTCTTTTGACTAAAATGCCATTTTAGTCGTATTTTAGTAATCTCAATTGTTTTAGTTTTAGTCGTATTTTAGTAGACTATGGGCCAGATTCTCAAAAAAATTATATACGCCGGAGTATGTGTAGATATACCGGCGTAATTCGAAAATCCCGCTGGCGTATCATTGTTTTGTATTCTCAAAATACAATTCTCAAAATATTCTCAAGATACGCCGGAATTAGGCTAGGATCCGACTAGCCTAAGTCACTTACACCGTCGGATCCTAAATGCAATAATACGCGGGTCGCTAGGTGGCGTTTACGTCGATTTCAGCGTCGAATATGCAAATGAGGCGATACGCCGATTCCCAAAAGTTTTTGCGCCGCTTCGCCGTAGTTTATGTCGTTTCCGTAAGCGTAAGGTTACCCCTGCTATATGAGGGGTAACCTTACGTCAGTCTACCGTATGCCGTGTTAAGTATGGCCGTCGGATCAGCGTCTGGTTTTTCCGTTGTTTATGTTGTTTACGTAACTCGTCGCGAATAGGCCTGCACGTTAATTACGTTCACGTCGCAACCAATGTATTTGCGGCGTACTACGAAACATGCGCACTGGGCTATGTTTAAGGCCGGCGCATGCGCAATTAGTTCGGCAAGGGGGCGCGCTTAATTTAAATACAAGCCGCCCCCTTTGAATTATGCGGGGATACACCAGGCCATTTACACTATGCCGCCGCAAATTACGGAGCAAGTGCTTGGAGAATACTTCACTTGCTCCAGTAAGTTGCGGCGGCGTAGTGTAAATGGCTTACGCTACACCGCCGCGGATTCTACGAGAATCTGGCCCTAAAATAGTATTAAGATCGTTGACTAAAATGTTTTAGTCGGTTTTAGTCAACAAAATTTACACTGATACCAATACTCGTGCAAATGCTTAGTATCGGCACCGAAAAAAAAAATGTGTCTATAGTTCTACTTTAAGCAATGTATGAATGTTACTTATGTGACATATCTGCTTCTTTAGACTTGATTTCTTGAAAAAGTGAACTTTATTCCAGGAAACGCGTTAGATGAAATCAGGATATTCAGGATTGTCTGGAATGTGCACAACACGCAATACTGGTGTGGTAATGGGTCTTTTCATGGTCCCAACAAAGAACGTGAAATAATACAATCTGAGATGCTTTTATTTTTGTGTTAGTGTTTAGTATTTGAATACGAGGATCCCTTTGTTTCTTTCTACATTTTGAATTAGGCTGCCACTTACCCTTAAGGAGTGGTGAGATAGAAAACTTGGCTGGAGGAGGTGACACCTCTGAAAGTGTCGGCGTAGTGACCCATCTTTGGACATCCGGCGCTGGGGCAAGATTTGCAGTTTCCCTGTATGATGGAGAAATGCATATTTAGCAAGACTGAAAAGCTGTTATATCTTTTCTTCCCCTTTGGGGTTTACCCTATAGGATAGAGATTATCAGCATGAAGACACTAACCGCTTGGAAGGAGTTCCAGTTGGCGCAGGGATAGCTGGTGAACATTCCAGTGTTACCGATACTGTCTGTGTAGTACTTGATGGCTCTCATGTGGTTACAAGTTACAAAGTGAACCACTCCTACAACAAAAAAAAAAAAAAACATGAATGAGTTAATTACATGACCAAAATCTATTTACAATATATATATATATATATATATATATATATATATATATATATATATATATATATATATATATATATATATATATACACCATATTGTCAAAAGTATTGGGACACCTGCCTTTACACACATATGAAGTTTAACAGCATCCCAGTCTTAGTCCGTAGGGTTCAATATTGAGTTGCCCACCCTTTGCCGCTATAACAGCTTCAACTCTTCTGGGAAGGCTGTCCACAAGGTATAGGAGTGTGTTATGGGAATTTTTGACCATTCTTCCAGAAGCACATTTGTGAGGTCAGGCACTGATATTGGATGAGAAGGCCTGGCTCGCAGTCTCCGCTCTAATTCACCCCAAAGGTATTCTATTGGGTTGAGGTCAGGACTCTGTTCAGGCCAGCCAAATTCCTCCACCCCAAACTCGCTGGTGCACGTCTATATGGACCTTACTTTGTGCATTGGTCCAAATCATTTGGTGGAGGTGGGATTATGGTGTGGGGTTTTTTTTTTAGGGGTAGTGCTTGTCTCCTCAGTTCCAACTTTGTGGGAACAGTTTGGGAGTGGCCAACTTCTTGTTACAACATGACTGTGCTCATCACCCCTGGGGCAGTCATGAGGTGTGACGAAACATGTAGGGTGTGGGACCGAGAGGGTGACGCTGTGGATAAGATAAAAATTTAAGTGAGAGGTGTATACTAACGGTGGCTGCAGGAATGGCAGCAATTGCCCATTATGGTACACATGATTACAAGGCTGTATTGCCACTGAGTATTGTTACTGGCGTGTGATGAATAAAAGTAGATATTTAAGGATAAAGCACAATTGCGTTTTTCCATATATATATATATATATATATATATATATATATATATATATGTGAAAGCATGAGTGTAAAGCATATGGAGTAAAGGAATTACCAAAAGCAAATTATCTGGTGAAGGTGGCACCGTGTTTGCATGTTTTGTAAGCACGACGATAAGCAGTTGGAAGTGGAAATAACTGTCTGCAATCAAAAGATAATAACACTATCCAGAAATGTGAATCAACTGATCTGGATTTATAGGGACAGCACATACTATTATCATTTTGGGACTTTCGGATATTTTTATTTCAGATTTTATTTTTGACTTTATATTGTACAGCGCTCTCACTCTTTGAATTACAATTGCACGGTCATACAAGGCTGTACCCAAATGAATGAATTTTTATAGTTTTTTTCCCCACAAATAGAGCTGATGAGGCTGCACTGATGGGCACTGATGGGCTGCACTGATGGGCACCAATGGGTTACATTGATGGGCAATGATAGGCGGCACTGGTGGGCACTGATAGGTGGCACTGGTGAGCACTATGAAGTGACACTGAGAGGTGGCACTGAAAAGCATTGATAGGTGGCACTGGTGGGCACTGAGAAGTAGCACTGATAGGTGGCATTGATAAATAGCAGTGATGGGCACTGATGGGTAGCCACTGGTAGGCAACACTGATATGCAGCACTGCTAGGTGGCTTTGATTGGCACCACTGGTGGGCACTGATAGGTGGCACTCATGGACATTTATAGGTGGCACTTTTTTGCACTGGTGGGCACTGGCAGGTGGCATTGGCAGGTGGGCACAGATGAGGCAGATGTGCCTCTTCCTCTTCAGGACCGATGTCCCATGAACAAGAGCCACGGATCGGCTTTTTTTCTCTCATGCTATCAACGTGAGGAGAAAAAAAAGATTACCAAGGTTTTGTTTAAATCACGTGATCAGTTGTAATTGGCTGACAGCTGATCACGTGGTAAGGGCCCGGGATTGGCCCCCTACTCAGATCTGTGATGACGACGAAGGGGAGGACATCTATTGACGGCAATTCAGGTCCGCTCTGTAGCTGTCATTTGGCTATAGCGCGGACACCGAGACGTTACAAAAGAAAAAAAGGTGAACTTATACTTTAAAATGTTTAGTGATGCTCTTTACTGTAGCACACTGGGATTAAAGTGCCAGTTGATGCTTCAAACATTGACCCTAAGACCCTGGGCAATAATTACTCAATTGCAGCCCCCCTCCGCTTGAGAAAAAGTGACAATCGAGTGCGGGAAATTTATAAAATGAGTTGTGAATGTCCATTACTAACGCAGACCACAAAGCTTGGAGCATCATCTACTCCCACTGGCCACAGTCCGGCCCCACTAAAGTCTGAAGGACAGTAAACTAGCCCTTTGATTAGAAAGTTTGGAGACCCCTGATCTACAATATACAATCCTCACCATTCCAGATATCTTCCACGGTGATATTGGGGATTTCAATGTTCTGAGGACATCCAGGCATATGGATTCCGCCGTTAGGGAAGTAATCCAGATGGCCAACATACTGGCTCATTCCAAAACCTAAAAGATTATTAATACAATTATAAATTTCCTATGGTTCCTTTAATGGACATTTTTTTGAGGTTTTAATAAGTTTATATAAACGACAGACTATAGAAATCCAAATATAGATGTCCAATTCCTGCATGGGGGAATCTGTTAAAAGTATATCTAAAGCCTAATTTCTTTTTCTGATTTTTGGTTTCAGATTAAGTAAGTTCCAGTCCAAAATGTGGGAGATAACCACCCAGAAGCTTTTCTTCTTAATTGGATCACCTAAATCCAGAAATGTTTAACCCATCAACCATAAGCCCCATACACACTACTAGATTTTCTGCAGATTTTTGTCTTTAGATTTAACAAAACCATATAATATGAAGTCAAACCTTAAGGCCGCGTACACACGAGTCTTAATTAGTATGCAACCATGCAAGCCCTTGCACTACATGGATTTGGTAAATCTGAAGACAAAAATACGCAGAAAATCCGAACCAATGCTAAACATCATTAGCAGAAGTTGCCCAAAGGCTGGCACTAAACAGCAGAAAAAACACTTAGTTTTGTGAATGTTGGCTGAAAAAGTTCACGGCCAACCCCCTATGTCCGATGGAAATCCGATCGTGTGTATGAGGCCTAAGTTTACACGAACGTCAAAAGCTGGTATTTCATCTGCATGTTCAAACCTCACTAACACCTAAACAATATTTTGTATCAAATATGTGCATTTCAGCAGACAGTGATGCTCAAACGGTCACTCTTGCATTCCTTTGAGTTGCACCAAAGTTTATCCAACATGTAGTGTTTGGCTGGCCTTGCTGCTACCCAAACGCCTCCATTCATATACATGTAAATGCACTGCAAACATGCCACAAATGCCCCTATGGCGCTTACAGAGCACTTGAGATGCATTTAGAAGGTGTTAGTAGCTGGAATAATAGTACAAGAATACATACAATATATCATAGAAAACCAACACCAAGGTGGCGCCTGGAAAGCTTTGCTTTCATATGCGGGCAAGTCGTGGCAGTAATGCATCTTAACGCGATAGCCACAGAGTGTTTTCATTTTGATGTCAAATTTTGATTTAGTTTTAGTAATTGTCTTGCCTCTAAAGCTTTTAGTCGTATTTTAGTCATATGAATTTTTTTAGTTTTCTTCATATTTTAGTTGACTAAAATAGTGTTAATTTAATGGACAATTTTTTTATTTTTTTTTACAAAATTAACACTGTAGCCACGTTAATGGGCATCCGTGGTATCTAAAACTTCAGTAAAAAACTTCTAAACGCACCATTAGGACTCTTTGCACTGATGTACACACGATTTGATATTTTTTCCGGCGGAGTTCTGCTAAAGCTTGGCTTGCATACACACGGTCACACAAAAATTCTCTGAACTTTCGACCGTCAAGAACGCGGTGACGTACAACACTACGATGAGCCGAGAAAATTCAAAGAGAAGTTCAACGCTTCCGGGCATGCGCCGAATTGTTTCCGAGCATGTGTCGGAATTTTGCACGTCAGAATTGCTACAGACGATCAGATTCTCCGATAGGAAGAATTTTCCGACAGCAAAAGTCCGATGGAACATACACACGGTCGGTATTTCCGTTCAAAGGCTCACATCTGACTTTTGCTGTCGGAATTGCTGATCGTGTGTATGGGGCATAACTGTTGTTACAAAGTATGCAAACCAAAAATCCCTGTTTTTCTGCAAAGTTTGCTAGAAAGGGTGTATAGCAATGTGCAAGGGGTTCCCATATTTAATCACACACCACCCCATTTCAATGGGGCCTTATACTGCTCTAGTATTTTCTTGCCCACTGTCAGCTGTTTCCCCCATGACTACACAGAGGGTCTAATTAACTCCATGACATCCAACAGTCCTAAATACAAAATTTAGCTCAAATTCTATATTGGTTAAGACAACATATTTTTTTTTCAAAGTACTGAAAAGCTATAAATGAAGTGACACAAAGACTGACCTAGGGAGGGGATGAGAGGCCCAGCATCTGTGTGAATGACATCGACGAGTTTGGCATCTGATGGGTCTAGCCTGACCTCTATGGGTGTGTTCTGGAAGTATGGCTCAGCAGGATCCAGACCTGGCCAGAGACAGACCAAAGGAAAAGGTTAATCCACACAGCATTCTCATTAACCTTCACACATATACACACTCTAATTATATTCTGTGATTTGTCCTGTTTATATCAACAACAACATTTTATTCCTAGTAAGTGGCAGCTGGTGCTCTATTTTTTTTGGGGGGCAGCAAAAAAAAACCCTACCCGTCCGCCAGCCCCGCACTTACCCCATCTAGGTCGTGGGCAGCTTTGGCGGCTTGCTTGGCTTCTCCTACTGGCAAATGTTGACTCCCTAATGTCACAAGTGGATGGGCTCTGCCCCCCGAGCCCAATCTTTTTTTTTTTCATAACATTTTATTAATTTCAGACGAATGAGAAGGTGTACAGAACATCAACAGAAGGTAGAAAACCAATGCATGGGGATACATCGATAACAGCCCAATTAGAGTCTTAGGCTCCAATCATGGGATTAAAAAATGTAAAAAACCTCATAGAAATCTATGCATCCGGCGCCCCGCATGGAGATTAGGGGCCATGCTAATGGAGATTAGGGGGAGGCGCCCCTGCGCCCCTTATGGACCAGCCACTGCTGTTCCTAGAACTAGGTAGAGTGGCCACATTGGCTGGGGGAGGTCCAGTTTCCCAAGTGGCATGCCCAAAGTAGAGACAGCATAGCAATTAAAGAACCTGACCACAGTCAGAAAACATGTACTCCATTAGAAGCAGCCAGGGACCAACCCTTCATGGAGCTTTCCTACTTCCAATGATGGGTTTGTAGAGCATGACCTATGGAAAATACCATTTTAATGGTCCTCCAGGTTCTCCAAGACTTCCCTCAGCTCCTCCATACTTTGCCCTAGCTAAGTCACACAACCTCACCTGTAATCCTTGCAATGCCTCTCGCCCTCTTGCCAGCTTCTCCAGCGGTGTGGGCACCCAGACTGTGTCCAATCAGGTGGACATTGGCCGCAGAGTAGGCAAAGTTTTTCTACAAACATATTACATGCATCATGTTAGATTTAAGTACAGTCCAGAAGGAAGAAGAACAAGTACAATACAGCAACAAAAATGTGTAGAACTCGCAGATGGAATATAGTACATTCATCCACCATCTCTCTCTCTCACCCTTCACCTCTCTCTCTCTCTCCCCCTTTCTATCTCACTTTTCCTTTCTCTCTCTCACATCCCCCTCTTCTATTTAATTTAATTTGTTTATATGTTTAAATGTTTGCATTTTCATTTTATTTATTTCCATAAAAAGGTCCACCAAAATCTTCAGCACCAACCCTCTGATGCTCCTAATCTGGCCCTGTTCACTGGCTGTATACAAGTTAAATATTTATCTTCTTTATGGATAGAGATTGTATTTAAACGTTCAGTTTAGCAACAGTCCCCTTAAGTGTATAACTGCTCTTCCATGTTTGCTGTACCATTGGTAACTACTATACTTTTTCCACTGTTTCTGTTCTGATGTGTACATCTTTGTGCCCTAGAGAAAGGAGTATGTGAACCGAAACACTGAGATGGAGAACGTAGGTCTTTCCTGTTTGCTGTACCATTGGTAACTACTATATTTTTTACACTGCTTCTGTTCTGATGTGTACATCTTTGTGTCCTAGAGAAAGGGGTATTTGAACCCGAAAAACACTGAGATGGAGAACATAGTTCTTCCATGTTTGCTGTACCATTGGTAACTACTATATTTTTTTGCACTGCTTCTGTTTTGATGTGTACATCTTTGTGCCCTAGAGAAAGAATTATTTGAACCCGAAAAAAAACACTGAGATGGAAAACATAGTTCTTCCATGTTTGCTGTACCATTGGTAAATGTTATGTCTTTTTCACTTTTTCTGTTCTGATGTGTTTATCTTTGTGCCCTAGAGAAAGGGGTATGGGAACCTGAAACACTGAGCGTGAGAAATGAGTTCCTCCATGTTTGCTGTACCATTGGTAACTGCTATATTTTTTGCACTGTTTCTGTTCTGTACATTGACCTTGAATAACTTGTGAGTGTGCTAGTTCTTTGGTTATCCTTATATTATGGTGATTATTATCTCTGGCTGTACTTTACCGAAAGAATGTCGATGAAATAAGCAATTTCAGCCCCTACGACACGGATGTTGTTAGCAGCCTGGGAATAGGCGGTGCGGGATCCTCCACTCCAGTCCACGCAGATGCAGTTCACGTCTTCAATCCCAAGCAGTTTCTGCAAGAAAATAAAAAATAGCAGTATATGTGTGTGGGATTTTTTATTCAATCTGTCATGTTGATGTGTGGGTTGTATGTTGTATATTAACATGGGGGCCAGGAACAACACATTGTGGATATGATTTTTCACTGTATTTTATATGATTGTTTAGGAATATCAATATGAAGATACCAAGTCACCAAGGCACCAAACCCTGTCCAGTAGCTTGATTACAGATTTCTAAGCATGTCAGCAACTGGTAATGTCATAAAGTAAGTGGAGTTAAAAAAGAAACCAAAGCAAATACACTAGGAGGCATACACATAAGGAAAGGAGAGGAAGAAATTATTTATGGTAAGTGAAAGTGTTAGGGAAGGGTTTTTTATGGTAAAAGTGGTAGGAAGAGATTCTTTACAGTAAAACCTGTAGGCAGGAAGGGGTTCTTTACAGAAAAGTAGTTAAAGCAGAGGTCAACACAAAAATGGAGCTTCCGCTGTCCGGATTCTCCAGTGTCACATCTGGCACCTTTCAGGGGGAGGGGGAAGCAGATACCTGTCTAAGGCAGGTATTTGCACCCACTTCCAGGCATAGATAGCTGCATTATCTGCGGGTGTCTATGCCACGTCTGGCGCGCCCCCCGCTGTCTAGGTCCCAGAAGACAGCAGGGACCATTCAAATCACGCAGCCTGACTCGAGTATGCGCAGTAGGGAACCAGGCAGCGAAGCCACAAGGCTGAGCTGACTTTGGACTTTATAAAACACAGTGGACCAACATCAGCAGATGACATGCCCCCCCCCCCCCCCCGAATAATCACGGACTGTGGAAAATTTTGCATTTCATTTGAAAAAGTCCAGAGTCTGGAGGAATGGTGGCGAGGCACAGAATCCAAGTAGCATGAGGTCCAGTGTGAAGTTTCCACAGTCAGTGATGATTTGGGAAGCCAAGTCATCTGCTGGTGTTGTTCCACTGTGTTTTATCATGTCTGAAGTCAGCACAGCCCTCTACCAGGAAATTCTAGAGGACTTCATGCTTCCCTCTGCTGACCAGCTTTATAGAGATGTCATCTTCCAGCAGGACTTGGCACCTACCCACACTGCCAAAATTACCAATACCTAGATTAATGATCATGGTATCATTGTGCTTGATAGTCCAGCAAAGTCGTCTGACCTAAACCCCATAGAGAATCTATGAGGAATTGTTAAGAGGAGGATGAGAGACACCAGACCCAACAATGCAGACGAGCTCAAGGCCGTTATAAAAGCAACCTGGGCTTCCATAACACCTCAGCAGTGCCACAGGCTGATCACCTACATACCACTCCACATCAATGTAGTAATTCATGCAAAAGGTGCCCCGACCAAGTATTGAGTGCATACAACAGTAAAACCTTGGTTTGAGAGCATTTTGGAAGACAAGCAAAATTTTTTAATAACTTTTGACTTGATATAAGAGTAGCGTCATGTCACAACTGGGTATAAAAGAGAAGAGAGGCGCCTGTAAGTGTAGCAATATGGTTACATTTAATGAAAGTACAACATATTGCTACACTTAGAGGCGCATTTCTTCTCTTTTATACTCTGTAACTCCTGCTGGATTTTTCTTCTAATCCCCTTGTGGAGGCTTCTATTTGTGGATGGACATTTTATGGGTACACAACCTATCACATTGCTATAATCTTTTTATATGGACTATAAACTGAAAGATTTATGAATAAATGGTTGTGAATCATTTGAGTTTCCATTATTTCTTATGGGGAAATTTGCTTTGAATTACAAGCATGTATCTGGAACGATTTATGCTCACAATCCAAGGTTTTACTGTATAGTCTACATGGACATACTTTTCAGGTTGCCAAAGTTTATGTATTAAAAATATATTTTTTATTGGTCTTATGTAATATTTTAGTTTTCTGAGATACTGAATTTGGGGTTTTCATTAGCTGTAAGTAGCCATAATGATCAAAATTAAAAGAAAGAAATGCTTGAAATATATCACTCTCCGGGCACATGCGCGGCATGGAGCAGAGTGGCCGCATCTGAACAGAGCTCCGGTTCCCAAGCGGATTAAACCCTCTAAAACTGGGCTATTATCACCGGATATGATCCCCACAGACAGACACCCCCGCACACATCACCCTGTGCATGCAGACAGCAAAGAAGAAAGGACGGCGGAGCTTCAAATCCCACCACAACCTGACTCACTATTGTCTGAGGTCACAGGAGCACAGCAAGATGGCGAATAAGGGCGCCAACACACAGCCCTCTCCCTCACTCTCCTCTCTAGCACCTCATCAGCCTCTGATACTATCGAATCCTGCTGCATCCGATCACAGTGAGTACCCCCCACTAACTAAGAATGACCTAAACTCCAGCTTGGATGCCATGTGCTCCAGGCAGTTAAACACATTTCAGGCAGAGATCCAGAAATCCACCAACACACTCTCACAGGAAATAGCTGCTCTAGGTACTAGAACAGATCTATTGGAAACTAAGCATGATGAGCTTTCTATTGCCTTTAATGATCTTTCCAGGGAGCATGATTCACTTTCATCAGCCTTTTCCCAGCCTCAGGAACACTTGGAAGATTTAGAGAATAGAAACAGAAGATCGAATATTAGAATTAGAGGTGTCCCAGAGAACAAAATCCCCATTCATTCACCTGTGATCGCATTCACCGTGCCCTAAGAGCAAAACCTGCTCCTGACAAACCACCAAGAGACATAGTACTAGGCATGAAGGACTTTCTAGTCAAAGAGGAAATTATGCGTGCAGCAAGAGCCCTGAGAAATATTATCCTTGACGGTGTACAGTTGCAGATTTATCCAGATGTCTCGCAGGCAACATTAGACAGACGCAGAAAGATGAAAGAAATTACTACAGTTCTCACAACAGCAAGGATCAGATTTAAATGGGGATTCCCCTTCAAATTGATTGTTCCCCACAATGGTACCACTTATATTTCCACTACCATCACTGAGGGCCAGGATGTTCTGGTCAAGCTGGGTCTGTTGGATGCAGCAAATCTCCCTCGCACTCCGGCCTTTTCTCGCCCTGCCCCCATTTGGCACACCCCCGCCTCACGTGCAGATAGGCGCAGATTCAGGAATGAGCCTGTAGCTCTTGGATTTAATTAACTCATAGAAACACAAACATTGACTAACTTTCTTTTATTCTTCAGGCTTCTTGTGACCGTTTATCTGCTCCGTCCTCGCCCAAATTATGTTCCTATCAGGTTACAGTAGGTAACACTACTTTTCTCTTGTTATCTCTTTTTCACCAAGTCAGAAACTTTTCACTGCTGTGTGGTTCACTTCTCCTCTAAGTAAAGGAATCTTTTTTCTTTTTTGGATGCTTCACTGACATCTATTGACAATATGTGGTACTCCATCCCCCTGGAACTTTCCCTTTTTTTTTTTTGGATCTGTTTTGTTTTTTGCTCACTACATCATATGATGCCTCCCTGACGGTTTTTAACTCCCCTGTCATACAATCAATGTTTAGGGGCCCCTCAGGATGGTATTATGTCTTGGACAATATGTATAGTTTTATTTTTTTCCCTTTTTTTCTTCTTCTCTCAGCACTTTATCCCTCCTTTTTTTCCTGACTTCTCAACTCTTTCACCTCTCATTCCTCTTATACACTTTTCTTTCTCCCCTCCCCTCCTCTCCCCCCTCTGATTAAATATGCTGCATATTACAATGTTTATACTTTTATAGTCAGAGTAACTATTACGATACTATTTTGCATACAGTATATGTTTGTGCATTATTGATGACCATCACAGTATATTGCTTAACAATACCCCACCGATAACAATAGAATCACTTGAGACAATGTTTTAGTTAACACTACTCATCTCCCGCACAGGTTTATACTCTTATACTATTTTTGGGTGGCCTCCGTTCTGTGTTGCCATGATTTCCCCCCACTCAGTAAGAGCGTCCCCTTCCCTCAGAGAGGGTGCTCATAGCCGTCTCAAATGCGATCCCACATGCCTCCTCACACTTTTTGGCATATCACTTTTTTTTATACTACTGTTTAACATTTGTCGGCAAATCTGAGTTCTGGACCATCTGGTCTATTATTATTTCTCTGTTGGTTGGGTACTTTTTTTTCCCCCAACCCCAAATGTTTTTTTTATGTTATAGATTGTTCTCAATGGAACAAAGTTCTTTTTGGTTTATGGTTTATATTGTATTATAGAAGTGGTACACCTTTTTCACTAATTCTCTTTTCATCCATTACAAAAACTAAGTCTCCTATGTTCATTAGTCAGTATGTTTCACAGTTTCTACACAGGCACACATCCCATATACCATCAATTCCCATGCACCCTAAAATATTCCACTTACCTCTCCTCCAGTCGATCCACCTAACTCACGTTGATACACCATGACTATTAAGATAATTTCTCATAACGTACAGGGTTTCAATTCACCAAACAAAAGGAAGAAGGCCTTCTTACAATATTAAAGATTGGACACTAAGATAGTAATGTTACAAGAAACACACTTTCTAAAAGACTCCCACCCCACTTTTTTCCATAAAGGTCTACAAAGATCAAGAGAGTAGATTTATTATTATTAAAGGTACACTTTCCGGTAGAGATATCACAATTGCTAACGTTTACGCCCCCAATGATACCCAATCCACATTTTTCACACAATTCTTCATTAAACTCCAACAACTCCACTCCCCACATATTATCTTAGGCGGAGACTTTAACTCAGTCCCACAACCCAACCTAGATAGAAGCAAACAAACCCAAAACTCCAAATCCTTTTCAAAGACAACTACCTCTCTTCTACATGATCTGCAACTGATAGACTCATGGAGAGCCTTGAATATTGGTGCAAGAGATTACACGTTTTATTCACACCCACATGACTTATACTCACGAATAGACCACATCTTTTGTACTCCTATTATTTTAGCAAACTCCCTAGATGCCAGTATTCACCCTTGCACTTGGTCCGATCATCAGGTAGTTGCTCTTAGCACTAAATTTATTGGCCTGACCTGCACTCCTTATTCATGGAGATTGAACGAATCCTTGTTAACAGACCCATGTCACCAACAAGAGATAGCCATTGAAATCTCAGAATATTTTGCGCTTAATGCCACCCCTGAAATCTCTTCATCCACGCTCTGGTCAGCTCATAAAGCGGTTATGAGAAGTCACCTTATCAGAAGCACCGCACAACGCAACAAAATTAATGTAGAAAGAATTAACTCCCTCACAAAAGATCTCCATAACCTAAACAGAGACCACAAGATTACACATGACCCAGAGGTTTTCAAAATGATTTAAAATAAACGTGGAGAACTAGATGCTCTATTGTCCTCTAAAGCAGAAAAAGCTCTTCGCTGGTCTAAAGCTAGATTCCTCCTCTCTAGTAACTCATATTCCACAATGTTTGCACGTAAACTTAACCAATCAATTAAACCTGCCCATATCTACAAATTAAGGAATAATGCAAACCAAATAGTAACACACCCCCAAGAAGTGCTTTCAATCTTTACTAAATTCTACTCTGACCTTCTATCCACCCCAAACTCCTCTCCCCCTTCCTCCCCGTCTTCCTGGCTGAACAATCTTCCCCTCCCGAAGCTGAAACAATCACAGATTGACAGCCTTAACCTGCCATGCTCGGATGAGGAATTGTCTCAGATCATCAAAACACTGAGGAAGGGCTCTGCTCCGGGCCCAGATGGCTTTTCTTCTCTTTACTATAAACAATACTCCCAGATTTTAGTCCCACACCTAACAAAACTTTTCAACTGTATCTTAAGGTGAGATGTTACTTGCTAATATGTCCCTTATCCCAAAACCTAATAAAGACCACACACTGCCCCAAAACTACAGACCAATTTCAGTAATTAATAATGACCTAAAAAATTTCAGTAGACTCCTTGCAAATAGACTATCCACAATTATTCCCACTCTTATCTCCCCTTACCAATCAGGATTCATCCCAGGCAGGCAAATTACTGACAACATCAGGCTGGTCACGAACATCATTCAGGACGAAAATGTAAACTCCAAATCACTCCTGATGCTCAGCCTTGACATTAACAAAGGTTTCGATAGCGTCTCCTGGACATACCTAGACAATATACTTCGGAAATTCGGCTTTGTGGGTGAATTCTTGCATGCCTTCCATGCACTCTACCATAATCCCTCTTCTAGAATACGTCTACCAGGCTGCAACTCAGAGTTTTTTGAGGTGGGCAGGGGTACAAGACAGGATTGCCCCCTTTCCCCTTTACTATTCGCATTAGCAATAGAAACTCTCTACAGCAATCCCACTTAATACCGATATTAAAGGGTACTCTACCAGTTCTAACACTTACAAACTGAGCATGTATGCAGACGATATGTTACTATTCTTATCACAACCTGAAACGACGCTACCTATCCTCCTACAAACCCTCAACATTTTTGCATCTATATCGGGCCTCACAGTAAATGTCTCCAAATCAACAGGCATGCCGATAAACATCCCTTCCTCTGATTTAGTATCTTTACGCTCCTCCTTCAATTTCTCCTACTCGCTGGACTCCCTACCATACCTTGGCATCCATCTTACCCCCAATCTAAATGACTTAGTGACCAAAAACTATATTCCAATGATACAAAAATTAAGAGCGACACTTAAAATGTGGAAATCCTTTAAAATCTCTTTCTTGGGCAGAATCACTGCAATCAAGATGACACTACTCCCTAAAATATTATACCTGTTCAGAGCACTCCCCATTAGACTTAATAAAACACTTATCACCAGATTTCAATCTGAGATTAATACATTTGTTTGGTCAGACTCCCATCCTCGTACGTCAAAACTGATTCTGTATAAATCCCAGAGATGTGGAGGCCTCGGCCTGCTGGACTTCTGGCTGTATTACTTATCTGCTAGATGGACCCAAATAGCTCAATGGCATATCCTACATTCCAAAATCCTGTGGGTGGAGTTTGAGAGGGCTTCCATAGCACCATATTCTATCTCAGGTATACTTTGTGGTAATAAAATCCCGATTCCAGCCTTAGCCTTCCGTAATCAAGTAGTGGCACATTCATACTATCTATGGAAGCTACATAACCATAAATACAATCCTTCTTTCAAGTCCCCTCCACACGCCTCATTTGTAGGCGATCCAAAATTCAGACCGAACACATTGGTCCCAATAGATCTTTCATGGTGGATAAATAATAACCTAACCTCATTCTCCAATTTTAAAGAAGGCACCAATTTTATCCCTTTCTCCTCACTGAAATTTAAACACAAGATCCCTGACTCAGAGTATGACAATTTCCTTTACATCAAACAGTTCTTTGACACACACTTCCAGACTTCAAACACCCAACCCCACACCCTTTTTGAGAATCTATGCCTCAAATCTCCCAGAAAACAAGGCTTCATTTCAGACCTATACTCTACCTTAATCAATAACACAGATACTAATAAACTATCATATATGCTCAAATGGAAACAAGAAGAAAATGTCACATTCTCTATGGTGAACTGGGACAATTGTATAAATAACCTACACAAGTGCACTAAGTCCATCTCCATTAAAAAAAACTGCCCTAAAACTATTTACAAGATGGTATTATACCCCAATTAATCTCCACAAGATTTTTCCTTTGTCTTCCCCTTCTTGTTTCAGAGAATGCAACTCCTTAGGCTCGTTCCCCCACACTTTTCGGTATTGTGACAAGGTCAGGGGCATTTGGTTACAAGTGGAGAAATTTGCCTCCAAGATCTCTCACAATTCCATTACCTTAACACTACATAACTGCCACCTTTTTTCCCCAATCATCGGTCTATCCTCAAGCCATTTGAGATTGATTCACACAATCTGTGTCACCATACACTGGTTGATAGCCTTCCACTGGAAGTCAATTACGATTCCCTTAGCCCCACTTAAATCCAGAATCAATGAGATAAGCTAAATGGAAAAAATCTTCCATACACTACAAAACACCTCTCACATTTATAACAACAAATGGTCCCCTTGGTTCGAGCATTCCTCCTTGTTCTTTAACCCAGTCTAGTTTCCTCTCGTGGGTCATATTCTAGTTGACACTGTTTGACCACTGCCTTTGTCACTGTTACTACAGCCTTTAACCTTTCTGCTAATAGGAATAACTATTTACGCCTTTAAAACTATATCTTGATGTGTATATTTGTACTGACTTCTTATATGCCTTAATCCTTATTTTTCTATACGCCTTAATCATTTAGATTTGTACCATCATTTACGTCTTTAATAAAAGTTTGTAAAAAAAAAAATATATATATCACGCTGTGTGTACCGTATCTATAAAATATATAAGTGTAACTTTTTGAATTGAAACACTGAAATAAATTAATGATTGATTTTGATGATATTCTAATTGTATGAGATGCACCTGTATATCCAGAAATAAAACAAGAGGCCAGAAGAAAGATTCACTTACCTTACAGATATCAGACAGCCAAGCAGCCTGGCCGCTGTCAGTGAAGCCGTGGATGATAAAGCGGGTCTTCCTGGTGTTTCGGAAATTGGAGGAGGAAATGCTGGATGGGTTAGCGGCGCTGACCGTCTGCAGGAAAACATTACCCAGTCTATTAGTGACTGCTGTCAGAGGAAATGCAGAAATTCTTTGTTCTTTAGTAACTATTGTGTTCAGTTTAGGGGCCGATGGTCCACAGGGCCCCTTACAGGCCCAGCTGCCCCCCCCCCTCCCATTTTTTTTATTCTTTTTTTTTGCATTGCATTGCACCTGTAAGGGGCACGAAGGTCCCCAGGGCCCCTTACAGGCCCGGCTGGCCACCCTCCGTTTTTTTTTTTTTTTGCATTACACTTGTAAGTGTCCCCAGCCCCCCCCCCCCACTTATTATGTCACGTCAGGAGAGAAGAGATTACACTAGGTTTTTTTTGTCAGCACCCCCCCCCCCCCTTGGTTCCCCAGGTCAGCCCAGCCTAAAGCTGTGTAAGGGGCCCCTTGTGATGCCCTGCTCAAAGCCAATCCGAGCAGACTACTGCATGTAACCTGCTCAGATTGGCAGAGGTTGTTACTCAATAGAATACATCGCTCACCGGGATTGGCTCACCGGTGTATACTGTATGTAGACAAAGCTACATACAGTATTACCGCATATCCAGCAGGCATCCGGCAGGCTGACATCCAGCAGGCGGCATTTTATACCTGGTGTAAAAGACAAGTGTAAAAGGTCGTCTTATACGCCGGAAAATACAGTAATGAAATATTTACAAAAATAATGGGGCCTGGGTCCAGTACAGGAGGGCTGGCTGTACTGCTTTATCGCCAGCCCTGATTTAAATCAACCAACCCCCAAAGTTCATTTCAGCAACAAACTATCACCCCCCTCACAAATGCCCCCATCCTATCCCCACCCCCAATGCTAAACCATATGCATTATCTATTACCTGAAAGCTGTTCTGGTTGCTCCTGGTGTACAGCAGGAACCGAGTGTTGATCTGTTCTGGGGACCAAGGTAACTTTGTAATGGGTCTCTCAACAGTACCAGCCCAGGGCCTGGCATCATTAAAGCATCCCACTCTGTTGTAGCATACCTCGGCACCTGGATGGAAATGAGAAATGTGATTTCAGGGCTATAAACGAGGCAATATGTGAAAAACTTAGTGAGATCTGCTGTGCCCAATATGAGAGGTCCTTGTAGTAAGTTCCAAGGTCTGCACACCTGTTGTGTCCATTATGAGGTGTTTCAACCATCCCAGTGCTGAGTTCCTGGCTCTTCATACCCGGCAATGGAGTAGGAACATGTCCATTGTGGTGCATTCGTAGCCAGTCCAGAGACCTTAATGTGTGATATTGTAACCCACCAGAATGGAAACATGTAAGGAGGCCCAGGGGGGTTTAATAAAGTGTACCCACTATACTTACTATAATTTATACCCAATAGATTACTTTTCTTTCTCTCAGGGACTTTATTTTTGAGAACTCTTCTCCAAATTCCTGGGTCTGCATATTTGCCAGTACTAAGACAGGATTCTATGACGTTTTTATGAAGTCCCTTCCACCAGACAAAATCTGCCTGCATTGCATAGAGAAGAGGAAGGGGAGAAGGCCGCTCCAGGTGGAGGCCTTGCTAGTAATCCACCCCACAGAGATCTCAGGTGCAAACAATGCAATCAGCAAGGCAGGAATAGCAAGGATGTATTTCTGGACAGCCGCACTCTTGAACAATGGTTGCCTTTATTTAATCAGAGGCGTTTCACACTATATCTAGTGTTTAGTCATAGCTATAACTAAATGCTAGATATAGTGTGAAACGCGTCAGTGTCCGAGGTTTGATTGCTGTGGCTTGTAGTGCTGTTCCTATTTTAAATGAAGGCAACCGTTGTTCAAGAGTGCGGCTGTCCAGAAATACATCCTTGCTATTCCTGCCTTGCATTCCATAGAGAAGCACAGAGATGTAGGTGATGACATCACTGATCCTAAAATATGGAATGTAAAAAAATTGAAAAAGCTTTATTTAAAATTTACATTTTCAAGTTCATGAAACCAGGGAAAGCAATTTATAAGCAGATTAAACTTTAGCTTTAAAATTGCAAGATTTGAAAACACATATAAGAGGAGATATAAAATATATTAGTTTTGTTCTACCTTTAACGGCACTCAGACAAAAGATTCCGACAATCCAGGTAAACAACATCTGTAAAGAGAAGACATATTGAAGCAGAATCCCTCCATCACCAGTAATGATAGATAGACTACATGCCGTGTCCACACTCACCTTGGTCACCGCAGAGCCTCTGTCAGCTGCACACTCTCTACATACAGCTGTGTGTATATATAGAGATGTACACCGATGGGGGTGGGGTCACAGAGACTGACCCCCAAACATTGGTAATCATTAATAAGTATGGACATTATGTAAGTGATTGTATTATATAAGAGATTGTATTATATAAGAGATTGTTGTTTTTACACAAAATGGAAAATTACTAGATGCATCCACCTGTACAACATCAGCGAGCGTTGCTGTGCTGGGAAGGACAAGTCATAAATAGAATTTGACAGATTTAGCCTTGCCACAATCTCAGAGAAAATTCTAATATTTCTGTAAATCGTTCATTAATTTTGTTCAAATACAGTGCCATGAAAAAGTATTCATACCCCTTGAAATTGTCCACATTTTGTCATGTTAGAGCCAAAAAGGTAAATATATTTTATTTGGATTTTATGTGGTAGACACATAATTGTGAAGTGTAAGGAAAATGATAAATGGTTTTAATATTTTTTTTTTTTTTTACAAATAAATATGTGAAAAGTGTGGTGTGTATTTGTAGAAAGGGGGGAGGGTGGGAGCAAAAGAATAGTTGCTGAAGCTAGACTTTAGGAGCATGCCCACCCAAATGTTAGTGGACTATATCGGTACTGATAAGGAATAATAAAACAATTGCATCAAAAAAGATTTATTACAGATAAAAAAATACAAAACAATCATACAGATCAAAGATTGGACGAAGTCTCTACTAGTTTTGCGGGAATACCGCTTTTTCAGGAGGGCCAACTCGATGGGTAATAAAACGTTTGCGGAGGCGGCCCGTCCAATGGGTTTCCCCCCTGCGGCGGACATAGGGGATACCTCGTCGATCTCATCCAGGCACTAACTAAAGCAAAACTTTCCATCAGTAGCTCTCTCATGTTATGGCTTCCTGAGTCCCAGGCCAAGAGCGTGGTGTGTATTTGTATTCAGCCCCCATTACTCTGATACCCCTAACTAAAATCGAGTAGAACCAATTGCCCTCAGAAGTCACGTAATTAGTGTAGCGGTACTCCCGAAGGAGCTGCTGAGAAATGATGGGATGGCATGTCACCTCATGGCTCTGGCGAAGTGTCTAGGGTGAACAATGAATGCAGTAGCAGTAAAGGAATGTCCGCAAATAGGAAGTCTCTTTATATGTGCTCTTTATTACCCAGCTGGGTAAAAACAATCAACAGGTGATGGGAAGGATAGACAAAGGTTGGAAGGAGAACAGCAGATTCAGGCCTTAGATATGGAAACAGTCCTGCTTCTGACAACAACTAGTTTTGTTTCGCCACTCCAGCCTGAGTGGGTATAACGTACCTGGACAGGTCGCTCTCACCGACCTGGCAGCCATAGTATGACTCGGAACTTGAGAAGAATATCTATGCCACAGACTCTTCTAAATGACCGTCAGGAAAGCGCCTCTGCCACCGGCCTTCCCTGAGTATAGAAATGGAGGAACTCCTCCTGAGTAAAATATTTCCTGAACCTTCCTTCAACATCGCCCAGGTACCGACTGAGAGAGAAGTCAATCCCTCAGTGTCCAGTACCTTGATCCCCGATGGTTCGTCTCAATACTGTTGGACCGCCAGCCTCTCAATGGTGCTCCTCAACTGGACTCCCCACCGAACAATCAAACTTGCTTGAGATCTTTAGAGGTGAGA
Organism: Rana kukunoris; assembly: GCA_029574335.1. Taxonomy (NCBI): domain Eukaryota; kingdom Metazoa; phylum Chordata; class Amphibia; order Anura; family Ranidae; genus Rana; species Rana kukunoris. Next base: position 24,924,735 of record CM056056.1, on the reverse strand, counting down.
ACCCAGTCGATCACTGGGTTCCCGTGCTGCTTGGATGCTCCTGAAACAAAACGTATCCACCGCCCCCATCTATGGCTGGCAATCACAGTAAGTAGCAATGGAAGGCTAAAGCAGATAACAACAAGAACCTGGGGAATGCCCAGGGAATAACCAAGCCTACTTACCGACCAGCTAGCAGAACAACCAATTAACCTGTCTAACAATGTGCGTTAAAAACAGGGGTTTTGTCCGCACGCATTTGCAAACGCATGCGTGAGCCACAGAGCCACGCCAAGGCACCCCATAATTCTGTGGTCCTAACAGAATTATGGGGTGCCTTGGCGCGGCTCTGTGGCTCACGCATGCGTTTGCAAATGCGTGCGGACAAAACCCCTGTTTTTAACGCACATTGTTAGACAGGTTAATTGGTTGTTCTGCTAGCTGGTCGGTAAGTAGGCTTGGTTATTCCCTGGGCATTCCCCAGGTTCTTGTTGTTATTTGGATGCTCCTGACCAGCTTGGCTCCAGAACCAAGTACACAGCGTAGCACCCACACCCCGGCCAGGTAGGCCATATCGCTCGGGGCGCGGTGATGTAGCCACCCTAAAGGTGGGTTCCCCAACTTCAGGAAGAAGAACCTAAAATGGTGTCTTCCTCATAAGTACTCTCTTCCAGCATGCCCAGCGAGGCCCAGGCCTCCTGATTGGACGCTTAGAGAGAATCCTCGAACCTGAGCCTCAGCTTCCACTGCTGCCACCTGCCGCCCCGGGGTGGAACAACACCCCAGGCACGCCAGAATGAGCCCACAGCACAGCCAAGCTGAAACAGAGAGCCTTACAATAATCAGAATTGAGATCAGAGTCACTTACACTCTGATCATCCCCTTAAATTTAGTAGCACCCGTACTTGGAAGTAAATGGGCGCTACATTAGTAAATAGAGTCCACCTGTGTGTAATTGAATTTTCAGTATAAATACAGCTATTCTGTGAAGCCCTCAGAGGTTTGTTAGAGAACCTTAGTGAACAAACAGCATCATGAAGGCCAAGGAACACACCAGACAGGTCAGGGATAAAGTTGTGGAGAAGTTTAAAGCAGGGTTAGGTTATAAAAAAATATCCCAAGCTTTGAACATCTCACAGAGCTCTGTTAAATCCATCATCCAAAAATGGAAAGAGTATGGCACAACTGCAAACCTACCAAGACATGGCTATCCACCTAAACTGACAGGCCGGGCAAGGAGAGCATTAAAGGGTTTGTAAAGGATTTTTTTTTTTTATCTTAATAGCTTCCTTTACCTCAATGCAGTGCTGTTTTCATGTCCTCATTGTTTATTTTTGCTCTCAAGTTGCTGTAATTCTTCTCTGATCTCCACACTTCCTGGTTGTCTGTTTCCTGGTCACCACAGTACTGGGAGCTTTCTCTCTGTGGTCACTAATCAAGGAGGTGTGATTACTGTGTGTCTAAAACCCCTCAGCACCAATCACTTTTGTTTTCCAAACCATCACTGCCCCATATTGGCTCTGTGGCTCTGTACATCAGAGAGCAGAAAAAAGCATGCAAAAAAGAAACTGAAACTACAGGTACATTATATGATTGATTTGTATACATTTTTAATTGTTTTAAAAAAAAACAGTTAACTATTATGTCTCTATACCCTGTAAACAGTCATTTCAGCAAAAAAATATTTTTCCTTTACAACTCCTTTAATCAGAGAAGCAGCCAAGAGGCCCATGATAACTCTGGAGGAACTGCAGAGATCCACAGCTCAGGTGGGAGAATCTGTCCACAGGACAACTATTAGTCATACACTCCACAAATCGGCCCTTTATGGAAGAGTGGCAAGAAGAAAGCCATTGTTGAAAAAAGTCCCACTTGCAGTTTGTGAGAAGCCATGTGGGGGACACAGAAAACGCGGAAGAAGGTGCTCTGGTCAGTAGAAACCAAAACGAAACTTTTTGGCCTAATAGCAAAACTCTATGTGTGGCGGAAAACTAACAATACACATAACCCTGAACACACCATCTCCACCATAAAACATGGTGGTGGCTGCATCATGTTGTGGAGATGCTTTTCTTCAGCAGGGACAGGGAAGTTGGTCAGAGTTGATGGGAAGATGGATGGAGCCAAATACAGGGCAATCTTAGAAGAAAACCTGTTATGCCCTGTACACACGATCGGTTCGTCTGATGAAAACGGAGCGTTTTCATCGGACAAACCGATCGTGAGTGGGCCCCAATAGAACCTGTTTTAAAATGTTCTGATGGTTAAAAAAACGATAGGAAAAACGATCGTCTGTGGGGAAATCCATCGGTCAAAAATCAACGCATGCTCAGAATCAAGTCGACGCATGCTCGGAAGCATTTAACTTTATTTTTCTCTGCACATCGTTGTGTTTTACGTCACCGCGTTGGACATGTTTGGATTTTTAACTGATGGTGTGTAGGCAAGACTGATGAAATTCAGCTTCATCGGATATCTGATGAAAAAATCCATCGGTTCGTTTTCATCGGATGAACCGATCGTGTGTATGTGGCATTAGAGTATTTAAAAGACTTAAGACTGGGATGGAGGTTCACCTTCAAGCACGACAACGACCCTAAACATACAGCCAGATCTACAATGGAAGTGTTTAGATCAAAGCATATTCATGTGTTAGAATGGCCCAATCAAAGTCCAGACCTAAATCCAATTGAGAATCTGTGACAAGACTTGAAAATTTCTGTTCACAGATGCTTTTCATCCAATCTGACAGAACTTGAGCCATTTTGCAAAGAAGAATGGGCAAACATTTCACTCTAGATGTGCAAAGCTGGTAGAGACATCCCCAAAAACACTGTTGCAGCTGTAATTGCAGAGAAAGGAGGTTCTACAAAGTATTGACTCAGGGTGGCTGAATACAAATGTACACCCCACTTTTCACATATTTATTTGTAAAAAAAACTTTTAAAAACATTTATCATTTCCCTTCCACTTCACAATTATGTGCCACTTTGTGTTGGTCTATCACATAAAATCCCAATATAATACAGTGCATTTATGTTTTTGGTTGTAACATGACACAATGTGGAAAATGTCAAGGGGTATGAATACTTATTCAAGGCACTGTACATTGGAGTTAATGATAAATGTGACATTCAATAGGAACTTTATTCCCCCCATATTTTGTCCTGTACCTCCTCTCCTGAGCAGCCTTCTATGAATATGCCACACATGGGTAGATGTGCTCCAGGTCTCTACCAGGTCTGCGCTTGTACACACTCCACTTGCATCTAGGACCTCAGGAGTGTGCAAATGTGCCACAGATCTCTGCCTGGTCTTTAAGCCTGGGTTCACACTATTGTGAATTGGATGCGGCTTTCCCTGAATCCAATTTGCATGTCAGGAGACTGTGTGACCGCCTCTCAATGAAGGCAGTTCACACAGCTCCGGGACGGCTGAGGATCGAATTGCACAGGAGTGTCTTCTAATTTGTCTTAGGTCTGAATTGAGCCCAACATTTTTACTGAAATCGGACCATGAAACGGTGAACAGAGACGCACAGGACCTGTTGCTGTGAGCACGGCAGTGTGAACCGAGCCTAAAAATTGTTGTATGCATCAACCACTTATGGACCGCCGCACGACTATATAATTTTAAGAGGGTTATCTCGGTAATGGCAGCAGCCGATGCCACAACCGAGGTATCCATCTCTTCGGGCTGCGGTCCTGTAAATGATAAGGGTGGTCTCTGTGGCAGATTCGCCGCAAGATCACTTCTATTGGCGGCGGGAGAGGGCTCCGCTGCTTACCAAAGCCATCGGCAGTGGTGGGGATGATTGGGTCCTCTCTCGTGCTAGGCATGGATATGAGTGAGGGCAAGATGGCCCCCACCTGTATCCATACCATAGCAGGGCGGAAGTGACATCAAAACGTAATTTCCGCCCATACGTCTTAAAGGGACAATTTATTTTTGTATCTTTTTTCAAATAAATTTTTTATTGCATTTTAGTCTAAATATGAAATCTGAGGTCTTTTTGACCTCAGATCTCATATTTAAGAGGACCTGTCATTCTTTTTTCTATTACAAGGGATGTTTGCATTCCTTGTAATTGAAATAAAAGTGACCCGTTTTTATTCTTAAAACAGTGTAAAAATAAATTAAAAAAAACGCTGATCACCGGCATTACTAGTAAAAAAAAAATATTAATAAAAATGCCATAAAACTACCCCCTTTTTTGTAAACGCTATAAATTTTGCGCAAACCAATCAATAAACGCTAATTGCGATTTTTTTTTTACGAAAAATATGTAGAAGGATACGTATCGGCCTAAACTGAGGGAAAAAAATGTTTTTTTATATCTTTTTTGGGGATATTTATTATAGCAAAATGTAAAAAATATTGAATTTTTTTCAAAATAGTCGCTCTATTTTTGTTTATAGCACAAAAAATAAAAAACGCAGAGATGATCAAATACCACCAAAAGAAAGCTCAATTTGTGGGAAAAAAAGGACAGCCAATTTTGTTTGGGAGCCACATCGCACGACCGCGCAATTGTCAGTTAAAGCGACGCAGTGCCGAATCACAAAAAGTGCTCTGGTCTTTGACCAGCAATATGGTCCGGGGGTTAAGTGGTTAAAGGCTCGTAAAGGTAAAAAATGTTTTCCTCAAATAGCTTCCTTTACCTTAGTGCAGTCCTCCTTAACTTACCTCATCCTTCCATTTTGCTTTTAAATGTCCTTATTTCTTCTGAGAAATCCTCACTTCCTGTTCTTCTGTCTGTAACTCCACACCGTAATGAAAGGCTTTCTCCCTGGTGTGGAAAAAGCCTCTTAAGGGGGGACGGGGCGAGCAGGCAAGTCAGGACACTCTCTACTTTGCAGATAGAGAAAGGAGCTGTGTGTTAGTGGGCGTCCTGACACTACTGCTCGCCCCCCCCCCCCCCTCAAGTGACTTTCTCCACACCAGGGAGAAAGCCTTGCATTACTGTGTGGAGTTACAGACAGAAGAACAGGAAGTGAGGATTTCTCAGAAAAAATAAGGACATTTAAAAGCAAAATGGAAGGATAAGGTAAGTGAAGGAGGACTGCACTAAGGTAAAGGAAGCTATTTATAGATTTTTTTTCTTACCTTTACAACCCCTTTAAGCTTTCATAACATTTATATATGATATGAATGTATGTATCAACCAATCAGATGTGTTTTAGAGTCACTGAATTCCTTCCTCAGGGATAGTTTTGCAATTACTGTAGGTGTGGTAGTGTCCCCAAAACCTTTGGCTAAAACCGCTCACATGAGTAAAAACAAAAAATAGAATGGAGAAGTGTCAGTCCGGCAGGTGGTAGGCAGAATCCCTTAGATTGGGTAATAGAGAAGATGGTTAGAGTAAGGTGACCAGATTTTTAAAATGAAATCCGGGGACATATTTTTTTTTACTAGTAATGGCAACAATCAGCGACTCTCTGCCCGTTGCCACCCACATCACAGCCTCTCAAGTCTTACTCTCCGGCCCGGGCTACTACTGGATGGGGAGCGGAGGAAGATCACTCCGCCAGGGAAGGCAAGGAGATAGGCAGGTGGCTGGCCAGGATTTGAGCCAAGGCAGAAGAACATGCGAGCTAAGCTGAATGGGCATGCCCCCGAAACTGAAGAAATATTCCCTCCGCTCCGACCTGCACATGATCATCAGAAAGAGGCAAAGATAATGGGAAAAATACAACCCCCTTATGCTAGTAGGCACGGCGGAGCGGGGGGGTGTAATTCAATTTTTTTATTTTATTTTAATTCTGCACTGACTGTCTTTGAAATTGTCCCTGCCCCCTATAAAATCCAATCTGGGGACAAAACCAGGGACAGACTTGGTCCGGGGACAGTGTCCTCAATCAGGGGACTGTCCCCTGAAACTGGGGATGTCTGGTCACCCTAGGTTAGAGGCCTCAACAATGAGATGGGCCAATATGCACTGGGATCACCAAACATCTACTAAACCATTGCGCTGGGAGGGAAAGAGGATTTAGACTGGTAAGAGGGATGGGGGGGGGGGGGGGCTTATGTAAGAAGGGGAATGTTAATCCTGTCAAGGTAGGGGATTTGAAGTGGGAGAACTCTTTACTAAGGGAGAGGAATGATTAGGGCAAAAGGAGGGAGGACACAGCCCAGTAGTGGGCCACGGCCCAGTGGTTGGGGACCAGACCTTAGGTGGCGTTGATACGTCCCCAGTTATCCTGAAGGAAAAGCCTTTAGTTTTGGTTGCCCTTTCTTGGTCTGAGTCGTCCATCAAGACACAGGCTCTAATTGACTCTGGGGCTGCAAAGATAGTGCCTTTGTGTCCAATCACTAGATTCTGCTGCAGCTTTGTGCCAATCCACCTGACATTAAGGCATTTGATGACCATGTACGAAGGGATTCTTCTACATGATATAATCCAATTCCAAGTGTAGCGCCCCCTTGCTTTTAGCATGGGCACTAGGCTAAAAAACTAGTTGACTGGGAGTTACATGTTTAGGTTAATGACCTGTGTTATTCTGGAAAGGTCCACTGGCTCGGATTGCATTCTGGGGATGTGAGTATCATCTTTGCCCGGCAGGGGGAGCCAGAGGGATTTCTGGAGGATTGAGTCTTCCCCAGCAGCCAATTGGAAAGGGTTTTCCCTGCTGGGCATATCTGTGATGGAGGTCATGTGTTCTGGGTCTCTTCCTTCTCCTGCGGGGGGTCCCGGAGTCGGGGTGCGGCACCCACCTTCAGGGTGTGCGCATCAATGGACCCTGCCAGCGTAGCCCACCTGGCCAAGCGTCCAGGCCTTGCTCAATCCGAGACTAAACTAAAGGGGCCCCAGGGACTTGTTGGGTTCCCGATGCCGTAGAGAGGATCTGGCGCCCGGGCCATAGACAGGTACGCTTTGCTGTCACCCGGTGATCTATGCTGAGATAACCGCTGGGAGGATTTGCTCTATTCGGACATTAACAAACTATCTAAACAACATTGGCCTGTGGCAGAGGCCTAGAGCCGGGTCATGAAAGAGATCTGTTCCTCCCAGGCAACATCTAAAGTGGCTATGCGTGCAAAATTTTATTTTTCAAGGGGTTGATTTTTGCTGTATGAATATCCAGGCCTGACATCAAGAATCTTTTTTTTCCTCATCAACCTGTTCTCCTTTCACCGAGTTGATGTTTGGCTATGAATTAAAGCATTGAGAAAATCTTTATTTACTGTGTGGACACTCAATTACTACTTAATGGCTTCTGGTGCACCCCTAGACCAAGCAAGGGTAACTTAATCTGCCGATCCCATTATTAATCCAGCGGCCCTTTTGGGGGTGACGCTACAAGTAATTTCCTCACCTCATTTTCTGGTGGTTAATTTTTCTGAAATTTTTCAACGATGTCCTTCGAGATATGTTGCAGCAATGTGAGGTGGTTTATCTCAAACGATATCCTCATATATTCTAATTCCCTAGAGAGCCACCACACAGATGTTTCCTGTGTGCTACAGAGGCTGAAAGATAATAACCGGTGCTGTAAGTTGGACAAGTGCGAGTTCCATTGTGAAAAGGTTATATTTCTGGGTTCGATCATTTCTACTGCCGTTTTTTCGATGGATCCATTCCAGAGAAAATATCTGGAGTTCTACAGTGGCCTCAACCCGTAGGTCTACATCAACATTTTCTTGGCTTTGCCAATTAGTATCGGGAATGTATTTTAAACCTCTCTTCTCTGGTCAAACCCCTGACTGATATGACCAGAAAGGACGGTAACCCGAAGAATAGGTCTTCAGATTCCATTAAAGCCTTTGAGTATCTCAAGGCTGCCTCTGTTTCAGTGCCTGTGCTGGTACATCCTGATCCTACATTACCCTTCATTCTTGAGGTTGATGCATCTGCGACTGGAGTAGGTGCACTTCTGTCTCAATGGGTCAGGGTTTAACGCCGTTTACCATATTCCATTCCACCAACCCAAGACAGCTTATCCGACACAATCCAGCAGACACGATCCATAAGAATTCCCCCAGATAGACGAGACACAAGCTCTGTTCTCTCTGGTTCAAACTAATGAATACTTTAATGGTAAACTCAGCTTGTTATATACAGTTTGAAACCAAATCTGGACAATGACTCAACTCCACCCACAACGTGACACAATGAACTTCAATACACATTCTTTTAGATAATGACATTCAGATGAGCTAATTACTAATCATTCCCCAGACGTCCTGTCTCCACGATAAGTTATTCTCACCTGCTACATAATACACAATCCTTTAGTAAACATATTTGACATGCTAATCCACTACACCTGAAAGGTCAGACATCTGACCTTTCAGACTGCCAACAAATCTCTATCATCAATAGAACTTTTACACAATACAGTGTAATTAGCATCACACAATAGACAATGAAATATCTTAGGAGCCCGACTCAATTAACACCTCAAAAGTATGTTTCCCCACATTGAATGAAACACTCTATTGACCTGTTGGGTTCAGAATGAACAACTTGTAATATTTTTCTAGACATCAAGGAATATATTGTGGATTACTGTTCCATGCTAAAACAATTCAAGATATGTCTATTATTTCCTGGCTCAATCTGTGCCCAAAAGTGGCTCCCGTTACAGTTTCCAACCATCCATCCATGAAACCACAACAAATACATTCAGAAATTAAAGTGGAGTTCCACCTGGGGAAAAAATAAATAAAATACTGCTAGAAAAAAATATTTTAAACAATAGTCAGCATGGATTCATGATAAACCAAAGTTGTCTTTCTTTTTATGTGGAGGTGTCAGGAAAGGTTCCATCCGCTGGTGCTATTTATGATCTGGCTTGCAGTGCTGCGTTCCACCAGCAGGGGTCTCCTGGCAGTTTGGAGCTGTCAGGAGAACTTCCCCCTGCTGGTATATCACCTTTGGGATGCAGTACTGGCCTCCACCAGTGGATGGACCCTGGCACTGGCAGTGTGGAGCGTTTGGTCCTTGCTGCGTTCAGGTGTGACCTGAACGTAATCAGCACACCTCCTATATATACCCGGCATGTGTAATCATACCTTGCCCTGGTATTTGCCTACTAACCCGATCCTGAGCCTGATATCTGGACCCTGAGCCTGTTGTCTCCATCCTGGACTTCTGACCTGATCTGATCCGACCTGACCTGATCCCTCTTCTGGACTTTCCCTTCCTGCTTATTCCCCGTCCACAGCCATTTTCTGATTCCCCATGTATGACCTCGGCCTGGCCTGTTTATGATTCTGGTATTCCCCTTTACTGTACATATCGTCTTTAGTGTTGTTGTTGTCACTGTGGGTCATTGATTGTTTGCACTGAGCTTGTTGAAGGTGGTGGGGTGTTACCCCCTCTTCTTAAATAAATCACCATTTTTACCTATATCTGTTTTAGATTCCTCTTTTGCAATCACACAGTACTGGTCTATTTAGAATCGCTGACAGGAGGTAAGAAAAAACTTTGACAGAGGGGTGGATGTGGTATTCTTGGATTTTGCAAAAGTGTTTGACACAGTTCTTTACTCGGCTCATGTGTAAGGTTAAAGTCTACAGGTTTGGAAAGATCAGTTTGTAAATGGATAGAAAACTGGCTAAAAGACCGAATTCAGAGAGTAGTGGTTAAAGCGGAGTTCAAACCACAATTAGCATATTTTATGTCCTTTCATCTTGCATTTTTATAATATAAATCCGGTCACTTACTATTTTACAATCCGCCGCCGCTCCGCATAGTTATTCAAAAAAGATAGTTTATAAAACTAGGTCCACACGGTTGTCATTTTGCTTGTTGCCATTGTGAAGCCTACAGGCACTTACTTCCTGGAAGTCGTGGATTGGGAGTGATAATTGGGTAGCGCACTGCATCCTGGGAAATGATGACACACATTTCCCAGGAGCATTAGAGGGAGATGATGTCAGAATCCTAGGTGATTCCAAGGGCAGATTTTGTGGGACCGCATAGCAACAGGCATTTCCAGATGAGTAAAAAAAAATAAAAAAATGTTTTTCTTTTTTTAGGTCTAATGAGCACAATAATGAAAAACTAATTTGGGATGGAAACTCCACTTTAAAGAAGTTGTAAAGTTAAAAAAATAAAAGTCAATGCCAGCTCTTCCCTTTTATGCAGGCATCCTACACTGTGTAAGGGTTTGTATCAAACAATGCCTCCAAATACCTTTTTTCAGATCTCTTCTGGCCGGTCACGTAACCTCCAGCCGCTCTCCTACTCTGATCTAAGTGCTAAAGTGGGGGGCGGTGAGATCCCCTTTGACCTCAGGCGGAAAGGTTACGTGACTGCTGTGCTGTCCGCTCAGCCCCTCCCGCTGTAGCCTTAGATGGGGGAGGAAAGTGTCTGGAGGTCACGTGACCGGCCAGAACAGATCTGAAAAAAACTATTTAGAGGCATTGTTTTGCAGAAAAGCTTAGACAGCGTAGGATGGCTGCATAATAGAGAGGGGCTGACAGTGATATTTAATTAAGTTTACTTTACCACTGCCAGGGAGGGGAGAGAGGAGAGCAGCGGGATGACGGAGGAACATAAACTGACCACTATAACCAGGGATCAGCAGCAATGATTACCATGATCCCACCAAGGGGGACACAAGAACAGGCCAGATCAACCAGGTTTTTTACAGGTTGGAGAGGGACAGATTAGACAGCACTGTGCTGTTTAACCTGCTATAAGGGAAAAGGATTGCTTTCTTTGGGCCAGATTCAGGTAGGAGAGCGGATCTTTATTTTGGAGTAACGTTTGTCATTTACGTTACTCCGCCGAAACTTTAGGAGCAAGTACTGTTATTCACATAGCACTTGCTCCTAAAGTTGCGGCGGCGTAGCGAATATGAGCCGGCGGAATTCAAATTGGTCGGGTAGGGGGCGTGTATTATTTAAACTAGGCGATCCCTAGGGGGCATGTTTTTCTTTATGCCGCATATCGCTTACGGAAACGTCGGAAAGTCACTGCGTCGGGCCCGCGTACGATCGTGTTTTTTCCTTCCTCGCTGATTAACATATTCTCGGCGTTAATCAGCGGGAACGCCCCGAGCGCCTTTTTTAAAATTGCAGTTCCGATACGACGGCGAAATACAATTACGCCGCTCGTATAGGAACTCCAACCCGGCGTATCTTGTTTTCTGCTTACAGAAAACAGATAAGCCAGCTCAAAGTGAGAGTTATGCTGGCGTATCACTGATACTCCAGCCTAACTCTACCTGAATCTGGCCCTTTTTCTTTTTTTTTTAATGAGTCATACTCAGAATGGTCTAAGGTTGTAATTGGTGTACCCCAAGATTAATTGTTGGGACCCTTACTTTTTAAAATCTTTATAAATAGTTTCAGTGTTTGCAGATGTCATCAAGCTATGCAGTGGAATAACGTCCTTACAGGACATCAACTTACAAGCCGACCTCAATACTCTGTTTAATTGGGCAACGATGTGGAAAATTAGGTTTAATGTTTGCAGGGGTAGGTAGGAGGCAGGTGGTACCACCTCCATGTCCTCCTCCTTGATGGACATCAAGTGTGGATCACATGAGAGGTCCACCCTGGGGTGGGTTCTTCTTGGCTATGCTAGGCACCTTAGATAGGGTCACTTTCTTATACATGGGGTACCTTTACTTGTGCTATGCTCACCAATGCCATGAGACAGGGTGGAGGTCACTTTCAGGGCTACCTCATCTTTAAGGTGCACCTCTGACTTGGCCAAAATGGCCAAACACCATGTACTCTTTAACAGATGACTGAACTCTAGTTGACTCTCTTCATTTTAATATACACCACTACTGTAAATTGTTGCATTTAGGAGAGACACAAAGAGCCGATGTCCTCTCCTCCTGTCCAGCAAATCTCCACTACCTCACTCCCAGTAATGGAATGGTGGCCCGCCATGCACCTAGCACAGACTCCATGCATGCACTCAACTCTTCTGCCGTATCTGTGCACAGACTGGTGACCTCTGTGGTGCTGATCTGCCCTTGCGATATGTGAGATAGACCGCTCACGGAGAGAGTGCCGACAACATCTCTCTCTTGCATGGGGCTATCCCACCTGCCACAGGTACACACTTATGATAGGCTGCTTGTTAAACCTGCGTTACCCTTGATGACCACTTGTGTCTTCATACCCCAATGTGTTTAACTGACCCGAACTGTAGACTATGTGTGTCGCAGTGTGGGTTACTTGCATTTTTAGTAATTTCAGGCAAAGACAATTTTTCAAAAGTTTTACTTAAAAAACGTGATAATCAAACAAAGCCAACAGTCTTTCACTAAAGTAAACCCTGACTTGGGCTTGTGGCTGTACAGGAAAGAGTACATTTTTGGCAAAGTCCGAGGTTTTAGTATCCAGGGATGGTGTCTTCAGTGCAGACTACAGGTCCCAGCAATCCCCTTATTCTATTGAAGGCTCCTGAATACAGATGTTCATTAGCAGGAACTCCAGATTCAGAATGATACAGCAGGTTGACAGGATGGACGCTGGCATTGGCATCAGTAGTGAGAACAACAATGGAAGAAGCAGCGAACCTGTAAAAGGACCAGTGGGTTGGGTCCAAAAAGCCCACCAAGAAAAATCCAGGAAACATAATAAACAATATCCCTCCCGACTGGGGCAGCACCTAACAAGGCTGAAATAGGCAACCTGTCTAAATGTTGATAAATGTATTTTTATGCACTTGGAGGCTAAGAATATGCATGCATCACACTAGGGGGAGCAGGGTCGTTATCAGGGGGTTACAGACCACACTCATGTAAAGGGCCCGGGCATCCCAAGGGGCCAAGATGTCCCAAGAAGCTCGGGCATCCAAGATATTTCCACCTGCTGCCTGAAGGCTGGATGATTGACAGACACTTTCGGCCACACTTCCTGGTTGCCAGCGAAACGCCAAGCTCACTCCTCACAGGCGCCGCCAATTAAACACCTCTATATCAGTGGTGCCCAACCAGTGGCCCGGGGGCCACATGTGGCCCGCAGAGCCCTCTGATGTGGCCCGTGACTTCCTGCTCTGAGATGGCGGGTTGGTAACCTCAGATTGCAGGTTGCCCATCCGTCATGCCAGAACATCAGTGTTGTGAATAAAGCCAGTGGTAGAGAAAGAAAGCAGCTGTGTAGCAGAGCCGCATAAGCCAATGTTTCCTGTATAGTACCGGCTCCTGTCATAGATGGAGTGATACCAAATGCACTCTGCCTGGGACAACAGGTTTATTACTAAAATCACAGTGTATAATATATGGATATATCTGCTCTGCAGTGGTTACTGGGCTGCTTTCAAACTGATCCGCAGGTGTAGTGCAGAACACCTGCGGCTTACCTGCACTGAGCCATAGACTTCTGTTATTACCTGTGGGTTTGGTGCACTTTCAGAAAGTGCACCACACATGCATTATATAATAGAATTCTATGACAAAGTACAGCTTACCTGCAGAAAAAACACAGGTGCACTGCGCTGCATCCACAGTGTAAGTAGAATGCAGACCATCAGTGTAAAAGTAGCCTTAGGCCCCTTTAACATGATCTGTTTGACCCAATCGGACCCTCCATTTACCTCTATGGAGCGGCAGATGTAAACAGACTTGTGTCCATTTACACCTGCGTATTTCCAATCCGATCTGCTAAAAAAACAGAAGTGGATACGTCCCCTTCTATTTGATTAGATGAGAGGGCCTATAGAGTAGAGTGGGCTGTGTATGTGTCTGCTTTGCTTATGCAGAGTGGAGGTGGACCCGTCATCTGCTCATTATGTCCCACAACGGTTACTAAGTCACTTAAGTGGCCCTCGCTCTTCAAAAGGTTGGGCACCTCTGCTCTACATCGATGGGTAAACTTCTAGGCATGTGCACAGGGATCTGCATGTGTTTGGCACAGACCCCCTTCCTTTACAGTTCTATGAGGCTTTCTAACCATTATGGGCTCTATTTATAAAAGTAAAAAAAAAAAAGATTCTGTCTGAATTATTATGCAGAGTATTGAAATCATGGGCTAGAAAGCTTCTTGTATACAGCAGAACACCTTTATTTTCATGGAGGATATCTTTATCTTTGTTTTACATCATGTGAACAGGAAGAGAACACAAACGAGTGCATTGAGCATAGATAGCTAATACATCCGGTTATATCATAGAATATAAGAACTATGCACTATAATACCACAGCGCCACCTGCTGCATAGATAGGTATAATGCATACAGTATTGTCAGTTTATTAACAACTTTACATTAAACCCCTTCGCGCCGAGCGTACGCATATATGCGTCCTCGGCTCTCAGGGGTTATACTGGGATGATGCCTGCAGCTGCAGGCATCATCCCGGTACCGTTGTTTCGAGTGGGCGATTGGCTAGCCTGACATAACAACCGATGTGGCTAAAAGCCGCTAGGTTGTTATGCCGGAGGAGCGCCTCTCGCCGATCTGACCAAGCCTCCCGTCCCACCGGGAAACCCGATCCTCGATCTGGCGCCTCCGTTGTCCAGGCGCAAACTGAATCAAAGCCGTAAGCGGCTTTGATTCAGTCTGCAAAATGTAAACGCAGAAGCGACGTCACAACGTCACTTCCGGGTTTCTCGGCTGCCAATGGCGCCGGATTTAAAAAAGTACACAGTATTCAGAATCGCCATTTTCGGCGATCTGAATACTTTGAAGTGTAAAGGAGGGACCGGGGGTCTTTTAGACCCCGATCCCTCCTTAAAGAGTACCTGTCACCACCTATTACTGTCACAAGGGATGTTTACATTCCTTGTGACAGCAATATAAGTAATCAAAATGTAAAAAAAAAAACACAATTTAATATCATAAAAATAAATAAAATAAATAAGAAAAAATAAATAAAAACGCCCCCCCCCCCCCCCCCCCGCGAGCTTGCGCAACAAAGAAAACACATACGGAAGTCGCGCCCGCATATGAAAACGGTGTTCAAATCACACATGTGAGGTATCACCACGATCGTCAGAGCGAGAGCAATAATTCTAGCACTAGACCTCCTCTGTAACACTAACCTGGTAACCGTAAAAAAAAGTTTAAAGTGTCGCCTATGGAGATTTTCAGGTACCGTAGTTTGTCGCCATTCCACGAGTGCGTGCAATTATAAAGCGTGACATGCTTGGTATCTATTTACTCGGCGCAACTTCATCTTTCACATTATGTAAAAAAATTGGGCTAACTTTACTTTTTCATTTTTTTAAAATTCATGAAAGTTAATTTTTTCCAAAAAGTTGTGTTTAAAACACCGCCGCACAAATGCCGTGTCACATAAAATAGTGCAACAATCACCATTTTATTCTCTAGATTCTCTGCTAAAAATATATATATAATGTTTGGGGGTTCTAGGTAATTTTCTTGCAAAAAATACGGATTTTAACTTGTAAACACCAAATGTCATAACTAGGCTTAGGCATGAAAGAGTTAAATGCTGTTCTTTTCCAACGTGAAAGTCTCAAACTGTTTCACATGTATAATCCAAGTAAATTGTCTAATATGTGTATTTCCTATGATTCCTCTTTTAAGAAAGCCGATTGGGCACAACCTGCCAGCCGGGCATCAGTGTCATCCCGGCTTGGTGGGAACTAAACGTCCTTTTTTGGATGGATTGCCAGGATTCTGTATAACCACTATACACTTTTATATGTCGTTTTAGTGAGTGCCCATCTCAATGTTTACTTAGAATAAACAAGTTTTCAACAGACATGCTGCACTATTAGCCAATCCTTTTATCTTGCATGAAAATCCTGTATGAATTCCCATATACTGAGGATGGAGGACCGTAAGAGAAGCACTGTGAATTTAGCTGACCCCTTAGTAATGACACTGGCAAGCGTGTATGACCTCCCATTTGTTTGAGGGGTCCACTGGATTATTTATATGCACTTATAGTTATTGGAGCTCTTTGATAATATTAAGTATATGTTTGCACCATTTAGTGGCAGCTGCTCCAGGATTAGTATTTTTCTGTGCTCTTAAAAGGATATTGTTGACCTTAAGTGTTATCATGGGGATTTTTCTATAGTTTGAATATTTCCTATGATTGTCAGCTCCACCTAGAGGCCATAATTAAGTATTTTCCAGATTGGGTTTTTTTTCACGAAAATAACGCTTTACGGCCACTAGATGGAGCTGATGATCATAAATGATAACTGAGCACAACTTTTTCCTACAGGATTTGCATATTTCAAACTTAAACATTTTTATGTTAAACATGCCTTATGTTCGGATGCTGGACGTTCTATAGAAAAGCATCCTTGTTCAATATAGCCGGTGTGCATGTTTGTGGAAAAAATCTGTAAGCATACAATTCTGATGGTCACCTGCCATTAATGTCTGATTGTATGTACATATCTGTTAATAGATCGGGTCCGATATGTAAATAAACTTCTATTAAAGGGCTGCATTTCTACAGAGAATGAAAATAAGATCTGTGACCAATGAATACAGTATATGATTATTTTGCTGCCCAATAGCCATAGATTTGTTATATGTACATATTGTTTCTCAACCATTTTCTATGCATGGTATGTTCTGCTTACATGCTGCCATCTAGTAACATTTTGTGGTAATGCACAGTTTATTATTTTCTTTGTCTAATCTATTACACACTTCCTTTCTGTGTATGCTCCACCCTTCTTCCTCAGTTTGTACTTCCTGTCTTTGGAGACTGCTTTCAGGCCACATGTAACAAGGGCACATGTATTCTGCATTGTAAGCTACAGTCAGTATCATCTTTTGACCGCACAATACTACAACCTGTTCATCTGCTGTAACCTGTTATCTGATGTATTCTGATGTTTTTAAACCCAGTCTTGTGTCCAAATGAGAAACCTGCAATAGATGAGTTCTGTCTAAAATATCTGCACACATTTTTTTGAGGTGTTAACGCCAAATTGGAGTGCCTATGAGCCCAACCTAAGCATACTGCACTGAGCAAAGAATATAAGGGATCTGATTGGCTACTGTAGAGAGAACAGTCTGTCTTTTTTGTCTTCATCGTTCTGTACATTGTATCAGAGAGGACAGATAATGACAGAAAAAAAAGAACAAAAAGTTGGATTTTGGTAAGGAATAGTTTTATTGGTGGACAAATTAAAAATCCAAACATTGCCATGATGGAATGAGGTCCATGTTTACAGCCAGAAGTGATCTGGAAATAAATATAAACATAATGAATAACAAAATAATTATTGCATTAGACAAAAGCTGAACACATCGGCTGCCACTTTGAGATCATTTTTATTCATCTATTCATTCATCCATCTCTTCCTTGCAATGTCATGCTATACTTAAAGAGGAACTGCAGTCTGCTCACATAATTTGTAATAAAAACATATTTTCCATTCTGAAGCTTCCCTTTAACCCCTTTGCAAATAATTTTATATATACTGTGATTCTGTACTTGCCAAATATGCTGCAGAAATCTCCCTCAACTGAGTCTGGCTGCAGCCATTTTAACTGTGGGCAGCTGAAGCTGCTGCCTGTCCATTTGATGGATTTACACAGACACACCTCCAGCTTTGCAGCTCTCATTGGCCCTCTTATGACTCATCCCCTCACTCTTCCTGGCAAACTCTCACGGGAGTGAGAGAGAGCTGTGCCTTATGTCATAAGCCTAGGCTAATGACCAGACAAGAAACAGGAAGTGGGCTGTATAAGATATTTACTGGAAAAAAAAAAAGTTTTTCTATCTAAAGTTAAAACAACAAGAGCAGAAGATTTAATAGATGGAAAGGACTGAAGTTCCACTTTAAGGGTATGCATTTGACACTGTATGCGAATGACTAAGGACATACAGTATATTCTAAAAGAAAACAGCATATTATGGTCCACTACATGACATGTTATAATTGTACACACCAATGACAGTTAAAGTATAACTAAAGGCAAAACCTTTTTTTTTTAGTTTGGGATAGAGTGGAGAGGGATTAGAAAGCCTGTTCATTTTGATTGCTGTCTGTGTTAAAGATGAAGTAAAGTCTTCTTGTTTAAATGTACCTAGAGGTAAGCCTAGAATAAGTCTTACCTGTAAATACTGTAAATATCTCCTAAACTTGCACCATTTAGGAGATATTTACTATATACACCACCGATGATGTAATCGACACATGAAGGAACAGCCGCCCATGCTGATTCTTCAGGGCCCTGTGCCGTGACCTGCGGAGTGATGTCATCACAACTCCAGCCAATAACAGCGCTGGAACCCACAAACCCAGAAAAAACCCTGGAAAGATGTCTGCTGTTTCAGCGGCGTGCGGGCGCCACTGCACGGCTTCGTTCTAAGGTAAGTATTTCATTATGCGCTATTATGTAATGCATACTAGCTCATTATGCCTTTGTCTTACAGTTTTTTAGGGTTTACAACCTCTTTAACCTCTTTTTTTATTGAAAGTGAAAGTAAAGGAAAATCCCAAATTTTGAGTTGTCTCCAGGAAAGTAATTCCAATGGGGACACTAGTTCTGGTGACCTGGGGGGGGGGGCAATGAATTCCCTTAATTTGCAGGGATTTCCTCTCACTTCCTGTTTGGCTATGGGACAGGAAGTGAAGGGAAATCCCCGCAATGGGACAGATGACAAAAAAAATCTGGCAAGGGTTATAACTAAAAGCCGGTTTACACTGGGGCGACTCGTCAGGCGACTCAGCTGCCTGACAAGTCACACTCCGCTCTGTTCAATGGAACCGTTCTAATAGGAGCGAGTCAAGTCGTTTCGACTTAATAAAAGGTTATTGTACGAATTTGGGGGCGACTTGCATTGACTTCAATACAGAAGTCATTTTGCAAGTCGCCTCTGAAGTCGGCTTGAGATCACCTTGCCGAGTCGCCCCCAAAGTCGTGCCGCCCCTGTGTGAACCGGGTCTTAGGATGCACCAATACCATTTTTTTTTTTACAATGGGTATGAGTACTGGTACTTTTTTTTTATTGTACTAGCTGATACCTACGGCAACTGTTTTGTTTAAACTTCTGGCAGCAATGGTACAACGCATTGAAAAGTTATTTCCAAACTAAATAAATTCATTTTCTTTTACATTTTGCGCTTTTTTCAATGTGAAGCATGTAAATATGGGTTAAAGGTGTCAAAATATAACCGAACAAAGCAAACAAAATTTTAATTAAGTTAAATTAGGTTTTAATTAAGAATACTTTATAAAATAGCAAAATCAGCAGGAAAATAATAATTAAGTGGAGGAGAATAAGCTGTTAATTATGGCTGATTAGAGTAAATTAAGTGTTAATAAGGGGTTAAACAGAGGAACATTTAATTAAAAAAAAAAAAAAATTTATTTTTTACTTGACAGGTTGCTTTAAATTGACTTCATCTGCAGATCAAAGTTCATCCCTTAGACCCTGGATGATGAAACAGAAAAATACAAAAAGAAACATAGGCCTGGATTCACGAAAGACTTACGCCAACGTATCTCCAGATACGCCGTCGTAAGTCCAAATGTGCGCCGTCGTATCTTTACACCGATTCCCGAAGCGAGATACGTCAAAGAAAAAGGATTCCTCCGCCCGACGTAACTTGCCTACGCCGGCGTATCGTGGGCGCATAGTTAAGCTGGACGCATTCGGCGTACCGATTTTAAATATGCAAATGAGTAAGATACGCCGATTCACGAACGTAGATGCGGCAGGCGGAAAAGATACACGGTTTGCGTAAGGCTTACGTTTGGCGTAAAGTTATTCCCCATATAGAAGGCGCAACCTATTTAAAGGTATGGACCAGGGAACAGCCGTCGTATTTTACGTAGTTTACGTAGTACTACGTGAATAGGGCTGTACGTAGGTTACGTTCACGTCGTAGGCAGTGTATTGACGTATCTTAGGCAGCTATTTCCACGTGACTTTGAGCATGCGCACTGGGATGCGTCCAGGAGCCGACGCATGCGCAGTTCGTTTTTTGAAGCTCAGCCAATCATTTGCATGGGGTCACGCTTCATTTAAATGTTACACGCCCACTTTCACCTACTTTGACTTACGTCGGCTTACGCCGAAAACTATACGCTACGCCGGCGCAAAGTTGAGCGCATTTTCCTTGAGAATACCATGATTGCCTCTCAACGTTGCGGCGGCGTAGAAAAAGAAGATACGCTACGCCAGAATAAAGATGCGCCCAGGTACGTGAATCCGGCCCATAGTTTATTTTTATCTTAGTGTATAAGGGGCTGGCAATGTTGTTGATAAACATTGCCAGGCTGCTTTTCCTTTTTTTCTGACAGATCAAATTGACGGACTTCTTTAACACTTCAGCTGTCAACAGGGGAACCCCACTGACAGCTGGTTGTTAACAATGTGGCGGCCCCGCTCCTTAACCTCCCTGGCGGTATGATTCTTTCAGATTTTAGGTGCTGAAAGCGGTACCATTATTTGCAAGAAAATTTGGCGTTTTATACTGTAGGCCTGTAATTCTTAGGAATAACTCACTTACTGTAAATCTGACCAAACAAGAGTCTAATAGGCATCCCGGGTATGACATTTTTTTTTAAACAAAATTATAAATTATAATATAATAAATAATTATAAATAATTATAACAAATAATAATATAATTATAATAAAAATTATTCAATAATGTAATCAACTCAAAATCACTGAAATTTGCTCAGTTGCAGAATTGTCGCTGTCATTTTTATTTATTTTTTATGACGAATTTCCCCACAAATCGCTATCGCTCAATTCTGCAAGTGATTATAATTTATTATCGCTGTTTTCTAGGTGATCTAAAACCATTTTTGACATAAAGGGACACTTTTGGTTGCTATGGACAATCTACAGTTTGCAGGGAGAAAGAACAGTTTTTATTATATAAAAGAATAGGTAGGGCACAGGGCAGACCACTAGGGACAAAGGGGGTGTGTATTTTTTACATACAGTACAGTAATCAATAATATTACAGTATATTTTTTTATAATGTGTTTGTTTACTTTTTTGAATATGGCGCCGTTCTCCGCCCCCGCACGTCGTAATGTCGCAGGGAACGGAGCTCGGCGGCACACGGGGACACTGTGTGAATCGAACAAGCACCCGCTCGCTCACACAACGGGGATGCATCGCTGGATCCAGAAACAAGGTAAGTAAACCAAGCCTGTGGATTCAGCGAGGCGAGCCCGAGTCTGACTCGGGTTACCGATCTCAGCATAAAAATGTAACCCCGAGTCAGACTCGGGAATACCGCCAGGGGGTTAAAGCGGAGGTTCCGTTTAAAAAAAAATTAAAAGTCAGCAGATAATAACACTGTAGCTGCTGACTTTTAATAATGACACTTACCTGTCCTAGCCGCCAGCGATGTTGGCCCCTGCTGAGGCCGATCCTCGATCCTGGCAGCTCCAGGTGCCGCCATCCACAGTAAGGGAAACAGGCAGTGAAGCCGTGCGGCATAGCGCTTTGTGAATGGGCCGGCTGCCTTCTGGGATACACACAGTTCCCAGAATGCAGCGCGCCCCATTCAAAACAAGACACAGAGTAGGAGGAGGAAGAGAATCCACGCGGAGGATGAAGAGCCAGATTCGCCACTTCCGCATAGCAACAGCTATTTCGGGTAAGTAAAAAAAAATGTTTTGGTTTTTTTTTGGTGCAAATTTCTTTTTCAGGGTGAAACTCCACTTTAACAACAGATAATTGCTTGCTTTTTTTCTACATTTCAACGTTCAGTGAGGGAATCCCACTGACAGCTGAATGAACCGCGCCTGAAAGCATCAGTTTCAGGTATAATAATATTTGTACAAGTACTAATCAGTGTTAATTTTGGCAGCAAATTGGCAGCAAAAACACGATCAGAGATTTCCGACAAGAAAACCGTGGATTTTTTTCCAACTGCATGTTGGCTCAAACTTGTGCATACACACAGTCACACAAAATTCTGACCGTCAAGAAGGCAGTGACGTACAACACTACAACGAGCCGAGAAAAATTAAGTTCAATGATTCCGAGCATGCGTCTTTCTGGTTCTCAGCATGCGTGTTTTTTTGCACGTCGTAATTGAATACAGAATTTCCGACAAGAACTTTTCTTGTCGAAAAAATTGAGAACCAGAAAAAAAAAGAGTTTTGCCTGTAGTTCTACTTTAAAAAATGTATGAATGTTACTTATGTGACATATCTGCTTCTTTAGACTTGATTTCTTGAAAAAGTGAACTTTATTCCAGGAAACGCGTTAGATGAAATCAGGATATTCAGGATTGTCTGGAATGTGCACAACACGCAATACTGGTGTGGTAATGGGTCTTTTCATGGTCCCAACAAAGAACGTGAAATAATACAATCTGAGATGCTTTTATTTTTGTGTTAGTGTTTAGTATTTGAATACGAGGATCCCTTTGTTTCTTTCTACATTTTGAATTAGGCTGCCACTTACCCTTAAGGAGTGGTGAGATAGAAAACTTGGCTGGAGGAGGTGACACCTCTGAAAGTGTCGGCGTAGTGACCCATCTTTGGACATCCGGCGCTGGGGCAAGATTTGCAGTTTCCCTGTGTGATGGAGAAATGCATATTTAGCAAGACTGAAAAGCTGTTATGCCTTTTCTTCCCCTTTGGGGTTTACCCTATAGGATAGAGATTATCAGCATGAAGACACTAACCGCTTGGAAGGAGTTCCAGTTGGCGCAGGGATAGCTGGTGAACATTCCAGTGTTACCGATACTGTCTGTGTAGTACTTGATGGCTCTCATGTGGTTACAAGTTACAAAGTGAACCACTCCTACAAAAAAAAAAACATGAATGAGTCGTTTCCATTTTGCTTGTGGGCATGAAACCGACAAGCACTTACTTCCTTATTTTGGTGAATGCTGAACTCCCAGCATTCACTGCCTCTCGTTCCTGCACATGCTCAGTTCCGTGGCCGCCATCTTGCTACACCCCACACTCCTGCACAGTAATGATAGTGAGAAGGGGGCAAGCGGACATATTGTTACACCCACCAGAGTTTTAGACTTCAGTTATTTTAAACACAAAACGGATACTTTATTTAAAGCGGAGGTTCACCCTCAAAATCGTTTTTTGCAGTATGCTGTTTTTATTTATTTTTTGTCTGTACTTACCGTGTTATCCACAGTTCTAATACGGCTCAGAGCTGATACCCTGTGGGAAGTAGGCGTTCCTAAAACAATGCATAGATGATTGACGTGCGCGTACAGCGAGTCACGCCTTCCGGAAATAGCCGACTGTTTACGGCGCTATACGGCGCCTGCGCCTGCAGTGTAGAGCTGACTGCGCAGGCGCTGTAAAAAGCCGAGTCCCACTTCGGGTATTTTCGGAAGGCGTGACACGCTGTACGCACACGTCAATCATCTATGCATCGTTGTAGGAAAGCCTATTCCCCCGGGGCAGAGAGAACCCAGAAGCCGGATTAAAACTAGGATAATACAGTAATTACAGGGAGGGGCAAAAAACACCAGCATACTGCAGATGTCAGCAGTATGCTGGATCTAATGATATATATTTTGTATAGGGTGAACCCCCGCTTTAAGCATATAAGCTCAGTTTTGTGTTGAAAAAACCTGTGAAATCTAAAACTCTGGTGGGTGTAACAAGATGTCCGCTTGCCCCTTCTCAGGCCCCCGTACACACGACCAAGCTTCTCGGCAGAATCCAGCGGGAAGCTCGCTGGGAGACATATTCTGCCAAGAAAATCGGTCGTGTGTACACTTTCGACAAGCGTCCCGTCGGGAAGCATTGACCCTAAGACCCTGGGCAATAATTACTCAATTGCAGGCCTCCCCTGCTTGAGAAAAAGTGACAATCGCGTGCGGGGAATTTATAAAATGAGTTGTGAATGTCCATTACTCACGCAGACCACAAAGCTTGGAGCATCATCTACTCCCATTGGCTACAGTCCGATACATTCCCACTAAAGTCTGAAGGACAGTAAACTAGCCCTTTGATTAGAAAGTTTGGAGACCCTGGATCTACAATATACAATCCTCACCATTCCAGATATCTTCCACGGTGATATTGGGAATTTCAATGTTCTGAGGACATCCAGGCATATGGATTCCGCCGTTAGGGAAGTAATCCAGATGGCCAACATACTGGCTCATTCCAAAACCTAAAAGATTATTAATACAATTATACATTTTCTATAGTTCCTTTAATGGACATTTTGTTGAGGTTTTAATAAGTTTATATAAATAACCGTTAAAAGTATATCTAAAGCCTAACTTATTTTTCTGTTTTTTGGTTTCAGTAAGTTCCAGTCCAAAATGTGGGAGATAACCACCCAGAAGCTTTTCTCCTTCATTTGATCACCTAAATCCAGAAATGTTTAACCCATCAACCTTACACACTACTAGATTTTCTGCAGATTTTTGTCTTCAGATTTACCAAAACCATATAATATGAAGTCAAACCTTAAAGGGGTTGTAAAGGAATTTTTTTCATAATAAGCATCCTTTACCTGCAGACATTCCTCTTTTCACTTCCTCATTGTTTGTTTTTGCTCAGAAGTTGCTCTATTTCTTCTCTGTTCTGTTCACTTCCTGTTTGTCTGATTTTTACTGACCACCGTGAAGGGAGGCTTTACTGCGGTGGTCAGTGATGTGCTCGCCCCAATGCATACTGGGAAATGTAGTTCTTACATGAACAAATGATGCAAACCAGGAAGTGAATGAGAGAACAGAAACTAGAACACCGGAGGTGATATAGATGAAGGAATTTAATAGGTATTTACTATTTTTTTTAACAGAATCATTACACTATTCTGTCTGTTTACCTTGCAGACATTAATTTTAGCCCAACATTTTTTTTCCTTTACAACTCCTTTAAGGCCGCGTACACACAGAGGGACATGTCCGCTGAAACGGTCCGACGGACCGTTTGCAGCGGACATGTCTCCTCCGGATTTTGGTCTGATGGCGTGTACACACCATCGGATCAAAATCCCAGCCAGCAGACAGCGCGGTGACGTAGTGGTGACGTTGACGCCGCCACGTCACCGCACCAGGAAGTAAAAAACCTCCACGCATCCATTCGACGCTTGTGCGGCCAGATATGTCCGCTGGTTAGTGTACTAACCAGCGGACATATTCGACAGACATGTCGCCGGCGGACAAATTTTAAAGCATGCTTTAAAATTTGTCCGCCGGTCAGACATGTCCGCTAGCCCATACACACGATCGGATTTGTCTGCTGAACTGGTCCGTCGGACCAGTTTCAGCGGACAAATTCGATCGTGTGTACGCGGCCTAAGAATTTGATGTTGTATGCAATCAGACAGGCCCTTGCACTACATGGTTTTGGTAAATCTGAAGACAAAATCTGCAGAAAATCTAAAGGCCCGTACAACAATCGGATATTCCGACAACAATCGTCCGATGAGACAGATAATCCGACCGTCTGTATGCTCCATCGGACAATTGTTGTCGGAATTGCTGATCGTGTGTACGGGGCATATCTGTTGTTACAAAGTATACAAACCAAAAATCCCTGTTTTTCTGCAAAGTTTGCTAGAAAGGGTGTATAGCAATTTGCAAGGGGTTCCCATATTTAATCACACACCACACCAATTCAATGGGGCCTTATACTGCTCTAGTATTTTCCTGCCCATTGTCAGCTGTAGCCCCCCCTGACAACACAGAGGATCTAATCAACTCCATGACATCCAACAGTCGTAAATACAAAATTTAGCTCAAATTTTATATTGGTTAAGACAACATATTTTTTTTTTCAAAGTACTGAAAAGCATATTTTCTTTGAAGTGACACAAAGACTGACCTAGAGAGGGGATGAGAGGTCCAGCATCTGTGTGAATGACATCGACGAGTTTGGCATCCGATGGGTCTAGCCTGACCTCTATGGGTGTGTTCTGGAAGTATGGCTCAGCAGGATCCAGACCTGGCCAGAGACAGACCAAAGGAAAAGGTTAATCCACACAGCATTCTCATTAACCTTCACACATACACACACTCGTTAATTATATTCTGTGATTTGTCCTGTTTATATCAACAACAACAACATTTTATTCCTAGTAAGTGGGGGCTGGTGCTCTATTTTTTTGGGGGGGGAGGGCAGCAAAAAAAAACCCTACCTGTCCGCCAGCCCCGCACTTACCCTATCCAGGTCGCCTCAGGCTCCAATCATGGGATTAAAAAATGTAAACAACCTCATAGAAATGTATACGTCTGGGGCCCCCCCGCATAGGGATTAGGGGGGAGGCGCACCTGCGTCGCTTATGGACCAGCCGCCGCTGTTCCTAGTACTAAGCATGGTGAAGAACATAAGACCTTATTTACAGATTTAAGGATAAATCTTTTGGTTTGCACATATACTGTATACCAAACAAAATACAGGGGCTGTACTAAAAATACGTAAAAAAAAAACACATGTTGGTAGAGTAAGTCTTCCTCTATAGTAACTCTTCTTGTTCTTCGTTTTCATTGCAGGTAAATAAGTGAGAACCTTGCAAAGCTGGTAGTTCAGCCACTGAATCCAAGCAGAAGCAATGTGCCGTCATTGAGTTCTAGACAAAGAAGGGGTGCAGGCAGTCCGACATTCACAGACGGCTACAGAATGTTTATAGAGATGATATATTGGCATAAGTTACCAATTAAAAGACATTGCTCTTGTCAACAGTGTCAATTCAGTAAACATCCTGCGGATGTTGGACTGCCTGCACCCCTCCTTCATCAAGAACTCAATGACAACACATTTCTTCTGCTTGGATTCCATTATTTACTTGCAACGAAAAAAAAAACAACAAGAAGAGTTACTATAGAGGAAGAGTTACATGTGAAATCTGAATGTCCTATGTCATTGCACATTGTAATAATTGTAACTCGGTAATAATGTGTTTATGAATAAAGATTGTAAACCGTTTTTTAGGCTTTGTTCATTGTTCTTTTTACACAGCACTCCTGATAACACAAAACAGGAATGACTATTAAACAGTCAGGACCTATAGAAACGAAAAATGTAGCGCTAATATGAAAATCACATTTGTATACGGTGAGTATATAAGAGCCACTAACACTGAACAGTCAGGACCCCCAATTACATCAGGTAAAGTGGCCACATTGGCTGGCCAAAGTAGAGACGGCATAGCAATTAAAGAACCTGTCTGCAGTCAGAAAACATGTACATTAGTAGCAGCCAGGGACCAACCCTTCATGAAGCTTTCCTACTTCCAATGATGGGTTTGTAGAGCATGGTCTATGTAAAATTCCATTCCGATGGTCCTCCAGATTCTCCAAAACTCCCCTCTCAGCTCCTCCATACTTTGCCCTAGCTAAGTCACACAACCTCACCTGTAATCCTTGCAATGCCTCTCGCCCTCTTGCCAGCTTCTCCAGCGGTGTGGGCACCCAGACTGTGTCCAATCAGGTGGACATTGGCCGCAGAGTAGGCAAAGTTTTTCTACAAACATATTACATGCATCATGTTAGATTTAAGTACAGTCCAGAAGGAAGAAGAACAAGTACAATACAGCAACAAAAATGTGTAGAACTCGCAGATGGAATATAGTACATTCATCCACCATCTCTCTCTCTCACCCTTCACCTCTCTCTCTCTCTCCCCCTTTCTATCTCACTTTTCCTCTCTGTCTCACATCCCCCCCCCCTCTATTTAATTTAATTTGTATATATATTTCATGTTTTTTAACAAACAATGTTTGCATTTTATTTATTTCCATAAAAAGGCCCACCAAAATCTTCAGCACCAACCCTTTGATGCTCCTTATCTGGCCCTGTTCACTGGCTGTATACAAGTTATATATTTATCTTCTTTATGGATAGAGATTTTATTTAAACTTTCAGTTTAGCAACAGTCCCCTTAAGTGTATAACTGCTCTTCCATGTTTTCTGTACCATTGGTAACTACTATACTTTTTGCACTTTTTCTGTTCTGATGTGTTTATCTTTGTGCCCTAGAGAAAGGGGTATGTGAACCGAAACACTGAAATGGAGAACGTAGGTCTTCCATGTTTGCTGTACTATTGGTAAATGCTATGTCTTTTTCACTTTTTCTGTTCTGATGTGTACATCTTTGTGGCCTAGAGAAAGGGGTTTTGGGAACCGAAACAATGATATGGAGAACGTAGGTCTTCCATGTCTGATGTACTATTGGTAACTACTATATTTTTTGCATTGTTTCTGTTCTGATGTGTACATTTGTGTGCCCTAGAGAAAGGGGTATGTGAACCCAAAAAACACTGAGATGGAGAACATAGTTCTTCCATTTTTGCTGTACCATTGGTAACTACTATATTTTTTGCATTGTTTCTGTTCTGATGTGTACATCTTTGTGCCCTAGAGAAAGGGGAATGTGAACCCGAAAAACACTGAGATGGAGAACATAGTTCTTCCATGTTTGCTCTACCATTGGTAAATGTTATGTCTTTTGCACTTTTTCTGTTCTGATGTGTACATCTTTGTGCCCTAGAGAAAGGGGTTTGTGAACCCGAAACACTGAGCGTGAGAAATTAGTTCCTCCATGTTTGCTGTTCCATTGGTAACTGCTATATTTTTTGCACTGTTTCTGTTCTGTACATTGACCTTGAATAACTTGTGAGTGTGCTAGTTCTCTGGTTATCCTTATATTATTGTGATTATTTTCTCTGATTGTACTTTACCGAAAGAATGTCGATGAAATAAGCAATTTCAGCCCCTACGACGCGGATGTTGTTAGCGGCCTGGGAATAGGCGGTGCGGGATCCTCCACTCCAGTCCACGCAGATGCAGTTCACGTCTTCAATCCCAAGCAGTTTCTGCAAGAAAATAAAAAATAGCAGTATTTGTGTGTGGGATTTGTATTCAATCTGTCATGTTGATGTGTGGGTTGTATGTTGTATAATAACATGGGGGCCAGGAACAACACATTGTGGATATGATTTTTCACTGTATTTTATATGATTGTTCAGGAATATCAATATGAAGATACCAAGTCACCAAGGCACCAAACCCTGTCCAGTAGCTTGATTACAGATTTCTAAACATGTCAGCAACTGGCAATGTCATAAAGTAAGTGGAGTTAAAAAAGAAACCAAAGCAAATACACTAGGAGGCATCAGTTACACATAAGGAAAGGACAGGAAGAAATTTGTTATGGTAAGTGAAAGTGTTAGGGAAGGGTTTTTTATGGTAAAAGTGGTAGGAAGAGATTCTTTACAGTAAAACCTGTAGGCAGGAAGTGGTTCTTTACAGAAAAGTAGTAAAAGCAGAGGTCCACACAAAAATAGAGCTTCCACTGTCCGGATTCTCCAGTGTCACATTTGGCACCTTTCAGGGGGAGGGGGAAGCAGATACCTGTCTAAGGCAGGTATTTGCACCCACTTTCAGGCATAGATAGCCGCATTATCTGCGGGTATCTACGCTACGTCTGGCGCCCCCCCACTGTCTAGGTCCCAGAACACAGCAGGGACCATTCAAATCACGCAGCCTGACTCGCGCCTGCGCAGTAGGGAACCAGGCAGCGAAGCCACAAGGCTGAGCTGACTTTGGACTTTATAAAACACAGTGGACCAACATCAGCAGGTGACATGGCTCTCCGAATCATCACGGACTGTGGAAAATGTTGCATTTCATTTGAAAATCAAGTCCAGAGTCTGGAGGAATGGTGGAGAGGCACATAATCCAAGTTGCATGAGGTCCAGTGTGAAGTTTCCACAGTCAGTGATGATTTGGGAAGCCAAGTCATCTGCTGGTGTTGTTCCACTGTGTTTTATCATGTCTGAAGTCAGCACAGCCCTCTACCAGGAAATTCTAGAGGACTCAATGCTTCCCTTTGCTGACCAGCTTTATGGAGATGCTGATTTCATCTTCAAGCAGGACTTGGCACCTACCCACACTGCCAAAATTACCAATAGCTAGATTAATGATCATGGTATCACTGTGCTTGGTAGTCCAGCAAAGTCGCCTGACCTAAACCCCATAGAGAATCTGTGAGGAATTGTTAAAGCGGGGGTTCACCCTTAAAACAACTCTGTGTCATCCCATCCAGCATACTGGCGTCAGCGCCAGCATGCTGTTTTTTTTTAATTATGTACTTACTGTTTAATTGATAATTTTATATTGTGCCTACCGCGGGTGAATGGCGCGTCTATGGAGTGTCACGGCTTCCGAAAATAGCCGACTAGCATTTGGGTATTCCCGGCGCTATACGGCGCCTGCACACAGACCTAGGAGCTGACTGCGCAGGCGCCGTATATATCCGAGTCCTATTTCGGCTTTTTTCGGAGGGTGTGAAGCTCCATAGCCATTGGACTCGGATATATACGGCGCCTGCGCAGTCAGCTCCTAGGTCTGTGCGCAAGCGCCGTATAGCGCCGGGAATACCCGAGTGCTAGTCGGCCATTTTCGGAAGCCATGACGCTCCATAGACGTGCCATTCCCCTGCGGTAGGCACAATATAAAATTATCAATTAAACAGTAACTACAAAGATTAAAAAAAATAAAAAAAACAGCATACTGGCGCTGACGCCAGTATGCTGGATGGGATGACACAGAGTTGTTTTAAGGGTAAACCCCCTCTTTAAGAGGAGGATGAGACACCAGACCCAACAATGCAGACGAACTAAAGGCCGTTATCAAAGCAACCTGGGCTTCTATAACACCTCAGCAGTGCCACAGGCTTATCACCTTCATGCCACTCCAGTGACTCCACATTGATGTAGTAATTCATGCAAAAGGAGCCCCGACCAAGTATTGAGTGCATACTACAGTAAAACCTTGGTTTGAGAGTAACTTGGTGGTTTGAGAGCGTTTTGCAAGACAAGCTAAATTTTTAATAACTTTTGACTTGATATAAGAGTAGCGTCATGTCACAACTGGGTATAAAAGAGAAGAGAGGTGCCTGTAAGTGTAGCAATATGGTTATATTTAATGAAAGTACAACATTTAGCAACGTATTGATACACTTAGAGGCACCTCTCTTCTCTGTTATACTCTGTAACTCCTGCTGGATTCGCTTCTAATCCCCTTGGGGAGGCTTCTATTTGTGGATGGACATTTTATGGGTACACAACCTATTACATTGCTATAATCTTTTTATATGGACTATAAACTGAAGGACTTATGAATAAATGGTTGTGGAACGAATCATTAGAGTTTCCATGATTTCTTATGGGGAAAAATTTGCTTTGAATTACAAGCATGTATCTGGAACGAGTTATGCTCACAATCCAAGGTTTAACTGTATAGTCTACATGGACATACTTTTCAGGTTGCCAAAGTTTATGTATTAAAAATATATTTTTTATTGTGTAATGAAAGAAATGCTTGAAATATATCACTCTGTGTGTACCGTATCTATATAAAATATATAAGTGTAACTTTTTTAATTGAAACACTGAAATAAATGAACTTTTAAAGATATTCTAATTGTATGAGATGCACCTGTATATCCAGAAATAAAACAGGAGGCCAGAAGAAAGATTCACTTACCTTACAGATATCAGACAGCCAAGCAGCCTGGCCGCTGTCAGTGAAGCCGTGGATGATAAAGCGGGTCTTCCTGGTGTTTCGGAAATTGGAGGAGGAAATGCTGGACGGGTTAGCGGCGCTGACCGTCTGCAGGAAAACATTACCCAGTCTATTAGTGACTGCTGTCAGAGGAAATGCAGAAATTCTTTGTTCTTTAGTAACTATTGTGTTTATTTTATTTCATAATTGAGACATTTGTGAACACCGCCAAGAACTAAACAGGTATCAGAATTTGTCAATTCTGGACCGACATCTCAGTCCAGGAAGATTATGGTGACCCTGGATGATGCCTGAACAAAGATGAATCCGTCTTTGGCCTTTAAGTTGATATAATCTCCATTGTAGCTTGACATTCGGCTGTTTTATGACAGCTTTTGAGAAAGTCCATCAGTTTTCAATGGGAAAGAAAACCGAAACTGATGCATAGTAGCCCACTTCCTGTATGTCCTATCCAGATACGCTGGATGTAGCTGAGTCAAAGCCTGCTCGGATTGGCAGAGGCTGTAACATCATCAGCCCACACCTCACTGACTCTCAAAGCCAGGGCCGCCATCAGGGGGGTACAGGCATTACACCTGTAAGGGGCCTGATGGTCCCCAGGGGCCCTGCTGGCCCCCCTCCTGTTTTTTTTTGTTGCATTAAACCTGTAAGGGGCCGATGGTCCACAGGGCCCCTTACAGGCCGGGCTGGCCCCCTCCCATTTTTTATTTATTTATTTACCTTTTGCATTACACCTGTAAGGGGCCCAATGGTCTCCAGGCCCCCTTACAGGCCCGACTGGCCACCCTCCCTTTTTTTTTTTGCATTACACTTGTAAGTGTCCCCAGCCCCCCCCCCCCCCCCACTTATTATGTCACATCAGGAAAGACACTTATTCATCAGCAACCCCCCCCCCCCCCGGTTCCTCACGGGGGCCCTGCCTAAAGCTGTGTAAGGGACCCCAAAATTTGTGATGGCTGCCCTGCTCAAAGCCGATCCGAGCAGACTACTGCATGTAACCTGCTCAGATTGGCAGAGGTTGTTACTCCAATCCAAGCAGATTCTGTATTCATCAATAGAATACATCACTCACCGGTGTATACTGTATGTAGACAAAGCTACATACAGTATTACCGCACATCCAGCAGGCACCCGGCAGGCTGACATCCAGCAGGCGGCATTTTATACCCGGTGTATAAGACAAGTGTAAAAGGTTGTCTTATATGCCGGAAAATACAGTAATGAAATATTTACAAAAATAATGGGCCTGGGTCCAGTACAGGAGGGCTGGCTGTACTGCTTTATCACCAGCCCTGATTTAAATCAACCAACCCCCAAAGTTAATTTCAGCAACAAACTATCACCCCCCTCACAAATGCCCCCATCCTATCCCCCCCCCCCCCCCAACGCTAAACCACATGCATTATCCATTACCTGAAAGCTGTTCTGGTTGCTCCTGGTGTACAGCAGGAACCGAGTGTTGATCTGTTCTGGGGACCAGGGTAACTTTGTAATGGGTCTCTCAATAGTACCAGCCCAGGGCCTGGCATCATTAAAGCATCCCACTCTGTTGTAGCATACCTCGGCACCTGGATGGAAATGAGAAATGTGAATCCCTCATCTGAAACTTGCAACCAGTCTGTGGCAGAGACTGACATTATTCTTGTCCGTGCATCATCCCGGCTGCTAGGCCAGGTGAGAGGGGCCTATGCGGGTGAGCAATACCCACTTGTGCGCCTGAACCTTCCCCTGATCCTTTATCCCTCTACTTCTGCAAGTTGTTTGAAAATAAAAAGCTGAAAGAAAAATGATCTATAACTTGTGGACATTGAACTTTTTGCTGACACTTAACCCTAGACAACGAGGAACGAGGTAACGTGCAAGGCCGAAAACAAATCCAGCAGCTCCTACGGGGGTAGTGCTACATGTGGTGGCTCGTCCGGGATTTGCCTTTACCTCTCGCAACTAGACTGACAGTTTTTGTGTTATTTGAGAAGAGTCTACAATTTAAGAGGATGCTGGACTGTGCTTTTGAAAGAAAGGGGTTATAGAAAAGTATTCTTTTTAACCACTTAAGGACCTTGGGTGTTTTTCAGTTTTGGTGTTTGCAAGACTGAAACAGTTTTTTCTGCTAGAAAATCACGTAAAACCCCCAAACATTATATATATTTTTTTCTAACACCCTAGAGAATAAAATAGTGGTCATTGCAATACTTTTTGTCACACCGTATTTGCGCAGCGGTCTTACAAGCGCACTTTTTTTGGAAAAAATACACTTTTTTGATTTAAAAAATAAGACAACAATAAATTTGGTCCAATTTTTTTATATATTGTGAAAGATAATGTTACGCCGAGTAAAATGACACCCAACATGTCACGTTTAGAAATTGCGCCCGCTCGTAGCATGGCGTCAAACTTTTACCCTTAAAAATCTCCATAGGTGACGTTTAAAAAATTCTATAGGTTGCATTTTTTTAGATACAGAGGAGGTCTAGGGCTATAATTATTGCTCTCGCTCTAACGATCGCGGCGATACCTCACTTGTGTGGTTTGAACACCGTTTTCATATGCGGGCGCTACTCACGTATGCGTTCGCTTCTGCGCGCGAGCTCGTCGGGACGGGGCGCTTTAAAAAAATTTTTTTTTTGTTTTCCTATTTATTTGTATTTAATTTAACATTTTTTACACTGAAAAAAAAAAATATATAATAATTGATCACTTTTATTCCTATTACAAGAAATGTAAACATCCCTTGTAATAGAAAAAAGCATGACAGGTCCTCTTAAATATGAGATCTGGGGTCAAAAAGACCTCAGATCTCATATTTAGGCTTAAAAAGAAGAAGAAAAAATAAAAAAGGAAAATTACATTTTTTAAATAGCCTTAAAAAGAAAATGTCTCTTTAAGACAGTGGGCGGAAATGACGTTTTGACGTCACTTCCGCCCAGCGCTGCTATGGGGAACGGGTGGGGGCGATTTTTCCCTCACTCGTATCCCAGCAGAGGAGCCGCACAGACCCGATCGCCTCCGCCGCTACCGACGGCAACGGTAAGCGGCGGAGAGCACGGGAAAGCGGCGGGAGGGGGGGGGCACCTCTCCGGTCACCGATAACGGCGATCTCGCGGCGAATCCGCCGCGGAGACCGCCGTTATTGTACACAGGACCCTGCACTGAAGAGATGGATATCTTGGTTGTGGCAGCAGCTGCTGCCGTTACCGAGATATCCATCTTTAAAAAGAGGACGTATATATACAGTGCAGGGTCCTTAAGTGGTTAATAAAATTGTATTTTTTTTTTTTATACTGTTTTTTGTTCCTTTGCAAATAGTGGAACCTCTTGAAGAGAGGACATGATGTGCCCAGCCCCAGCTCTGGAGGCCTGTTATTTCCTGTACAGTAACAAGGTGCACACGCCAATGGCAAAGAGAGCATTTAGGTCTTATTGGTGTATGAAAGGATCATTGCTGTCAGACGGTGATCACCAGCCAGGAGTCAATGGGGGTTGATTTACTAAAACTATAGAGTGCAAAATCTGGTGCAGCTCTGCATGGCAGCCAATCAGCTTCTAACGTCAGCTTGTTCACTTATGCGTGGACAATAAAAGCTGATTGGTTTCTATTCAGAGCTTCACCAGGTTTTGCACTCTCCAATTTTAGTAAAAAAATGTGTTCATACCAGCACCTCCTTATAGGCGCTGTAAACCCTCGTGTTATTTTACCTTAATGCATCCTATGCATTAAGGTGAAAAAGCACCCTGTACTCTCCGGCCCCCCGGAGCCCTCGTTTTACTTACCTGAGCTCCGAACTGCCATGGGCGCGATCCCGTGGTTTATTATTTTATTAAGGGATACATTTGGAGTTTTTGTGTTACCAATTGTTGGCCAACTAAGTTATTAAATCTGACCTTCCCTTCAGTCTTGCACAGTTGTACAGGCTCCTTTCCCTATACTGAATTCCCTTACTCTGATTTCACTGCACACTGTGAGCTTCTCACAATGTGCATTAGAACAAGTCAGATAGGGCCTGTCTCATTCCCTTCCCTTCCCATTCCCTGGTTGGATGACACTCAGTGTCATCAAGCTCTTTCCTACCCAGCTTTACAGTCCCTGACCCACCCTTTTCATTCATTGGATCTCAGTTCTTTCAATTATAGAGGCTCACCATCCTATGTGGGCATTGCCTAGGCCAGTGATGGTGAACCTTGGCACCCCATATGTTTTGGAACTATATTTCCCATGATCCTCATGCGCTCTGCAGTGTAGCGGAGCATCATGGGAAATGTATTTCCAAAACATCTTGGGTCCCAAGGTTCGCCATCACTGGCCTGGGGTGATCTGTGTGTAAATACAGCCTGTCTATAAACACCCACGCCTCCAAACTGACATCCACCAATCAAGACATTTTGATATTTGCATAACTCCTCCCAAGATCCATCCCACTGATTTTGAGTACTGAGGTCTATTGAGAGGAGTATTTAGGATGCTATGATGTTTTTATGAAGTTGTGTTCAGCAGTCCCTCCCACCAGACAAGAGATGCATGCATTCCATAGAGAAGCACAGAGATGTAGGTGATGACATCACTGATCCTAAAATATGGAATGTAATAAAATTAGAAAATCTTTATTTATAATTTACATTTTCAAGTTCATGAAACCAGGGAAAGCAATTCATAAGCAGATTAAACTTTAGCTTTAAGATTGCAAGATTTGAAAACACATATAAGAGGAGATATAAAATATATTAGTTTTGTTCTACCTTTTACGGCACTCAGACAAAAGATTCCGACAATCCAGGTAAACAACATCTGTAAAGAGAAGACATATTGAAGCAGAATCTCTCCATCACCAGTAATGATAGATAGACTACATGCCGTGTCCACACTCACCTTGGTCACCGCAGAGCCTCTGTCAGCTGCACACTCTCTACATACAGCTGTGTGTATATATAGAGATGTACACCGATGGGGGTGGGGTCACAGAGACTGACCCCCAAACATTGGTAATCATTAATAAGTATGGACATTATGTAAGTGATTGTATTATATAAGAGATTGTATTATATAAGAGATTGTTGTTTTTACACAAAATGGAAAATTACTAGATGCATCCACCTGTACAAAATCAGCGAGCGTTGCTGTGCTGGGAAGGACAAGTCATAAATAATATTTCTGTAAATTGTTCATTAATTTTGTTCAAATGCAGTGCCATAAAAAAGCACACATACCCCTTGAAATTTTCCAAATTTTTTTCATGTTACAGCCCAAAATGTATATATATTTTATTTTGATTTATTGTGATAGCCCAACACAAAATGGCACATAATTGTGAAGTGGAAGTAAAGTGATAAATGGTTTTAATTTTTTTTTTTTTACAAATAACTATGTGAAAAGTGTGGTGTGCATTTGTATTAAGCCCCCTTTACTCTGATACCCCTAACTAAAATCTAGTTTAACCAATTGTCTTCAGAAGTCACCTCATTAGAAAATAGAGTCTATCTGTGTGTAATTGAATCTCAATTTAAATGCAGCTGTTCTCTGTAGCCCTTAGAGGTTTGTTAGAGACTCCTAGTGAATAAACAGCATCATGAAGGCCAAGGAACAAACCAGACAGGTTGGGGATAAAGTTGTGGAGAAGTTTAAAGCAGGGTTAGGTTATAAAACAATATCCCAAGCTTTGAACATCTCACAGAGCTCTGTTCAATCCATCATCCAAAAATGGAAAGAGTATGGCACAACTGCAAACCTACCAAGACATGGCCGTCCACCTAAACTGACAGGCCGGGCAAGGAGAGCATTCATCAGAGAAGCAGCCAAGAGGCCCATGGTAACTCTGGAGGAGCTGCAGAGATCCACAGCTCAAGTGGGAGAATCTGTCCACAGGACAACTATTAGTCGTGCTCTCCACAAATCTGGCCTTTATGGAAGAGTGGCAAGAAAAAAGCCATTGTTGAAAGAGCCATAAGAAGTCCTGTTTGCAGTTTGCGAGAAGTTATGTGGGGAACACAAAAAACAAGGAAAAAGGTGCTCTGGCCAGATGAGACCAAAATTTACCTTTTTGGCCTAAAAGCAAAACGTTATGTGTGGAGGAAAACTAACACTGCACATTACCCTGAACACACCATCCCCACCGTGAAACACGGTCAGAGTTGATGGGAAGATGGATGGAGCACCAAATACAGGGCAAGCTTAGAGGAAAACCTGTTAGGCCCTGTACACACGAGGAGACATGTCCGATGAAAACGGTCCGCGAAAATAGGGAATTGCGTAAGTGACGATCACGTCGTTTTGACATCGGTTTCAACTACGCTTTCCGACGTGAGCTGGAGCATGCGCACTGGGCTTTTTTCCTGGCCGGCGCATGTGCACTTCGTTTGACGCGGGGGCGCGCTTAATTTAAATACAGCACGCCCCCTACTTCAGTATTTGAATTACGTGGCCTTACGACGCCGCATTTACGCTACGCCACCGAAAATTACGGAGCAAGTGCTTTGAGAATACGGCACTTGCTCCAGTAATTTGCGTAGACGTAGTGTAAATGCGATACGACACGCTACGCCGCCAGATACGCCATTTTTTGAGAATCTGGCCCACTGAATTTCTTCCTCAGGGATAGTTTTGCAATTACTGTAGGTGTGGTAGTGTCCCCAAATCCATTGGCTAAAACCGCTCACATGAGTAAAAATAAAAAATTAAATGGAGAAGTGGCAGTCCGGCAGGTTGTAGGCAGAATCCCTTAGATTGGGTAATAGAGAACATGGTTAGAGGCCTCAACAATGAGATGGCCTGGGCCAATGTGCACTGGGATCACCAAACATCTACTGCACTGGGAGGGAAAGAGGATTTAGTCTGGGAAGAGGGATTAGGGGGCTTATGTTAGAAGGTAGGGTTGTCCCGATACCACTTTTTTAGGACCGAGTACAAGTACCGATACTTTTTTTCATGTACTTGCCGATACCGAATACCGATACTTTTTTTAAATGTCATGTGACAGTTTTCAAACCACAATACAGACTAAGGATATTTTCTTTAGAATTATGAAGAACTCTAACTCAAGACAATGAGTAAAAATGAATAAAAAATTATAATTTTCTTGTCACGCAGTAGTAAAAAACTCAAAGAATTTTCACAGAACATGTTGATAAATACAAAAAAAGTATTCTATTCAGGTATCGGGAGCATTTGCGCGAGTACAAGTACTCCCGCAAATACTTGGTATCGGTCCCGATACCGATACTAGTATCGGTATCTGGACAACCCTATTAGAAGGGGAATGTTATTCCTTTCAAGGTGGGGATTTGAAGTGGGAGAACTCTTTACTAAGGGAGAGGAATGATTAGGACAAAAGGAGGGAGGACACAGCCCAGTAGTGGGCCACGGCCTGGTGGTTGGGGACCCCTGCTGTAGGGGACAGACCTTAGGTGGCGTTGACACGATCATATGTCCCCAGTTATCCTGAAGGAAAAGCCTTTAGTTTTAGTTGCCCTTTCTTTGTCTGAGTTGTCCATCGAGACACAGGCTCTAATTGACTCTGGGGCTGCAGAGATAGTGCCTTTGTGTCCAAGCACTAGATTCTGCTGCAGCTTTGTGCCAATCCACCTGACATTGAGGCTATTGATGACCATGTCCATAGGGGTTCTTCAACATAATATAATCCAATTATTGTTATCCTTGGTTACAGAGGCACCATCGCTCTTTTGATTGGCTTTGTGCTGAGATTCTTTCCTGGTCGCCATTGTGCAGTAAAACATACTTTTAGAAAGTGGCTAAGATCTTGTGCACCTCTTCACTCTCCCTCTTGCCAGAGGAGTACCGCTAATTTATCAATGTCTTTGACAAAGGTAAAGCCAATAGTTTGTGCCCACACGGGTCATGTGATTGCGCAATTGACCTTCAACCTGGTGCCATGCCCCCTCGTGGCCTTTGTCTGTCTCGGAGGATAAAGCTATGGAGGAGCATGTTGCCAATTCACTTTCGAGGGTTCATCCACAAATCCTCTTATCCTGCTGGTGCTGGCTTCTTCTTTGTGAAAAAGAAGAATGGTAATCTGAGACCTTGTATCGATTATAGGGGTCTCAATCGCTTCACAGTTCCATTGATTGCTAAATTATTTGACCGCCTCAAGGGAGCAACGGTTTCCACAATGCTAAATCTAATGCCGCGTACACACGGTCTTTTTGTGATGAAAAAAAAACGACGTTTTCTGTGAAGTAAAAAACAACGTTTTTGAAACGCCACTTTTCAAAGACAATTTTGCATACACACCATCGTTTTTTCACAAAAAGCGAGGTTACGTTCACCACTCTTTTCCATTGAAGCTCGCTTCATAACTAGCTTCTGGGCATGCGCGGGTTGAAAAACGTCGTTTTGAATGACGTTTTTGCTACACACGGTGACTTTTTGTGAAACAAAAAACGACGTTTTGAAAAACGACACAAAAAATTCAAACATGTTGGAATTTTTTTTTGGTCGTTTTTTTTAAAAAACGTCGTTTTTTTTTCATCGCAAAAAACGACCGTGTGTACGCAACATTAGAGGGGCATACAATCTTGTGAGGATTAAGGAGGGTGACGAATGGAAAACTGCATTTAATACCAGGACAGGACATTATGAATACCTTGTAGTGTAATTGCAACACTCATTTTATCAACGATGTCCTTCGAGAAATGTTGCAGAAAAGTGTGGTGGGTTATCTTGACGATATCCTCATATATTCTAATTCCCTAGAGAGCCACCACCACATAGATGTCTCCTGTATGTAGGCAAATTAGTTTAGCGCCACTATAAATCGGCCGCACTGCTTCCAGTATGTGGGTGGTTGGCATTCTGCAACTGTTGGGGGGGGGGGGGGGGGGGCGTTGCTTCAAATTTTTTACCATCCCTGTCCCATTGCAGAGATTTCCCTTCACTTCCTGTCCCATAGCCCAACAGGAAGTGAGAGGAAATCTATGCAAATTAGAACTAGTGTCCCCACTTGAAAATTTCAGGGTGGGTCTTAAACCACAAAGGGTGTGGCCTTGACAGGAAGGGGTGTGTCATATTTAAATTAGGGGGTGCACGAGTTTAGTCAGGCCTAGGGCAGCACAAAACCTAAATACACCCCTGCTTGCAGGACAAGATAGAACTTAGCTGCTCCCCTGTACAGTATCTATAGTATTATTTCTTTAGCAGATCCAGTCGGATTACCCAGAACTTAAGCAAAATTAAAAAAAAAAAATCTGTCCATTTGAAGGATATAGCCCAGAAAAATTGCTGATATTTATATTTATACCAAGCATCAATTTCCTGTATCAGCAGTATTGTGTGGAGGGAGTTATGGCTGGGAGGTTGGCTTATGTGATCTGTGAAAAAAACCCAGAGTCACCATATGGGGAAATAATGTTACCTTCTCTTACTGATAAGTAAATCTACATTGATGCAGCTAAGAATGGATTGTGAAGGCTGCAACCTCCAACCTTGTACAAGGTCACACACAGCACCTACAATACACATGTCCAAAAATTTACTTACAGTATGGAACAGTTAAAATTATGTAATACCAGTAAAAAAACAACAACATGGTGAGAAAACTCATTTTGATGTTGATAAAATGTACGTGGTCCATTTATAAAAACAAATCTGCATAGCCATTCATCCAGTGCATCCGAACGTACATTCGCTCTGTGAGAATTGAGTATGCTATTTTCTCTGCTGAGTAAATGATTTTTTATTATGGGTAGTAGCAAATTATCACATGATGGTCACTTAGGGGGACCACGTGTCCCGGATTAAACAGGACAGTCCTGCATTTTGCAGGTCTGTCCCGGGCACCTTCATTCCAGGACAATACAGTGTCCCGGAATGAAACTGACACAGTCACCCCCCCGGGCCAATCTGATGCCCCCAAAAAAGGCCGCCACATCACTGCTTTACTCACTGACAGTACTTGTCCTGGCCGAAATTGCCTGGAGGAGCGAAATCCCGCCCCCTGCTTGTGATTGGAGAAGTCATAAATCCCGCCTCTTGTGTCCAATCACTGTGCTGTGATTCGTTACAGCAAAAGCTGATTTTTGGGAAGGGAGGGTGTCCCTGAATGGTAGTTTGGAAATGTGGTCACCCTATGTTCATTAGATGAAGCTGAGGAGCACAGGAAATACAAGGTCTTTGTAACAATTCTACAGAATGCTAAAAAAAATCTGCAATTTCATTGTATGTAGCACTTACCCCTGAAGGAGCCACTGGTTAGATTTGGGATCGGTGTATTTAAGTTACCTCTGTGATGGTGTCTGGGGTGATGATGGTGATGAGAGCAGTAATAGAATGTCCAGACCACTGGTTGACGTTTTCAATGCTTTATTTCTGGTCCAACACGACCAACAGTCAACTCGAGGTAGATAGAGTAGATTGGTGAAAGAAAGAATAACCTTGCAGATACAGGCTGTGGATAATAGAAGCAGTCCAGCGAATGTGTTTGTCTCGTCACCACTCCAGTCGGAGTGGGTATAGCGCCCCCTGGACAGGTCCCTCTCACAGACCTGGCAGCCAGAAAGTCACTGAGAATGCTGAGAAGGAACAAGTCTCTGCCACCGACTTGGCTCTAATAGAATTTGATTTAGTAAAGGGTCTCTGCCACAGGCAGAGTCAGTAATTTTGGGGCCACCGACTGACAGTTTGCAGCATACAACCTGTCAGTGTTCGGTACCCAGATCCCCGATGGTTCGTCTAAGCCCTATTGGTTCAACTGCCTCCGGGCTCACATCAGACCCGAAACGCACCCGAAACCAGGAACCCGTGAAGACCCTGGAAAATGGCGTCTGCCATAGATATACCCTCCCCCAGCATGCCCCGCGAGGGAAACACTCCTCCAATTGGCTGCTGGGGAAAAGCGGTTCTGCCTGAACTCCTCTGACGCCACCTGCTGCCCAGAGATGAGACCGCATCTCTGGAGCACAGAATGACCCACAGGACAATTCAGGGCTGACAGCAGCCCAAATTTACCACAAATCAACCTGGGTGAGAGCAGGTAAGTCTCTCACCCCACTAAATTTACAATAGCGTCCCTTCTGAAAGTAAGGGGGCGCTACATGTATTTGCTAATTTCCTCTAGAATTCTCTAGAATTGTTACATGGTACCTTTTGTTACAGAGACATATGTGTTGCATATCTTCTTTAGCTGCATTTATTAGCCATAATGTTGTATTTAACTACTGCCCAAAACAAAAAGACATTCACTCAGAAGAGAAAATAGCGAAAAAAAGGTGTGGTGGCAGAAAAGATAAATGTTTGGGAGGGTATGATCAGAGCTCTCTCTCTCCTGTGGTCTCCCCCCATGGGAGGCAGCATGTGTGTGATACAAAAGAGATACTGTTGCCAGGTATTCAGCTTGTGCTATGGTTGAGGGCCCGAAGGGTGCTGGGCTTAAAGTGGTTGTAAACCCTTTACAACTACTTTAACCTACAGGTAAGCCAAGATTAAGGCTTACCTGTAGGTGCAAGAAATATCTCCCAAACCTAAAAGGTTTAGGAGATATTTGCAAAAATTTGCGGCACCAATGTCTACAGCGCATGCTTTGTAGACATTGGGCGCAGGCGCACTGAGTGTGCCGCTACTAACGGCATCATGCCGTTAGTGGCAGCTCCCACGTGCATGACGTCATCGCTGCTCCGGCCAGTCACAGCGCCGGAACAGCGATACCAGGAAATCACTCCAGGTATCATGGCGGCATCGGAGGAGGCGAGCGAGCGCTGCTGCGGGGGCTTCAGGTAATTAATTCATAATGAGCTGGTATGCTATGCCTTTGTCTTGCAGGTTGTCTTTTTCATTGTTTTTGAACGAGAGGGTTTACTTCCTCTTTAAGATGTTGCTAAACCCAACACAACAGTAAAATCAGGATATGTCTCCAGACCATGCAGTTACCAGCTAAAGAGGGGGGTATGGCAGTCCCACACCCGAAAACATACTTTTTAGCTTCGCAGCTACAACATCTTGCGAACTGCGGAGTGGAGGGAGGGAGGAATTCCGTCAGATTGATGCTAACAGGGGCACCGCATAGGACAATAGTGGAGGCACTTGAGGCTGATTTGTTTATCCATAGATGTCCGACTATAAAACTCATCCTTAAAGTGTGGCAAACAACAAAAGTACTGATGGGCTACAGGGGAATTACAATTTTTGCCCCTCTCTGGTGCAATCAAAATTTAAGGGAATTAAACGAAATTTAGAGATCTAAATAATGGGAGAGACAAGGTATAAGCCATTTAATTCACTTGTATGATGGAGAACATGAAATCCTTCTCAGACTTGCGACAGGAATTCAATATAGCAAATAGTACATTCTACAAATATCTCCAGATTCGACACGCCATCCAAGCCCAGTTTGGGTCACAACCAATTCTATGGTCCCTGGCCCCTACCCTCCTCAAAATAATCTCTTCAAATACAACTAAAGGCCTGATCTCAGAGCTGTATTCCAAAATAGGAGCTAAAACAATAAGTAGG
The DNA here is from genome assembly GCA_029574335.1 of Rana kukunoris. Classification (NCBI taxonomy): domain Eukaryota; kingdom Metazoa; phylum Chordata; class Amphibia; order Anura; family Ranidae; genus Rana; species Rana kukunoris. Next base: position 24,880,959 of record CM056056.1, on the reverse strand, counting down.
GCAGGCCCCATCAAGAGTAGGATAGGATGGGAGAGAGACGTAGGTCAAATGACTACGGAACAGTGGAGTGCGATCTTGAGGAGGGGGGTACTGGTCTCGATTTCCCCATCTCAGAAAGTATCACACCTGTTCCTCTTGCACAGAGTATACTACACCCCTAGGAGGATGTTTAATCTTGGGTGGAGACGCACTGATGAATGTCCAAGGTGCAGCTCGTCAGGCAATCTCATCCATATGCTAAGGAAGTGCCCAAAGCTATTTAGATACTGGGAGGAGATGGTAGACACAATAAACAAAACTTTCAAAACTAAATTAAAAGCTGAGTCCAAGACATGCCTACTAGGCAGTATAGAGGAAGATAGAGTGCCAGTCGGCTCTCTTGAGGTGGTGCTGAGATGCCTCTTTCAGGTGAGAAAGTTAATTGCGTGGGGGTGGCAGGCCCAGACACCACCCACTACCAAGTCTTGGGTCGAAACCATTAACTCAATGATTTGGAGTGAGAGAGTGACACTCACTAGACAGGGCAATTATAGTAAGTTTGTGAGGATGTGGAAACCTTGGCTAGACGAAACAGGATGTCCTATATACCGTATTTATTAGGGTATTGCACGCTCCGGCATGTAGCGTGCACCCCTAAAGTAGCCCCGAAATTCCTGTAAAAAAAAACATTTTATAACATTTTATTACTTACAGTTTTTGGTGTCTTGCCCGGCGTCCATCGTCCGGTCCGGCGTCCGTCTGCGGCCTCGGTGGTGTCCTCCCGGCTTCTCTCACGCTGTCCGAGTCGAATCCCCGCTTCCCACGCTCAGTTTGAAGCCTCCGCCGACATATACCGAGCGCAGTACACTCGAGCACGCTCGGCTTCTCACGCATAAACGTCACAGAGCGTGACTATGAGCAAAGCCGAGCCTGGCCGAATGTACCGGAGTGTACTGCGCTCGGTATATGTCGGCGGAGGCTTCAAACTGAGCGTGGGAAGCGTGTATCAACGTATATCGTGCACCCGTTTTCCCAAGGGAAAAAAAGTGCGCGTTATACGCCGATAAATACGGTAAGTAGATGGTAGTCGGCCCTCAAATCTATCACATATCTTAACCCATATCGGGTATCCCTTCCTAGGGAAGATTTAGTTAATTAATGAAGCACACTAATTTCAAAAACTGGTTTACGGTGTGCGGGAAGGGAGGGGTGGTGGGTGGGTGAGGGTTAGAGGGGTGGTGGGTGGGTGAGGGTTAGAGGGGTGGTGGGTGGGTGAGGGTTAGAGGGAAGACAACTTGGAACTGAGAGTTTTTTTATTTCTCTCACCTTTGTTATGCAAACAACAATAAAAAGTTATTGAATTAAAAGAAAGACTCTTGGCTGGCTACAAAAAGCGTTTACAGGCTGTGATACTTGCCAAAGTGGGCAGTACAAGATATTAACTCTGCAGGGTGCCCAAACTTTTGCAGACACCATTTTTTTTGTTTTCTGTATTTTTGAAAGTGTAAATGATGGAAATAAAATCTAACTTTTTTTGACATACAGTATTATAAGAATGTCTAATCTGTAATTTGATGCCTTCTGGAGATTTTTCCATCTTTCATTGGCTTCGTTATGCACATTAATACAAATTTTTACCTGGGGTGCCCAAACTTTTGATCCCCACTGTACAGTATACACACTATATACATACACACAGAATACACATACACACACTGAAAAGGTACTGGAGAGGAGGGGCAGCTATAATCTTGGTATTTTTAGACCAAAAGGATGTCGGTAAGGGACATTTCAAGGAAAGATGTTAAAAAAACACAAATTTTTACATACTGTCCCTGGTTTTACTGAGGCATGGCAACCCTGATGGGGCCCCCTAGTGGCAAGGGGCCCTAGTGCCCGAATGGTCAGTCCGCCCCTGGCTGACAGTACCCCCTCCTTAACGACCCCTCCCACTCAGAGGACCACCAGGCTTGAGGGGAAAACGTCTATGAAAATCACAGAGGACGGTACCCTTTCCAATGCATCAGGTACTGTTTGCGGCCACTGAACCTACGGGAATCAACAATGGACTGTACTTTATACTCCTCATGGTTCTCAACCTGTACAGGGGGAGAACGTGGCACCGAAGTGGTAAAGCGGTTGCAGACCAAATGTTTTAACAAGGAGACATGAAATACATTTGAGATACACATATAAGAAGGAAGGTCTAATGTTTAAGCCACTGGGTTAATCCTGCGAAGAATAAGAAAAGGCCCAATAAACCAAGGTGCAAACCTCAGAGAGGGAACACAAAGTTGGAGTTTGCGATGACAGCCAGACCCTGTCCCCAACCTGGTAGGAAGGCGCAGGCAGGCGTCTGCAGTCAGCATGATGTCTGTACCTATCATTAGCATGTTGCAAAGCCTCCTGGACTTGTCCCTAAGTGGAACGAAGACCACGGAGATGCTCCTCTAACTCCGGTATACTCTGTGGAACAAATGAGTCAGGCAACATGGAAGGTTGGAAACCATAGTTCGCCATAAACGGAGACAATCGGGAAGCATAATTCAATGCACTATTGTGAGCAAACTCCGCCCACGGTAAGAGGTCTGACCAGTTGTTATGATGGTCAGAAATATAGCAACGCAGGAATTGCTCCAAGGACTGATTGGCTCATTCTGCAGCCCCATTAGACTGCGGGTGATACGCAAAGGAGAAATCAAGCTGAATTCCCAACTGTGCACAAAAGGTTCGCCAGAACCGGGACACAAACTGACTACCCCTGTCCGAGATAATCACCTTGGGTAGCCCATGTAAGCGAAAGATCTCCCGAGCAAAAATGGAAGACAGTTCCTTAAAAGTGGGCAAATTCTTAAGTGGAATACAAGGAGACATTTTTGAGAACCGATCAACCACCCTGGGAGTTCGGTAACTCCACAATAAAATCCATAGACAGGTGGGTCCAGGGCCCCTCTCCATTGGGTATGGGTTGTAGGAGGCCCACTGAAAGGTGTCGTGGAGTCTTATGCCGTGTACACACGATCACTTTTTGTGATGAAAAAAAATGTCATTTTTCTTCATGAAAAAAAATGAAATTTTTCCAACTTCATCATTAAAAATGATGTTGCCCACACACCATCGTTTTTGAAAAATGAAGAACAAAGTGACGGCACTCTAAAGGGGAAGTACTATTTGCCTTGAGGCTGCTTTTAGCTGGTTACTTGTTAGTAAAAGACGATTCGTGCTTTTTCGTCTGTTACAGCGTGATAAATGTGCTTACTCCAATATGAAGGGTAGTTTTACCTTCCGTCTCCTAACTTGCTTCTGAGCATGTGTGGGTTTAAAACGTCATTTTTGCCCACACACGATCATTTTTTATGACACAAAAAATGACATTTTAACCACTTAAGCCCCAGACCAACATGCTGCTAAATGCCCAGAGGCGTTTTTACAATTCGGCACTGCGTCGCTTTAACAGACAATTGCGCGGTCGTGCGATATGGCTCCCAAACAAAATTTGCGTCCTTTTCTTCCCACAAATAGAGCTTTCTTTTGGTGGTATTTGATCGCCTCTGCGATTTTTATTTTTTGCGCTATATACAAAAATAGAGCGACATTTTTGAAAAAAAAAATAAAACATTTTTTACTTTTTGTTATAAGAAAATTTTAATAAACTAAATTTTAGTCAAACATTTAGGCCAAAATGTATTCAGCCACATGTCTTTAGTAAAAAAAAAAAAATTGCAATAAAAAAAAATTAGCTACCTAGCAGCAACAGTGACACTAGTACAGCGATCAGAAAAATGATCTCTTAGTGACACTGGCAATAGGGAGTGAAAGGGTTAACTAGGGCGGTGATCAAGGGGTTAAAACTTTATTAGGGGGGGTACGGGGGCTACCCTGGACCTAACACTAACTGCCTGTCACACTGACACTAAATGCAGTGATTATACATATATGTACACTGCATTCAGTGACAGTGTGACAGGGGGTGGGGGGTGATCGCAAGGGGTTAAATGTGCCTACGTGTACTGGTGTCAGTGTAGTGTTGGTGACTTACTGTGCCTCTTCTCTCATCTCGGCGGTTTGAAAATACTGTTTACATTTTACAGGCAGAGGAAGTGACACGGCGGCGGCGCACAGGATTGGCTGGGAACGATCATGGGGGGGCGGACAGAAACGAACCGCCGCCCACTCGCATGCAGCGGAGGGGGTCCCGATCGGACCCCCGAACTGCTAGTAGGCAGGGACGTAAATTTCGTCCATCTGCCTGTCCGAGCCCTTCTGTGGACGTAAATAGGCGTGCAGCAGACGTTAAGCGGTTAAAAAATGACATAAAAAATTCAAGCATGTTCGAATTTTTTTTGGTCGTTTTTCAGAAGACATAAAATGACATTTTGCCCACACACGATCATTTTAAATGACATTTTTAAAAATGTACTTTTTTTTCATCACAAAAAGTGATCGTGTGTACGCGGCATTACTCTGAGCACACGTGGAACAGGCAGCTACGAAAGCGGTTGCATCAGTATGTAGACCAGGCCACCTATGGACATACACACCAATAAATAGATGGAGGCCTGGTTTACACTGGTGCGTTTTGACATGCAGAAACCTGCACAGATTTCTCTAAAATCGCGGCCGAAATCAGGACCAGTGTTGAGCGCAATACGCCATATTCGATTTTGCGATATTTCACGGAAATATAGAAGAATATTTTGCGATATATTCGTTAATATCGAATATTCGTGATATTTTATCAAAAAAAAAAATTTGCGAAATTTCGCTAATGCGAATGCGAAATTTCGCTAATGCGAATGCGAAATTGATTGCGAAAACGGAGATCATTTCCTATAGGAAGCACAATGCTAAGCTCTAAGATCGCAATACACAGGTCTGATGCAAAAGAAGGGCAGAGAAAGTATTCGCGAATATTCGTAATACGAATATTCGCATTGCGAATATTCAGCAACATAAAAGGATCGCCTCAGCTACTCGGCCCAGGGTCTCTAATCATACCAGCAATGCTTTTAGACGTCGATGGAGATCACTAGGATGTGATCTGTTTTAAAAATAATATTCGATTTATTCGCGAATACTCGAATATGCAATATTCGTAACGAATATTTGCAATGCGAATATTCGTGAGCAACACTAATCAGGACTGCCAGCAGGAGTGAAATCATGCGAGTTCAGCTGAACTTGCACGGCTTCACTCCCGCAGCCCAGTGTGAACCTGGGGTAAAGGCAAGAATGTCTTTCAAAATATCACCATGCTGTGATTGACATGGACTTTGAACTTGAGCCATATATTTCTATAGACCAGAATTATGAGCTGTCTAGATTTTAATTAAAGTCATATCTAAACAGGTTTGTAAAACTCTCATCCTCTGTAAATTACCAGTTTAACCAGTTCAGAAGACAGGTAGGAATTTTACTAAAACCAAAGTTCAGGGTTATCTGTTTTTTCTTGTGTCAAGTATGATTTTAGTACTATATGATCCTTCATATTATCCTCAGTATGGCCGGGAAATCAACCAAAAATCAGCAAGTGTAGTCTTACGTTACTGGGTGGTTAAATGATGGCCATAGACATGGAGATACTTGTATCTGTCCATCCAACTTCCCTCTGTATCTCAATCTGCAGCGATATTTATCCAAAAGTGACAGAGGAGCGCAATGGAACTCTTTCTCCTTTCGCTCCATGGTAGAGAGGAAAATTAGGTCCTAATGCCGCGGTGCTTACACACGGTCAGAATTTCCGACAAGAAAAGTTTGATTTGAGCTTTTGGTCGGAAACTCCCACCGTGTGTAGACTCCATGTGACTTTTTCTGTTGGAATTTCTGACAGCAAAAACTTGAGAGCTGGTTCTCAGATTTTCCAAACGGGAAAAGTTCTTGTTGGAAATTCCGATCGTTTGTATGCAATTCTGACGCATAACACGCATGCTCGGAATCAATTTGACGCATGCTCGGAATCATGGAACTTAATTTCTCTCGGCTCGTAGTGTTGTACGTCACCGTGTTCTTGACGGGCGGAATTTTTGTGACCGTGTGTATGCAACGCAGTTTGAGACAAAATTACGTCAGAATTTCCGATCGTGTGTACGTGGCATTACAGGTTATTTAAAAACCTGCCTAAGTCACTCCAATTACCTTTAATTCGAAAAAACAAACAGAGCAATGCTTGTGGCCACGAGTATATATTAAGCCAAAACGTTTTTACTTTTCATTGGATAGCCCATGGATTGGTTAAAACTAGAGAGGAAAAAACTTCTGAAAAATGTTATAAATTGTGGTTCAGCTGAACCTTTTAAAAATTTGTGAGCCTCTGAAATTAGTTTTTTCAAAAACATGCAAAGTCAAAGGAAGGTCAAAGGAAATCCAAACCAGACTTCACAAATATAGTTTGGCGAACATTTGGAGCCATTCAGCATGTTCAGCGGGATGTCCAGTTGGTGACATCACAAGGGCTGAGGTGCCACTATGTGACGTCACCAGGTGGCCCCACCCCTTACTTATTTAAGAACTGTGAGACGACAGAGCAGGCATTTGGCGGTTAGCCTATGTCGTGGTCAGAGCCTTTTTTTGTTGATTTTTTTTCGGACCCAGCGGGCATCGCGATTTACAATGGATCTACATTGGAAGACATTGTTTTTTTATTAATAAAGGAATTGTCAAAAACTGTCTCTGGTCTTTATATATTTTTGACACTTTTTTTTGTGGTAAACGAGTAGGGGTACCCCTACTAATTCACATAAGGAGGAAGCAGGGATCTGGGGGATGTTGTTAAAGGTGGCTTCCAGATTCCGATAAGACTCCCACAACCACAGGCCAGAATTGTGGGGAAGAATCCCTTGTCCCCATCAACAAGGAGACAAGTTGATTCCCCCCCCCCTGCCGCAAAGCACCCCCCATTTTGAGTGCCTGTGGCCTTGTATAGTTTGGGGGGGGGTCGCTTGTCCCCCATTTCCTGACCTGATTGGCCACCTTGCATATCTGCACCAGAGTTTGCACTCTCCAGTTTTAGTAAATTAACCCCACTGTTTTTGGAGCATTTTTTGGAGAAATTGAGCACATACTTTATTAAAAATGTTTTCCATGAGAACAAAGTGGCGTCTGGTGGTCCATTTTTTTGGGGGGGGGGAGTGGGAGGGGCAGGGTGGAGCATAGTGCTCTGCTCCCCGAGCCTACACTTTTTGAAGCCAATTAGAGCCTCAGGCTCTAATCATGTGCTTAAAAAAAAACATTGAAATTCATGTATCCAGTGCCCTGCATGTTGATTAGGGGGTGGGCTCATGGATTAGGGGGCGTGCCCTGCTGCAACCCTAATGTAGTGGCCACCACTGCACTGCCTGACAGAACTTTTATATGAAAGAATAGTATGTACTGCCACTGAGGACTTTACAGCTTATATTCAATTTGGATATGTTTATACATTTGAATGAGTTATATGCAACACATTTTAAGAAATTATTTTAATTCTGTATAATAATTATTTTAACATTTTGATTGTATTATGGTTTTATTGGTTTATTAAGTTATAATATATATTTGAGTCTTATGATACCTCTTTCTCAGTGGCCAGCACAGTGGCTAGCACTTCTGCCTTGCACTAAGATCCACGGCTCAAATTTCAACCAGGACATTGCCCAAAGTGGAGTTTGCAGGTTCTACAGCAATCCTCACTTCCAGCACCCTACCATTCCTGCTCCCAGCAATCCTCACTTCCAGCACCCTGCCGTCCTGCTCCCAGCAATCCTTACTTCCAGCACCCTGCCATTCCTGCTCCCAGCAATCCTCACTTCCAGCACCCTGCCATCCTGCTCCCAGAAATCCTCACTTCCAGCACCCTGCCATTCCTGCTCCCAGCAATCCTCACTCTCAGCACCCTGCCATTCCTGCTCACAGCAATCCTCATTTCCAGCACCCTGCCATCCCACCTCCCAATATCCTGCCATCACTTAGCCCAGCCTGCCACCTCTGTGACATGTGACAGCTAATGCGTTTAGGTGCTAATAAACAGCACACGCGCAGTTACAGCAAATGCGTTTATGTGCAATTAAATAGCCCACACGCATTAACAGCAACTGCGTTTAGGTGCAAAAAAAGCACACGTGCAGTTACAGCAAATGCATTTAGTTGCAATTAAATAGCCCACGTGCAGTTACAGCGACTGCGTTTATGTGCAAATAAATAGCACACATGCAGTAACAGCTATGCAGTAAACACTATGCAGGCAATACAACACGTTAGAGCACTGCATCAAGCACAACCTCCTGCCTGACAAATACTAATAGCAGATCTAGCTAAGCTATACAGCGTATAAATATGTACAACTCCTAAGGATGTATATATATATATATTCTCTACACACTGTAAATTTAACTAAACTGACTAGCCTTCCTGCTCTATCTACACATCTATCTATTTTTCTATCTATCTGGTAGAAAAGACACACTGGGCCAGATTCAGAGAGCCGTAACGCCTGACTAACTGGTGTTAGACTGGAGTACTTTCTAATTACGCGCGTTTTTTCACTAGTTTGAATCCTCAAACCATGAAAAGACGGCTTTGTGCTTCAATCCGACTGGCTTACGTGTTCGTACGCCTTCGGATCTACGCTGCAATAAAATTGCGGTCGCGGGGTGGAGTTTCCGTCGTTTTCCGCGTCGGGGTATGCAAATGAGCTTTTGCCGACTATCCACGAAATTATGAACGTCTATTGCAATCTCTTACGGCATCTTTAGTCATCTTTTTGCTGCTCTAATATTAGACAGCCCATGTTAAGTATGGCCGTCGTTCCCGCGTCGAATTTCAACGTTTTCCAACGTCTTTTTTTATTTTTGACGTAAAACGTCCGGGAATAGGAATGTCCGTAAACGACGCTACTCAAACAACGAATGACGTAGCGACGTTATTTCGCGCAATGCACGGCGGGAAATTTCTGAACGGAGCATGCGCAGTTCGATCGCCGCGAGGACGCGCCTAATTTAAATACTTCACGCCCCCTAATCGCGTATTTCGATTAGGCGGCGAGAAATAGACTATGCCGCCGTATCGTACTGCCAAAAATCTACCAGAATTCGTTAGACAGCCTGGTAAAATACGGCTACGCTTCGCAAATGTATGTGTACCTGAATCTGGCCCACTGTCTCTATCTATCCATCTCTCTCTAACTGTCTGACTGATCTTCTCTTTAACAAAGCCGGAACACACTACACGAGGCCGCCTTGCAGGCGGCCTTTTATAGTGTGGGGCGTCTACTAAACCCCCTGAACCCTAATTGGCCAAAGCCACCCTGTCTTTAGCCAATTATTGTTCTTTGTTTTTTGCGCGTTGTGATTGGCCAAGCATGCAGGGTCATGGAGCATGCTTGACCAATCATCAGCGCGCAATGCCGCAGTGAATTATGGGCCGTTTCGTTTCACTCAAACTTTGCCCCGAACGATCGTTTTAGTTCGAAGCAGTGTGTGTATGTATATATATATATATATATATATTGTATCTAACATATATAAAGGACTTTGTTCTGTGTATAATACAATTTATAAATTATAGCTGTCTGATTTCTTGAATTGAAGATGCTGGTAGCTCTGCAATAAACATTTGCCCCGGAGGGACAGAAATGACAGAGTTAATTGTGGGAATAAGATATCATCTAAAACTTGTTTTACTCGATATACAGAAATGTTTTCTCTGATGTCGCTATATAAGTGCCACTTCAACTCCATTGCTCCATCCAGTTCATCTGATCAGGACCAAGGTGAGTGACCAGAGAACATACATGAAAGGTTATAGCAGACTGTAGGACCTGCTCACCGCTCTCCAGCTCCCGCATGGAAGAACACAATGGGCCAGATTCAGGTAGTCCAGAGCATCTTTGCTCTGGAGTAACGCTTCTCATTTGCGTTGCGCTGCAGAAATTTTAGGAGCAAGTGCTGTCATTCACGAAGCACTTGCTCCTAAAGTTGCGGCAGCGCATCGCAAATGAGCCGGCGGAATTCAAATTGGGCGGGTACGGGGCGTGTAGTATGCTAACTAAGCGCGATCCCGCCACCAACGTACTGCGCATGCGTCGAGTGTCAAAACATCCCCGTGCGCATGCTCCAAAATCTGTGAATGAACGTCAATGACGTCACATTCCCATTCATGACCGTTTTACGCAAGCGACGTTTTTTTTTTTTTTCCCGACGCGATGACGACGCCTATACCTAACATAGGATACTCCAACCCCATGTAAGTATATCTATGCGCCGCGTATCCCATCCGGAAACGTCGTATCGTCATTGCGTCGCGCCGGAATTCGATCGTGAATTGCCGATTTCCGCTCATTAACATATTTTTTGAGCGTAAATCGGCGGGAACGCCCCCGGCGCCATTTTTAAGTTGAAGTTACGATGCGATGGCGAAACTCAGTTACGCTGCTCGCATCGGAACTTCAACCCGGCGTTTCTTGTTTTCTGGTTACAGAAAACAGAAACGCCGGCTCAAAGTCACAGTTAGGCTGGCGGATCACTCGATCCGCCAGCCTAACTGTTCGTGAATCTGGCCCATACTGTCTATCATTACTTATTGTACTTTGTATTTTAATAATCAATTTTTTCCTTTTTTCGCTTATTCCTCATTGATTTTGGATCAATTTTGGATCATAGAGTACAATGTGATGTTTATAATTCTAATGCCTATTCTTCAGCCCAATAGCCACACAAGGTAGACTCCAATAGTGGGAGTAATTTTTATCATTTATTTGAAAAGGGATTATAAAGACATTAATCTCCTGTAGTCTCTAACTGTCTTATGCAGCATGTTTTCAATTTCCATGTATCATGTCTCTAACCTAAGGTGACCAGATTTTTTAAATTAAATCCAGGGACATATTTTTTATTTTACTAGTAATGGCGGCAATCAGTGACTCTCTGCCCATCGCCGCCCGCCTCACAGCCTGTCAAGTCTTATGCCCCGTACACACATGCAGGATTTCCAATAGGAAAAGTTCCAGTCGGAAATCCAGAGGGGAAAGCCGGCAACCTGCTCTGTCAGTCTTTCCCCTACACACGGCTGGTTTTCCTGACAGGAAAACTGCAATGGAGCTTTGGTCGGGAATTCCGGCCGTGTGTATGTTCCATCGCAGTTTTTCCCATAGGAAAACTGCCAAACTGCAGCGGGAAAAAAGAGAGCTGGTTCTCTTCTTTTGTCCGGCGGTTTTCCTGATGGAAAAAAAGAGATCCTGCTCCCTTTTTTTTTGTCCGGCAGTTTTCCTGTTGGAAAAACTGCAAGGAGCACACATGGCCATGATTCCCGGCAAAAGGCTCTACATGCGAGCGGAGCTGAATGGGCATGCACTTGAAACTGAAGAAATATTCCCTCTGCACCGACCAGCACATGATCATCAGAAAGGGGCACAGATAATGGAAAAAATACACCCTCTTAAGCTAGTAGAGCAGGGGTGTGTAATTCAGATTTTTTATTTTTTTTATTCCGTAAAAAAAAAAAATTGAAATTGCCCCTGCCCCAGTGCCCTGAAAATTGGAATTGCCCCTGCCCCTGTTCAAATCCAATCTGGGGACAAAACCGGGGACAGACTTGGTCCGGGGACAGTGTCCTCAATCTGGGGACTGTCCCCTGAAACCGGGAATGTCTGATCACCCTACTCTAACCATCTTCTGTACTATACCTGCCTGTCTCCTATCATCTCCTGTATTATATCTGCAGTCTCTAATCATCTCATGTATTATACTTGCATTCTCTGACCATCTCCTGTGTTATGTCTGCAGTCTCCTATTATCTCCTGCAATATGTATGCAGCCTCTGCCCATCTTTTGCAGTATGTCTGTATTCTCTGACCATCTCCTGTATTATGTCTTCTGTCTCTGACCATATCCTGTATTATGCCTGCAGTCTCTGACATTCTTATGTACTGTGTCTGCAGTCTCCTATCATCTCCTGTATTATATCTTCAGTCTCTGATCACCTTCTGTAGTATGTTTGCAGTCTCTGGTCTTTACCAGTAGTATCCCTGTAGTATCCAACCATCTCCTGTAAAATGTATGCAGTATTTGACCAACTCCTCTAATATATTGAATGTCTCCTGTGTACATACAGTATATACCACCCACACCGCATAGTACAGGTCAGTTGACAATAAGTGAGGTCAGGGTTCTCCATATCCACTATTGCTGTATAAGATGTCTTAGGTTGTTCATGGACAGAGTGTAGACATAACTGTATGTGTTTTCTTAACCACTTGTGTTTTCTGTCCGTAATTCCAACACAACATGCTGAATTTCTCTCTCCTTTCAGATGTTGGGGAAGATTTTGCTGCTCGTGTTCATTATACAGTCAGTAAAGACAGGTAAGTGATATGTTTGGATCCATATTTATCAATCTGTGTACCCAGGGCAAAAATAGAAGTATAAACTATTCTTCTCTACTTAGAATCCCAACCTCTGTGTGTCCGGCTGCTTCCAGCACAAATCCTTTCCCCCTATCCCTCCTCCAGAACAACAAATCCCACCCCCAATCACCCCTCCTACCACCCCCCCCCCCATTTCCCCTCCCAGCACAAATCCCCCATACCCCTCTTCCAGGACAAATCCCTCAATCCCCCTCTTAGCTCAAATCCTTCCCCCTCATCCCTGGTCCAAGAAGAACCCCCCCCCCCAATCATCCACTCCTAGCACACTGTCCCCCAATTTAACCTCCTAGAACAAATCATACCGTGTTACCCCCCAAATTGACCCTCCACACCTCTTCTAGGACAAATCTCCCTCAACCCTCCCCCACACCTAGTATTAATCCTCTTCTTCCTCCCCTCCTAGCACAAATACTCTCATCACCAGCACGAATGTTTGCGGTTCTGTCCAGACCCTTGCTTCTGCAGGGTTATGGGATCGCGGCTCAGGGATACGTCAGCAGACAGACTGTGACTTTACAGGGTCTGCTTACCTGGCCCCTACCTACATTATTTGCCGGGAGGAGATGGGGGCAGGTAAGCAAACCTTGCACCATCAGGAGTGCTGCAGTAGCAGGAGGGGGAGCTAGGGGGAGAGAAAGAGCACAGCCCACACCTGCTCCCGGCTCTCTCCTCCTCTCCAGTTATGCTGCTGTCATTTCTCATTTCTGTCAGATTGTAGTGTCAGGAACTGTCCTCATGCTACCAGCACCAGGGCAGCCCCCTTTCCCCCATCATTGTCCAACCCTGATCTCCAGCCATTACTAAGAGCCAAAATGTTCCTTCTGAGAAGACTGACACTGTAAAATGATTGCTAGGCTCTGATTTGCACACATAAACATTTAATATATTGTATCAAAGTGGTTGTAAACTCTTACACACCACTTTGACCTACAGGTAAACCTATAATAAGGCTTACCTGTAGGTACTGGAAATGTCTTCTAAACTTGCATGGTTTAGGAGATATTTACCATATGCGCTTACGTCGACGTAATCGGCGCATGCACACTAAACAAAGGGCACGATCGTGCCATTTCTATAGGGCCACGACCGCCTTCTCCGGTGTGCATGCGCAGGAGTGATGTCACGTGACTCCGGCCAGTCACAAAGCCAGAGTCCACGGCCCCTGTGGGGAAGAGGGGTGAAAATGGACACAGTCACCAGCGGAGACCTGGGGCACATACTTCGTTTGCAGGTAAGTGCAACATAATGGAGTAGTATGCGATGCATACTACTCCATTATGATTTTACTTTGATGGTAAATAAAGAGGAAGTAAAACCCATCAGGGTTGACAGACAGACAGACTTATGAATATACAGTGTTGTAAAAATTGTGGACACTTTTTGAAAAAAAAAGCTTATAGGGAATGTTATTTTTCACCATATGTAATTATTTATATGTCAATTCAAAGACAATGTAATGTCAAATTCAATATAGAAAAACTGAATTCAAATATATGCAATACTAAAATAGTTATGCTTACTTTAGTCTTAAAAAATAAACAAAAGTGTTAGTACCCGGCCTATTCTGACTTTCTGTTTACATGTTTGCTTTTTTTCTAGAAAATTACTTATAGCCCCCAAACATTATATATATATATATATATATATATATATATATATATATATATATGCATACCCTGGCATTTGTATTGAAAATATGACTATTCATACCATTTATATGACTATTCATAACAAAAAACTGTCTTAGATTCAAGAATAGTGATCACATGGAGCCATTTATTATCAAGTGGCACTTCTGCGCTACTAAATCAGTCTATCCAGAAATCAGTGACAACATGCAGCAAACACAAAAAATGCATACACAGCACCTAATAACGTAAAAAATCAATGTGGGTGATAGCGCAAATTGTAAAACCATAACATATGTTATGTTATGGTTTTACAATTTGCGCTATCACCCACATTGATTTTTACATTTATTATCACACAGTTTTTTGGCTCATTTAAAAATCATAATGATAACAGAAATCACCTCAAATGGCCCTGATCAAAACTTTACATACCCTGGAATGTTTGGCCTTGGTACTGACACAGAAGGTGGTACACACAGGTAAAATGTCTATTAAAGGTTTATTTCCCACATTTGTGGCTTTTTAAATCTCAATTAGTGTCTGTGTATAAATAGTCAATGGTAATAAAACTTTACAAAGATGGAAAAGGATCTAAAAAGATATCCAAAGTCTTGATAATGCCAGTTGGTACTGTTCAATCATTTAATAAGAAGTGGAAAATTTGGGGATCTCTTGATACCATGCCATGGTCAGGTAGATCAAGAAAGATTTCAGCTAACACCTGCCACAGGAATTGTTTGGGATACAAAGAAAACCCCACAGGTAACCTCAGGAAACATACAGGCTGCTCTGGAAAGAGATGTGGTTGTTTTTAACCACTTTAGCCCCGGAACATATTGCTGTCCAAAGACCAGAGCACTTTTTGTGATTCGGCGCTGCGTCGCTTTAACTGACAATTGCGCGGTCGTGCGACGTGGCTCCAGAACAAAATTGGCGTCCTTTTTTTCCCACAAATAGAGCTTTCTTTTGGTGGTATTTGATCATCTCTGCGGTTTTTATTTTTTGCGCTATAAACAAAAAATAGAGCGACTATTTTGAAAAAAATGCAATATTTTTTACATTTTGCTATAATAAATATCCCCAAAAAGTGGCCTAGTGGCCGAAAAAGATAGGACGTAGAGCTACGTGCTCTCACCCAGCAGTGCCACCGTCCCGCAGTAATATCACGGCGGGCGGTCGGCAATTAGTTAAGGAGCACAATAACAATGCCAAAAATAAGCCTTTACTGCACAAGTTCCACAAAAAAGCCTGGTTATAATATGCCCATCACCTTGACATGCCTCATTTGGCTTTTTTGTGGCATTGGCACAGTAAAGGCTTCCTTCTGGCAGCTCAATCATGCAACCCCCTTTTTTTTTTTTTTAAAGTGGATGTAAACCCAAAAAATATATATATTTGTCACAATGTAGAGTATAATGCCGCGTACACACGATCACTTTTTGTGATGAAAAAAAACGACGTTTTCAAAAACGTCATTTAAAATGATCGTGTGTGGGCAAAACGTCGTTTTATGTCTTCAAAAAAAACGACCACATTTTTTTTTCGAACATGCTTGAATTTTTTGTGCCGTTTTTCAAAATGTAATTTTTTGTGTCATAAAAAGTGATGGTGTGTGGGCAAAACGATGTTGAAAACAACGTTTTTAAACCCGCGCATGCTCAGAAGCAAGTTATGAGACGGAGCTTCAATTGAACAGAGTGCCGTTGAACGTGGTGTACATCACCACGCTTTGCTAGAGCATTTCGGAAAAACGATGGTGTGTAGGCAACGTTGTTTTTGAAAATGAAGTTTGAAAAACGTTGTTTTGTTTCGTCACATAAAACGTCGTTTTTTTTCATCACAAAAAGTGATCGTGTGTACGCGGCATAAGATTTCCTATCATCCGTGCCCAGTCTTGCCACACAGAGTTAATCCAGCGCTGAGTAATCCTCTTTTAATGTGCAGTGCAAAATAACAGAATTCCAGATAAAAACCTGCCAAATTATAATGTCCGTTTTCTCTCTTATTGCTTTCATGTTATCATAACATGAGGTGATCCAAAGTTCATTGTATATTACCAGGATGTGTTATGTGGGGGAGGGGTGGATTTCTCACTTTTTATACCTCATGTTATGATAAACATGTTCAAGCTAGATATCTAAATAACCTGTCACTCAAAGCAAGAAGAGAGAAAACTGAATTTTTATTTAGGCAGGTTTTTATCTGGAAGGCTGTTCATTTTCACTGAACATTAAAAGAGGATTACTCAGCGCTGGATTAACTCTGTGTGGCAAGACTGGGCACAGATGATAGGAAATCGTATACTCTACATTGTGACATCAAAAAAAAAAATATTTTTTGGGTTTACAACTGCTTTAATTGTGATCCTTAAAAACAACCATGCCGTCTTTTGGGAGAGCAGCCTGTATTTCTCTTGATGTTACCTGTGGGTTTTTCTTTGTATCCTAGGCAATACTTGTGACTGCAATCTTTCTTGGTCTAACTGACCTTGGCTTGGTATCAAAAGATCCCCAAATTTTCCACTTCTGAATAAGGGACTAAACAGTACTGACTGGCATATTCAAGGCTTTGGGTATCTTGTTATATCCTTTTCCATCTTTATAAAGTTCCATTACTTTGTTACGCAGGTCTTTTGTCTATTCTTTTCTACCTTCTCATGGCTCAGTGTCTAGCCTGCATAAGTGCATCCATGTGAGAGCTAACAAACTCATTGACTAGTTATACACAGACACTAATTGTGATTTAAAAAGCCAAAAATGTGGGAAATTAACCTCTAATTGCAAATTTAATCTGTGTGTGCCACCTTCTGCCAAACATTCCAGAGTATGTAAACTTTTGTGTAAAAAAGGTGCAGCGCTAAAATGTGATATGCCAACACAGTGATAAGTTAGTAAGTGACTAATTGGCAATATTAAAGCGGAGGTTCACCCTAAAAATCAACTATTTACCATTAGATCCAGCATACTGCTGACTTCTGCAGTATGCTGTTTTTTTTGTGCTGTACTTACCGTGTTATCGTATTTCTCACCCGGCTCCGAGCTCTGATTCTCCGTGGGGAATAGGCGTTCCTAAGACAGGGCGTAGATGATTGACGTGCGGGTACAGCGCGTCACGCCTTCCGAAAATAGACAAAGCGAGACTCGGCTGTTTTTTGGCGCCTGCGCCTACCTTATAGAGCTGACTGCGCAGGCGCCGTAAAAAGCCGAGTCCCACTTTGTGTATTTTTGGAAGGCGTGATGCGCTTTACCAGCATGTCAATCATCTACGCCTTGTCTTAGGAACCCCTACTCCCTGGGGCAGAGAGAACCCGGAAGCCGGGTGAAAACTACAATAACACGATAAGTACAGCGGGAGGAAAAAAAACCCCACTATACTGCAGATGTCAGCAGTATGCTGGATCTAATGGTATATAGATTTTTTAGGGTGAACTCCCGCTTTAAATGTAAAAAATCATAAATAAATGAGCTGCAAGTGACATATATACTCATTAGAAGCCAAATTCATGTGAAAAAACATTAAAATACAAATATTAGTGGACATAAACAGTAATCAATAAGATCATTGATAATTAAAAAAGTGAAAGACTAAAAAATCTTATTTACAAATTCACAAATGTCCATAAACAAATTATTGTAAGTAGTGGAGAAAAAATGGGAAAATAAGTGAATCTAGACTATAGACAAAGAATCCCAATGGTAAACATGATTGACATTAGTTAATCTTCCATATCAGTGCAAAATCAAAATAGTGAAAAGAGGATCGTGAAAAGTGAAATCCTACATCCCAGATTGTGAACACCCGGAGTGAGCAAATATTCTGCTTACCAGAAGAAAAGACCACTATGGCGGTCTCACCAGACCCAGGGAAATTCAGGTCTCCCAAAAACCTATGCGGTGTCCATGGGCGTCCACTGAACTTTTTCCAGGGGGGGGGGGCATAATTTTACGGTCACCTTTCCTATATCGGGCACCCCCCCCTTCACTGATCATACCTGTATGCACTCAGCTTCCCCCCTCATCTGTATATATGCCAGCCCCCCTGTACACAAACAGCATCCTCCCTTCACTTGTACTCACACCCCCCACTTGTATGGTCACGGTGGTCTTCCTTCTCCCAAGTCCTGTTTCTACATGTCCATTTGAAAATACATTACAGTTATCAAAGCAAACACGAGGGCGCACATAAAGGAATAGGCCAGAGGTGGCAGTAAAGAGCTCTGTAAGCTCTGTGACACTGATATTGCAACAGCTGTGGAGCCGACTGCACAAACACAGAGAGAGTCAGCACAGCCACAGATGTGAGCATGGCAGACCCTTGTACTTAAAGATTCAGTTTAATGAATAAAAAAGATTTGCACTTACAAGAGAACATTAGGCAATGCGTGGTGTATAATAAAATACTGGAGCGGCGCCTCCTCGGGCTTCCTCTACCTGCTCGGTACCGTGACCATCGTCCTCAAACAGCGTGATGATGTCAGAAACAGCAGCCTACCCTACGCACGTTTTGTCGCAACAGGACGTCGTCTGGGGATTGGCTGTTGTCAGTCCAGGAATTTCACAGTAAATAGAGAAAAATTATAAATGAGTATCTTATAACATGTAGCATAATAATATATGATTTAGCTTGATTATAACAGTACCTTTTCAGCAACGGCAGATTCTCAATTTCCCTCTTAACTGTATGAGAAAAACATGAGATTGTGAGTAAATCTTATACCCATAAACACGTTTTTTCCTTGTAGTTAGGAGGGCTGGGTTGGAAGGCAGCATTTATCTTTTAGACACATGCCCCCTTCTATGACACTGCAGTGAGAGGTGTGCTGGGACCAATGGTGCTTTACCATTGGTCCAAGACTCCAAGCTGTCCATTGAGCTCAGTGCCTTTGACAAGAAGTGAGGAGAGGCACTGCAGCTACAGGCACCATCCCGGTATTCTCTTTTACAGAAGGCAATAAGCTTTTATGTAAAAGCCATGGGAGCAGCTAAATAGCCACTGGATTGCTTTTACAGGCAACAGGAAGGGTCACCCCCACCACCACCATCTGGCAGTACTTCTCCGGGGTCTCCGTCCCACCAGGCATTACGTTATGTTTGGTATCTATTTACTTGCCGAGGCACCATCTTTTATATTTTAGCAAAAAGTTGGGGATTGTATTAGGTTTGTGTTCATTAACCACTTAAGGAGCACCTAATGCGATATACATCGGCAGAATGGCACGGCTGGGCACAGGCACATACATGTACGTTGCCCTTTAAGTGTCCAGCCGCGACCCGGTCCAAAGCTCTGTGACCGCACCCGCGGGACCCATGGACCGGTTGCCGCCGGTGTCCCGCGATCGGGTCACAGGAGCAGAAGAATGGGGAGAGGTGAGTGTAAACACACCTTCCCCATTCTTCTCTGTGGCAGTGTCACTGATCCCTGTTATAGGGAATGACGATCAGTGACATCACACGTCCAGCCATGCCCCCCTACAGTAAGAATCACTCCCTTAGGGCACACTTAACCCCTTAGCGCCCCCTAGTGATTAACCCCTTCACTGCCATTGTCATTTTCACTGTAATCAGTGCATTTTTATAGCACATTTCGCTGTGAAAATGACAATGGTCCCAAAAATGTGTCAAACGTGTCCGATGTGTCCGCCATAATGTCGCAGTCACGAAAAAAATCGCCGATCGCCACCATTACTAGTGAAAAAAAATATATTAATAAAAATGCCATAAAACTATCCCCTATTTTGTAAACTCTATAACTTTTGCGCAAACCAATCAATAAACGATTATTGCGATTTTGTTACCAAAAATAAATAGAAGAATACGTATCGGCCCAAACTGAGGAAAAATTTGTATACCCTTTTCGTGGATATTTATTATAGCAAAAAGAAAAAATTATTTTTTCAAAATTGTCGCTCTATTTTTGTTTATAGCGCAAAAAATAAAATCTCTATTTGTGGGAAAAAAGAACGCCAATTTTGTTTGGAAGCCACGTCGCACGACCACGCAAATTGTCAGTTAAAGCGACGCAGTGCCGAATCACAAAAAGGGGCCAGGTCCTTAACCTGCATAATGTTCCGGGTCTTAAGTGGTTAAGATTCAATAAAGTGTATTTTTTTCCTAATAATTAGCATTAGAAAAACCGCTGCACTAGCCTCTGGGACCTCTGCAAAAAAAGTATGTTTGGGGGTTTTGAGAAATTTTCTAGCAAAAAAAGCAGATTTTTACACATAAACAAAAAGTGTCAGAAAGTTTTCTCACTTGTGTTTCTTTATTAGACTAAAGTAAACATAACTTGTTTTTGTATTGCATATATTTGAATTCAGCATTGAATTGTCTTTAAATTGACATTATAAGCAGAGAGTTGGCTATATCATATATATTGTAGATTTTACATATTCTTCGCCTTTTCTTAGCTAAAGTGTGTTACGATCGTCTTGGCTGTTTCTCAAATGACTATCCCTGGTCATGGACTCTGCAGAGACCCATCCCCCGCTTACCCTGGTCTCCGGAGAGGATAAATACCCGATTCCTGCTCTACACCCGAGATAACCTCAATACCTACCAGGTAAGATCTAATGTGTGTGCTTAAAGCAAACTGAACCTGTAAAATTCCTAAGAAATATGTTTGTATAAGGTCCTTGTGAATTTATTTATTGGATCCCCCCTCCTTAAAAAAAATGTGAGTGGGGTCCACCCCAAAATTCATACCAGATCCTTATCCAAGCAGGGTCTCTTCCACACAACCCTGGCCTGTGGTTGTGTGAAGGATTTTTTCCACTTTGAATGAAATGATAAAAATGAAAAATTATATTACATAGAGTGCCTGGGGGTCCCCTTAGTCTGCCTGTAAAGTGGTGCACCTTTAGCATTTATAGAACATGCTGCGGCAAAAATTACATTTCTAGCAATTGCTGGCCAGGCTTTTTTTTAAAAAAAGAGAGAGAGAAACAAAATATTATAGGGTCCCCCGAGTATGGATTTTAAGGGGAAGCCTGCAAAAAAAAAAACAGCGTGTGGCCCTCACCAAAATCCATACCAGACCCTTATCACGAGCGAGCCCCTCTCCCTACTCCTGAACCATTCCTGGCCACACGCCCTCACCAGCAAACGATCCTCAGAACCACATCCCATGAGTAGTTCGTTATGACAAAACTTTGGGACGTGGCTGTACGGGAAACCAGTTTTTTTCCGCTTGACGCTATACCGGAAGTGATGCTCAGAGGATTACAATTGTTCGCTGGTAAGATTCAGTTCACCTATGCTGTGTTCGCTGAGACCACATTACACCAGTACTTGCTGCTGCAAGTGGATGCCTCTAGGCTTCATTGATTTGAGCTTATGTGAGTGTAATTTTGAAAGCTGTTTTAATAGAATAAACTTTTCACAATTATACTGCACTATTGGAACACTTTGTTTCATTATATATGAAGCGTCCACGATATTGGGTGTCACGTCTGGATATCGGTGGATAGTTGATGCTGTTTTGACACACATGAGAGTGCAATCCTCTTTTCTCAGACCGCCATAACCGATGGTATACACCAATGAAGAGATAAGCGCAAATAGTGTAAAACCCCTTTACGAGTTAACTTTATTAAAAGTAATGCACTTACTGTCTTTTTCACTCCATAAGATGCACTCCCCCCCTCCCCAAAATGCAGGGAAATGCCTCTGCATCTCATGGAGCGAATACTGACCAGAAGTCCACCCCCCGCCGCCGTGTTACAATACCGTGCCGACCGTGGCGACCGCCAAGCAGTATGGCCGCATAGATCCACTCTGTACCAGGGAAACGGCTTCAACCTCACAGCCCAGAACCTCTCCAGCAGTGACCCATCTAGCCTCCTGTCTTCCTCATACTCTGCTGACTGTCCAGACATGCAGAGATGCCGCCAAGACCCGCTGCTGTTGTGGAAGTGTGAAAGTCCCCCATCAAGAGAACAATGGTTTTTGAGAATTGCAGATATCCATCAAATGGAGAATCTTACTCTGACGATGAAGGATCAGGATGTAGCCATACAGGAGCTGGCAGGTACCGAGACCCAACAGGTAACAGGAATACAGAGTCCAGAACAGGCCGAGGGTCAAGCACAAGAGACAAGTCCGTAAGTAGGCCGAGGGTCAAACACAGGAGGACAGAGGTAAATCCGAAGACAGGTTGAGGATCAAGGCACAGGAGACTAGAGGCAGGCTGAGGGTTAAACACCGAATACATGAAGCAGAGTCAGTAAGGCAAGCCAAGGGTCAGGTCCAGGAGGAGATTAGAGCAGGTCAAGGCCAATCACAACAGGTAATCAAGAGGCAGGTAGCAGGAATAAGTACACAGGAAGCTGAGAGATAAACCAGCGATTTGCTTGTAAAAATTAAGCAGCTTTTATACGCCAGCCAGAGGCTCACCTTATGCGTGTACTAGTGCGCATGCGTTAACGCCGTTCGGTTAGGCCGCGCACGTTCGTGCGCCGAAGCGTCGTTCCACTGTGCATGCATGCAGGTAAATAACGATACCGACAATGTTGATTCTGGTTTCTTCCCTGACACCCAGAGAGGTCTCAGAGAAGAAATAGATATTTGACAAGGGTATTTGACTGGGGGTCTAACCCTTTCAAACTCCATTAATTGTTTTTAGCTTTAAATACACTTTCAGTGCAGTTCTAACGCTAATACAAATTGTGCTCCTTGTATAGGTCTTGTATTTAATTATACATGCTTTCCTCTGCAGGAAATCAGTGCCATCCAACACAAGACTGTCGAAATGTCCAATTTCAAAACTTTTCGGAATACGCAATTTATTATTCACGGGTTTCTGGACAATGGTGAGAAGAGTTGGATGATCGAAATGTGCCAGGTATGTAGATACATCTCTACAATGTCTTTTCTGTATAGTGTCATCTCCTGAATGTCACTGCACCATGTTCTGCTGGATGCCACTCCATCATGTTCTGTGGGATGTCAGTCCACTGTGTTCTCTTCGATGTCACTCCAACATGTTCTGCTGGATGTCACACCGCCTTATTCTGCTGGTGTCACTCCACTGCTGGATGGCACTCCACTATTTTTTAATGGCTTTCACCATGTTCTGCTGGATGTCAATCCACTATTTTCTGTTGGATATCACTCTACCATGCTGTGGATGTCAATCCACTATGTCATGTTGGATACCACAGAACAATATACCTCTGGATGTCATTCGCCAGGCCCTGCTGGTTGTCACTCCACTACGTTCTTCTGGATATCACTCAACCATGTTATGTTAGATGTCATTCCATCATGTTCTGTTGGATGTCACTCCAACATGTTCTGTTGGGTGTCTTTCAACATGTTCTGCTGGTATGATTTAGAGCATGTAACTCTAAGGCCTCGTACACACGAGTAAATAGATTTGTTCAAAACGGTCTGTCCGACCGATTTGAATAAATCTGTCTGCTGGCATTTTGGTTTGCTCACGTGTACACACGAGCAAACCAAAATCCCCGCCAGCAGACAGCGCGCTGACGTGTCGGTGACGTGGATGTGACGTTGACGCCGCCACGTCACCGCACCAGGAAGTAAAACACTTCCGCGCATGCGTCGAAACCATTCGGCGCGTGTGCGAGAAGACATGTCTGCTGGTTAGCGTACTAACCAGCAGACATGTCGGGCGGACGGGTTCCCAGCCAACAGATTTCAAAGCATGCTTTGAAATCTGTCGGGTGGCCAAATCGTCTGTTTGCCCGTACACACAATCGAATCTGTCTGCTGAAACGGTCTAGCAGACCGTTTCCAGCAGACAGATTTGATCGTGTGTACGAGGTCTGAGAGTCTGAATTACATGCTCTGGTCTATCTAGACCCTGACATTGGGCAGGAGTCTAGGGATGTTTCAGGGTCTAGTAGCTCCTATGTCTTATGCCTCGTACACTTGATTGCGATTTTTGACATAGTCACACTAATCTTGGACGAAATTCCGAATGTCAAAAATACAGTGATGTACAACACGTACGACAAGCCGAGATCAATGAAGTTCAATAGGCAGTTCGGCTCTTCTGCTTGATTCTGAGTAGTAGTGCAACAGATCGTCATTGATCCGTGATCCGCACGGATCAATGACTACGGATCGGCACACACATTATCCGTGGCACAGATGGAGGGGGTGAGCAGAGCGGTAAAACATGCCGTAACGGCACATTGAAATAGACTCCGCTCTGCTCGCACAGCCCCGCCTCCTTCTTACCCCGCGATTTTTATACACAAAATGTGCGCCGCAGTCAATCACCTTCTGGCGTGTCCGGCCACTCCCCCAGCGTGGATAACTGCTGAGTGATGGATGCCGCTGCATGTGAGCAGCTGTCCCGCGGTGAGCTGTGAGAGAAGCAAGGGGGGGGGCTGTGGATGGTGGCTGGCGGCAGGTGAGGCTCCATGTGTGAGGGGATCTGTAGGTATGGTAGAATTTAACTCCCAAGGGGGATTGTTTACCTCTCAGGAAGGAGAGGGGGAGTGAAGGGCACATGACACCAGCCTGGGGGGTGAGGTGCAGCTAATGTCTGGGGCTGCATGGAGTGTGACAGACATAAAGAGGGTCAGGGGAGGAGATGAGCATCGGGGTGAGAAGGTGGAGGAAGAGAGGAGCGTTGGGTAGAGGTGAAAGTGAGACTGCAATGGGGGCACATTGAGGCTACAATTTTTTTTTACTGATCCGAAAAATGATCCGATCCGTGGCTCTGATCCGAGGATCGATCCGATCCATGAGTTTTTTGTTCCGTTGCACCCCTAATTCTAAAAATGCGCGTTTTTTGTGTGTCGTAATTGCATACAGGCAAACACGATTCCCGATAGGAATTTTTCCTGTCACGAAAATTGAGATCTTGCTCTCAATCTTTTCTTGACCGGAATTCTCACATAAAAAGTGCGATAGAGCATACACACGGTCAGAATGGTTCTCTTCGGGAATTGCAATTATGTGTATGAGGCATACAACTTTGTTGGCTCTCCTGTTCCTCTCTAACTTACTAAATGTTTGGCATCACCAATGGCACCATAATCTGTAATCATTCTGCTTCCAGGCCATGCTAAAAGTGGAGGACGTGAACTGTATCTGCGTGGATTGGCACGGTGGCTCTTTGGGGCTCTACACTCAAGCTGCAAACAATATCCGTGTCGTGGGGGCTGAGGTGGCTTATTTCACGAAAACTCTCCAGGTAGGAAAAATTGCTTCCTTACCTCCTTTTAATACTCAGATTCTGCATGACAATATAAAAAACTTTAGCAAAAAAAATGCAAAACCATCAGTTTGCTAGAACAAGTCTTCTATCTTCTCACTGACACATCACAATAAGTGTCATAGCGCTGCTGGCCTGCTGTATTTTATTATTTTATAAAGAAAACCTGTAGTGTGAGACATAATGAGCTTCAATTCTAGACCTGCTACCCAGAATGCTAGTTTCCTGGCTGTAACGTTCTCCAAGTCAGTGACACAGAACAAACAGGTCAGGGAAGTCAAAGTAAAGTCAGAACACCTGCATGATTATTCCAGGTCAGAAAGTATTAAAGTCATTGGAACTGATAGCCATGCAACTAGCATTTTCAGTAGAGACCAGCAACAGCAGCATACACACTGTCCTCTTACAGGTCTCCTTTGGCAGGTAAAACAGTTTCCAAATATGTAGTTCATATTGTATTAGCCATATCCTATTTTGCTGTTTGGTTGGAGTTCAGATTTAAGGAAATTATTTGCTAAAATCTGTTTTATGCTTTCTTTACAAGAATGTTTTTGACTATTCGCCATCCAATGTCCACATTATTGGGCACAGTCTGGGGGCACATGCAGCGGGTGAAGCTGGGAAGAATCACAATGGAATTGGCAGAATAACCGGTGAGTACCTCCAGTTGGAGACTTACAGAACACCTAAGTTCTTTTTTCTAAACCTTTTTTAAGGTCTCGGGGAACCCTTAGTAAAGCAATAATAAATGAAGAGAGGGGAAAAGATGAGGCAACAAGCCCCGGGTGTCCAAACAAACAATACACTGGGGTAGAAAAATAGAAAATGTATTTAATTTATACATACAATATTAAAATAACATAATCAATAATTGATCCGAAACGAACCAACGTGGCTACAGTGAAGGCCACTGGGATCCCTATAACCGACAGTTGCCCAACATGTTTCGCCCAGGGCAGGGCTTCATCAGGGGCTTTAGTACAGGGAAAAACTATGAAATAAAGAGACACAAATTAATAATAGAGTATGAAAATTAATCATTGAGAAAATGAATACTCAATGTACACAGTGTACATTGAGTATTCATTTTCTCAATGATTAATTTTCATACTCTATTATTAATTTACTAGCCCTTCCTTTTTTATGCTTCAGATTGTAAATTCACAGAAAGCCTCTCACCAAATGGCACTTCCTATTCATTCGCTGCCCTGTGCAACTGAGGCTGCCGAGAATGGCATGTGTGTTTGGGCTTTGGGGTGCACACGCAAATGCAATAGGTTGCCCACACCTATAATAATTTCCAGTGGTAGTGAACAAGTGTCAATCGGTAACACCAATGTTGGTGTAACATATCTACATAATAATGTGCTTCAGTGATCTCCCGCCAACAACTAAATTTCAAACTCACCAGAGCGAGTAGCTGCCATCACAGCAGCAAAAAAATTACAAAGCAATGTGTTGATACAGCGAAGAATGTAACAGCATAGGGACTCCAAGGATCTCTCCTTATGAAACATTAAATTGCAGTGAAATGAAGCTCACCAAGAGCCAGAAAAAAGGTTCCAATGGTGTAGTATTTATTGTACAGGACGTCTTCTGCACAAGACTCAAAAGTAACGAAGATCCCTCTCTTAGGCTTACTCTCCTTTATTTCCTCAGCACGCACCCCCTAGTGGCTGCTTTAGAGCAGACGTAGAGCTACAGGCTATCGCCCAGGAGAGCCGACCTGCCGCAGTAAAATGACGGCGGCAGGTCGGCAAGCAGTTAAAAAGTCCTTATGAACTTAGGGCTGGTTGACATTAGTGCGCTGTGTGAGATCGCAAGTGATTCGCACCGCACTGCTGTTCAGATCATATACGATGTCTGTGCGATGCGATTTCAGCCATACAAACTGTATGGCTGAAATCGCATCTCATTTGGACCAAACATGCACAGGACCCTTTTTTTGGTCCACACCAAAATCGCATGGGTGTTCACACCCTTGCGATCCGATTCATGTCCATACTGTCAGTTCGCAGTGCGATATGCAATCTGAAATGGGGGTGTCATTACCATTGTATGACACTCCCCAGCATGGCAGTGTGAACTGCCGTGCGAGTCGGGTGCGATGTGGGAACCAGCAGTGAATTTGCAGGGTTCCCGAATTGCACCAGTGTGAACCGGGCCTCCAAGCATACAGCCTACAAATGTAACCTGACTGCTCCCACCAAGGCTCGGTTCACACTGGTGCGATTCGGGAACCCTGAGAATCCACTGCGGGTTCCCACATCGCACCTGATTCGCACGGCAGTTCACACTGCCATATGCAAACTGCTGGGGAGTGTCATACAATTTAAGGACGTGTATTTGGATAACTAGGACAGGGTTATCTCCTACTTACGATAATCCTACTAGGATAATGACATAATTTTAGCTGAAGGGGATATTATGGGCCAGATCCACAGAGAATTATGCTGGTGTATCTACAGATACACCGGCGTAATTCGAATTTGCCGCCAGCGTGTCTTTGATTTCTAGCCAGAAAACAAGATACGCTGGCCTTACGCTAAGATACGACTGGCGTAAGTTTCTTACACCATCGTATCTTCGATGCATATTTAAGCTGGACGCTAGGGGCGCTTCCGTCTATTTCCAGTGTAAAATATGCAAATGAGCAAGTTACGACAATCCACGAACGAACGAGCGGCCGACGCAAGCCTTTTACGTCGTTTACAAAAGCGTATCTCTGGCGTAAAGCTACACCTGCTATATGGAGGCGCAGCCAATGTTAAGTATGGACGTCGGTACCGCGTCGTATTGGACGTCGTTCACGTCGTAGGCATACGCCGATCCAGAATGGGCCTGGGCGTAAGTTACGTTCACGCCGTTTCATTGACTATTTGCGGCGTGATTTCACGCATACGCACTAGGATACGTCCACGGCCAGCGCATGCACAGTTAAAAAAAAGCCTTGTTTGCGTCGGGTCTTTCATAATTATAATAAAACACGCCCCCCCCCCCTAGTCAATTTGATATACACCCGCGAACGCTGGCCTATTTACGCTACGCCGCCGTAAGTTACAGCGGCATTTCATTGAAGATTAGCAATACCCTGCTGTGACTTACAGCGGCGTAGCGTATATGGGACATGCCGCGCGGGCGGGTGCTGTCTGTGGATCTGGCCCTATGTATCTTAATAACCAAACCAGTTAGCCGCTTTCTTTCTAACACTATGCTAGATTTATATCTCAAGATAGCATCTTTGGTTGATATACAGTATTTTTGATATCTCTAGAGTGACATGCGCAACAGTTAACCTGTTATTAGACTTTTTCATTAGACAAGTTTCATTGTCATTGTTCCTGATGCAATGTACCTTTTTGTATTTTCTTATATTTATATTTGATTACTTCAAATAAAAACTATTGAAAAGGAAAGTTAATTTACCCACACTAGAGGGTGCTACAAACATATTTCCGATTTTTGTTCATCTGCAAGTTCTAATTGGCAATGTCCTTCTATGGAAACAATACCACTTTCATTATGAAGAATTATATTAAAACATATTTAAACTCAAGAGAAAAAATGTAATATATTGCAATGTACCAGTCCTGTACCAAGTATTAACTCTGCCACATAGGATAGCAAAGGTAGAACACATGGGCAGTTCTTTTTCCAAAATACTCCGATTCCAAATGGCACCCGGGGCCCAAGGCAGAGCACATATTTGTAGTATACTGGGCTTTCCGTAGTTTCAGTAGTAAACAGCGACCACTTTGGTACACTTGAAGAAAAAATGGAAAAGTGAATTAGTGATCATAGGATTCCTGTATTCGTTTTTAGTTCTGCTAACTCAAGCGATACCATTACTCTTCGGGTATAGCAGGTGCTGCCACCCAACCCTGGCTACAGTCCTTAGATGAAAACAGGTAAAGTGCTGCTGCCACCTTCCTTAATTCCCAGCTCTACCTGGTGCTCAGACTGAAAGGCTGCTGATACATCTATGTAATGTGAACCACTGGTGGGACATTTCGCACTCGGGTAAATGTCAATTGGCATTATAATTTTTTTTTTAATTACATGAAACAACTGTAAAACAGGCCTTAGTTATGGCTGCAGCCCTTAGATGCCCTTCCTTTTCTGGGGTGACAGTCTTAACTCACTGTACTGAATTTATAAAGGAGCCATGTTGTCTCCCTAGCACAGTATCGCAGAACACTTTCCCCTTTCTTTTTGCTAAAGCAAAGGGGGAAGTGCTTTGTAGTCCACAGATAGCTCAGAATAATTGTAACTGATAAGAGTGTAGCCAGGGCCGAACCTAGGCACTTGGGTGCAGAAATATTTCTGCTGCCCCCTTTACATCTCATTATACATCACATCTGTAGATGGAATAGGTGCAGGAATGGACAGGGGCTGTGTATCCTATGCAATCTATCATGCCATAAAACATCTAGGGCAGGGGCAGCCCAGAGCATGTGTAAAGGGATGCTATCCCCCAGCACAAAGCACACTGAACACTGTGACTCACCTTGATTCTCTCTCTGTGTAGCCTGAGATAGAGATGGGAGTGGGAGGCATTCCAACTGGAGTTGGTGGAGACAGCGTGGGATCCGAGACTCCCAGTGTGAGGAATTCATTCCTACACATCAGCACTCTGCAGCCACTGAAAACTAGCACTCTCATGTCAGGAAGAGGAGCGGCCCCTCCCCCGAGCACTGCCAGGCTGGACGGGCTGCCCTATGCTCACACATCAGTTCTGGGCGGACACACATCCATGCTCAGAACACTAGTTCTGGACGGACACAAACAAGGAGAGGAGGGAGGGGAGAACCCTGGCACTTCGGCGCCCCCACCTCTGCAGGCGCCTGGGTGCAATGCACCCTGTGCACCCTGCCCAGGATCGGCCCTGAGTGTAGCAAAGGCACAGAGCCTGGAAATTAACAGGATTTTTATCAATAAACAAACAGATATACCAAAACACTTTTAATGGTATATTTTTACAGACCAAAAGGGAGGAAATAGAATAAGATCATTGTTAAAGTTTACAAAAACACTTTAATAAAAAATATATGTGTGAACGATAATCGCCCTCACATGCTGCTTACAGGATCAATATGCCACTAATGGTCATACACATGTGCAGTCACTGTCCTTAAATAGTAGAGGGAAGGTCAAATCATTACTCCAGGTAATAGAGAATTTCTCTGTGTTTATATACTGACCATTCCTCGTATTTTATGATGCAGGATTGGACCCGGCTCAGCCATACTTTCAGGACACACCCATTGAGGTCAGACTGGACCCGTCAGATGCTAAGCTGGTCGATGCCATCCACACTGATGGAGCTCCAACTCTGTTCAATATCGGTAAGTCTTTATTTTTATTTATAACTAGCAAAAGTGTGCACATTCTAAAAAGAGCAAGTTTGGGGAGCAAGTAATGCTAAAGAAGTGTCCTAGCTTGTAATAGTAAACTGTGAAGGCGTGGCAGTGGGCAGTATGTACAGGAGTGGAGTGCGAAGGGTATGACAGTGGGCAGTATGTACAGGAGAAGAGTGTTAAGGGGTGTGACAGTATGTACAAGAGAGGTGTGCAGAGAGTATGACAGTAGGTAGTATATACAGGAGGGTGCAGAGGGTATGACAGTGGGTATGTACATAGGGATGAGCTTCGCGTTCGATACAAACGTATGTTCGACTCGAACATTGTCTGTTCGTACGTTCGACTCATTTTTTTTTTTATTTAAGCATCAATAAAATCACTGCTCCAGGAGCAGTGATTTTAATAATGTTTAAATAAAAAAAAAATGAAAGATTCCTTTAAATATTGTACCTGCTGGGTGTCTATAGTTTGCCTGTGAAAACGTCTTTGAGAACCCGGGTCTTGCCCGAGGGAACATGTATCAATGGAAAAAAAGTTTTAAAAACGGTCGTTTTATCAGTGATTGGGTTTGCATATACTTTAAATGTGTAATATATATATATATATATCATTTTTTCTTCTTTAGATTTAGGAGGATTTGGAATGAGTCAGACTGTCGGGCACTTGGATTTCTTCCCAAATGGAGGACTACACATGCCCGGATGTAAAAAGACAGAGATCCTAAAAGTTGGAAGCCTAGATCAAATAACCAACGGTAATTGTACAATAAAATGAGAAAAACACACAGCTTTGTGTGGAAAATAACAATTACTTTATAGATACAAAAAAATATTAGCAGTATTTTCTTTTCTTGCTTCAATTCCATTTCAATCCTATGTTTTAATAATTTGTACTGAAGCTGCCAATGTATAGCTCAGTTTTGATTTCATAATCAACCAAATTTTTGTGGGCCATGGGTGGTACAGTGCTTAGATTCTGGCAAATACTTGCAATTGCATTTGCAATTCAAAGTTGCTTGAAATTAGTTGAAATAATAATATCTTACATTTGATTCTATAACAGATATAAATCTTATGCCGCGTACGCAAAAAGTCGGACGGAATTTTTTCATCGGATATTCTGACCGTGTGTATGCCCAGTAGTGTATTTAGGTTTTGTGCTGCCCTTGACCTGACTAAACTTGTGCACCCGCTAATTTAAATATGACCCACCCCTTCCTGTCAAAGCCACACCCTTTCTGTTTAAGAACCGCCCTGGGATTTTTGAGTGGGGACACTAGTTCTTAGGGACGGGGGGGGGGGGTATTGTATTCCCTTAATTTGCATCTATTTTCTCTCACTTCCTGTTTGGCTATGGGGCAGGATATAAAGGGAAATCTCTGCAATAGGACAAGGATGGTAAAACATAAACTGACAGGTGCTATAACCCTCCCTTACTCTATCCAAAATGAAAAAAAATCTAATCATTTTATGGAGAGGACTAAGAAGATATGACCATGCCAATGGTGCAGCAGAAAACAGCACAGTGGGGAAGATTTATGGTCCAGGATAATAGGACAGTCAAAATTAGAAGCAGCAACAGTGTAGCGCAACCCGGAGGGGACTCTTTCTGTGCTGCCCTAGGCCTGGGCCTTCTTGGCCTAGGCCAGGATACAGCGTTATGTATGCCCCATCTGACTTTTACCATCGGAAATTTCCACAGACGTAGAAAAAATTCTATCAGAAATTCCGTTCGTCTGTATGGAATTCCGACAGAGAAAAAAACAATTGGACGCATGCTCAGAAGCATTGAACTTGATTTTTCTAGGCTCGTCGTAGTGTTATACATCACCGGGTTTTTGGTGTGTCCGTGTGTATTCAAGACACCTTGAACGGAATTTTGTCAGAAAGACCCGTCAGAGTTCATCCCGACGGAAAAACTGGTCGTGTGTTCGCGGCATTACACTTTATTACATCACACAGTATATAAATCTTGTAAACTATAAAAGCAGTAACAAAATAACTCAACATATAAATTGTTAAGTTTAAAGCATATCTATACATTTAATATGTTATGGCTTACCCGATGCATTTGTTTACTTCTTTAACCCCTTAATGCCTCCCAGCCGTTTATGGGGTTTTGGATGCCAGGAGGTGGGACGGGGGAGTTACGATCAAGTTACCGCCATTATTGGCTTTCTGTTAGCTGCTAGTAAGCATGCCAGAAGCTGTTTTTGCAATAATACATGCAAATATGTGGCCGCACCTCGCCAAGGCCCATCCACCGAGAAACCGCATATTAGCATTCTGTTGCTACCAAGAGTTTAACCACTTCCCGCTGGGCCTATAGCAGAATGACGGCCAGGCGGGGGCACGTAGTGTGGTGATCAGAGGTGCTGTGTGTCAACCTTATACTTCTTATTCCCATCGCACACATTCCTGGATGAGCTCTTGAATTTGGGTGCTGTAGCAACAACCAGCTGGATACTGGTACAAGTCACAATGAGAATATTTGCCAGCACACTATGGAACTACGTAAATATCGCTATTTACGTTATTCCATGGTGTGCTGGCAAATATTCTCACTGTGTGTCAATCTGACACACTGCATCTCCGATCGTGGTATGGAGCCTCTGACAGAGGCTCCTTACCACGTCATCAGCTGTGACCAGGAATTTCCGGTAAACGTCATTGCTTGGTTCATGCTGACAGGGAGAGCCGATCAGTGGCTCTCCCTGTCAGAGAGGGGGGGGGGGGTCAGTGTTGATAATCAGCACATTGATTATCAGCACAGCCCCATCAGAGGTGCCACCACAGCTGCCAATAAGTGCCCATCAGCTGCCAGTAAGTGTCCCATCAGAAACGGATGTCAGTGCTCACCACAGTGCCAACCAGTGCCCAGCAGTAACACCGGTCAGTACCCCATCAGTACCTCATCATCAGTGCTGTCTATCAGTGCCACCTGTCAGTGCCCATCAGTGCAGCCTATCAGTGTCCATCAGTGCCACCTATCAGTGATGCATATGAGTGCCATCTATTGGTGCCCATTAGTGCTACATATCAGTGCAGCCTATCAGTGCCCATCAATTGTACATATCAGTGCCTCCTCATCAGTGACTATCAGTGACAACTCATCAGTGCCGCCGCATCAGTGCCCAGTGGGTGAACAAGAAAATACATTTTATAACCGAAAGAAAGAAAACGTTATTTATTTTTTCAAAAGTTTCAGTTTTTTTAGTTTGTTTTGCAGAAATAAAAACCCCAGTGGTGATCAAACACCATTAAAAGAAAGCTCTATTTGTGGAAAGAAAATGATAAAAACTTAGTTTGGGCACAGTGTTGCATGACCGGACAATTGTCATTCAAAATTTGACAGCGCGGAAAGCTGAAAATTGTCCTGGGCAGGAAGGGGGTAAAAGTACCCGGTATTGAAGTGGTTAAATGCATTCCTTTATTTTCACCTGGTGATCTTGCCAAAGACATGATTCTTGTCCCAGGCTGACCATGCTCACTCACTGTACTATATCTATGGAGGAGCAGCAGTGCCACCCTAGAACAGCACTACAGAACACCTACACCTTTTCTCTCTTCCATAACAAAAAGGGGAGGTGCTGAAGTCCTTGGAGGTAGTTGGGAACAATGTACTTGATAAGTCAACCCAAGCAGGGAGCCGAGGAAGATATCAGTTCAGGTATTTTTTGCACTTATTAACAGACATGACAAGATGCCTTCAATGGTATATTCAGGGATGCCATCAGGGGGGGTACAGGCGTTTTTTTTTTTTTTTTTGCATTACACTTATAAGGTGCCCAATGGTTCCCAGGGCCCCTTATAGGCCCGGCCGCCCCCCCCCCCCTCCCATTTTTTTCCATTTTTATTTTATTTATTTATTTTTTGCATTACACTTGTAAGGGGCCCAATGGTCCCCAGGGTGCCTTACAGGCCAGGTCGACCCCCCTCCCGTTTTTTTTTTTTATTTAAAAAAAAAAATTCATTGCACCTGAAAGAGGCCATGGTTTCCAGGTCCCCACCCAACCTCCCGCTTATTATCTTGTGTCAGGACCTCCCCCCCCCTGCTCCAAGTGGGCCCTGCCTAAAGCTGTGTAAGGGGCCCCAAAATATGTGATGGCTGCCCTGGGTATATTTAACAGATCAAATGAAGGAAATATGAGAAGTTTATTGTACAGGATTGTATACTTTTTCATCTGTAGGGAAAGACTGCCAAGATGTAATGTTACTGTAGAGATACTATTGGCTATATAGACGGTTTGCAGTGTATGAACACATGACCCTGTGTAGATATTACCTTCATGGATGTGGAGAATTTTAAATGCTAAATGTTGGTCTCAATGCCTCTTTTCAGTGGTAGATGACTTGGCCGCATGCAATCACATACGCAGCTACAAGTATTACACAGAGAGCATTCTCAATCCTGATGGGTTCATGGGGTATGCTGCATCATCCTACGACGCCTTCCTGCAGGTGAGTTCAGAACCAATATAAACTATGATCATAAACAGCTAAATTAGGGGGACTCAGGAGCAGGGAGGAGACCTTCTGGGTTCTCTGCCTATTATCCCTGTGGATCTTTAAGAACCAGAAGAGAAATACAAAACTATGGTGAACTCTATTGTAAGACCTCCAATTATACAGTGCCTTGAAAAAGTATTCATGCCCCTTAAAATTTTGCATATTCTGTCTTGTTACAATCAAAAACGTAAATGTATTTTATTGGGATTGTATTTGCTATACCAACACAAAGTGGCACATAATTGTGAAGTGGAAGGAAAGTGATTAATGGTTTCCAATTTTTTTTACAAATAAATATGTGAAAAGTGTGGCGTGCATTTGTATTCTGCCTCCTTTACTCCGATGCACCTAACTAAAATTGTAGTTGAACCAATTGCCTTCAGAAGTCACCTAATTAATAAATAGCGCCCCCTGTGTGTAATTTATTCTCAGTAGGGATGAGCTTTGTGTTCGATACGAACGTATGTTCGACTCGAACATTGCCTGTTCGATCATTCGTCGAAAATCGAACAAAACGGGTTGTTCGTGCCAAATTCGAATGACGCGCGTCGGCCCATAATTCACTGCGGCGTTGCGCGCTGATGATTGGCCAAGCATGCACCATGACCCCGCATGCTTGGCCAATCACAGCACTCAAAAAACGAAGAGCCATAATTGGCCAAAGCCTGGGTGCTTTGGCCAATTATGGCTCAGGGCTGTAGCACACGCCCCACACTATAAAAGGCAGCATGTAGTGTGTTCCGGCTTTGTTAAAGAGAGCAGTCAGAGAGACAGAGGGCCAGATTCTCAGAGGCGTTACGACGGAGTATCTCAGATACCCCGTCGTATCGCCTTTTTTTTTGACTCGTATCTATGCGAGTGATGCTGAGCATCACTTTTGCATAGATACGCTTCTACATCCGACAAGTGTAATACAATTACACTTTCGGATCGTAGATGTAATGACAACTCCGGCCACTAGGTGGCCTTTACGTTGTTTTTTCATTTGCATATGCAAATGAAGTAGTACGCCGATTCTCGATCGCTTTTACGCCGCCCCGTCGTCGCGTACGTCGTTTACGAACTCGTAAGGTTACCCCAGCTTCTATGTGGAGTAACCTTACGAGGTCCCGTCGGATGCCGTCGTGTCCCGTCGGACGCCATGTTAAGTATGGCGTTGGGTCAGCGTCGCCTTTTTCCGTCGCTTACGTCGTTTTACTAACTCGTTCGCGAATAGGGACTTGCGTAAATGACGCTCACGTCGTTTTGACGTCGGTTTCAACGACGCTTTCCGATGTGAGCTGGAGCATGCGCACTGGGCTTTTTCCCCGGCCGGCGCATGCGCAGTTCGTTCGACGCGGGGGCACGCTTAATTTAAATACAAGCCGCCCCATTTGAATTGCGCGGGGTTTACGCTGCGCGATTTACGCGACGCAGGCGAAACCTACGGAGCAAGTGCTTAGAGAATAAAGCACTTGCTCCAGTACGCAGCGGCGGTGTAGTGTAACTGGCTTACGCTACGCCGCCGAAAATATTTGAGAATCTGGCCCAGAGAGATTATCTTTTTAGCTAGCTAGATAAAGCAGGGTAGTCAGTTTAGCTTTATTACAGTGTGTAGAGAATATATATACATCCTTAGGAGTTGTACATATATTTATACACTGTATAGCTTAGATAGATCTGCTATTAGTATTTGTCAGGCAGAAAATTGTGCAGGCAGGAGATTGTGCATAGCTGCAGTGCTCTAACGTGTTGTATTGCCTGTGGCTGTGTGCTGTGTTTAGTTTACACCTAAACGTACTGGGTGTTACTGCACTAGTCCTGCTTATTTGCACCTAAGCGCATTTGCTTAAAGTGCAAGTTTGCTGTGTAATCGCACGTAAGCGCATTTACTGTAAGTGCAAGTTTGCTGTGTAATCGCACGTAAGCGCATTTACTGTAAGTGCAAGTTTGCTGTGTAATCGCACGTAAGCACATTTAGTGTAAGTGCACGTTTGCTGTGTAATCGCACGTAAGCGTATTTACTGTAAGTGCAAGTTTGCTGTGTGTAATCGCACGTAAGCGCATTTACTGTAAGTGCAAGTTTGCTTTGTAATCGCACGTAATCGCATTTAGTGTAAGTGCACGTTTGCTGTGTAAGCACACGTAAGCGCATTTACTGTAAGTGCAAGTTTGCTGTGTAATTGCACGTAAGCGCATTTACTGTAAGTGCACATTTGCTGTGTAATCGCATTTACTGTAAGTGCAAGTTTCCTCTTTAGTAGCACGTATGCGCATTTACTGTAAGTGCAAGTTTGCCGTTTAATCTCACGTAAACTCATTTATAGAAAGTGCAAGTTTGCTCTTTAGTAGCACGTAAGCGCATTTACTGTAAGTGCAAGTTTCCTCTTTAGTAGCACGTAAGCACATTTACTGTAAGTGCAAGTTTGCTCTTTAGTAGCAGGTAATCGCATTTACTGTAAGTGCAAGTTTGCTCTTTAGTAGCAGGTAAGCACATTTACTGTAAGTGCAAGTTTGCCGTTTAATCTCACGTAAACACATTTACTGAAAGTGCAAGTTTCCTCTTTAGTAGCACATAAGCGCATTTAGTGTAAGTGCAAGTTTGCTCTTTAGTAGCACGTAATCGCATTTACTGTACAGTAAGTGCAAGTTTGCTCTTTAGTAGCACGTAAGCGCATTTACTGTAAGTGCAAGTTTGCTCTTTAATAGCACGTAAAAGCATTTACTGTAAGTGCACGTGTCCTGTTTATTTGCATCTAAACACATTTCCTGTAAGTGCAAGTTTGCCGTTTAATCGCACGTAAACGCATTTACTGAAAGTGCAAGTTTGCTCTTTAGTAGCACGTATTCGCATTTACTGTAAGTGCAAGTTTGCTCTTTAGTAGCACGTAATCGCATTTACTGTAAGTGCAAGTTTTCTGTGTAATCGCACGTGAGCGCATTTACTGTAACTGCAAGTTTGCTGTGTAATCACACGTAAGCGCATTTACTGTAAGTGCAAGTTTGCTGTGTAATCGCACTTAAGCGCATTTACTGTAAGTGCAAGTTTCCTCTTTAGTAGCACGTAAGCGCATTTACTGTAAGTGCAAGTTTGCCGTTTAATCGCACGTAAACGCATTTACTGAAAGTGCAAGTTTGCTCTTTAGTAGCACGTAATCGCATTTACTGAAAGTGCAAGTTTGCTCTTTAGTAGCACGTAACTGTATTTACTGGAAGTGCAAGTTTGCTCTTTAGTAGCACGTAAGCGCATTTACTGTAAGTGCACGTGTTTATTTACACCTGAACACATTAAAATGTCTGGAAGGACAACAAAGAGAGGCAGAGAGTCACGAGGGCAAGCAGGCTCTGCATCTAGAGGCAACGCTGGTGGTGGACTCAGTGCATCCTCTTCAGCAAGTGGAAGCTCGTCCTTCTTTTCGGGAGCTGGCCGTGTTGAGCCTCAACATGCAGAGAAAATAGTAGATTGGATGACCAAGCCGTCCTCATCCTCCTCATCCTCTCTCACACAGACTGATCTTAGTTTGTCTGGCAAAGCAGCTGCCAAGGCTTCCTTTTCCCTCTGTACCATGGCATCACACAATCCTTCCCAAGTCCCACCGTGTCCTCCTGAGGAGTCCCCCGAACTGTTTCAAAACAGTGTTGGGTACATGCTGAATGAAGCGTTTTGAAGGCTCCGATGAAGCAACACAGATAGAGGAAGGCATTGATGTGAGCCCAGGGAGAGGGGGTGGCCGAGAGGGACAGCAATCTGGCAGTAATGTTACCCCAGCTGGAGCATACTGCCAGGTTTTTGACAGTGATGAGGATGGAGGGGATGATGAGGTCACTGACTCTACCTGGGTGCCTGATAGGAGAGAGGAGGAGGAGGAGCAAGAGGAGGAGGAGGAGGACGAGGCACAGGCACATCTCCAAAGAGGCAGGATGCCCTCCAGGGGTCAGCTTAAGGGCACAGCAACTGCATTACAGCGCACATCTATGCTTGTGCATGGCGCTGCTGTGTCTGAACGGTACAGCAAAAGTTCTTTGGTGTGGGCCTTTTTTGAAACATGTCCATCAGATCGTACCTTTGCTATTTGCAACATATGTCGCAAGCGTATCTCGCGTGGCCAAAACATCACCCGCCTGGGTACCACATGCTTGTCCAGACATATGTCGACCTGCCATGCACCTCGTTGGCAAGCACATCAGAAAGACCCACACCAAAGACCAAAGCGTACCTCCCCTTGCCCTTCTAGGACCTCCAACCCCACTAGACTCCCAGTCCTCTCTGAAGCCTGCAGTGAAGGTGTAGAAATAGGTGTGTCACAACCTAGTAGTAGTAGTACATGCGGGCAATCTACTCATAGTACCAGACAAATTTCCCTGCCCCAGCTGCTGCAGCGCCGAAAGAAGTACTCTCCCAGCCATCCACATGCCCAGCGGTTGAATGCTAGCTTAGCAAAATTGCTAGCACTTCAACTGCTACCTTTTCAGTTGGTAGATTCTGCCCCCTGAGTTTGTGGAATGTGCAGTACCTCAGTGGCAAGTACCCAAACACCACTTTTTCTCACGGAAGGCGATTCCGGCTCTCTACCGGAATGTGGAAGGCAATGTCCATGCCTCGCTGTACAGGGCGGTCAGTGGTAAGGTGCATCTTACCACTGACTCATGGTCCAGCAGGCATGGACAGGGACATTACCTGTCGTTTACGGCGCATTGGGTGACTCTGCTGGCAGCTGGGAATGACGCAGGGAAAGGTACAGTAGTTTTGGAGGTTGTTCCGCCACCACGGCTCCAAAGCACTACTACTGGTTGTGACACACCTCTCTCCTCCACCCCCTCCTCTTCTTCTTCCTCTGTGGCCTCCTCCTGTGGTGATGTTTTCTCTGAACCAGCCTAGCACACAGCATCAGCAGCAGCAGTCTTCAAGGGATCATTTACAGTCCCAATGAACACGTGGACTTTTACGTGGCTGGGATGAGGTGCCTGTGGATCCTGTCGTCCTCAGTGACCCAGAGGACTGTGCCCCGAATGCCTCTGCAAACCTACGCTGCATGGCCTCCCTGATCCTGCAAAGCCTGCAAAGCCTGCGTAAGGATCCTCGTGTACGTGCTATCAAGGAGAGGGATCATTACTGGCTGACAAATCTCCTTGATCCACGTTACAAGAGTAAGGTTGCGGACCTTATGTTGCCATCACAGAGGGAGCAGAAGATGAAACTTCTGCGGGAGGCCTTGCAGAAGGGTCTGTGCAATGCGTTCCCAGAACCGGGGGGATTACCAAAACCTGGCTCTGGACAACGTTTCGCTGAGGCTTCGGTGAGTCACAGATGGAGAAGGTGGCCGTCTGACCAATGTGTTCAGACAATTTTTTAGTCCACGGCCCCAAGGTCTGACCGGTTCCAGCAACCATTGCCAGCGTCTGATTTACATGGTCCGGGAATACCTAGGGGCAAGATTCGATCAACACCAGCTACCAAGCACCTGGTACTGATGTTACTGAATAATATTTTTTTGTTGAAATGTCAGATCCCTTTGAGACTGTGTATGCTGATGCTGAGTCACTGTCCTGTTATGCTGCTGATGGAATATCCTTCTCCTCCTCACTTTTCTTGCTGATAGCTAGTAAGAAATGTTGTGTTTCTGGGCACCGCCCAGGGGTGCCTAAGGCCCAATTTTTCAGCCCCTATTTAACAGGGGCGCCTAATAACAATTTTTGATGCAATACTTTGCACGTGGCTCTTTGTTGTGCTCCAATTGGAGTTATTGTGAGGGGATGCAGTGTTGTGTTGTGCCTAATGCACAATTTTGTATCCCCTGTTTAACAGGGGCGCCTATCGCCTAATAACAATTTTTGATGCAATACTTTGCACGTGGCTCTTTGTTGTGCTCCAATTAGAGTTATTGGGAGGGGTTGCAGTGTTGTGTTGTGCCTAAGGCCCAATTTTTCAGCCCCTGTTTAACAGGGGGGCCTAATAACAATTTTTGATGCAATACTTTGCACGTGGCTCTTTGTTGTGCTCCAATTAGAGTTATTGGGAGGGGTTGCAGTGTTGTGTTGTGCCTAAGGCCCAATTTTTCAGCCCCTGTTTAACAGGGGCGCCTAATAAAAAATGTTGATGCAATACTTTGCACGTGGCTCTTTGTTGTGCTCCAATTACAGTTATTGTGAGGGGTCGCAGTGTTGTGTTGTGCCTAAGGCACAATTTTTCAGCCCGTTTAACAGGGGCGCCTAATAACAATTTTTGATGCAATACTTTGCACGTGGCTCTTTGTTGTGCTCCAATTAGAGTTATTGGGAGGGGTTGCAGTGTTGTGTTGTGCCTGAGGCACAATTTTTCAGCCCCTGTTTAACAGGGGCGCCTAATAAAACGTTTTGATGCAGTACTTTGCATGTGGCTCTTTGTTGCGCTCCAATTACAGTATCTTTGAGGTGTGCCCTTTTTTCTACAATTTTTCTTTCACAAAAAATAATTGATTGAGCCAAGATCTGGCATTGTAATGGCCCCCCACCACCCCTAAAATAATCGACATATTGTTGCCACACAGCACGGGCGCAAGCAGTATTAAATTACTTTTTTTTCTGAGAGTAATCTCATGTTGTGCAGGGACATTTCTAAACATGTGCCACTACTATAGACACCCAGCAGGTACGATATTTAAAGGAATTTTTCATTTTTTTTTTCACTTTAAGCATCATTAAAATCGCTGCTCCGGCAAAAACTTCAGTTTTTAAAACTTTTTTTCCATTGATACATGTTCCCTGGGGCAAGACCCAGGTTCTGAAAGAGGTTTTCCAACATTGGATTGAATATTGGTCTTTAAAATTATCAATTTTGAATTCGAACCTTCGAGTCCCATAGACGTCAATGGGGTTCTAAATGTTTGCGCAAACCCGCGGTCTGTTCGAACGTTCTGGTGCAAATCGAACGCGAGTATGTTCGGCTCATCCCTAATTCTCAGTATAAATACAGCTGTTCTGTGAAGCCCTCAGAGGTTTGTTAGAGAACCTTAGTGAACATACAGTATCATGAAGGCCAAGGACCACACCAGAAAGTTAGGGATGAAGTTCTGGAGAAGTTTAAAGCAGTGTTAGGTTAAAAGAAAAATACCTCAAACTTTGAAAACCTCATGGAGCTCTGTTCAATCCATCATCTGAAAATGGAAAGAGTATGGCACAACC
Organism: Rana kukunoris; assembly: GCA_029574335.1. NCBI lineage: Eukaryota > Metazoa > Chordata > Amphibia > Anura > Ranidae > Rana > Rana kukunoris. Next base: position 24,838,757 of record CM056056.1, on the reverse strand, counting down.
GTAAACCCACCAAGACATGGCCGTCCACCTAAACTGACAGGCCGGGCAAGGCGAGCATTCATCAGAGAAGCATGGTAACTCTGGAGGACCTGCAGAGATCCACAGCTCAGGTGGCAGAATCTGTCCACAGGACAACTATTAGTTGTGCACTCTACAAATTTGACCTTTATGGAAGAGTGGCAAGAAGAAAGACATTGTTGAAAGAAAGTCATAATAAGTCCTGCCTGCAGTTTGCGAGAAGCCATGTGGGGGGCACAGCAAGCATGTGGAAGAAGGCGCTTTGGTCAGATAAGACCAAAATTGAACCTTTTGGCCTATCAGCAAAATGCTATGTGTGGCAGAAAACTAACATTGCAAATCACCCTGAACACACCATCCCCAACTGTAAAACATGGTGGTGGCAGCATCATGTTGTGGAGATACTTTTCTTCAGCAGGGACAGGGAAGCTGGTCATAAATTGATTGGAAGATGAAGATGAATGAAGCCAAATGCAATCTTAGAAGAAAAACTTTCTTACTATTTATAAACTTAAAGGAGTTGTAAAGGAAAACATTTTTTTGCCTAAAGTTAATGGGCCAGATCCACAGAGCTAGTACGCCGGTGTATCTTCTGATACGCCGGCATACTTCCAAATTACCCGCGTTGTATCATTAGTTTAAATCCTCAAACCATGATACGATGGCTTCGGGATTCGATCCAAAAGGCTTACGTCTTCGTACACCTTCGGATCTAAGCTGCACTATTTCTGCGGCCGCTGGGTGGAGTTTGCGTTGTTTTCCGCGTCGGGTATGCAAATGAGCTTTTTATGGCGATCCACGAAAATTACGATCGGCCATCGCATTCTCTTACGTCGTCGCTAGTCGGCTTTTTCCGCCGTAAAGTTAAAGCTGCTATTATCCGGTCTATAGTTAGACTTGCCATGTTAAGTATGGCCGTCAATCCCACGTCGAAATTATTTATTTATTTTTTTGTGTAAGTCGTCCGTGAATAGGAATGTACGTAATTTAAGCTACTAAAAAAAAAAAACGAAGTTTCGACGTAATTTCACGCAATGCACGGCGGGAAATTTCTGAACGGAGCATGCACAGTTCGATCGCCGCGGGGACGCGCTTCATTTAAATGATTCATGCCCCCTACCCGCGTAATTCAATTCCGCCACGAGAAATACACTACGCCGCCGTACCTTACGGGCCAAATCTTCCTGGATTCGACTTAGAGCCAGGTAAAATACGGTGGCGTAGTGTATCTCTGATACTCTACGCCGGGGCAATTGTATGTGGATCTGGCCCAATGTCTGCAAGGTAGACAGACAGAATAGTGTAATGATTCTGTTAAAAAATTAGTAAATACCTATTAAATTCCTTCATCAATATCACCTCCGCCGTGCTAGTTTCTGTTCTCTCCTTCACTTCCTGGTTTGTGGCGCTCGTTCATGTAAGAACTACATTTCCCAGTATGCATTGCGCACGCCCAGTAATTCACACCTCCTTGAAGTCTCTAACACGTAGAGAGCGTCCTGCCGCACAGATGTAGTTCCCAGGAGGGGGCGAGCATGTCACTGTCCACCGCAGTAAAGCCTCCCTTCACGGTGGTGAGTAACAATCAGACAAGCAGGAAGTGAACAGAACAGAGAAGAAATAGAGCAACTTCTGAGCAAAAGCGTACAATGAGGAAGTGAAAAGGAGGAATGTCTGCAAGTAAAGGATGATTATTTTTAAAAAAAATCTTTTCCTTTACAACCACTTTAAGGATTTCTTGGGATTTATTTTTTATTGTTATGCTATGTGTCTTTCATGCTCTCTTAGCCGCCCTGATTGCATCCTTGCATTTCTTGTTGCATTCTTTGTAAAGTTGGAAAGCTGAGGATGATCCTTCAGCATTGTATTTTTTGACGGCCTTCTCCTTTGCTTTATATGCATTTTTACGTTGGAGTTAAGCCACCCAGGTCTTTTATTAGCTCTTTCCCCTCACATCCACATATATCCCATCAGAATGCATGTGCTTCCACCGTGGAGCCTCTTATAAGTTAAAGGTAGGACTACAGGTAACAGGGTACCTTACTGGGGCCTGTGGCTTACGCATGTATTTGCAAATGTGTGCAGACTAAACCCCTATTTTTTAAACGCATACTGTTAGACAGGTCAATTTGCTTGGTCACAGGTTGGACGGTAACTAGAGCTTGGAATTTTTCTTGGCCTTTTTATGAGATGTAAAAACAAATAGAAGTAAACTATGTAAATTTAGGCTATGAATACATCCCATTAGACATGGAAGGATTGGTGATGACAGTAACTACTTTTTTTCAACATTTGTACTAATCTATCCTCTTTCCCCGCAGGGTGTCGGCTTCCCGTGTCCCAGTAATGGGTGCCCAAAGATGGGACATTTTGCAGCACAATATTCTGGAATCACGTCGTTTACACAGAAATTTTACTTGAACACCGAAGATAACAAAATCTTCTCAAGTAAGTTTCAAATGGATTAGCACTGCTCTTGATAAGGATTTATAACCCCTAGCACAACTCTAGGGCAAAAACCCATTCTACCGCTGATCCAAATTCATAATAGTGAAACACGCAGACACGAGGGAAGTTTAGTCTACATCCTTCACCGTCCCAAACTCAAGAGAAGGAATTTTATTGTCAGCACAGCTTTATAGACAAAATGACATCATTCATATGAGCACAACTGTTTGGTCAGTCCATATATGGCTTTCTTCTTGTTACATGTTCTTCTTGCCCTCGTGGTTTTCACTCAGACTCAGGGGCCATCTTTATTTCTTCGGTGGAGGGGGCTTGGAGTAAGGAGTGAGCAGTAACAGCTGTCTTCACTTAATCACTTCCTGAAGGTTTTTTAACTCTATAATGACTTTTAAGGAAAGTAACAGTATTCTAATACACCCAGTAAACACGAGTAAACAAATCCGATGGAAATGGTCGGACAGACCGTTTTCATCGGATATGTCTGCTGGGCTATTTTGGTTTGATCAGTGTACACACGATCAAACCAAAATCCCCGCAGACAGACAGCACGGTGACGTGGCGGTGACGTTGACGCCGCCACGTCACCAAACCAGGAAGTAAAATACTTCCACGCATGCGTCAAATCCATTCGACGCATGCAGGGGATTTTTGTCCGCTGGTTAGGCGTACTAACCAGCGGACATGTCGGACAGACGGGTTTCCAGCAGACAAGTTTTAAAGCATGCTTTAAAACCTTTGTCTGCTGGAAACCTGTCTGCTAGCCCGTACACACGATCGAATCTGTCCGCTGAAACTGGTCTGCGGACCAGTTTCAGCAGACAAGTTTGATCGTGCGTACGCAGCCAAACACAAAATAATCATTTTATCTAACTCCATCACACTCTCACCAGCCCTCATATTTCACTATTAGAGTCCTTTCCACGAATTATCTAGCCTGAAAATTGTGTAGGTCTCATATAGACATTTCTAGGAGGGTGCAGGATACCACTGACTGCAATGACCTAAAGGCAAAGGTGGATTTTTCCCATCCTAAAATGAAAATAATTTTTTCTAATGACTAACCTATCGATGTCATCTATATCGGTCATATAAGACGAATGAACTGTAAGTCAGTATGTAAGCAACTTGGAAGGAAGTAGAGATGAGATGAAAGAGGTTTTATAGTAAATTAAACATTAGAGTGTATTATGTGAGAGACAATAACCACAAATATTACACAATGGCTGGACCAGGGCCGTCTTTAATATGGTTTGGGCCCTGGGCAAACATTTTTTTTGGGCCCCCCCTTTAGCTTATTTTGGGCCTGGCTGGTTCACATGTATGTGTTTTGGCGGCCCTCATTTGTGCAGGCACAGCATTGATTTGAATGGGCTGCCATGCCTTTGTTTCCTGCAGAAAAAAGGTGCATTCTTCATTTTTTTTAAATCAGTTGCCTTGAAATCCATTCTGCTTTTGCACCATGCTACTTACCTGCAGTTCTTGCACCATGCTACTTACCTGCAGTTCTTGCACACACAAACGCACTGTGTTTTTAAAAGCGTGACCTAAACATCTAAAAATGCAGCGAGTTTTACAGAGCAGGAACTGCAGATAAGTCACAGCAGAATGGACAGACAGTGCTGTATTTCATTGCTTGATGGGCATAGGTGTGCCGTGTGCTCAGCCTATTACATGAGGCATCAAATGAATGGGCTGCTGTGCCTGCACAAATGTGGGCCGCCAAAACACATACATGTGAACCAGCCAGGCCCAAAATAAGCCCATCAAGCAGTTAAATAAAGACAGTAATGCCATGTGCTCTGAGGCCTCACTCAGCCTGGACTGCAGGTCTGGTCTGTGATTTGGGGAGTTCCTCTATTTTACACATGGCATGGCCTTGGGGTCCCATGGTGCTAAAGCAGAATGGACAGACGGTGCTGTGACCCCATTCCATGCCATGTGTAAAATACAGGAACTTTTTAAAACACTGACCAGACCTGCAGTGAATCATCAAATATTATAAAGACTTTGGGCACACTCTACAGAAAACTTCTATTTACAATATAGATTAGCAAACAGTGACATACATTGAAGAGCAGGACATGAAGAAGTCAGCCTCGGGAAGAGCAAACTGGGGATGTTATAAAATCACATTCTAATTCACTTTTATATACAAGCAGCACCCAGTGGCAGGAAGGGAAAAGGGCACGTCTAAAGGGAAGCCAGGGGTTCTGTACATTTTAAAACACTGGGAAGGGAAGCAGTACTGTCACCTGGCTGCGTGCCGCTGATGATTTTCAGCCTGATTTGTGGGCAGCACAGGGGCTTAATGGGCGGCAGGGCCGCCATCAGGAATTATGGGGCCCCTTACACAGCTTCAGGCATGGGCCCCCTGGAGCAGAGAACGGGGGGGGGGGTGCCTCCCCCTTAAATTGAGACGCGGGGGGGGCGGGGCTGCCGCGAATTTAGAAGCGGGAGGCCCTTTACAAAAAAAAGATTTAATGAAGAAAAATATATATAAAAAAAGGGGTGTAGCCATCCGGGGCCCTGGGGACCTCTGGGCCCTTTAATAAAAAGAAAAAAAGAAATAAAAAATATATATAAAAAAATATATATTTTTTTTTAAAAAGGGGGTTGCCATCTGGGGACCTCTGGGCCCTTTAATAATTTTTTTTTTTTTTATAAAAATAAACTACAAAAAAAGGGGGATTGCCATCCAGGACCTCTGGACCCTTTAATAAAAAAATAAAATAAAAAAAATATATTAAAAATAAACACTTATAAAAAAAAAGTGGGGTTGCCATCCAGGGCCCTGGGAACCTCTGGGCCCTTTAATAAAAAAAAATATATATATATATATATAAATAAAAAGAAAAAAAAATAAATAAAATATAATTTTTTTTTTTAAAAAGGGGGGTTGCCATCCAGGGCCCTGGGGACCAGCGGTAGAATGGGTTTTTGCCCTAGAGTTGTGCTAGGGGTTATAAATCCTTATCAAGAGCAGTGCTAAAAAATAAAAATATATTTAAAAAATTGGCCCTTTAATAAAAAATAAAATAAAAATATATAAAATAAATATATTTTTTTATTTAAAAAATAAATAAAAAAAAGGGGGGGTTGCCATCTTGGGCCCTGGGGGCCTCCGGGCCCCTGGGGACCTCCGGACCATCGGACCCCTAAAAAAAAAAAAAAAAAAAGGTGGTTCAAAGGTGGTTGTTTTGGGCCCCCAACAGTGACAGGGCCCTGGGCAGCTGCCCCTGTTTGCCCTATGGTAGAGACGGCCCTGGGCTGGACAGTATCTAAGCAACTTGAAAATGCTCTGACCAAAAGTGGATTTTTCCTATCCTAAAGTGACAATCTATTTTATTTTATTTTTTTCAATGATCAACCTATCCATGTCATCTATATAAGTCATATAAAACGTTCACACAAATTAACTGTAAGTCAGTATGTAAGCAACTTTGAAGGAAGGAGAGATGAGATGAAAGGTTTTATCTCAAAATAAACATTAGAGTGTACTGCTTGAGAAACAATAGCCACCAATATTACACAGTGGCTGGATGTTATCTAAGCAGCTTGATTAAGGCTATTTGAGCCCTTTGTGTTATGTGTGTGTGTGTGTGGGGTGGGGGGTGTGACAATGCTCTGATCAATGCTCTGGATTTTTTTTTGCCATCCCAAATTGAAAATCTATTTTTCCAATGACTCATCTATCCATGTAATCTATATAGTCATATAAGACTTTTACCTAAATTAACTACTTAAGACCCGGACCAAAATGCAGGTAAAGGACCAGGCCCCTTTTTGCGATTCGGCACTGCGTCGCTTTAACTGACAATTGCGCGGTCGTGCGAAGTGCCTCCCAAACAAAATTCACGTCCTTTTCTTCCCACAAATAGAGCTTTCTTTTGGTGGTATTTAATCGCCTCTGCGATTTTTATTTTTTGCGCTATATACAAAAATAGAGCGACATTTTTGAAAAAAAACAATATTTTTTACTTTTTGTTATAAGAAAAATCAAATAAACTAAATTTAAGTCAAACATTTAGGCCAAAATTAATTCAGCCACATGTCTTTAGTAAAAAAAAAAATCGCAATAAAAAAAAAAAATTAGCTACCTAGCGGGAACAGCGACACTAATACAGCGATCAGAAAAATGATTGCTTAGTGACACTGGCAATAGGGGGTGAAAGGGTTAACTAGGGCGGTGATCAAGGGGTTAAAACTTTATTAGGGGGGGTACGGGGGCTACCCTGGACCTAACACCAACTGACTGTCACACTGCCACTAACTGCAGTGATCTACATACATGATCACTGCAATCAGTGACACTGTGACAGGGGGGTGGGGGGGCGTGATCGGAAGGGGTTAAATGTGCCTATGTGTGTGGTGTCAGTGTAGTGTTGGTGTGACTTACTGTGTCAGCCTTCTCTCCTCTCGGCGGTTTAAAAATACCGCCGAGGGAGAGAAGACATCACTTCCTCTCCCTCTGTTTACATTACACAGGAAGAGGAAGTGACACGCGGCGAAGGAGCCGATTCGCTGGGATCGATCCGGAGGGGGCGGACAGAATCGAGCAGCTGCCCCCTCAAGATGGATACCCGGAGAAGGTAAGAGGACCACCGCACCCAGCGGAGGGGGTCCCGATCGGACAGGAAACAGTGGTAAATCCCACATTAATGTAGACTCTGACTGAAAGAACTAAAATCCAAAGAATTAAAAGGGATGAGCCAGGGATGATGAGGAGAAAAGTGCAAGATTATGCTGGATGTCCTCCAGCCAGGAAATTAGGTGACTTTATTGGCTTTCTGCTGAGCACAACATTTTGCACACAACTTTTTAATAATTTTCCACATTTGAGTTAGCGAATAACTGCAATTGTGCAATGTGATTTTTTTTATTATCAATTTCCATCACAGTTTAGATTGCATAATTACATAAAGCTACAAGATAACTGAAATGGTGTGCAACAGATTGTTGTGGATTAAATTAAAATGATAATGTCAAACTTTCAGAAACCATTCAATGTATTGGTGCAAGGTTTTTGGGAATGGCTGTGTTGTAGACCAAAACTCTATGCAGGCAGCAATTCTGTGCGAATGGGGAATACGTTAATGTTCTCAGGCTATATTCTTTGAAATTCGAATATGAAATACTGAAGAATGGCCACTAGATGTCACTGAGGAGCATACTTATGTTCAGCACCATCTAGTGGCCATAATACAGTATTTTCCACATTCATGCAGTTGAATTGCAGAAAACATAGCCTGGAAAAGTTTGATTTTGCCCCATTTGCACAGAACACAATTACATGCAGTTTGGCTGGAAGAATAGCTTTGCATTTTTTTTAAATATTATAATGTATTATCTCTGCAGGTTGGCGATACAAGGTCACTGTTAAAGTTCAAGGTGATTTTATTTTGCTTGGATCATTCGTTGTGTCCTTAGAAGGATCTGGTGGGAAGACTCAGGAGAACAAAATACAAGGGTGAGCAATATTCATCAAAGCCAAAACTATTTTGGTCATTCCTGTTTGCCCTAAATGTCATTGGTTTGGAACCACTTTAAACCTAAAACCAAAAATATATCATATGGCAGCTTACCAATTAGATGTGATGGCTGCATTTGTTTTATTTTTTTCTGGCTTTTTCTCTCTGTCTTAATCTGGTGATCTGGCCAGTAACGCACCTCCTGTACTAGAGTGTCTACACTCTGGAATAAGGAGACAGGAGACAGCAGCATTATGAGTGTGGGGGGGGGGGGGGGCGCAGGGCAGTGTTAAATATACCAGTAGATTTAAAAATAATAACAAATTGAAGCTAAACTCCAGCTCCCACTTTATAATCAATTACAACAAACTTTTTTTCCTCTTGGGATAAAGGTTTTACATGAATAAATAAAAGCTGATCACTTTAATCACCCCTGCCAGTGTTAAATGGTCTGTCCCATTCACGCAAACTGATACATTCTGCTGGAGAGCTTGTGCTTCTGAAAAGAAGACCTACTGGCCAGATCACCAGGTGAAAGGAAAGGAAAGAAAGCCTAAAAAAGAAAACAAATTTAGACATCACATCTAAGAATTGATAAGCTGCAATATAATAAATGTTTGGGTTTAATAAAGCTTTAAAATTTTGCTGCATTTTTTACCACTAAAAACCCTGGGCCAGATTCAGAGAGCCGTAACTCCTGTCTAACTGGTGTTAGACTGGAGTACTTTCTAATTACGCGCGTTTTTTCACTAGTTTGAATCCTCAAACCATTAAAAGACGGCTTTGCGCTTCAATCTGACTGGCTTACGTGTTCGTACGCCTTCGGATCTACGCTGTAATAAAATTGCAGCCGCTGGGTGGAGTTTCCGTCGTTTTCCGCGTCGGGGTATGCAAATTAGTTTTTGCCGACTATCCACGAAATTACGAACGTCTATCGCAATCTCTTACGGCATCTTTAGTCATCTTTTTGCTGCGTAATACTATACCAGCTTTTTGCTGGTCTAATATTAGACAGCCCATGTTAAGTATGGCCGTCGTTCCCGCGTCGAATATCAACGTTTTCCAACGTCTTTTTTTATTTTTGACGTTAAACGTCCGGGAATAGGAATGTCCGTAAACAACGCTACTCAAACAACGAATGACGTATCGACGTTATTTCGCGCAATGCAATGAAATTTCTGAACGGAGCATGTGCAGTTCGATCGCCGCGGGGACGCGCCTAATTTAAATGCTTCACGCCCCCTAATCGCGTATTTCGATTACGCTGCGAGAAATAGACTACGCCGCCGTAGCGTACGGGCAAAAATCTACCAGAATTCGGTGTAGAGCCTGGTGAAATACGGCAGCGTAGAGTATTTCGATTAAGCAGCGCAATATTAAGTGTATCTGAATCTGGCCCCCTGTGTTTTACGTATTTAATTTATTTGATTTTATTGTATTTTATTAATTTAATTGAATTAATGTTTTTTAATTTTACAGTGGTCCTATCATACCAGGCATGACATACACAGCTTTTATTGATGCCAACATAGATGTTGGAAGTGTCAATAAAGTAATATTTGTTTGGCGCGGGGACCTACTGAGGATTAAGCGCATAGGAGCTTCTACAGTGACAGTGCAATCTGGGAAGGATGGAGTGATGTGAGTATTTCCCTTATATTGTTACTATAGAAACGTCCCCAAACTAACTCAGTCCTAGACGTCAGTTAAGTACAAATCGTTTGGTTCCAAATTCATCTTTTAACAAATTTGGACAAATTTGTTAATTCTGAAATATCCGAATTTCAGAATTTTCGAAAATCCAAAAATTAAAAATTTCGAAAATTTGGAAATCCGTTAAATCGAAAGTTCAGTAAATTTTTAATTTAAACATTGTCAATTCGGAAATTTGTAAACCTAAAGGTTCGAAGTTTCAGAAACTCGGAAATTTGAAAATTCTGAGTTCGGAAATTTCAAATTCAGGGATTTAGGAATTTGAAAATCCAAAATTAAGAACGAAAATCCGGTAATTCAAAAACCCGAAAATCTGAAATAATGACTAACTAATAATAACTTAACTATTTCTAACTATTAAATAATAGGTATTGGAATTTTTTGCAAATTTAGCAGTTGGTGAACGCTGCAAATTTATCCGGAGATACGAATTAACCCTAATAATAATAAATTTGAACAGATAAATAACAATAGTAAAAACTTAGTATTACTTATTATTTTGTTCCATTACATTTTTTTAGATGTGGCATTCTTTATTTCGGATAATTTATAACTTCAGAAACATTTTTATTTGTTACATTCACAAACTTGAAAGGAAATTCCAATACCTATAATTTAATAGTTAGTTAGTATTAGTTAGTTAATTGTATTTATTGGTGTATAACACTCACTTTTTTACCCTGAAAATCGGTTGCAAATAGTTTAATCTGTAATCGCAGTGAAAGGAGATTCTACAAAGTATCGATTCAGGGGGGCTGAATACAATTGCAAGCCACACTTTTCATATATTTATTTTGAAAACCATTTATCATTTTCCTTTCACTTCACAATTATGTGCCACTTTGTGTTGGATAACATAAAGTTCCAATAAAATACATTTACGTTTTTGGTTGTAACATGACAAAATGTGGAAAAACTCAAGGGGTATGAATACTTTTTCAAGGCACTGTAGTATCATCTATCCAGCATTTTTTTGGTGTAGGATGGATTTTCTGTATGATTGTATGTTACCTTCAGCATCTCAGTTTTACTCCAAGTATGTTGTTTATAACATTGAACTTTTATATCTACGTAGACTATTTTTTTATAAATACCCGGCTATAAGCCATATTACAGGTTTGTAGACTTCATAATATTAAAGTATAAGAATATCATCATTACTATGAATATAAGAATGTCACTAATGTCCTGTTCTTTATCTTCAGATATACATTTAATGACAATGCCAAAATGGCGGCTGGAGCCCCCCAGGTTCTCACTCTGGCCTGTTCTAACTGCTGAGATGGTCCAAAGATGGCGCTTTTTACCTGTTTACCTACAAATGACTGAACAAGCAGTAAATAAAGTTGGAAAAAAAGCTACAGCGCTAACCAACAGTGGATAAACAGTGAATCAACAATAACTAAATGCAGCTCGAATCTAGTATGTGCCAACAACAAAGAAGTAGATGTGAATGGAAGGTGATGAGCGCAAAAATGTAAACTTAAGGGGAGCGAGCAGCGCTCCTAGAGTGCTAATGATATGCATAAGCTGTGGCAACCAAAAAAACGTGCAAAACAAAGTCCAGTGATAGTAATCCAATAAAATTATATAAATCACAGTCCAAACAGAAATAAATGATGAATAATCAAAATATGATGTGCATCAACTGAGGTAACTTCTATCCATTTGAGCAATGGAATAATCCAGAGAAGTCTTCAATGCAATATGTGCTCACACAGCACTTACCTTCCAACAGGAAGAGAGGGGCCTCAATATAATCCACGATGGTACTATAGGACACCGTCTTGATTAGATGATGGATATCCAAATCCAGGTGTGATCGAGTCCGTTCACAGTAGGTTTAGCACATGAATAAATGGGGAAGAAATTAAGCTCTCATCGTGAATTAAATAAAAACTGGAGTCAGTTTAATGAAGAAATTCACTTACAAAAAGAAAACGGGTAAAAAACGCCAACAACGGCACTTCCGGTCGGACGGTCGAGGTGTCACGTCACTTCCGGTTAACCTTACGCGTTGCGTCACATCACGTGACTTCATCAGTCCGACCGGAAGTGCCGTTGTTGGCGTTTTTTACCCGTTTTCTTTTTGTAAGTAAATAAAGTTCATTTTGTGTTATTTTAAGAGCAGAACGTTTCTGGATATGTATTGTGAATCAATGATGTGACCCCCAATGGCCCTTTTTTACAGTCTTTGGGTAATATTGAATGTGGTCAACTAAATAAAAGAATTGAAAAAATGTAATATATTGCAACGAACCAGTCTTTGGATTTGAATGTATGTTAATAATTTCAGGCGCATTTCCTTTATTTTCATTTGGTGAACCTGCCATGGTAGGAAGTGAAAAAAAATCTCCCCAACAGGGCACAGAGAGTATTCCACCACTGCACCCCTATTAACAAATATTTTTTTGTTGACCTGGATGCGGTGCCTTTGTATGTTGGCAAAATGTGCTCTTTCCACCGCTCTGGGCAGAAGTGGAGGGTATGTTAGGCACTGGCATGCAGGATTATGGATGGTATATACATGTTAGACATGTGAGGTTTGTTTCAAATTAAAATTCGGACACATTTTGATTATACAAATTAGAATAGTACCGAATTTAAACAAATCCGAAATTAGAATATTTTTTCTAATTTGAATACAGGAATACCCCGCTTTAAGTACACTCACTTTACATACAGTCCACTCGCGAGTAAGGACATACCAGCGAGTGAATGTAAAGTGCCTTACAGAAATTTTGCAGCCACATTAGAAGGAGCTGAAGCTCCGAGAGCATAGCCTGCCCTGTTCCAGACCGGTACGATAAAACTGGTCTAAAGACCAGTTTCATTGGACCAAATTGATCGTGTGTACGGCCCATCGGACCGTTGTCCGTCAGACCAAAGTTTTAAAACTTGCTTTCAAATCTGTGCGACGGACACCTGTCAGTCGGACCAAAACGATGGTTAGTACACAAAAGCATCGGACTAAAAACCCGCGCATGCTTAGAATCAAGTCGAGGCATGCTTGGAAGCATTGAACTTTGTTTTTTCAGCACGTCGTTTGTTCTATGTCACCGCGTTCTGGCCCAATGGGATTTTGGACTGATGGTGTGTACACACATCAGACCATCAGACCACTTCAGCGTGGTACGATGAAAACGGTCCGTCGGACCAGTCTCATCGGACCGGTCTGATCGTGTGTACGTGGCCTGACACCCCCACTAAAGCCCATGGGACCTCAACTACAGCTTTTGACACCCCCACTACAGCCCCTGACCCCCCACTACACCCTAGAAGTGAAACAAGGTGTTGTTTCACTTCAAGTACATTTTCATTTTACATACATGCTCTGGTCCCATTGTGTACTTAAAAGTGGGCTATGCCTGTAGTTTTCAAATAATTTTCCGATTTCCAAAGAGAATAAAATAGAATATAAAATAAAGGAATATAATATAAAATAAAAAAAAATTCCATCCCATTCCTTTATTTTTTATTCTTTTTAGAAATTGGAAAACTACTAGAATTTGAAAGCTTTTCGAATTTGAAAACGTTTCCGATTCAAAAACGAGTAAACAAAACTAATCCTGAAAACTAATTAGAAGATTTACCGAATACACTCAAATATAAGCCAAGTTTTTCAGCCTTTTTTTAGGGCTGAAAATACCCCCCTCGGTTTATACTCGAGTCAGTGTACCTGTCAGGTCGCGGGGGTCCATTTTTCATCAGGAAGCTGTGGGCGCCATCTTTTGTGTTGGTATTTATATCGAACCTAAGCCAATTATGTCTTTGCTATTCCCGGAAGTTCCTATACCGCCATTTTTATTATGGGTTACTATTCCCTTTTATTATGCGTGTTGGTTATTCGCGAGCGGTGACGCTGGACAGGCCTTACAATAATGATAACATTACATCTCTTAAATATATATATCCAGAAAAAAGTATTTTAATAAATAAAAAATTTAAGAACTAGTAATAAGAAATTTTTAAAACATATGTTTTACTGGTTTTATCATTTATGCCTTAAATAGACTTGCTTCTCATTTTCTACTGCCACAATAGTTAATATTTAATATGTATGAATATAATAAAATAATTTGAAAAACATGTAAATGAAAAAATGTAAATGAAAAAATTAAAACAGTTAAAATAATAAATAAAATATATATAAAAATGTTATTAAAAATATATAAATAAAGATAAAAATAAGAATAAAAATGAAAATAAAATAAAAATAAAAATGAAAATAAAATATATATTCTTGTGGCTATTTTTTAAAATCCTCAGTCATTTTCCAAAAAACAATTTATATCCAGTTCTATATTCATTCTTTTTGGTTTAAGTGTATCCAATTTAAAAATCCAATATGTTAAATTCTTTGAAATTTCCCTCCTTAAATTTATGTTTCTCCAATTTTGCTCAACTTTATCAATGGCATAAAATGTTTATTTTGTTGGGTCTTTATTATGCATCTTTTCTTATGGTATTTGAATCCTTTCCTTATATTTCTGATGTGTTCCCCAATTCTAATTGAGAGTTTTCTGGTGGTTCTAACCACATATTTCAATCCGCACTCACATTCCAAAACATATGTTACGTAAGTGCTGCTGCATGTGATCAATTTATTTATTTTATGTTCCTTTTTATTTGTATTGGATTGAAACTGGGTAATTTTCCTAAGTCCACTTGTGCGACAAGGTTTACACCTCCCACACCTGAAAAAACCTTTCTGGTCAAAGAAAGAGGTAATTCTTTTAGGTGGATTCGGGACATTTTTCATAATACTGTCTCGGATTCTCCTTACCCTTCTATATAGAAACGTGGGTTTGCGGGGTAAAATTCCTCTTAGTTGGGGAACCACAAGGATAATGCACCAATACGTTTTTATAACACCCTCAAACTCTTTGTATTCAGTGTTGAATCCTGTTACAAAAGTTAAACCACTACTTTTTTCCTTTTTGTGTACTTTTTCTTTTAATATATTGTTACGATCCATCATTTTAACTATATCTCTAGTTTTTTCCAATTCTCTATGGAGCTGCAGTTGCGTCTGATCCTATTGAATTGCCCTTTTGGTATAACATGTTTCCATTGTGGGTGATGGCAACTACTGTATGGAATATATCCATTTAGATCTGTATCTTTAAAATGCGTTCTAGTATGCAATTCATTTCCTACTTTGAAGATCTCCAGATCTAAAAACTGTGTGCAAGTTTGTTGTATATTGACCGTAAATGCAATTCCATATTGGTTATTGTTGATGTGCTCAACAAACTCATTTAGCTCTTCACTACTTCCCTTCCAGACAATGAGGATGTCATCAATGAATCGTTTGTAAGTCAGAAGGTGTGGCCAACATCTTCCAAAAATTTGTACCGCTTCCCACTTGTTTAGGAATATGGTGGCCACACTTTGGGCATATTTGTTCCCCATGCCTACTCCTTTAGTTTGGCTATAATATTCGTGGTTGTGCCAGAAAAAATTGTTCCCCATGGCCATTCTCAAGCCTTCCAGGAGGAATCTCCTCTGCTTCAACTTTAGTTCTAATTGATGTTTTAGGGCCCATGCGACTGCTGATAGGGCATCTGGTTGCTTTATATTAGTGTATAGGGACTCCACGTTGATGGTGACTAACAATGTGGAGTCATTTACCCTGAGTCATTTATCACAGAGATCAGGGCCAGTGCAAGGATTTTTGCCAACTCAGCGAAGGTGCATTTTGCGCCCCCTCCGCCCCCAGCACACACTCACAGCACCGCATAGTGCCGCAAAAACGACATTAAAGAGGCGCTTTACTCCCGACGGTGCCACGCCCCAGTGTGCTGCTGCGCTGCCTGTTTTTTGGTTTCCCCTAATTGCAAGTCTCCTCTCTGTCTTGTCCTCCACAGAAACCTCACCTCATTTTACATTACACAGCACCCTGCACCTCTGAACCCCTTTTACATTACACAGCACTCTGGACCCCTTTTACATTACACAGCAACCTGCACCTCTGAACCCCTTTTACATTACACAGCACTCTGGACCCCTTTTACATTACACAGCACCCTGCGCCTCTGGACCCCTTTTACATTACACAGCACCCTGCACCTCTGGACCCCTTTTACATTACACAGCACCCTGCATCTCTGGACCTCTTTTACATTACACAGCACCCTGCACCTCTGAACCCCTTTTACATTACACAGCACTCTGGACCCCTTTTACATTACACAGCACCCTGCACCTCTGAACCCCTTTTACATTACACAGCACTCTGCACCTCTGGACCCCTTTTACATTACACAGCACCCTGTACCTCTGGACCCCTTTTACATTACACTGCACCTCTGGACCCCTTTTACATTACACAGCACCCTACCTCTGGACCCCTTTGACATTACACAGCACCTCACCTCTGGACCCCTAGACCTCTCTGTCTTGTCCTCCACAGAAACCTCACCTCATTTTACATTACACAGCACCGCACCTCTGGACCCCTTTTACATTACACAGCACCCTGCACCTCTGGACCCCTTTTACATTACACAGCACTCTGGACCCCTTTTACATTACACAGCACCCTGCACCTCTGGACCCCTTTTACATTACACAGCACTCTGGACCCCTTTTACATTACACAGCACCCTGCACCTCTGGACCCCTTTTACATTACACAGCACCCTGCACCTCTGGACCCCTTTTACATTACACTGCACCCAGGCCCGGACTGGGACAAAAAATAGGCCCGGGCATTTTAGACTGAGCAGCCGGGGGGGGGGGCTTGGGGGGGTTAATGATGGAATGTGGGGTGAGATAAAGAAATATAGATAGACAGATAGATAAAATGAAGAAATAAGATTAGTAGATAGATAAATAACGGGAGATAGATAGATAGATAGATAGATAGATAGATAGATAGATAGATAGATAGATAGATAGAGAAAGAAAAACGATAGATAAAGATAGAAAGAAGGGAAGATAGATAGATAGATAGATAGATAGATAGATAGATAGATAGATAGAGAAAGAAAAACGATAGATAAAGATAGAAAGAAGGGAAGATAGATAGATAGATAGATAGATAGATAGATAGATAGATAGATAGATAGATAGATAGATAGATAAAGAAAAAAGATAGATAAAGATAGAAAGAAGGGAAGATAGATAGATAGATAGATAGATAGATAGATAGATAGATAGATAGATAGATAGATAGATAGATAGATAAAGGGGGGGAGAGAGAGAAAGATAGATAGATAGATAGATAGATAGATAGATAGATAGATAGATAGATAGATAAAGAAAGATAGATAAAGATAGATAGAAAGAAAGAAGGGAATAAATGAAGATAGATAGATAAATAGATAGAAAGGAAGGAAGATAGATAAAGAAAGAAAGATAGATACAGATAGAAAGAAAGAAGGGAATGAAGGAAGATAGATATAGATAGATAGATAAATAAAGATAGATAGATAGATAGATAGATAGATAGATAGATAGATAGATAGATAGATAGGAAGAGAGAAAGAAAGAAAGGTGAAGAGAGAGAGAAGGGAATGAAGGGCACCCCTACATCAGGGTACAGTACTCACTTAGAGGCAGGAGGGACTGGATGGATGGATATCAGACTCCATCTTTCCTTTCTGTTTGGCTTTAGTTTGAATATTCCCGCCCACATCCCTTAGGCAGCAGAACAGTGTCTGTCTGGGAGAGTGGGTTGGGCAGACACAGGACGAGAGGAGGGAGAGGAGTAGAAGCAGCTCCTCTCACTGGTTGTGTAGGCAGCAAAGGGAGGGGTAAAATGTCAGAGCTGATCTCAACTTTCTCTATCTGGCCCAGCTCATCTCTATCTAGCGCTGTGTTGGTGGCTGTTAAACTGGGCTATTAGGTAAACTGGAAGTCCCCTCTTGGCCTGCAACCCATTGGTACACCCCTGGGGAGACATGACATGCAGACCATTCGCGGGCCGCTTGGCCCGCGGGCCATCCGCAGCCAGCGGGCCGCCGTGGCCCACCGGGCATTTGCTCGGTATGCCCTATGGCCATTCCGGGCCTGACTGCACCTCTGGACCCCTTTTACATTACACAGCACCCTACCTCTGGACCCCTTTGACATTACACAGCACCTCACCTCTGGACCCCTAGACCCCTTTAGATTTACACAGACAACCCCCCCAGCTCTGTCCCTTCCTACTTTAATCATGCAGATGGAGAGACAGTGAGCAGCGCTGAACAGAGGGCAATCACCTGCTGATTTACTTACATTAGCTTCAGCAGCTCTCTACTCAGCGCTGCTCACTGTCTCTCTCTCTCCCCTGCTTACCTTGCTGGATGCCTCAGATGTAGAAAACCAAATTTGGTGCCGCCGTGCTGTAAACACAGCCCCTCCCACTCCGCCACCCGCCAATCGTGCACAAACGTTGGTGGGCGGGGAAACGTTTTTTTTCCCCTAGGCTCGTTTGTGAGAGATTGGCAGCGGAGTGGGAGGCGCTGTGCCTCTGTGGTGATTAGCCGTATAGGAAATTATGCTGTTTACAGCACTGCCGCGCCAAGTAGACAGGCCAGGAGACAGACAGTTCAACTTCCACCAGCCAACCAGACAGAAAAAAACAGAACAGCACCTGCGTGAAGTGCCGTGCTACCGCGGCGCCTTGGCTATACTGCGGGAGGCTGCCGCAGGGAGCTTTTTTTTGCCGGCTCGGGGGGGGGGGCGTAAAGCCAAGTGCCCATGTTGCCTTGCGCTAGCGCCGGCCCTGTCTGTGGTAATAAATTTATGATATCCTTACTGTGTTTGATAAATGCTTTCCCTTTTATCGCTAAAGGTTGGAGGAATACATCCAGGTACTCCCCCAGCCTGGAATGTATAGAATCGATGCCACTTATGATTGGCCTACTTGGTGATTTTGTTTGGTTCTTATGCACTTTTGGGACTTGATATATTTCTGGGATCCTCTGTGCTTTGGGCAATAGGTATCTCCCTTCTTTTTTATTTATTATATGGTCCGCTATCCCTTTATTCAGGAACTCTTTCAGTTTTGTTTTTAAATCTTTGTTATGATTATTTTTTAGGGGTTTATATGTGGTCATGTCCTCAACCAACCTGTTTAGTTCCTCTGCATGATCTTGTTTGGTAAAAATAACCAGACCTCCCCCTTATCCGCTGGTCTCACCACTATGGCCCAGATTCACGTAGGGCGACGTATCTTTAGGCGGGCGTAGCGTATCTTCTTTACGCTACGCCGCCGCAAATTAGAGAGGCAAGTGCTGTATTCACAAATAGGTGTAGCGTAAATGGGCCGGCGTAAGCCCACGTAATTCAAAATAGGTGAAAGGTGGACGTGATACATGTTAATGAATCGTGACCCCATGCAAATGACGGGCCAAACAAACAGCGTATGCGCCGTCCGTGGATGTATCCCAGTGCGCATGCTCAGAATCACGTCGGATAGAACACTGCCTACGACGTGAACGTAACTTACGCCCAGCCCCATTCACGTACGACTTACGTAAACGATGTAACAACGACGGCTGTTCCGACGTCCATATGTTAACATGGGCTGCTCCATCTTTTTGGTGGTTTATCTTTACGCCGGAAAAACGCCTCAAGTAAATGGCGTAGATACGTTTGTGAATTGGCGTATCTTGCTAATTTACATATTCGACGTGTAAATCAACGGAAGCGTCCCTAGCGGACAGCGTAAATATGCACCCAAGCTACGACGGCGTAAGAGACTTACGTCTGCCGTATCTTGCAAAAATTCAGGCGTATCTGGTTTCCAGAATACGCGCAAATATACGACGGCGCAGATTTGGACTTGTAACGGCGTATCTGGAGATACGCTGTCGTAAGTCTTTGTGAATCTGGCCCTATATCTTTTCTGAATCTGTAGTTTAACCGGTTCCCGACCGGCTCCTGCACATAAACGTTGGCAGAATGGCACCCCTGCCGCAAGCTCCATGACCGTGCCCGCGGGACCCGCAGACTTTATGTCCACCGGTGTCCCGCGATCAGGTCACAGAGCAGCAGAATGGGGAGAGGCAAGTGTAAACATGCATCTCCCTGTTCTGCCTAGTGACACTGTCACTGATTGTCTGTTCCCTCTCATTGGGAACAGCGATCAGTGATGTGTCACTCGTAGCTACGCCCCCTAACAGTTAGAAGCACTCCCTAGGTTACACTTAACCCCTTCAGCGCCACCTAGTGGTTAATTCCTTCACTACCAGTGTAATTTTCACAGTAATCAGTGCATATTTATAGCACAATTCGCTGTAAAAATGCCAATGGTCCCTCAAAAGTGACCGCCATAAAGTCACAGTCACGATAAAAATCGTTGATTGCCGCCATTACTGGTATAAAAAATGCCATAAAACTATCCCCTATTTTGTAGATCAGGGGTGTCAAACACAATCTCATCATGGGCCGCATCAGCATTACGATTGCCCTCAAAAGGGCCGGTTGTATCTGTAAGATTAGATGTCCAGCGCATTCCCTTCCCCTTACATTAGATGTCAAGAGCCCCTCACCATCAGAAGTTGAGTCCCCCACTCTCCCTTGGATCACAGTGCACCCACTTATCTTATGCTGCTGCTGGGAAGAAGATGGATGCATTGCTTGAAAGCAGAAAGTCTGGAGGAGGACCAGCTGCAGGAGAGGTGCGACATGAAATGGCCTTAGGGTCGGATTCGGCCCACGGGTCTTGTGTTTGACACCTGTGTTTTAGACGCTATAACTTTTGCGCAAACCAATCAATATACGCCTATTGCGATTTTTTTTTACCAAAAATATGTAGAACAATACGTATCGGCCTAAACTGTGGGAATATTTTTTAATTATTTTTTATAGATTTTTGGGGGGATATTTATTAGAGCAAAAAGAAAAACATATTTCATTGTTTTAAAAATTGTCACTCTATTTTTGTTTATAGCGCAAAAAATAAAAACCGCAGAGATGATCAAATACCACCAAAAGAAAGCTCTATTTGTGGGGAAAAAAAGGACGTCTATTCTTTTTGGGAGCCACGTCGCACGACTGCGCATCTGTCAGTAAAAGCGACGCAGTGCTGAATCGCAAAAAGTGCTCTGGTCTTTGGCCAGCCAAATGGTTCGGGGCTTAAGTGATTAAACTAAATATAATTTGTAATATTATTATATAGGATTTACTATATATAGCTACTACACCTAGCAAAATAAAAGGAGACAATACAAGAGGGTCAGGAAGACTCTGTTTTTTAGAATTAGACATGTAGGGCCAGATCCACAAAGGATTACACCGGCGTATCTACAGATACGCCAACATAATTCCAATTTCCCACCGGCGTATCTTTGTTTTGTATCCACAAAACAAGATACGCCAGAATTACGCTAAAATACGACTGGCGTAAGTTTCTTACGCCGTTGTATCTTAGTTGCATATTTACGCTGGACGCTAGGGGCTCTTCCGTTGAATGTCCACGTAAAATATGCAAATTAGCTAGATACGCCGATTCACGAACGTACGTACGGCCAGCGCAGTGTTTTTACGTGTTTGCATAAGCGTAGGTCCGGCGTAAAGTTACTCCTGCTGTATAGAGGTGTACGTAATGTTAAGTATGGACGTCGGGCCAGCGTCAAACTTTCTGTCGTTCTCGTTATTTGCATAAACCGTTCGTGAATAGGGATTTGTGTAAGTTACGTTCACGTAGTTTTCATTGACTATTTGCAACGTGATTTCACGCATTCGCACTGGGATACGTCCATGGCCGGCGCATGCGCAGTTAAAAAAAACGTTGTTTGCGTCGGGTCATTGATAATTTAAATAATACACGCCCACCTATACCCCATTTGAATTACACCCTTGAACACCGGCCCATTTACGCTACGCCGCCGTAAGTTACAGCAGAAATTCTTTGTGTAACTTACAGAGGCGTAGTGTAAATTAGATAGGCTATGCCAGCGGCAAGCCTTTGTGGATCTGGCCCGTAATGAGAAATACTCAATCATGGTATCAGTTGGAATTCCCCTTTTAAATATCTGCAGTGATTTGGTGTCCTAAGAGGAGATGCAGGGGTGTCGGAGCTGAATGCAGAGCAGCACTGGTGCTGATATACAGACTGCGTCAGTTACATTAGAAATTGAAATAAGTTCCCAAATAATTACATATAATTAATGCAAATGAGCCTCATATCCATGCATAATGTGGAAAAAGTGGCACAGGGAGCCCCAAAAAAATTTGAAACAAAATATTTTGTAAAAGGAATATTTTATTAAAACATATATAAAAAAGAAAATCAATCAGTGCAATAAAAACACAAAATAATATAATAGTGAGCAGCTGAACACTAGGAATCAATTAGATAAATTCCTGGGATAATATAAACAAAGAATAGTGCAGCGCTATAAAAGTCCATCCAAAGATCCTCCTTGTGATAATCCAATAGTGGTAAAAATCAAAAACATGCAGGTGATGAATTGTGGATAGAAGAAAAACACCTCCACCAGTAGTAAAAGTGGCCTCTCATCTCCCAAATCAGACCCTATAATAAGATCAGGGTCAACAGCGCTTTCCCATAAGGGATAAATCCAGGGGATGAAGTTGCCAGCTGACAAGCATGAAGCCAAAAAACAGATACACTTCGGCCAGATGATGATTCATTCATATAAAGAAAAGAGATAACATAGTGTACTCTGTATGCGCACAATGTTTAATAAAACAAATGTATAAAACTCACATTTTCAAGGCACTAATCCAGTGCCAGGATAAACAGCGATAAAACATGTGTTGCTTGTGAAGCTGTGGCTGCGGGTGCCGTCACGTCCTTCCCTCCGAACGTTGCGTCCCTAGGGCGGAACTTCTTCAGCGGAATGTGGGGAGGGATGGACAAACACCCAAGAAATAGAGACCCGTGGTCATGGAGACGCCGCGACCACGTCAAACGACGCAATGGGAGATCCCAAGCCGTGCCCATCAAGTCATATGACCTGATATTACACAAAAAAACAGCACCATTCTGACCTCTAGTGGTACAATAGCATACCACAATATAATGCATGGCCATACACAATTTAGGTCAATGATAAAAGCACCAAATATCAGAAAAAACATACAACCCCTTCAACTAATATATGCGAAACCATACATAGATAAAAATGGACATGAAGACATCCGCAGCCAATCATAACATACACATATATAAAAAATGTATACACATATATAAAAAAAATTATAAAAAATACACATGATTTATATGAAACAATTAAAACAATAATAACAATATTACAAAATAAAATCAACGATCAGAAATAAAACAATTAATATCGAAATCGACATTAAGTCCGTCAGGGCAGAGAACATGGGTTTCGTAAATCCAATGGGATTCCCTTTTGCTTAATTGTCGAATATCTATGTATGGTTTCGCATATATTAGTTGAAGGGGTTGTATGTTTTTTCTGATATTTGGTGCTTTTATCATTGACCTAAATAGTGTATGGCCATGCATTATATTGTGGTATGCTATTGTACCACTAGAGGTCAGAATGGTGCTGTTTTTTTTTTGTGTAATCCCTGGTCATCTGACATGTCAGGTCACATGACTTGATGGGCACGGCTTGGGATCTCCCATTGCGTCGTTTGACATGGTCGCGGCGTCTCCAAGACCACAGGTCTCTATTTCTTGGGTGTTTGTCCGTCCCTCCCCACATGCCGCTAAAGAAGTCCCGCCCTAGGGACGCAACGTTCGGAGGGAAGGACGTGACTGCACCCGCAGCCACAGCTTCACAAGGAACACATGTTTTATCGCTGTTTATCCTGGCACTGGTTTAGTGCCTTGAAAATGTGATTTTTATACATTTGTTTTATTAAACATTGTGTGCATACAGAGTACACTATGTCATCTCCTTTTTTTATATGAATGAATCATCATCTGGCCGGAGTTTTATTAAAACATGACAAGTTTTCAAGGAAAAATATGGAAAGAACTGTTCTTGAAAGCTGTGATCAATTTTGGACACTAGATGGCGCCAGCTGCACACACAATCATGTTTCAATAAATTTAATTACCTTAAATTCAATTCAGACAAAAAATCCATAAGAAAGTGAAAATCGACCTTTGTCCTATAGAAATAAAAATGGAAATACAGATATGTCACATGCTGACTTATTTTTTGTTTCATTTACACAGGGTATCTTTCTTATGTTTATAAATATTTGGGTTCTTCTTTCATTTAGTTATCATGTAGGTAGACTTAGCCACTTCACATGCAGAAAATGTACCCCCCCCCCCTTCCTGACTAGGCCATTTTTTTTGCAATATGGCACTGCGTCACTTTAACTGAAATTGCGCGGTCATGCAACGCTGTACCCAAATAAAATTGAAGTCCTTTTCCCCACAAATAGAGCTTTCTTTTGGTATTTGATCACCTCTGCAATTTTTTTGTGTGCTATAAACAAAGAACAACCGAAAATTACTTTCTGTTTTAAAACACATCAATAAAAAAAATTAAAAAACATAAAATTTCGTTATCTATTTAGGTCAATATGTATTTTGTAGGGCTGTTACTGATTAAAAATGTTGTGTTCGATTGATCGTTTTTTTTTTTAATCGATTAATCGACTAATTTCGATTAATTATAACGCACATACAGATCCAACTACTTTTAGCTGATCTCCTTGCAGGCCGATTCCCAGTGCAGCTCCAACCACTGGAAAAATGGATGGCAGGATACCAAAAACACACAAAGGCAGCGCTCAATGGGAATAGCATTAAAACTTTTATCGCACTGGAGATAAAATCGATGTAGCTACATAAACTGTAAAAATGCTGCGAGTAATACCAAATGGTACCAAAGGCCATCATAAAAACATGTAGCCAAGTATGATACTGGTATAAAAATGTGTACAACGATACCACTGCTGAATCCAGATGAGGAGGGGTTAACATCAGTCTGTCGGCATGTAGATGTCCCATGAAGGGAACTATCACAACTCCCAGTGGATGGCTGTAGAATCCCAGGTTGATAGAGGGAAGTGTAACAGCCCTTGTGTGTGACAGATAGTAAGGTCCCGCCGGCATGCAGATATGAAGGCACAGCAAAGGAGCCCTTCAGATGGACACGGCAAGACCTGCCGATGTCCGTTACTTCACCGGATCTCCGATGGAACTCCCTGAAGGCCCAGAAGCCGGCGGAGAGGTGAGTACCAATCAAAAGAATTTTTAATCGATCAAAAAGATTAAAAATGAATCGATGAGTTAAAAGTTAATTTGCACAGCCCTGGTATTTTGCTACATATTTTTGGTAAAAAAAAACAAAAAACTTTTTGTTTGTTTTACTAGTAATGGCGGCAAAAAGCGACTTTTAGCGGAACTGCGATAATGTGGCAAACAAATTGGACACTTTTAAAAAAAATTGGAGGACCAGTGACACTAAGGGCCCTTTCACACTGGTGCGTTTTTGTCGCGTTTTTACCGCGTTTTTAATTAATTACAATGGGGGCGTTTTATTAGCGCTATTTTTACCGCGAAAACACGGCAAAAAAACGGGAAACCACACCAATGAAAGGGTCCTAATACAGTGATCAGTGGTAAAATATGTACTGTCACTGTACTAGTGACACTGGCTGGGAAGGGGTTTAACCCTTTTCTTGGCGAGTCTACGCAGATGTGCGTCATCGGCTTTCGAGGATTATAGCGGGATGATGCTAGCAGCTGCGATTGGCTTTCCAGGGATAACAACCGATGCGGCTAAAACCTGCTTGGTTGTTATCCTGGAGGAGTGGGAGGGGACATACCCCCCTTCTGCCGCCTTTGCTGCTCTTACCGGGCCTCCCGTCTCACCGGGAGCCCCGATCCATGATGCACCTAGAGAGAGACTGAATCAAAGCCATGAACGGCTTTGATTTAGTCTTCAATATAAACAGCGACGTCAATGGCACCGGATTTAAAAAAATACACAGTATTCAGAATCGCAGTTTTCGCCGATCTGAATATTATGAAGTGCAAAGGAGGGATCCATCCATAAAGAGTACCTGTCACCAGTACCTGTTTACATTCCTTGTGACAGCAATAAAAGTGATCAAAATATTTGTTTTTAAAGAACACAATTTTTTATTACAAAAATAAATAAAATAAATAAGATTTTTTTTTTTAAAAGCACCTCTGTCTCTACGAGATCGCGCAGCAAAGAAAAGGCATACCAAAGTTGCGCCCGCATATGTAAACGGTGTTCAAATCACACATGTGAAGTATCACCGCGATCGTCAGAGCGAGAGCAATAATTCTAGCCATAAACCTCCTCTGTAACTCTAACCTGGTAACCATAAAAAAAAAAAAATTCAAGTGTTACCTATGGAGATTTTTAGGTACCGTAGTTTGTCACCATTCCACGAGTGCGTGCAATTATAAAGCATGACATGTTCGGTATCTATTTACTCGGCATAACATCATCTTTCACATTATACAAAAAAATTGGGCTAACTTTACTTTTAATTTTTTTTTTTAATTCATGAAAGTACATTTTTACAAAAAAGTTGCATTTAAAAAACCACTGAACAAATCCCTTGTGACATAAAATATTGCAACAATTGTCATTTTATTCTCTAGATTCTCTGGTAGGCGCTAACTTTCTTGCGGTTGGCGGTACGTAGTCTACAAAATGACGACTTGTCAGGCTTTCTGGGTTGATAACGTCAACAGCGCGTCGTCCGGATCTGTTAGCAGCTACTGATGGCGTCTGGTGGTTGACAAAAATCTGCTCAGCCACCTTCCAGATAAAGTCAGAATGAACAAGAGATATTTCAGTGTTTTCTCTATAAAGGATATATGCGTTCCAAAGGCGTTGTTCCAGGAGATGCCTGAATCTTTTTGTAATACTTCTTCTGTTGTTTCCGCATCGCCGGGTAAAATGTCATTGCCTGATCGACTCGGTTGTCACCTCCCATGGTGTGATTATAGTCGATCACGACTTGTGGCTTTAGCACATCTTTCCTATGTTTTGTGTGGACCATGGCAGTGGAGGTGCTGTGCATGGTGCTCATGAGACACACGTCCTTCTTGTCTCGCCATCGCATTGCCATCATCTTACCCTTCTGAAAGGCAACCATTTCTCCTTTTTTTAGTTTTTTCTTGCCAAACATTGATGGCATGTCACGCAGTTTTTAGCCTAACGGTACCATACCCATCAGTTTTGTTTAGGAGCAAAACCTCATACAGTTCCGGAGATGTGTAAAAATATCCCTTGGTTAGCAATGGGTCCAGCAGTGTAAGGACAGATGATGTGGCCATCCCATAGCGGCTGTACCTGGGATTGAACTTGGTGCCTTTACTGGTGTAAATGATCGCATTCCAGATGTATCCCGTGGATGATTCGCAGAGCATGTAAAATTTGATGCCAACCCGCGCTCTATTGGATGCAATAAACTGTATCCAGTTCAGGCGTCCCTTGTAGGCCATCAGACTTTCGTCCACACTGATGTCCCTTTTTGGCACGTAGGTCCACTGGAAGTTGGTGACAATCATTTGGCATACCTCCCAGATTTTTTTTAGTTTGGGCGCAGGATGCGTGGCCTCATCAAACTCTTCGTTGTTGGTAAAGTGTAAATTCTTCATGATGAGCGAAAAACGGTATTCGGACATCACGGTGTCAAAAAATGGAGTGGCCAGTAACTTATTGGTGGTCCAATACCATTTCTGGAGCGGTTTCACCACCACCCCCTGAAGGATGATGAGCCCCAGAAACTGCCAGATGTCCTCTTTAGTCACTGGTTCCCACTTTCTGGATCTGGAAAACCTGGCACGCAGCGTAGCGGATTGCTGATCATTGTATCACCTCCTTTTTATGTGTTTCCCTCCCAGTTCCGCTCCCATGCACCATTGCTGCTGCTGCAGGGAATGGAACCAGGAAGTCAGATGCCGACGGACGGAGCGGCAGGGGTCTCGCCGACGATCACAGCAATGGAAGATCATCGCTGGATCGCCAGGAGAAGGTAAGGAACACCCGCTGCAGGCTCTGCACATCTACCCCGAGCGTGACGCGGGGATACCGATAATAGCAGAAAAAAAAAAACCCTGAGTCACGCTCGGGATTACCGCTAAGGTGGTTAAAAAGGTGCAGAGGTTCCTGAAAACGTACTCCGATATGCCACAGCTGCTGCAGAAAGTGCGGGCCGTCTGTGCGCACTTTCGGCGTTCTCACCCTGCTGCCGCTCGCCTGGCAGCGCTGCAGTGTAACTTCGGCCTTTCCGCTCACCGCCTCATATGTGATGTGCCCACAAGGTGGAACTCCACCTTGCAAACGCTGGCCAGACTGTGTGAGCAGCAGCAGGCGATAGTGGAGTTTCAGCTGCAGCATGCACGCGTGAGTCGCTCTGCGGAACAGAACCACTTCACCACCAATAACTGGGCCTCCATGCGAGACCTGTGTGCCTTGTTGCGCTGTTTCGAGTACTCCACCAACATGGCCAGTGCCGATGACGCCGCTCTCAGCGTGACTATCCCAGTTCTATGTCTCCTTGAAAAAACGCTACGGGCGATGATGGAAGAGGATGTGGCACAGGATGAGGAGGAGGAGGAGGAGGAGGAGGAGGAATCGGGATCATTTCCAAGGCTTTCAGGGCAGTCATTCACAAGTGGCTCCGAGGGTGGGTTCGTGCACCAACAAAGGCCAGGTACACAATTGTCCAGCAAGGGCACAGTTCTGGAGGATGACGTGGTGGAGGATGAGGAGGAGGAGGACATGGAGGAGGAGGAGGAACCATGTTCACAGCAGGGTGGCACCCAGACCAGCTCATGGCCATCACTGGTGCGTGGCTGGGGGGATACAGAGGACACAGATGATACACCTTCCACAGAGTACAGCTTTTCGTTGCCTCTGGGCAGCCTGGCACACATGAGCAATTACATGCTGCAGTGTCTCCGCAACGACCGGCGTGTTTCGCACATTTTAACAGGTGCTGATTACTGGGTGTCCACGCTGCTGGATCCCCGTTACAAGAACAATGTACCGTCTTTAATTCCCTCACTGGAGCGTGATCGCAAGATGCGCGAGTACAAGCGCACACTGGTAGACGCGCTGCTGGTGCAATTCCCACTTGGCAGCGGGGGCACAATGGAAGCACAAGGCGAAGGTAGAGGAGGAGGAAAAGGTCGCTAACGCAGCAGGGGCACCGCCAGCACCTCAGAAGGCAGGGTTAGCATGGCCAAAATGTGGAAAAGCTTTGTCACCACACCACAACAAACAGCACCACCAGCTGATATGGAACGTTTTAGCATGAGGCAGCATTTCAGCAACATGGTGGAGCAGTATGTGTGCACACGTCTACACGTACTGAATGATGGCTATGCCCCCTTAAACTTCTGGGTCTCCAAATTGGGCACATGGCCTGAACTTGCCCTTTACGCCTTGGAGGTGCTGGCCTGCCCTGCAGCCAGTGTATTATCTGAACATGTATTTAGCATGGCAAGGGGGCGTTATCACAGCCAAGCGCAGCCGCCTGTCCAGAGCCAATGTGGACAAGCTCACGTTCATCAAAATGAACCTGGCATGGATCCCAGAGGACTTGTCCGTACCTTGTGCAGAATAGACACCGGGCCGATGTTTCTGATTTTCTAGGGTTGCCATCTCATCCCTGTAAAAGCAAAAACATATTAATTACACAGGTTCTCTGGCTGATTAAGGTGCTGCTAATTAAACTCACTTGGTGCCTTATCGACAGTAAATTAGCCCCAGAACCTGTGTAATTACTCTGTGTTCAGGTTTAAAGGGATGAGGTAGCAACCCTAGATCTTTCTCACTCTTTTGGGGTGTACCCTAATTAAAAAAATAAATCAATTAAAAACCAAAACCTGCTGTGTTGGCTACCTCATCCTCCTCCACCGCCGCTTCCACCTACACCGCCACATTCACCTCAACCTCCTACTACATATGGACCTTGTCCTCCTAGGTCAAAATGATTTTATTTTATTTTTTTATTTTTTTATGTTATTTTAAGTTATTTTCCTATCCACATTTATTTTCAGAGTACTTGCCATGCTCTTCCCAACATGTTGCTGCCATTTGCAGCCCTCTAGCCCTTTCCCTTAGTTTTTTAGAGACATTTTAGTAGTCAAAAGTCCGGGTCCCCTTTGACTTCAGTGGGGTTCGGGTCAAAGTTTGGGTCAAGTTCGGGTCCCGAACCCAAACTTTTCTTAAAGCGGAGCTCCACCCTCAATTAGACTTTCGATTAATATTAATATGGCTCCTAATGGATGCATAATCCGCTATTTTTATAAAAAAACATGCTAGAGTACCTTATTATAGAGCAGTGTCGGGTTAAAGTCGGGTTTTCCTCTGATTCCTGTCCCGCGCTGTGTCTGCTGGGAGCATTTCTCAGAGCTCCCTAATTATAATATCTCTCTCTTTGCAAAAACATCGCGTGACTTCGTATTAGACACTCACGCCGCCGGTCATGATTAGTAGTGCGCATGCGCGAGATCGAGCGGTGGATGCTGGGACAGCATCCACCGCAGAGAGGAAGCAGATAGGAAGTCTCGGTGTCTGGTATGAGAACGCCCAAAGCTAAGATGGCTACGGGTGAAAAACAAGATTATAACTCTTTATTAGGGACAAGATCCGAGCGGAGTGGCGGAGGGACACCGGAAACGTGAGTTTAGCACAGCAGTGCTATTACTTATATAAAGAGCCAATAATGAAAAAAATGATTTTGCGTGGGAGATCCGCTTTAAAGTTCGGGTTCGGGTCCAAACCCGAACATCCAGGTGTTCGCTCAACTTTACTCTGGATCCATCCTGCTAAGAGGTCAACGCCACCTCCCACAACCATTCGGGACACGGTACTCCCTGTTGTTCCGCTGTCGGTGCCAGCCTGTCCCACTGGAAGCGAGACAAGGTGTCAGCAACCACATTATCAACCCCCGGTATGTGTACCGCGTACAAGAAAATATTAAGTTGCAAGCAACACAAAACCAAATGCTGCAAAAGCTTTATGACCGGAGGAGAAGACGCTGAGAACTTGTTGATGACCTGCACTACACCCATGTTGTCACCATGGTAACGAACATTTTTAGATCCCTAAAAGATGTCCCCCACAACTCCACCGCCAGAACCACTGGAAAAAGCTGCAGCAGGACCAGATTTTTTTGTGAAACCAGCTTCAACCCACAAACTCGGCCACGGGCCCGCACTCCAACGGCCCTGGAAAAAAGCTCCAAAACCGAAGGATCCCGCAGCATCCGTGAACAATTTAAGGGTCAAAATTGCTCACCGGGCCAGCCATCCACAGTGCCCAACCATTAAAGGTTTCCAAAAAAGTATGCCACACCTTCAAATCTTCCCTATGTTCCTTGGCCAAACTCACAAAATGCTTCGGTGACTTAACGCCAGCCGTGCTAGCCTCAAGCCTGCGACTGAATATCCGACCCATTGCCAAGATGCGACACGCAAAATTCAGCTTCCCCAGCAATGACTTTATAACTCGCAGCTGAACCTTGCGCAATCCCATCAGCTCTGCCACCCCTCTCTTCAAATCCATTAGTTTGTCCTCCGGCAACCTACACTCCATAGCCTCGGAGTCCAGAACAATCCCCAAAAACTTGATGACCGCACAGGGTCCCTCAGTTTTTCCAGGAGCCAACGGAATGCCAAACCTCTCTGTGATGTGCTCCAATGTAGCCAGGAGCACCCCACAGATTCTGGAAGAAGCCGGACCGATGCAAAGGAAATCATCCAGGTAGTGAATCACAGAATTCACCCTGGAAACATTCTGCACCACCAGTGGCGTATCCAGGGTATGGCACCTATGGCAAGTACCACGGGCGCCATATAAAGGGGGCGCTTCTGAGTAGCTGTGCAGCAAGCCTTTTCCTGCATAATTGTGGCTGAATAGGACATGCAGCAGTGTGAATAACCAGCACATCCAGGGATTGGCGAGCAAGCCGGCTAGATGTGCAGTGCACTGTGCAGCTCCGATTAAAGACTTCATCTGTCAGGTCCAAGTTGTGATGTCGGATATGGGCGGGACTGCTACTTAGACCCACCCCCTCTGTCAAACAACCAGTGTAATGAAAGAGCTGACTCACGTGCACTCCTTATCACATCCCATAACACTTCCCCAGTCCTCCCTTACACAGAGCACAGCGCCCCCTCCCCTCTAGCACGTTGTATCTAAGCTCTGCCCACCCCCCCTGGCATGGGCAGCATGTAAATGTGATGTGAGTGCATAGTGAGCCTGCTCGCCAATCCCTGGCTGTTCACACTGCTGCAGGTCCTATTCAGCCAGAAGTTCACATGCATCGCTGGCTGGGACAAAGATATAAAGTGTCAGGGTTTTTTTTCAGCCTTGTGTTGCCCTGCACTCACAGATCACCACTTTCACTTACTGGCCGGGTTCACACAAGTGCGATGCGGGAACCCTGCAAATCCACTGCGGGTTCCCACATCACACCCAACTCGCACGGCAGTTCACACTACCATATGCGAACTGCTGGGGAGTGTCAATACAATGTTAATGACACCCCCATTTTAGCTTGCATATCGCACTGCGAACTCTCAGTTCGGACATGAATCGGATCGCATACAGTAGGTGTGAACACCCATGCAATCCTGATTCTGGTGCAGACCAAAATAAAGTCCTGTATGAGTTTAGTCCGAATGTGATTGCAATTTCAGCCATACTATCTGTAGGAGGCACAGGCCACAGGAGGACATTACTGGGGGTGAAGCCAGAGCAGGATAGTACACTAATTTGTACAGTGCCTGATTGGAGAGGTGAACGGGACACAGTGACAGAACAGAAGACGGGCACTGACTGATGTAGAAAGGTATTGAAATATGAAGGGGGACAGAGGAGGAAACTACCATGTGCACAGCCTCTAACCATGTCTTGTCCGCAGTATCTGAAAGATGGGTTTCAAATGTTTTGACAGGGGCGCAGTTTCAGTGCTTGCCATAGGCGCCATTTTCACTAGATACGCCTCTGCGCACCACCCATTCCACAAATGAAGTGAAAAGCTCAATTAAGGCACAGGATACCGAGCAACCCATCGGTAGACACTTGTCAACGTAAAACTCTCCGTCCCAGCAATACCCCAGCAACCGGAAGCTATCCGGGTGGACAGGGAGCAGCCGAAATGCAGATTCCACATCCACCTTTGCCATCAAGGCACCCTTACCATAACGCCGAACCCACCCCACAGCGGCAAGTCACCAAACACGCTTTGATCGATCAAATTATTAACCGACCCTTAGGAAAGGACAGGTGGTGAATGAGGTGAAACTTATTGGGTTCCTTCTTGGGCACGACCCCCAGCGGGGACACGACCAAGTCAGAAAGTGGCACTGCAGGCAAAGGACCTCCCATGCGACCCAAAGCAACCTCCTTCCCCAGCTTCTCAGAAACCACATCAGGATGTTGCAGGGCCGACCGGAGGTTACGGGCCAATGGAGGAACAATCTTCAAATTGCACGGAATCTTGAAACCCACCTTGAAACCCTCTTCCAACACATGGGCAGCCGCCCTGTCCGGATACCTACCTAGGAACGGCAGCATCCTTTCCACCTTCACCGGCGCCTTCCCTCTTGTTTCCAGAATCGCCGGTCTTCCCCTTTCCTTGCTTAAAACACCTAGACCCAGGGTGAAAACCCCCACACCCGGAGCACTGATGCTCATGCTTGTATCGGCAAGAACTGCCGAACTTGCAGGTACCCGAGTTGTACTGCCAACACACCCCTCTTCTGTTTCCGGCCGATTGACCCTGGGTTGAAGGGTTGAAACTGATTCTGACCCCGCGGAGCCGACATAAGCCGCATCCAAACCCTAATGTCCTTATGGTCCCAACGCAGGTCAGGTCGTACGGCCCTACGCTGCCAGAACTGTTCATCATACCGGAGCCACCCTGTGCCCCTATACACCCTGTACGCTTCTGCAATCGAGCCCTGATAGCAAAAAAGCGAAGAGCAACACTCCGGGTGCTTTTCCCCGATCACGCTGGCCATGATCCCAAACGCCTGCAGCCAATTAGTAAACGTCCTCGGAATCAGCCTGTACCTCCGCTTCTCCTCGTCCTCTTTTTTAGAATCCACTCCAGCTGGCGGGACCCAGGCAGCCACCGGACCCACCCGAGACCTCTCGGCCGTCTCAAACTTCTACACCTTGATACCTTCTAAAAAAGCCAGCATCCCCACATTTTCCCCAGCAGCCCCCCCAACCACCGGAGATGCCACCCCCGCCTGGCTCCCCTGCCCTGCACTGCCAGACACACCACCCACATATAAAGGTAAAATGGACTCACCAGACTGCGCAGGTGCTGACCCGCCAGCCGACCATCTGCTCTCCCCCATAGCCCCATAGCCACCCTCCTGGGTAGGTGTTCGGCCTCCTCCTCAGACTCTGCCAGCTCGCCGACCGACAGTGGACCATCCGATAGCTCCCCATCCGATAAAGGCCCGCCCAGCATAACAGCCAAAGCTGCCGCAGGATCCACAGACATCCGGTCCTCCCTCCGTGCCGCATACCCGTCCACCGACTTCTGGACAGCCTTGCCAGGGCCAGTGTGTGTGGTCTCAGCCCGGCCGGCCTCCGCTCTTTTTGCCGCACCGTCCGACCGCAATCCTCCTCTTCCGCCCCCTGCCGTGGCAACTGAAGGCCTGGGGACCCTTGCTTCATTATTCCCTGGACCAGGCCTAGACACCGCCGATGCCGATGCGGGGCGGGGCTAGCGGCGCCGCGACCACATGTCCTGCTAGGCCACAGCACCCCTCCCGAGCCCTCCCCACGCTCCACTGGAGGCCTACTGGTCCGGCCAGGGATCCGCACAGGACTCCCCGCCGCTCTAACCACCGATCGCTTGGCCGGGGGACTCACTTGAGTGCCCGACCCATCCCCCTCCCCCCGCCGCGTGGAGGCCCCAAAGCGCTCTGGCAAAAAACGTTACGGAGGCTTAGACCTCGGGGCCCTGCTAGCAGTGGGTTGTGCTTGCCTAGGATGGGAGGGGCCAACTTGTATCTGCCTCTAAACCCCTCCCCCAGGAAACTCTCACAGAAAAAACTACTAAATTTACTTCCCCTGTTAACCCTGTCATGTCCGCCCTGCGCATATGCCATTGCATTCTATTGCTCCGGGCTTTTCTGGAAGTACAGGATCACTTATATATATATATACACGCGATCCTGAGCAGCGCGGCCGCCCTGTAGCAGTGAATCTGCTATGTGGCAATCGGCAACTGGTTAAAGGGAGCCTGTTAGAATATGGGCGCTGCCATTGTTGGCTGTCTGGCATGGCCACTCCAATATTCTTGTATCATGTATGTTGCAACCCAAGAAAAAGTAAACTGACGATATGTACAATTGTGGTGATTTTTGCTCCAAGTGCTTTAAACGTAATCTTTTAAAAGACAGAATACAAACACCACTAGGTGGCAGTAAATTGCTTTATGAAACCTCCTTCTGTGAAATCTTTGGAGCCCACAGTGTGGAGATCTCCCGCTCTCATGTCCAGAACGTCCACCGTCCACTCTAGAGCAACCTTTCCCAATCGTTTGTTCCAGAGGAACCCTTGAAATCATTTTTAGGGCTCAGGGAACTACTGCAAAAGGTAAATGAAAAGAAAATCCCTTACACTGGAGGTCAGTAACAGCAATGCCACCCCCACCCCCACCCAGCTAGAATGACTCCTGTACTGCGATTTTCCACATTTTATGAAATGAAACTTCTAGCCTCACTAAACCACCAAGAGGAAAAATTCAGATGAAAGTGGATCTGTTGAATAGAGTTCACATGTACCTAGGACTATAAGGAGCTCCTTTGTACTGATGCATAATTGAATGTCACCAAGCACTTGGGAAACTAAGGTGTTGATTTACTAAAACTGGAGAGGGCAAAATCTGGTGCAGCTCCAAATAGAAACCAATCGGCTTCCAGCTTTTTTTTTTTGTCAAATACATAAAGGTCTTGTGGCTATGGAAAGTTTTAATATTAGTGTAATAGCATTTTTTTTTCTTGAGTTGCTGATTGGCTTATGTTGTATGTCGTTCATGTTTGAACATCAGTCTTGGTTAAAGAGAAAGTAAAACCGCTTAAAAAAAATCCTAAAAAAATAAACCCCTGCAAGACAAAGGTATAATGAGGTAGCATGCATAGCATACTAGCCCATTATGTATTGCTTACTTCCAATTGAAGCCCCGGCAGCGGTCCTCATCTTCCCTTCTGGCCGCCGACATATGGTCCCGGAGTTACTTCCGGGTATCGCTGCTCCAGCGCTGTGATTGGACGGGGCCGCGATGTGCCACCGGTAACGACACGGAGACTGTAGCAACGGCACATAGGTGCCATTGCTTCAGTTTGCCCCAGTGCGCATTTGCCGATCGGCACATGCAGGGGACAGGGGATATCTCCTAAACTGTACAGGTAAGCCTTAGGCCCCGTACACACGGCAGAGAACCTTGACGGGCGGAACACATTGTTCCGCCCGTCGAGGTTCTCGCCCGGCCGTCAGATTCGGCGACCAGCCCGTCGGGAAAGGTGACCAGCCATTCATCCCGACGGGCCGTCGAGCAAATAGAGAACCTGCTCTCTATTTCGGCTCGACGGCATTCCCGACGGGATGCTCGCCGAATCCATAAACACGGCCGAGGTTCTCGGCAGAATCAGGATGCCAGCGAGGTTCTCGCTGGTTTCTGCCGAGAACCTCGGCCGTGTGTACGGGGCTTCAGATTGGTTATAAACCCTTACAGACCACTTTTACCTACAGGTAAGCCTGGATTAAGGCTTACCTGTAGGTACAAGAAATATCTCATGAACCTACACGGTTTAGGAGATATTTGCAGATATTTGCAGATATTATATATAATATATTTGTAGGCGCACTGAGCGTGCCGTTAGTGAAGGAGATCGTGCCGTCACTGACAGCTCCAGCCAATCACAGCGCCGGACCTGCTAAACCCGGAAGTTACTCCAGGAGTAATGGCGGCGACGGAGGAGGCAAACAAGGGCGGCTTCGGGGGCTTCGATCTCAGGTTAGTACTAGCTCATTATGCCTTTGTCTTGCAGGGTTTTTTTTTTATTATTTATTTTTTTCACAAGGCTTTACTCCCTCTTTAATAGAGGCTTACCCTTAGCATAAAGTTGTAAAAAAAAGGGGTTTACAACCACTTTAAAGCAGTAGTAAATAAAAACAAAAAAAATTCGGGCCCCCTGCAAGCAAATGGCATAATGTTAAAGGGGTTTTAAACCCTTGTTTTTTTATTTATTTTTAAATAACAAAAATGTCATACTTACCTTCACTGTGCAGTTTGTTTTGCACAGAGTGGCCCCGATCCTCCTCTTCTGGGGTCCCTCAGCGGCGTTGGTGGCTCTTCCCCCGCATTGAGTTGCCACGTGAGTTGCAATTGTGCTCTCCACCTGCTCTGAGACATACAATAAATATCAGCTAGACTTAAAATCAGTTTACTGAATCAGATCAGGCAGCGATTGTGATTTTTTGCCAGAGGTTACAGCATCTTATTAACACTTGCTAACTGGTTGCTAGAGGTTAAAGCACACATTACTGCTCACCGATTAGTTGCTAGAGGTTACAGCACATGATTTCTTCTTGTTGATTGGTTGCTAGAGATTACTGTACAGTAATACTGCTCACTGATTGGTTGCTAGAGGTTACATCACATGATCTCTTCACTGCAGAGGGGCATGATATACATATGAATGCTGCATTTAGTTACATACTGTATGAATGCTGCCGGCCTCAGCTATTTACATATACAGTAAATGCTACCATTAGTTACGGTTATTTACATGTAAACACAGAGGGATAGATTCACATAGATCAGCGGATCTTTTGATCCGCGTGATCTATCTTTTTTACGATCCGCCTGCGCCAGTTTTTGAGGCAAGTGCTGTATTCAGAAAGCACTTGCCTCGTAAGTTGCCCTGGCGGATCGTAAATCCCCCGGCGGAATGCAAATTCCGCGGCTAGGGGGAGTTTACTATTTAAATCACGCGCGTCCCTGCGCCGATCGTACTGCGCATGCACCGCCGGCTAAATTTCCCAGCGTGCATTGCCTCAAATGACGTCACAAGGACGTCATTGTTTTCGACGTTAACGCTATTAACGTATGGCCGTATTCCCGGACGACTTACGTAAACGACGTAAAAAATTTAAAATTTGACGCGGGAACAACGGCCATACTTAACATAGGATACGCCGCACTTACCCCGCATATAGCAGGGGTAACGATCCGCCGGAAAAAGCCGAACGCAAACGACGTTAAAAAAAAACGACGGCCGGGCGTTCGTTTCAGAATCGGCGGTTCTCCTCATTTGCATATTTGTCGCGTATAGTAATAGAAGCACCACCTAGCGGACGGCGGGAGATTGCAGCCTAAGATCCGACAGTGTAACTCACTTACACCAGCCGGCTCTAAGGGAGATCTATGCGGAACCTGATTCGAGGAATCAGCCGCATAGATTCGAGCGTCGGATCTCACAGATACGATGGTGTATCAGTAGATACACCGTCGTATCTCTATGTGAATCTACCCCTGTGTCTGCAGGCGAGTCATCTGTACACAACAATAGGGCAGAGCTGGTCAGCATTAGTAGCAGCACTTCACACTGAGAGATCAGGACACAGCACATGACCAAAACTTCAAGGGACAAGGGAATTTAAACTGAGATAGTTGGCAAGTATGAGGCCGCGTACTCACGACCGGTTTCCTCAACAGAATCCATCAAGAAACTTGGTGGGAGAGCTTTTTTGCTGAGGAAAACGGTCGTGTGTATGTTTTTCATTAAGTAAACTGTCGAGGAACTCGACAAGGAAAAAATAAAGTAAGATCTTTTTTTCCTCTACAGGAGTCGTTGTGTTCCTCGCCGGGCTGGTTTTCCATGAGAAACACGTTGGTGTGTATGCTTAGAAACCCGCGCACCTTCGGTAAAAGTAGCGTTTGTAATGGAGATAGCACATTTGTCACGCTGTAACAGACTGAAATGTGCAAATGACTCTTACCAAACTTTTACCTAACACCAGGGGCGGACTGACAACTCATGGGGCCCCCGGGCAATAGGAGATTATGGGGCCCCCGGGCAATAGATTATGGGGCCACATAGTATACATACACACAGTATACATACACACACACACACTAAAAAGGTACAGGAGAGGCGGGGCTGCCCTAATCTTGGGATTTTCTTTCCTTTTTTTAAAACACAGATTTTTACATACTATCCCTGGTTTTACTGAGGCTGGCAACCCTGATGGGGCCCCCTAGTGGCATGGGGCCCTCGGGCAGTGCCCGAGTTTCCGAATGGTCAGTCCGCCCCTGCCTAACACGCAGTAACATGAGATTAGCAAAAGCAGCCCCAAGGGTTGTGCCAGTGGAATAGAACTTCCCCTGCCGTAGTATGTGTTGAAGTCACCAAGTTTGAGAACGAGGAGATTTGGTCTTGACAGTGTGTACGCAAGGAAAGCTTGTCAAGTTTCTCGACAAGCCTAACAAGGAACCTTAACCTGATAGAACACCTTGGGATGAATTAGAGCAGAGACTTCAAGCCAGGCCTTCTCAGCAACATCAGTGCCTGCGCTACTGGAAGAACGGTCAAACATTCCCATAGACACACTCCTAAACCTTGTGGACAGCCTTCCCAGAAGAGTTGAAGCTGTTATAGATGCAAAGGGTGGGCCAACTCAATATTGAACCCTACGGACTAAGACTGGGATGCCATTAAAGTTCATATGTGTGTGTAAAGGCAGGCGTCCCAATACTTTTGGTTATATAGTGTATGTTTAGACACAGGTAACAGGTTCTCTTTAAGCTGTGGAATGAGAGAAATGTTTTATTCTGTATCTCATGACGAAGCTGTACAGAAATAAATGTGTATCCTGATGTATGTGCCACTATGGCGGAATGTAATGCACACTGCAGATGTTCAGAGTGGAATATTGCAGATTGAATGACTGTCATAAAAATGAAATATTGAGAATCCAGAATCTAACCTCGCAGATTAACCCCTCGCGTCAGCTCTGCTTCTTGCTGGATGTGTATGAGATATGAGACGCGTCGCCGTCTACCACTCTGCAGGAAGCCACAGACACTA
The DNA here is from genome assembly GCA_029574335.1 of Rana kukunoris. Classification (NCBI taxonomy): domain Eukaryota; kingdom Metazoa; phylum Chordata; class Amphibia; order Anura; family Ranidae; genus Rana; species Rana kukunoris. The sequence goes on along the minus strand of CM056056.1, from coordinate 24,799,076 downwards.
CATGGACGTCAAAGGATGGAAAGGAGAGATCTGAGCCATACAACACACATGGCAGATATCGGTCAGCGTACAATCCCTGGTATACAATGTTATTATAAATATATCCGGGGCAACTCTTTTGTTACTTCCCCTTTAAATTCTGGGGAATAGACACCATTCAACATTTGGATCCCGTCTGCGATATTTCTTTCCCTTCTGATATATATATTGTTTTACGTCTCCTCCAATATGTCTGTTATTTTTATACCTCACTTCATAATTTTCTTTTTTTTTATAGCTTTACAGTTTTTGCGCACAAAATAAAAATTGATGGAACTGGTGAAGAATCATGGTTACATCATACCGCGTTTTGTCTATTACGCAGATTGAAGGCTGTTAGATAGAATTTTACTCTGTGAGTTTCTTGGGTAAATAGAACTTAAATAGAAAAAATAATAATCTACTCTTTTTTTTTTTTATTAAAAATGTTTTCATTTAGTGGGTGTAGGAGTTTTAGGAAGGTGTATTTAGAGTAATTTATTTAATTTAGCGTATTTCCCTTCTTTTTTATTAGTTGTTTTTCAATTGTGTACTGTGACTTTACATATTTTTTATCGTATTTTACGGCGTATAAGATGACTTTTTAACCCATGAAATTCTTCTTAAGGCTCCATTCACATCTAGGCGTTTTGTCGCCTGAAGCCTGACGCTGAAGCAGCCTGACATACGCTGGAGGGGGGAATTTACATTGTCGGCTATGGAGATGGTTCACATCTCTACGCCGAACGCCGATACGCCTGAAGCGTGAAGCCTGAAACAAGTCCCGGACCCTTTTTTTCAGGCGTATCGGGCGTTCGGCCATAGCCGACAGTGTAAATTCTGCCCTCCAGCAAAAAAGCAATAGGCGTTTTGTCGCCGCAAATCGCCTATTGCATGTCGCCCGAATACGCCTGCTGCCGCCGACGCCTAGATGTGAATGCAGCCTAAGAGTCGGGGGTCATCTTATACGCCGGTAACCTAACATGCAGACCGCGGCCGTCCATTTTTCAAAAGCCGCGCCTCCTTCTTCTGCTGTTCCGTGATAAGCGGAACACTCAGCTTCCCAGCAGAGCCTCTGTTCAGTGTTCCGCCTATCACGGATGCCCTCTCGTCCTCGGTCTCGGACAAAAGGGCATCCGTGATAGGCGGAACACTGAACACAGTGGGCCAGATTCAGGTAGAGTTAGGCTGGAGTATCCATTGATCCGCCAGCCTAACTGTCACTTTAAGCCGGCGTTTTTGTTTTCTGTAACCAGAAAACAAGAAACGCCGGGTTGGAGTTCCGATGCGATCGGCGCAATTGAATTTCGCCATCGCATCGTTACTTCAACTTAAAAATGGCGCCGGGGGCGTTCCCGCTGATTTACGCTGAAAAAATATGTTAATCAGCGGGAGTCGGAAATTCACGATCTTTTTCGGGCGCGACGCAGTGACTTTACGACGTTTCCGGAAGCGATACGCGACGTAAAGATAAAGCAGCCCCCTAGTGGAGTATCCTATGTTAAGTATAGGCGTCGTCATCACGTCGGAAAAAATAATAATCGCGTCGCTTGCGTAAAACGTTCATGAATGGGGATGTGACGTCATTGACGTTCACTGACAGAATTTGGAGCATGCGCACTGGGATGCATTGACACTCGACGCATGCGCAGTACGTTCGCCGCGGGATCGCGCATAGTTTAAATAATACACGCCCCGTACCCGCCCAATTTGAATTCCGCCAGCTCATTTGCGATGCGCTGCCGCAACTTTAGGAGCAAGTGCTTCATGAATAACAGCACTTGCTCTTAAAATTTCGGCAGAGTAACGTAAATGAGAAGCGTTACTCCAGAGCAAAGATGCTCTCATCTACCTGAATCTGGCCCAGTGTCTCCTGGGAAGCGGAGTGTTCCACCTATCACGGAACAGCAGAAGGAGGAGGCACGGCTTTTAAAAAATGGACGGCCGTTGTCTGACAGATTCTGCATGTCAGGAATAAGGTAAGGGATCGTCGAGACATGCATTGGCACAGTGAGGTATGCAGTGGCACAGTGAGGCATGTAATGGTGCACAGTGAGGCATGTAATGGTGCACAGTGAGGCATGTAATGGTGCACAGTGAGGCATGTAATGGTGCACAGTGAGGCATGTAATGGTGCACAGTGAGGCAGGTAATGGTGCACAGTGAGGCATGTAATGGTGGCACAGTGAGGCATTTTATGGTGGCACAGTCTGGCATGTAATGGCACAGTGAGGCATGTAATGGTGGCACAGTCTGGCATGTAATGGTGGCACAGTCTGGCATGTAATGGCACAGTGAGGCATGTAATGGTGGCACAGTCTGGCATGTAATGGTGGCACAGTCTGGTATTTAATGGCACAGTGAGGCATGTAATGGGCACAGTGAGGCATGTAATGGCACAGTGAGGCATGTAATGGTGGCACAGTGAGGCATGTAATGGTGGCACAGTCTGGCATGTAATAATGGCACAGTCTGGCATGTAATGGCACAGTAAAGCATGTAATGGTGGCACAGTCTGGCATGTAATGGCACAGTGAGGCATGTAATGGTGGCACAGTCTGGCATGTAATGGTGGCACAGTCTGTCATGTAGTGACACAGTAAGGCATGTAATGGCACAGTGAGGCATGTAATGGTGGCACAGTGAGGCATGTAATGGTGGCACATTGAGGCATGTAATGGTGGCACAGTGAGGCATGTAATGGTGGCACAGTCTGTCATGTAGTGACACAGTAAGGCATGTAATGGCACAGTGAGGTATGTAATGGTGGCACAGTGAGGCATGTAATGGTGGCACATTGAGGCATGTAATGGTGGCACAGTGAGGCATGTAATGGTGGCACAGTGAGGCATGTAATGGTGGCACATTGAGGCATGTAATGGTGGCACAGTGAGGCATGTAATGGTGGCACAGTGAAGCATGTAATGGCACAGTGAGGCATGTAATGGTGGCACAGTAAGGCATGTAATGGCACAGTGAGGCATGTAATGGTGGCACAGTGAGGCATGTAATGGTGGCACAGTGAGGCATGTAATGGCACAGTAAGGCATGTAATGGTGGCACAGTGAGGCATGTAATGGTGGCACAGTGAGGCATGTAATGGCACAGTGAGGCATGTAATGGTGACACAGTGAGGCATGTAATGGTGGCACAGTGAGGCAAGTAATGGCACAGTGAGGTGAGGCATGACTAGTAGGAAGGGGGTCGTCTTATAGGGTGAGTATATCCCAAAACCAACATTTTAGCTGGAAAATTAGGGGGCGACTTATACGCCGGCAAATACGGTACTTTTTTTCACTGTCTGTTTTTTTGTTTCTGTGAAATAAAAAAAAAATAATGAGGTTAATAAGAAACACTTTTTGGCACAATAACAGATCCAGAAAAGGGGGAAATAAGCTTCTCATTCTATCAGGAGCCATGTGATAGGGAAAGCAACATCTGCTCATGGTGAACTGTTTTGAATATTTATTTAGAAGAGAAAAGTTACATAACATAAGTAAAGTTTAGAAAATGTATATGTGTGTGGAGATCCTTACCCTATGTTCACACCTATGCATTTGCACTTTGCAGAAATGCACTACAGTCCATTTAATATGGTTTCCTATGGTACGCATTCACATCTATGTGTTTTGCAGCCGGTGCGTTTTTGGATAGGGCCAGGGACTTTTTTCCCCACGTTTTGCGTGTAATAGAGTTCAATGAAATCGCACCAAAAACCCAAGTGTTGTGTTTGTCTCTTTAAAAACACTGTCGGAGGGACATTCTTCATTTTTAATAAAGGACCATCTCTTGTTTTTTGTAACGCTCCACTGCTTTTTTTTTTGGTGAACGGGTAGGGGTACCCCATACACATTTACATAGGGTGGGGGCCAGGATCCAGGGGCCCCCTTTCTTAAATGGGGATTCCAGATTCTAATAAGCCCCCTGCCCACAGACCCCTGGCCAGCGTTGTGGGAAAGAGGCCCTTGACCCCATCAACATGTTGACAAGGTGCTTTGGGATGGGAAGGACAGAGGCCCCCCGCCCCAAAGTAGCGCTCCATGTTGAGGGCATGCGGCCTGGTATGGTTGGGGGGGGGGTGCTTGCTTGTCCACTTCCTTCCCTGACCTGCCAGATTGCATGTTTGGATAAGGGGATAAGGGTCTGGTATGGATGATGACAGTGGTCTGTAAGTGGTTAATGTTGCTGTAGGCCTCTTGGCAGCCTCCCTTCTCTTATTTTCATACATTTTGGAGGGACATCCAGTTCTTGGTAATGTCACTGTTGTGTCATATTTTCTCCACTTGATGATGACTGTCTTCACTGTGTTCCATGGTATCTCTATTACCATAGACATTTCTTCTGTACCCTTCTCCTGACTGATACCTTCTAACAATGAGACCCCTCTTATGGTTTGGAAGCTCTCTGCGGACCATGGCTTTTTCGGTAGAATGCGACTAAGAAAATGTCAGGAAAGACCTACTAGAACAGCTGAACTTTTTGGGGGGTTAATCAGAGGCATTTAATGATGGTAGGTGTGTACTGACTCCTATTTAACATGAGTTTGAATGTGATTGCTTTAATTCTGAACACAACTACAGCCCATATTATAAGAGGGTGTGCACACTTATGCAACCACATTATTTATTTATTTTTATTTTTACTTCCCCCCCAAAGATTTTAGTTTGTTTTGAATTGAGTTGTACAGCTTTTAGGTCAAGTTTAAAGGTGGAAAAATCTCTGAAATGATTTATCTTCATCTATTTTTTTTACATCACAGAAACCTGACATTTTAACCGGGGTGTGTAAACTTTTTATATCCATTGTATTTATTACACATACATACATACATACACACGCACACATGCATGTGTGTTTAAGCTTTAGGGTGCACACCCTACTGCATGGGTGCTCAACCTGTGGCCCTCAAACTGTTGTGGGACTACAAGTCCCATGAGGCATTCATTGCAAGGCTGTCAGTTAAACAAGCATGACTCCCATAGGCAGAGGCATGATGGGACTTGTAGTTCTGCAGCAGCTGGAGGGTCATAGGTGGAGCACCCATGACCTAATGCAATAGGCTGCGCACACTATGGTGGTAGTAGTGTCCTTCTGTGGAGCTGCATTTCATTGATGATATCAAGAATTCATAGATGTACTGCTCTATATTGAAAGAGAAGATGTTACCATCACTCCGTGCCCTTAGTCAGAGCACGTTTCTAATGCCGCGTACACACGATCACTTTTTGTCATGAAAAAAAACGATGTTTTATGTGACGAAACAAAACGACGTTTTTCAAACTTCATTTTCCAAAACGACGTTGCATACACACCATGGTTTTTCCAAAATGCTCTAGCAAAGCATGGTGACGTACACCCAGGGCCGCCATCAGGGGGGTACAGGCATTACACCTGTAAGGGGCCCGGGGGTCCCCAGGGGCCCGGATGGGAACAACCCTAAAAAAAAAAAAAAAAAAAAAAAAAAAAAATTTTTTTTTTTTTTTTTTTTTTTTAGGGGTCCAAAGGTCCCCAGGGCCCCGGAGGCCACCAAGGGCCCCAGATGACAAGCCCTTTTTTTAAAAAAATATATATTTTTTTATAAAAAAAATATATTTTTTTTAATATATTTTTATTTTATTTTTTATTAAAGGGCCAATTTTTTTTCTTTTATTTTTTTTAGAGGTCCGGAGGTCCCTAGGGGCCCGGAGGCCACCAGGGCCCCAGATGGCAAGCCCTTTTTTTTTATAAAAAAAATATATATTTTTTTTATAAAAAAATATATTTTTTTAATATATTTTTCTTTTATTTTTTATTAAAGGGCCAATTTTTTTTTCTTTAATTTTTTTTAGAGGTCCGGAGGTCCACAGGGGCCCGGAGGCCCCCAGGGCACCGGATGGCAACCCCCCTTTTTTTTATTTATTTTCTATAAAAAAATATATATATTTTTTTAATATATTTTTATTTTATTTTTTTATTAAAGGGCCATTTGTTTTAGGGGTCTAGGGGCCCGTAGGCCACCAGGGCCCCAGATGACAACCCCCTCTTTTTTATTTTTATAAAAAAACATATTTTTTTAATATATTTTTCTTTTATTTTTTATTAAAGGGCCAATTTTTTTTCTTTTATTTTTTTAGAGGTCCAGAGATCTCCAGGGCCCCAGATGACAACCCCCCTTTTTTTATAAAAAAAATATATATTTCTTTTATTTTTATATTTATATAATATTATTATTATTAAAGGGCCCCCGGATGACAATCCTGCTTTTTTATATTTTTTTTTTTACTTTTTTATATTATTTTATTTCTTTTTTTTTAATATATAGATGTATTTTTATTAAAGGGCTCAGGGTCCCCAGGGCCCCACGTGTCAAACCCCCTTTTTTATAATTGTATTTTTTATTTTTGTTTATATATTTTTTTTATATTTTTATTTTTTATTAAAGGGCCCAGAGGTCCCAGGGCCCTGGAAGGCAACCCCCTTGTTTTTTTCTATATAAATGTTTATTTCTTTTTTATATATATATTTTTTTATTTTTTTTTAAAGGGCCCAGAGGTTTCTTTTTATTAAAGGGCCCAGAGGTCCCGAATGGAAAGCCCCCTTTTTTTGTAATTTCCTTTTATATAAAAAAAATTAGGTCCCCGGGGCCCAAGTTGGCAACCACCCTTTTTAAAAAAATATATATATATATATTATATATATATATATATATATATATAATATATATATATTTTTTTTTTCTTTTTATTAAAGGGCACAGAGGTCCCCAGGGCCCCGGATGGCTACTCCCCCCCCCCTTTTTTATATATATTTTACTTTATTTCTTCTTTTTGTAAAGGGCCCCCCCGCTTCTCAATTCGCGGCAGCAGCCCCCCCCCCCCGGTTCTCTGCTCCAGGGGGCCCATGCCTGAAGCTGTGTAAGGGGCCCCAAAATTCCTGATGGCGGCCCTGCGTACACCACGTTCGACGGCACTCTGTTCCATCAAAGCTCCGTCTGATAACTTGCTTCTGAGCATGCGTGGGTTTAAAAACGTTGGCCCGGATTCACATACATCGGCGCATCTTTATGCCACCGTAGCGTATCTTCTTTACGCTATGCTGGCGCAACGCAGAGAGGGAAGCATGGAATTCACAAAGCAAATGCTCCCAACGTTGCGCCGGCATAGCGTGACCCCATGCAAATGATGGGCTGAGCTTCAGACAAGTACTTAAAATGAACTGCGCATGCGTTGTACCTTGGACGTATCCCAGTGCTCACAAACACGTCGAAACAACTGGCTAAGATACGTCGAATCACTGCCTACGACGTGAACGTAAACTACGTAAAATTCAACAGCGTTCGTTCCCTGGTCATACCTTTGCATGAGTTGCGCCTCCAATATGGGGAATAACTTTACGCCGGACGTAACCCTTACGCAAATCGCTTAAAACATGCGCTGGGCGCAAGTACGTTCGTGAATCGGCGTATCTCCCTCATTTGCATCGAAAATCAATGAGAGTGCCAAATGCGTCCAGCGTAACTATGCTCCCACTATACGCCGGTGTAGGCAAGTTACGTGGGTCGGATGAAGTCAGTTTTTAGGCGTCTCTTAGTTCTGTGGGCACAGCGCACAGATACGACGGCGCATATTTACACTTACACGGCGTATCTCGAGATACGTCGGCGTAAGTGCCTTGTGAATCCGCGCCGTTGTTTTCAACGTCGTTTTGCCCACACACAATCACTTTTTATGACACAAAAAATGACATTTTGAAAAACGACACAAAAAATTCAAGCTTGTTCGAATTTTTTTTTGGTAGTTTTTTTGAAGACATAAAACAACGTTTTGCCCACACACAATCATTTTAAATGACGTTTTTGAAAACGTCGTTTTTTTTTTCATCACAAAAAGTGACAATGACAATGACAATGATCCAAACACACATCTAATGCCGCGTACACACGATCACTTTTTGTGATGAAACACAAAAAAATGATCGTGTGTGGGCAAAAACGACGTTGAAAATTACATTTTTAAACCCGCGCATACTTAGAAGCAAGTTATGAGACGGAGCTTCAATGGAACAGAGTGCCGTCGAACGTGGTGTACGTCACCGCGCTTTGCTAGAGCTTTTTGGAAAAATGATGGCGTGTATGCAACGTTGTTTTTTAAAATGAAGTTTGAAAAACGTTGTTTTGTTTCGTGAGATAAAATTACGTTTTTTTTTAATCACAAAAAGTGATCGTGTGTACACGGCAAAGGCCACTGTTGCATTTCTGAAGAACAGAGTGAAAGTGATTCCGAGACCAAGTATGTCTCTTGATCTGAACCCAATCGAACACCTATGGGGAATTCTGAGGAGACAAGTTGACCATCACTTTCCATCCAGCATCCAGGCTCTAAAAGAGGTTGGTCTTGAAGAATGGAAAAAGATAGATGTTGCAATATGTCGCCAACTTGTTCATGTAATGAGCTAAACAAATGTTCTATAATACTCTGTTTTGTCAAAATTCTGGAAATTGTTCTTGTGTTTATTGAGATACTGATTAAAATCTTACATTTCAAAAGGGGTGTACTCATTTATGCTGAGTAGGGATGAGCCGAACACCCCCCGGTTCGGTTCGCAGCAGAACATGCAAACAGTCAAAAAATTGGTTCGAACACGTGAACACTGTTCGAACCTGAAAAATCGCTAATTTTAACCACTTCCCTACGGCCGTACGAGTATATACGGCCGCAGGGTGGCTCTAAATCTCCGGGCTGCCGTGTTTTCACGGCAGCCCCTTTCCTCGTTCCCAGCGCGCGCTCCAGAGCGCGCAGCGGGGAACTTGTGTACTGCCCGTGTCCCTTGGACACAGCCAATCACAGATCGCCGCGAACGGCCAATCAGAGTGGCCGTTTGCGATCTGATGGGCCAATGAGAGATGATCTCATATGTAAACATATGAGATCATCTCTCATTGCCGGCTCTCACAATGACAGCGTCCTGTCATAGAGAGAGCATACCGATCTGTGTTCCTAGTACGTAGGGACACAGATCGGTCACCCCCCCTCCCCCCACAGTTAGAACACAATGCAGGAAACACATTAACCCCTTCCTCACCCCCTAGTGTTAACCCCTTCCCTGCCAGTCACATTTATACAGTAATTAGTGCATATTTATAGCACTGATTGCAGTATAAATGTGAATGGTGCCAAAAATGTGTCAAAAGTGTCCGATGTGTCCGCCATAACGTCGCAGTCGCAATAAAAATCGCAGATCGCCGCCATTACTAGTAAAAAAATAAAATAATAAAAAATAACAATTCTGTCCCTTATTTTGTAGGCGCTATAACTTTTGCGCAAACCAGTCGCTTATTGCGATTTTTTTTTTTTTTTTTTTTAACCAAAAATATGTAGAAGAATACGTATCGCCCTAAACTGATTTTTTTTTTTTTTAAATGGGGCTATTTTTTATAGCAACAAGTAAAAAATATTGTATTTTTTTTCAAAATTGTTGTCCTTTTTTGTTTATAGTGCAAAAAATAAAAATCGCAGAGGTGACCAAATACCACCAAAAGAAAGCTCTACTTGTGGGGAAAAAAGGACGCCAATTTTGTTTGGGAGCCATATCGCACGACCGCGCAATTGTCAGTTAAAGCGACGCAGTGCCGCAAGCTGAAATTTCACCTGGTCAGGAAGGGGGTTTACATGCCCAGTAAGGAAGTGGTTAAAGGCTAATATGCAAGTTATTGTCATAAAAAGTGTTTGGGGACCCGGGTCCTGCCCCAGGGGACATGTATCAATGCAAAAAAAGTTTTTAAAACTGCCTTTTTTCGCGAGCAGTGATTTTAATAATGCTTAAAATCAAACAAAAAAAGTGAAATATTCCTTTAAATTTTGTACCCGGGGGTGTCTATAGTATACCTGTAAAGTAGCGCATGTTTCCCGTGCTTAGAAAAGTCCCTGCACAAAATGACATTTTTAAAAGGAAAAAAAGTCATTTAAAACTACTTGCGGCTATAATGAATTGTCGGGTCCCGACAATACAGATAAAAGTAATTGAAAAAAAACAGCATGGGTCCCCCCCCCTCCAGTCCATTAACAGGCCCTATGGGTCTGGTATGAATATTAGGGGAACCACGAACCATAATAAAAAAAAGCGTGGGGGTCCCCCCCAAATTCCATATCAGGCCCTTCAGGTCTGGTATGGATATTAAGGGGAACCCTGCGCCATTTAAAAAAAAATGGTGTGGGGTTCCCCCAAAAAATCCATACCAGACCCTTATCCGTGCACGCAACCTGGCAGGCCGCAGGAAAAGAGGGGGGATGAGAGAACGCCCCCCCCCTCCTGAGCCATGCCAGGCCACATGCCCTCAACATGGGGAGGATGTCCCCATGTTGATGGGGACAAGGGCCTCAGCCCCACAACCCTTGCCCGGTGGTTGTGGGGGTCTGCGGGCGGGGGGGTTTATCAGATTTTGGAAGCCCCCTTTAACAAAGGGGACTCCCAGATGCCGGTCCCCCTATGTGAATTGGTAACAGGGTACATTGTACCCCTACCATTTCACAAAAAAAAAGTGTCAAAATGTTAAAAACCACAAGAGACAGTTTGGGACAAGTCCTTTATTAAAAAAAAAATCCACTCTCGAGTGATCCGTAAAAAAAAACAAAAAAACAAAGTCGTTTCAATGACTTTTCTCTGTATTGCCAGGATCCGACAGTTCATTATAGCCGCGAGTAGTTTTAAATTACTTTTTTTCCCTTTAGAAATTACATTATGTGCAGGGACAGTTCTAAACACGGGAAACATGCGCTACTTTACAGAAATACTATAGACCCCCCCCCCAGGTGCGAAAGGAATATTTCACTTTTATTGTTTCACTTTAAGCATTATTAAAATCCCTACTCCTGGAAAATTACCCCTGGGGCAGGACCGAGGTCCCCAAACACTTTTTATGACAATAACTTGCATATTAACCTTTAAAATTAGCACTTTTGATTTCTCCCATAGACTTTTAAAGGGCGTTCCGCGGCTTTTTAAATTTACCGTGAACACCCCAAATTGTGCGCTGTTTGGCGAATGGGCGAACAGTCAATGTTTGAGTCAAACTCATGTTCGACTCGAACAGATAGCCCATCCCTAATGCTGAGCACCGTATATACCAGTATATATTGCCATCTGCCACCTCCTGAGAGGAACACTGCTTAGTGCCTGCGGCCAGAAGCCAATGTGGTGCCAACATCTTTTTTTTTTTTTTTTCATAATTCGTTTTAGAGCAATAAGTTACTTTAAATTTGTTCTATGGCACATTAGCAGGCGAGCCATCAATAAGTCGCAGCGTTGCAGAGGGAGCCGAGAGCTATCCACCATTTATTAATATAGTTGTGCGGCGAGTACAGCAATAACCATTTAGTGCAAAGTGAACATTTGTGTGCCGATAAACGGGCATAAACGCCAAAGCCGATCCCCGACACGTATAACTCTTAATGTACAGGAACAACAGTTATCAATAATTCAATTTAATTGAACAGCTTAAAGTTGGAGGAGAAATAAAATGTTACGTTGTGGAGATGAGATTAAATGCAGTCAAGCAGATGAAAGAGGGCCGTCATGCCATTCTAGGGATGTCGGTGGAGTGCAGGTAATGCTCTTCTATGCCAATCAGTCATAAACCCCTCCCTGTCCTCTGAGATGTCCGAGGGACATTACCATGGAAATTTCTCTAGACAAATGTCTGTTATGGACAGGAGTCCAAATACCTAAAGAGAGAAAGATCATAGAGATCACTGGAGACACAGGAGTGCACAAGGATCATAGAGGTCACTGGAGACACAGGAGTGCACAAGGTTCATAGAGGTCACTGAAGACACATGAGTGCACAAGGGTCATAGAGGTCACTGGAGACACAAGAGTGCACAAGGGTCATAGAGATTACTGGAGACACAGGAGTGCACAAGGATCATAGAGGTCACTGGAGACACAAGAGTGCACAAGGATCATAGAGATCACTGGAGACACAGTAGTGCACAAGGATCATAGAGGTCACTGAAGACACAAGAGTGCACAAGGATCATAGAGATCACTGGAGACACAGGAGTGCACAAGGATCATAGAGGTCACTGGAGACACAAGAGTGCACAAGGATCATAGAGGTCACTGGAGACACAGGAGTGCACAAGGATCATAGAGATCACTGGAGACACAGGAGTGCACAAGGTTCATAGAGATCACTGAAGACACAAGAGTGCACAAGGATCATAGAGATCACTGGAGACACAGTAGTGCACAAGGATCATAGAGGTCACTGAAGACACATGAGTGCACAAGGTTCATAGAGATCACTGGAGACACAAGAGTGCACAAGGGTCATAGAGGTCACTGGAGACACATGAGTGCACAAGGGTCATAGAGATCACTGGAGACACAAGAGTGCACAAGGTTCATAGAGATCACTGGAGACACAGGAGTGCACAAGGGTCATAGAGATCACTGGAGACACAGGAGTGCACAAGGGTCATAGAGATCACTGGAGACACAGGAGTGCACAAGGGTCATAGAGATCACTGGAGACACATGAGTGCACAAGGTTCATAGAGATCACTGGAGACACAAGAGTGCACAAGGGTCATAGAGGTCACTGGAGACACATGAGTGCACAAGGGTCATAGAGATCACTGGAGACACAAGAGTGCACAAGGTTCATAGAGATCACTGGAGACACAGGAGTGCACAAGGGTCATAGAGATCACTGGAGACACAGGAGTGCACAAGGGTCATAGAGATCACTGGAGACACAGGAGTGCACAAGGGTCATAGAGATCACTGGAGACACATGAGTGCACAAGGGTCATAGAGATCACTGGAGACACAGGAGTACAAGAGGATCATAGAGATCACTGGAGACACATGAGTGCACAAGGTTCATAGAGATCACTGGAGACACAGTAGTGCACAAGGGTCATAGAGGTCACTGGAGACACAGTAGTGCACAAGGGTCATAGAGATCACTGGAGACACAGGAGTGCACAAGGTTCATAGAGATCACTGAAGACACAAGAGTGCACAAGGATCATAGAGATCACTGGAGACACAGTAGTGCACAAGGATCATAGAGGTCACTGAAGACACAAGAGTGCACAAGGATCATAGAGATCACTGGAGACACAGGAGTGCACAAGGATCATAGAGGTCACTGGAGACACAAGAGTGCACAAGGATCATAGAGATCACTGGAGACACAGGAGTGCACAAGGTTCATAGAGATCACTGAAGACACAAGAGTGCACAAGGATCATAGAGATCACTGGAGACACAGTAGTGCACAAGGATCATAGAGGTCACTGAAGACACATGAGTGCACAAGGTTCATAGAGATCACTGGAGACACAAGAGTGCACAAGGGTCATAGAGGTCACTGGAGACACATGAGTGCACAAGGGTCATAGAGATCACTGGAGACACAAGAGTGCACAAGGTTCATAGAGATCACTGGAGACACAGGAGTGCACAAGGGTCATAGAGATCACTGGAGACACAGGAGTGCACAAGGGTCATAGAGATCACTGGAGACACAGGAGTGCACAAGGGTCATAGAGATCACTGGAGACACATGAGTGCACAAGGGTCATAGAGATCACTGGAGACACAGGAGTACAAGAGGATCATAGAGATCACTGGAGACACATGAGTGCACAAGGTTCATAGAGATCACTGGAGACACAGTAGTGCACAAGGGTCATAGAGGTCACTGGAGACACAGTAGTGCACAAGGGTCATAGAGATCACTGGAGACACAGGAGTGCACAAGGTTCATAGAGATCACTGAAGACACAGTAGTGCACAAGGGTCATAGAGGTCACTGGAGACACAGTAGTGCACAAGGGTCATAGAGATCACTGGAGACACAGGAGTGCACAAGGATCATAGAGATCACTGGAGACACAGTAGTGCACAAGGATCATAGAGGTCACTGAAGACACAAGAGTGCACAAGGATCATAGAGATCACTGGAGACACAGGAGTGCACAAGGATCATAGAGGTCACTGGAGACACAAGAGTGCACAAGGATCATAGAGATCACTGGAGACACAGGAGTGCACAAGGTTCATAGAGATCACTGAAGACACAAGAGTGCACAAGGATCATAGAGATCACTGGAGACACAGTAGTGCACAAGGATCATAGAGGTCACTGAAGACACATGAGTGCACAAGGTTCATAGAGATCACTGGAGACACAAGAGTGCACAAGGGTCATAGAGGTCACTGGAGACACATGAGTGCACAAGGGTCATAGAGATCACTGGAGACACAAGAGTGCACAAGGTTCATAGAGATCACTGGAGACACAGGAGTGCACAAGGGTCATAGAGATCACTGGAGACACAGGAGTGCACAAGGGTCATAGAGATCACTGGAGACACAGGAGTGCACAAGGGTCATAGAGATCACTGGAGACACATGAGTGCACAAGGGTCATAGAGATCACTGGAGACACAGGAGTACAAGAGGATCATAGAGATCACTGGAGACACATGAGTGCACAAGGTTCATAGAGATCACTGGAGACACAGTAGTGCACAAGGGTCATAGAGGTCACTGGAGACACAGTAGTGCACAAGGGTCATAGAGATCACTGGAGACACAGGAGTGCACAAGGTTCATAGAGATCACTGAAGACACAAGAGTGCACAAGGATCATAGAGATCACTGGAGACACAGTAGTGCACAAGGATCATAGAGGTCACTGAAGACACATGAGTGCACAAGGTTCATAGAGATCACTGGAGACACAGTAGTGCACAAGGGTCATAGAGGTCACTGGAGACACATGAGTGCACAAGGGTCATAGAGATCACTGGAGACACAAGAGTGCACAAGGTTCATAGAGATCACTGGAGACACAGGAGTGCACAAGGGTCATAGAGATCACTGGAGACACAGGAGTGCACAAGGGTCATAGAGATCACTGGAGACACAGGAGTGCACAAGGGTCATAGAGATCACTGGAGACACATGTGCACAAGGGTCATAGAGATCACTGGAGACACAGGAGTGCACAAGTCATAGAGATCACTGGAGACACAAGAGTGCACAAGGTTCATAGAGATCACTGGAGACACAGTAGTGCACAAGGGTCATAGAGGTCACTGGAGACACAGGAGTGCACAAGGTCATAGAGATCACTGGAGACACAGGAGTGCACAAGGGTCATAGAGATCACTGGAGACACATGAGTGCACAAGGGTCATAGAGATCACTGGAGACACATGAGTGCACAAGGTCATAGAGATCACTGGAGACACAGGAGTGCACAAGTCATAGAGATCACTGGAGACACAGAGTGCACAAGGGTCATAGAGATCACTGGAGACACAGTAGTGCACAAGGGTCATAGAGGTCACTGGAGACACAGTAGTGCACAAGGGTCATAGAGATCACTGGAGACACAGGAGTGCACAAGGTTCATAGAGATCACTGAAGACACAAGAGTGCACAAGGATCATAGAGATCACTGGAGACACAGTAGTGCACAAGGATCATAGAGGTCACTGAAGACACATGAGTGCACAAGGTTCATAGAGATCACTGGAGACACAAGTGCACAAGGGTCATAGAGGTCACTGAGACACATGAGTGCACAAGGGTCATAGAGATCACTGGAGACACAAGAGTGCACAAGGTTCATAGAGATCACTGGAGACACAGGAGTGCACAAGGGTCATAGAGATCACTGGAGACACAGGAGTGCACAAGGGTCATAGAGATCACTGGAGACACAGGAGTGCACAAGGGTCATAGAGATCACTGGAGACACATGAGTGCACAAGGGTCATAGAGATCACTGGAGACACAGGAGTACAAGAGGATCATAGAGATCACTGGAGACACATGAGTGCACAAGGTTCATAGAGATCACTGGAGACACAGTAGTGCACAAGGGTCATAGAGGTCACTGGAGACACAGTAGTGCACAAGGGTCATAGAGATCACTGGAGACACAGGAGTGCACAAGGTTCATAGAGATCACTGAAGACACAAGAGTGCACAAGGGTCATAGAGGTCACTGAGACACAGAGTGCACAAGGGTCATAGAGATCACTGGAGACACAAGAGTGCACAAGGGTCATAGAGATCACTGGAGACACAGGAGTGCACAAGGGTCATAGAGATCACTGGAGACACAGGAGTGCACAAGGGTCATAGAGATCACTGGAGACACAGGAGTGCACAAGGGTCATAGAGATCACTGGAGACACATGAGTGCACAAGGTCATAGAGATCACTGGAGACACAGGAGTACAAGAGGATCATAGAGATCACTGGAGACACATGAGTGCACAAGGTTCATAGAGATCACTGGAGACACAGTAGTGCACAAGGGTCATAGAGGTCACTGGAGACACAGTAGTGCACAAGGGTCATAGAGATCACTGGAGACACAGGAGTGCACAAGGTTCATAGAGATCACTGAAGACACAGTAGTGCACAAGGGTCATAGAGGTCACTGGAGACACAGTAGTGCACAAGGTCATAGAGATCACTGGAGACACAGGAGTGCACAAGGATCATAGAGATCACTGGAGACACAGGAGTGCACAAGGAGTCATAGAGATCACTGGAGACACAGGAGTGCACAAGGATCATAGAGGTCACTGGAGACACAAGAGTGCACAAGGATCATAGAGATCACTGGAGACACAGGAGTGCACAAGGTTCATAGAGATCACTGAAGACACATGAGTGCACAAGGATCATAGAGATCACTGGAGACACAGTAGTGCACAAGGATCATAGAGGTCACTGAAGACACATGAGTGCACAAGGTTCATAGAGATCACTGGAGACACAAGGAGTGCACAAGGGTCATAGAGATCACTGGAGACACATGAGTGCACAAGGGTCATAGAGATCACTGGAGACACAGTAGTGCACAAGGATCATAGAGATCACTGGAGACACAGGAGTGCACAAGGTTCATAGAGATCACTGGAGACACAGGAGTGCACAAGGGTCATAGAGATCACTGGAGACACAGGAGTGCACAAGGGTCATAGAGATCACTGGAGACACAAGAGTGCACAAGGGTCATAGAGATCACTGGAGACACAGGAGTGCACAAGAGGATCATAGAGATCACTGGAGACACATGAGTGCACAAGGGTCATAGAGATCACTGGAGACACAGGAGTGCACAAGGGTCATAGAGATCACTGGAGACACAGTGAGTGCACAAGGGTCATAGAGATCACTGGAGACACAGGAGTGCACAAGGGATCATAGAGATCACTGGAGACACAAGAGTGCACAAGGATCATAGAGATCACTGGAGACACAGTAGTGCACAAGGGTCATAGAGGTCACTGGAGACACATGAGTGCACAAGGTTCATAGAGATCACTGGAGACACAGGAGTGCACAAGGGTCATAGAGATCACTGGAGACACAAGAGTGAGTGCACAAGGGCACAAGGGTCATAGAGATCACTGGAGACACAAGAGTGCACAAGGTTCATAGAGATCACTGGAGACACAGGAGTGCACAAGGGTCATAGAGATCACTGGAGACACAGGAGTGCACAAGGGTCATAGAGATCACTGGAGACACAGGAGTGCACAAGGGTCATAGAGATCACTGGAGACACATGAGTGCACAAGGGTCATAGAGATCACTGGAGACACAGGAGTACAAGAGGATCATAGAGATCACTGGAGACACATGAGTGCACAAGGTTCATAGAGATCACTGGAGACACAGTAGTGCACAAGGGTCATAGAGGTCACTGGAGACACAGTAGTGCACAAGGGTCATAGAGATCACTGGAGACACAGGAGTGCACAAGGTTCATAGAGATCACTGAAGACACAAGAGTGCACAAGGGTCATAGAGGTCACTGGAGACACATGAGTGCACAAGGGTCATAGAGATCACTGGAGACACAAGAGTGCACAAGGTTCATAGAGATCACTGGAGACACAGGAGTGCACAAGGGTCATAGAGATCACTGGAGACACAGGAGTGCACAAGGGTCATAGAGATCACTGGAGACACAGGAGTGCACAAGGGTCATAGAGATCACTGGAGACACATGAGTGCACAAGGGTCATAGAGATCACTGGAGACACAGGAGTACAAGAGGATCATAGAGATCACTGGAGACACAAGAGTGCACAAGGATCATAGAGATCACTGGAGACACATGAGTGCACAAGGTTCATAGAGATCACTGGAGACACAGTGGTGCACAAGGGTCATAGAGGTCACTGGAGACACAGTAGTGCACAAGGGTCATAGAGATCACTGGAGACACATGAGTGCACAAGGGTCATAGAGATCACTGGAGACACAGGAGTGCACAAGGTTCATAGAGATCACTGGAGACACAGGAGTGCACAAGGGTCATAGAGATCACTGGAGACACAGGAGTACAAGAGGATCATAGAGATCACTGGAGACACATGAGTGCACAAGGGTCATAGAGATTACTGGAGACACAGGAGTGCACAAGGGTCATAGAGATCACTGGAGACACAGGAGTACAAGAGGATCATAGAGATCACTGGAGACACATGAGTGCACAAGAGTCATAGAGATCACTGGAGACACAGTAGTGCACAAGGATCATAGAGATCACTGGAGACACAGGAGTGCACAAGGTTCATAGAGATCACTGGAGACACAAGAGTGCACAAGGGTCATAGAGATCACTGGAGACACAGGAGTGCACAAGGTTCATAGAGATCACTGGAGACACAGTAGTGCACAAGGGTCATAGAGATCACTGGAGACACAGGAGTGCACAAGGTTCATAGAGATCACTGGAGACACAGTAGTGCACAAGGGTCATAGAGATCACTGGAGACACATGAGTGCACAAGGGTCATAGAGATCACTGGAGACACAGGAGTGCACATGGATCATAGAGATCACTGGAGACACAGGAGTGCACAAGGGTCATAGAGATCACTGGAGACACAGGAGTGCACAAGGGTCATAGAGATCACTGGAGACACAGGAGTGCACAAGGGTCATAGAGATCACTGGAGACACATGAGTGCACAAGGGTCATAGAGATCACTGGAGACACAGGAGTGCACAAGGGTCATAGAGATCACTGGAGACACAGGAGTGCACAAGGGTCATAGAGATCACTGGAGACACAGGAGTACAAGAGGATCATAGAGATCACTGGAGACACATGAGTGCACAAGGGTCATAGAGATTACTGGAGACACAGGAGTGCACAAGGGTCATAGAGATCACTGGAGACACAGGAGTACAAGAGGATCATAGAGATCACTGGAGACACATGAGTGCACAAGAGTCATAGAGATCACTGGAGACACAGTAGTGCACAAGGATCATAGAGATCACTGGAGACACAGGAGTGCACAAGGTTCATAGAGATCACTGGAGACACAAGAGTGCACAAGGGTCATAGAGATCACTGGAGACACAGGAGTGCACAAGGTTCATAGAGATCACTGGAGACACAAGAGTGCACAAGGGTCATAGAGATCACTGGAGACACAGTAGTGCACAAGGTTCATAGAGATCACTGGAGACACAGTAGTGCACAAGGTTCATAGAGATCACTGGAGACACAGTAGTGCACAACTGTCATAGAGATCACTGGAGACACAGGAGTGCACAAGGGTCATAGAGATCACTGGAGACACAGGAGTGCACAAGGGTCATAGAGATCACTGGAGACACAGGAGTGCATACGGATCATAGAGATCACTGGAGACACAGGAGTGCACAAGGGTCATAGAGATCACTGGAGACACAGTAGTGCACAAGGGTCATAGAGGTCACTGGAGACACATGAGTGCACAAGGGTCATAGAGATCACTGGAGACACATGAGTGCACAAGGTTCATAGAGATCACTGGAGACACAGGAGTGCACAAGGTTCATAGAGATCACTGGAGACACAGTAGTGCACAAGGTTCATAGAGATCACTGGAGACACAGGAGTACACAAGGGTCATAGAGATCACTGGAGACACAAGAGTGCACAAGGGTCATAGAGATCACTGGAGACACAAGAGTGCACAAGGGTCATAGAGATCACTGGAGACACAGTAGTGCACAAGGTTCATAGAGATCACTGGAGACACAGTAGTGCACAAGGGTCATAGAGATCACTGGAGACACAAGAGTGCACAAGGGTCATAGAGATCACTGGAGACACAAGAGTGCACAAGGGTCATAGAGATCACTGGAGACACAGTAGTGCACAAGGTTCATAGAGATCACTGGAGACACAAGAGTGCACAAGGGTCATAGAGATCACTGGAGACACAGTAGTGCACAAGGGTCATAGAGATCACTGGAGACACAGGAGTGCACAAGGGTCATAGAGATCACTGGAGACACAGGAGTGCACAAGGGTCATAGAGATCACTGGAGACACAAGAGTGCACAAGGGTCATAGAGATCACTGGAGACACAGGAGTGCACAAGGGTCATAGAGATCACTGGAGACACAAGAGTGCACAAGGGTCATAGAGATCACTGGAGACACAGTAGTGCACAAGGGTCATAGAGATCACTGGAGACACAGGAGTGCACAAGGGTCATAGAGATCACTGGAGACACAGGAGTGCACAAGGGTCATAGAGATCACTGGAGACACAGGAGTGCACAAGGGTCATAGAGATCACTGGAGACACAGGAGTGCATACGGATCATAGAGATCACTGGAGACACAGGAGTGCACAAGGGTCATAGAGATCACTGGAGACACAGTAGTGCACAAGGGTCATAGAGGTCACTGGAGACACATGAGTGCACAAGGGTCATAGAGATCACTGGAGACACATGAGTGCACAAGGTTCATAGAGATCACTGGAGACACAGGAGTGCACAAGGTTCATAGAGATCACTGGAGACACAGTAGTGCACAAGGTTCATAGAGATCACTGGAGACACAGGAGTACACAAGGGTCATAGAGATCACTGGAGACACAAGAGTGCACAAGGGTCATAGAGATCACTGGAGACACAAGAGTGCACAAGGGTCATAGAGATCACTGGAGACACAGTAGTGCACAAGGTTCATAGAGATCACTGGAGACACAGTAGTGCACAAGGGTCATAGAGATCACTGGAGACACAAGAGTGCACAAGGGTCATAGAGATCACTGGAGACACAAGAGTGCACAAGGGTCATAGAGATCACTGGAGACACAGTAGTGCACAAGGTTCATAGAGATCACTGGAGACACAAGAGTGCACAAGGGTCATAGAGATCACTGGAGACACAGTAGTGCACAAGGGTCATAGAGATCACTGGAGACACAGGAGTGCACAAGGGTCATAGAGATCACTGGAGACACAGGAGTGCACAAGGGTCATAGAGATCACTGGAGACACAAGAGTGCACAAGGGTCATAGAGATCACTGGAGACACAGTAGTGCACAAGGGTCATAGAGATCACTGGACACACAGGAGTGCACAAGGGTCATAGAGATCACCAGAGACACAGGAGTGCACAAGGATCATAGAGAACACTGGAGACACAGGAGTTCACAAGGATCATAGAGATCACTGGAGACACAGGAGTGCACAAGGGTCATAGAGATCACTGGAGACACAGTAGTGCACATGGATCATAGAGATCACTGGAGACACATGAGTGCACAAGGTTCATAGAGATCACTGGAGACACAAGAGTGCACAAGGGTCATAGAGATCACTGGAGACACAGTAGTGCACAAGGGAGTGCACAAGGGTCATAGAGATCACTGGAGACACAGGAGTGCACGAGGATCATAGAGATCACTGCAGACACAGGAGTGCACGAGGATCATAAAGATCACTGGAGACACAGGAGTGCACAAGGGTCATAGAGATCACTGGAGACACAAGAGTGCACAAGGGTCATAGAGATCACTGGAGACACAGGAGTGCACAAGGGTCATAGAGATCACTGGAGACACAGGAGTACAAGAGGATCATAGAGATCACTGGAGACACATGAGTGCACAAGGTTCATAGAGATCACTGGAGACACAGGAGTGCACAAGGGTCATAGAGATCACTGGAGACACAGTAGTGCACAAGGTTCATAGAGATCACTGGAGACACAGGAGTGCACAAGGGTCATAGAGATCACTGGAGACACATGAGTGCACAAGGGTCATATAGATTACTGGAGACACAGGAGTGCACAAGGGTCATAGAGATCACTGGAGACACAGGAGTGCACAAGGGTCATAGAGATCACTGGAGACACATGAGTGCACAAGGTTCATAGAGATCACTGGAGACACAGGAGTGCATACGGATCATAGAGATCACTGGAGACACATGAGTGCACAAGGGTCATAGAGATCACTGGAGACACAGGAGTGCACAAGGGTCATAGAGATCACTGGAGACACATGAGTGCACAAGGGTCATAGAGATTACTGGAGACACAGGAGTGCACAAGGGTCATAGAGATCACTGGAGACACAGGAGTACAAGAGGATCATAGAGATCACTGGAGACACATGAGTGCACAAGGTTCATAGAGATCACTGGAGACACAGGAGTGCATACGGATCATAGAGATCACTGGAGACACATGAGTGCACAAGGGTCATAGAGATTACTGGAGACACAGGAGTGCATACGGATCATAGAGACTGGAGTCCCAGGATGACTCTGGGGGTCACTGGGTGGCACAGAAGCACACTGAGGTCACAAAGGTCACTGGAGACACAGGAGTGCATAAGGATCATAGAGATCACTGGAGACACAGGAGTGCATAAGGATCATAGAGATCACTGGAGACACAGGAGTACAAGAGGATCATAGAGATCACTGGAGACACAGGAGTGCACAAGGGTCATAGAGATCACTGGAGACACAGGAGTGCACAAGGGTCATAGAGATCACTGGAGACACAGGAGTACAAGAGGATCATAGAGATCACTGGAGACACATGAGTGCACAAGGGTCATAGAGATCACTGGAGACACAGTAGTGCACAAGGGTCATAGAGATCACCAGAGACACAGGAGTGCACAAGGATCATAGAGAACACTGGAGACACAGGAGTTCACAAGGATCATAGAGATCACTGGAGACACAGGAGTGCACAAGGGTCATAGAGATCACTGGAGACACAGTAGTGCACATGGATCATAGAGATCACTGGAGACACATGAGTGCACAAGGTTCATAGAGATCACTGGAGACACAAGAGTGCACAAGGGTCATAGAGATTACTGGAGACACAGTAGTGCCTAAGGATCATAGAGGTCACTGGAGACACAGTAGTGCACAAGGTTCATAGAGATCACTGGAGACACAGGAGTGCACAAGGGTCATAGAGATCACTGGAGACACAGGAGTGCACAAGGGTCATAGAGATCACTGGAGACACAGGAGTACAAGAGGATCATAGAGATCACTGGAGACACATGAGTGCACAAGGGTCATAGAGATCACTGGAGACACAGTAGTGCACAAGGTTCATAGAGATCACTGGAGACACAGGAGTGCACAAGGGTCATAGAGATCACTGGAGACACAGTAGTGCACAAGGTTCATAGAGATCACTGGAGACACAGGAGTGCACAAGGGTCATAGAGATCACTGGAGACACAGGAGTACAAGAGGATCATAGAGATCACTGGAGACACATGAGTGCACAAGGGTCATAGAGATCACTGGAGACACAGTATTGCACAAGGGTCATAGAGATCACTGGAGACACAGGAGTGCACAAGGGTCATAGAGATCACTGAAGACACATGAGTGCACAAGGGTCATAGAGATTACTGGAGACACAGGAGTGCACAAGGGTCATAGAGATCACTGGAGACACAGGAGTACAAGAGGATCATAGAGATCACTGGAGACACATGAGTGCACAAGGTTCATAGAGATCACTGGAGACACAGGAGTGCATACGGATCATAGAGATCACTGGAGACACATGAGTGCACAAGGGTCATAGAGATTACTGGAGACACAGTAGTGCACAAGGGTCATAGAGATCACTGGAGACACAGGAGTACAAGAGGATCATAGAGATCACTGGAGACACAGTAGTGCACAAGGGTCATAGAGATCACTGGAGACACAGGAGTACAAGAGGATCATAGAGACTGGAGTCCCAGGATGACTCTGGGGGTCACTGGGTGGCACAGAAGCACACTGAGGTCACAAAGGTCACTGGAGACACAGGAGTGCATAAGGATCATAGAGATCACTGGAGACACAGGAGTACAAGAGGATCATAGAGATCACTGGAGACACAGGAGTGCACAAGGGTCATAGAGATCACTGGAGACACAGGAGTGCATAAGGATCATAGAGATCACTGGAGACACAGGAGTACAAGAGGATCATAGAGATCACTGGAGACACAGGAGTGCGCAAGGGCCATAGAGATCACTGGAGACACAGGAGTACAAGAGGATCATAGAGATCACTGGAGACACATGAGTGCACAAGGGTCATAGAGATCACTGGAGACACAGTAGTGCACAAGGGTCATAGAGATCACTGGAGACACAGGAGTACACAAGGGTCATAGAGATCACTGGAGACACAGTAGTGCACAAGGGTCATAGAGATCACCAGAGACACAGGAGTGCACAAGGATCATAGAGAACACTGGAGACACAGGAGTTCACAAGGATCATAGA
Source organism: Rana kukunoris (assembly GCA_029574335.1). Classification (NCBI taxonomy): domain Eukaryota; kingdom Metazoa; phylum Chordata; class Amphibia; order Anura; family Ranidae; genus Rana; species Rana kukunoris. The sequence continues at coordinate 24,774,467 of CM056056.1, read as the reverse complement.
GATCACTGGAGACACAGGAGTGCACAAGGGTCATAGAGATCACTGGAGACACAGTAGTGCACATGGATCATAGAGATCACTGGAGACACATGAGTGCACAAGGTTCATAGAGATCACTGGAGACAAAAGAGTGCACAAGGGTCATAGAGATCACTGGAGACACAGTAGTGCACAAGGGAGTGCACAAGGGTCATAGAGATCACTGGAGACACAGGAGTGCACGAGTATCATAGAGATCACCGGAGGCACAGGAGTGCACAAGGGTCATAGAGATCACTGGAGATACAGGAGCACTGTAGTCACTGGACTGCATAGCCAGTGCCAGGACAAAGGGTTGGCAGGAGGGGAAGCTGCCGTACGCACTGTGGTACCATGTGAGGTGGGGGGACACCCCAAGGAGATTGGGGGGGACTTTTTTGGGGGGGGGGGAAAGGCATGTGGGGAGATAGTGAATTTGAGCTGGGAGGCGGGAGATGGTGGGCAAAGATTTGTGCTGGGAGGGGAGATTTTGTCAGGGGGCCAGATTTGGAGGATGGGGTCACTGGATGCATAGAATCACTGGGGTCACTGGAGAAACAGGGGTCACTGAGGCACAAAATCACTTGGATCACTGGAGACATTGGGGTCACTGGAGTGCACTGGAATACTGCGGTCACTGGAGAGCAGAGGGATCATCAATTGCTGCCAGTGTGCCTATCAATTGCCGATACTGTGCCCCATCACATACTGCCAGTGTGCATCCCCCGCCCAGAACTTACCTGTCTCGGATCACGGCGCTGTCCTCCACGCTCCGAGTCCTCGGTGTCTTCTCCCGTCATCTTCCGATCCTCTGCTATGAGTGGACGCCTGATAGGCATGCAATCACAGCGCCTGTCACTTCAGCAAATCAGGTGACAGGTAACCAGACCCGAGCACCTGATTGGCTTAGAGGTGGCTCTAATCAGGAGCTTCCAAAAAAAATGCATGAATCTATCTATGGTGATGACAGGGGTGACAGGAGAGAGGGGTCGGTGCTCCTGCGGCTTTTACACACCGTCACTGTTTTCAAGTATACACAGGGATTGAGGCACTTAGGTGTGCTATTGAGGCATAACTCTAAGGCCTCGTACACACGATCAAATCTGTCTGCTGGAAACGGTCTGCTAGACCGTCCCAGCAGACAGATTCGATCGTGTGTACGGCCGAGCCGACGGATTTGGCCACCCGACAGATTTCAAAGCATGCTTTGAAATCTATCGGGTGGGAATCCATCCGCCCGACATGTCTGCTGGTTAGTACACTTACCAGCAGACATGTCGTCTCACACCGCCGCCGAATGGATTCGGCGCATGCGCGGAAGTGTTTTACTTCCTGGTGCGGTGACGTGGCGGCGTCAACGTCACCGCCACGTCACCGACACGTCAGCGCGCCGTCTGCTGGCGGGGATTTTGGTTTGCTCGTGTGTACATGCGAGCAAACCAAAATCCTATCAGACAGATTTGTTCAAATCGGTCGGTCTGACCGATTTAAACAAATAGATTGCCTCGTGTGTACGAGGCCTAAGGCCGCGTACACACGATCAAATCTATCTGCTGCAAACGGCCGGCCCGACCGTCCCAGCTGACAGATTCGATCGTGTGTACGGGCGGACAGACAGATTTGCCCACCGAAAGATTTGAAAGCATGCTTTCAAATCTGTCGGCTGGGAACCCGTCCACCCGACATGTCTGCTGGTTAGTACGCTAACCAGCAGACATGTCTTCTCGCACATGCGTCGAATGGTTTCGACGCATGTGCGGAAGTGTTTTACTTCCTGGTGCGGTGACGTGGCAGCGTCAACGTCACCGCCACGTCAGCGCGCCGTCTGCCGGCGGGGATTTTGGTTTGATCATGTGTACACGATCAAACCAATATGTCCCCAGCAGACAGATTTGTTCAAATCGGTCTGTCCGACTGATTTGAACAAATGTGTCTGCTCGTGTGAATGGGGCCTATCTCTTAGGTAGAGTTATGCCGGCGCATCAGTGATACTCTGACTTTGCGCTGGCGTATCTGTTTTCTGTATTCAGAAAACAAGATACGCCGGTTTGGAGGAAAGATCCGACAGGCGTAATTGTATTACGCCGTCAGATCTTAATACGCCAATTCCCGAACATACGCCCGCCCAACGCAGTGAGTTTACGCCGTTTCCGTAAGGGGTTTCCCGGCGTAAAGTCAAAGCACCAAAAAGATGGCGCATCCTATGTTAAGTATGGATGTCGTGACCGCGGGAAATTTGAAAATGTTTACGTACTTTGCGTAACTCGTCCGTCAATGGGGATTTACGCCGATTACATTAACGTCGAAAACACCGTCATAATTCGGAGCATGCGCACTGGGATTTTTCAATAGTCGACGCATGCGCAGTACGTTCGGCGCGGGGACGCGCATAATTTAAATAGCATACGCCCCCTACCCGCCCAATTTGAATTAGGCTGCCCAATTTACGCCGCCGCAACTGAACACGCAAGTGCTTTGTAAATACAGCACTTGCGGGTAAAGTTATGCCGCCGCAAAGAACCACTCGCCATCCTGAATCTGGCCCTATGTGCCTCATTTAAAGTCCCAAAACCTCCCCTCCTCTTTAAGCTTTGACAACAAAACCTGGAGGCCGATTGGTTTCTATGCAGAGCTGTATTGAACTTTCTTTATCGTACATCACGGGACACAGAGCGCATAGTCATTACATATGGGTTATATGGGTACCTTCAGGTGTGGACACTGGTGTAATCAACTTCACAGGAAGTTCCTCCCTATATAACCCCCTCCCACTGAGAGTGCTTTAGTTTTTTCGCCAGTGTCTTAGGTGTTGGTCACGTCTAGCTGTCCCTCGGAGGTCTCGGGACCCAGGATAGCTAGCCGGATCCGTCCAAAGTGCTTCAAAGCCAAGGAGTACGGTACCCGGGCCCTGCCTGCGTGGGGTGTTGCCTATAATGCCTCTCCTTGGAGGGCTGGATTCTGGGCTCCAGTGCCTTGGTCTCTCCCAGGACTAAACGCTACTGATGCCAGGATGCTATATAGGTCCAGGGGTGTGGGTTCCTTAACACAGGACCCCGGTCCCTGAAGGTCCGAGACAATACCCACGGAGATGGGGGAAGATTGGGCCTCATGCAGTTTGCAATACCCTGCGGCGTGGAGCAGGTAAGAGGGAACCTGCGGGACTTGGTTCGACAGTAGGTATCCCCCTGGGGGTTCTGGGTTGGCTAATGGTATGCTTGTGCATCAGCCACTATCTCCACTATGTCTGTGTGGGCAGGATGGGATACTAATGTTTACCCAGATAACATGTAGATATATGTATACTTGTGTAAGATATATATTTGCTACTCACCCCAGGTCTGCCTGTTAGCATTGATACTGCAACCCCACATGTTTTAAAGAGGAAATTGCTGGTGAAAACTCCTGTTTCTTAGGAAGCCCATGGGGACAGCTTCCTCTCTCTGTGCACTACAATAAGATTAGTGCTTACCTGGTGTCTGTTGGTGCTGCCTGGCGCTGGTCCATGTTTTTTCCTCTGCTCTGCTTCCTCCATGTTGTTTTCAGCGTGGGGGGGTGCGCGCGCGTGTGCGCGCCGCCTTTTATAGCGTTGGGGGGGGGGCGGGCCAGCAGCGTCAGGGTCTGTTTAAAAGTAAAACTTTTTCTCTGGCTGGTCTTTCCCTCCTGGAGGCAGAGGAAGAAGGACACAGAGCGCGCAGCTGGGTCTTTGGGCCACAGTGACACCCAGTGGCGGTTTGTGGATCTTCAGGTCTAGGACTTAGTTCCACTATTGACCAGAAAAAAAAAAAAAGAAAAAGAGTTTTTTTGCTTAAAGGGACTCAGCCTTAGATCCAGCAGTATCTGAGTCAACCTTGGACTCCGGCTAACGGGCATTGGTGTTGCAATACTCACAGGTTTTCCTCAGTATTGCCACCTCCCAGGCGTGGAAAAAAAAAAAAAAAAAATATATATATATACAAAAATTCTCATTTTCCTCAGCCTGTTCTCATATTAATTACTCCTAGCTACAACAGTCAGGTGTTGGCTAGAGGGGTGACTCAAGGTTGTGCAATGGCTCCAAAGGCATCAGGACCAGCCAAGGCTGCAAAAGGTGCCAAGAAACAAAAGGGGTCTCCATCGGGGTCAGAGGATTTGGGCCAGGCTTCAACGGCCCCACCCTCACCAGTTAGACCACCGAGTAGCATAGTACAAGAGCCATTGGGGGTGCTGGGGGCAGAGGCGGTCCCCGATCCACCCATTCCCGTTTACGTAACGGAAGAAATGCTAGCGACCACCCTGGGTGGGCTAGAGAAAAGGTTAACTGCTTTGTTTGCCCGCCCTTTGCCAAGTAGCAAACGGGCTAGATCCCCCTCACCTAGTTTGGTGTTTTCAGATGCGGAGGTCTCCTCTTCGGAGGAACGGGACCCACAAGGGGATCAAGCAGACCCAAGTCCCGAAGGTTCAGACATGGAGGGTTCCACTGTAGATGAATATTTTCGGCCTCTCAAGCGGAGAGCCTGTGGATCCAGTCTTTGACCGATATGGTTCGCACTGCTTTTAAACTTCCAGTGCCAGAACTAGTAGCCCCTGTGGTATCCTCATTGGGTTCTTTAAAGGCTCCATTAACTTGTGTGTCTTTTCCGATTCACCCCCTTCTGCGGAGCGTGATTTACCAGGATTGGGCTCGACCTGATAGGATCTTTATCCATCCTAAGAGGTTCTCTATTCTCTATCCTATGGAAGAGGAATTTTTAAAGAAATGGGCACTCCCCACAGGGGACGCGGCCATTTCCTGCGTGAATAAATCCCTGACCTGTCCGGTTGAAAATGTCCAGTTGTTCAAGGATCCGGTCGACAAAAAATTAGAGACCCTACTGAAGGCTTCTTTCACCACAGTAGGTGCCATGGTTCAGCCAGTGGTGGCAGCCATTGGCGTTTGTCAGGCCTTAAAGGATCAGGCAAAACAGATATTAAAGGACATGCCGGCTCAGCAAACTCGTGAATTAGCAGATTTCCCTTGTGCTCTCTGCTTTGCAGTAGATGCTATTAAGGACTCCATCCAACAGGCATCCCGGTTATCTCTGCTGGTGGTTCACATGCGTCGTCTTTCGTGGCTAAAGAACTGGTCAGCAGAGGCACCCTGCAAAAAGCTTTTAGCAGGGTTTCCCTTTCATGGGGGAAGACTATTCGGTGAAGACCTAGATAAAGATATCCAAACCATATCAAGTGGTAAAAGTTCTTCCTTACCGGTCAAGGAAAGACCGCGTGGGCCCACGTTTAAACGACAGGCCTTTCCAGGCTCGGCCCCTTCGACTTCCCGTCAGTATCGACGGCCTCCCGGGCGTTCAGCAGTTAATAGCCGCCCACAGGGACAAGCCGCGGCAAACAAGAGGCCCTGGTCTCGCAAGCCGGCTAAACCAGTCATCAAGTCAGATTCATGAAGGGGCGCCCCCACTCTCTTGGGTGGGGGGAAGACTTCAGTTTTTCTCCGAAGTCTGGAAGGCCAGAATTCCCGACTCTTGGGTTCGGTCCGTGGTAGCCACAGGCTACAAACTAGAGTTTCGAGAAATCCCCCCTCCTCATTTTCAGGGGTCAAGTCTTCCAAGCGACCCGTTAAAGAGGGCCTCTCTCGTAAAGGCGTTGGATCGCCTCTTGCTCCAAGGAGTAATTGTAGTACCAACCCAAGAAAGGGGTCTGGGATTCTACTCCAACCTTTTTATTATACCAAAACCCAATGGCGACGTCAGGCCTATCCTAGACCTCAAACGACTAAATCGCTTTCTAAAGATTCAGACCTTTCGTATGGATTCCATACGTTCAGTGACAGCCAGCCTGCATCAAGGCGACTTTCTAGCATCTATAGACATAAAGGATGCATATCTGCATGTGCCGATCTACCCAGCACATCACAGGTTTCTTCGTTTTTATGATAGATCAAAGTCATTTCCAGTTCGTAGCCCTCCCTTTCGGGTTGGCAACAGCTCCGCGGGTATTCACAAAGGTGTTAGCCCCGGTGCTAGCCGTCCTAAGGACAGAAGGCATTTTGGTCCTGGCATACCTGGACGATCTCCTGGTTATCGACAGATCAGCTTCCAACCTCAATCATGCAGTAGTCCGCACAGTTCGGCATCTACAAGAATTCGGGTGGGTTGTGAACCAAGGAAAATCGAGGTTGCAACCCACAAGACAGTTGGAATATCTAGGCCTTCGGTGAGATACAGAATGCCAGAGGATATTTTTACCTCAAGAAAAGATCAGGTCATTGACTCAAACAATTCAAATAGTCCTAGGCAAAAAGAGGCCGACTATTCGCCTATGCATGCGACTGCTGGAAAAGATGGTAGCCGCCTTCGAAGCAGTGCCCTATGCCCAGATCCATACCAGAGTTCTCCAGGCAGCTATTCTCTCTGCTTGGAACAGGTCCATACAGGCATTAGACCGTCCATTAGGTCTTTCCCCAGGAGTCAGGCGCAGCCTGTACTGGTGGCTGGTCCCTCAAAAATTGTCAAAAGGGAAAACCTTTTGCCCCATCACGTGGAAAATAGTAACCACAGATGCCAGCCTAACAGGTTGGGGGGCAATCTTAGGAAAACGGACCCAGCAGGGACAGTGGTCAGAGGCAGAAAGTCTGCTTCCCATCAATGTCCTAGAGATCAGAGCTGCTCGGTTGGCCCTGGTCGCCTGGACTCTCCCCCTGCAGGGTCTGCCAGTAAGGATACAGTCCGACAATGCCACAGCGGTGGCATACATAAACCACCAGGGGGGCACAAGGAGCCTAGCGGCTCAAAGGGAAGTAAACCTTATTTTCTCATGGCCCGAAGCCCATGTACCCTGCATCTCAGCAGTGTTCATCCCAGGGATAGACAATTCTCAAGCAGATTTTTTGAGTCGTCAACAGTTACTCCCGGGAGAGTGGTCTCTTCACCCCCAGGTATTCCAAGAGATTTGCCAAAGATTCGGAGTTCCCGATGTGGACATCATGGCAACAAGATTCAACAAGAAATTGGACAAATTCGTATCCCGAGCCAGGGACCCCTCGGCCTACGGGACCGATGCGTTGGTTTGCCCCTGGCACCAGTTTTCTCTCCTGAATGCGTTCCCTCCACTACAGATGATTCCCCGCCTTCTACGAAGGATCAGGGTGGAGCGCAGGCCGGTGATCCTGGTGGCCCCAGCCTGGCCCAGAAGGGCTTGGTACGCACTCATCGTGAGGATGTCAGTAGGGGCACCGTGGCCACTCCCCCTGCGCCCAGATCTGCTGTCTCAGGGCCCGATCTACCACCCTGCTTCACAGCAGCTAAATTTGATGGCTTGGCGGCTGAATCCCTAATTCTTAAGGGCAGAGGCCTCTCAGCCCAGGTCATATCTACGTTAATTCAGGCTAGAAAGCCAGTCTCTAGAAATATCTATTACAGAGTCTGGAGGACCTATGTGGAGTGGTGCGAGTCTCAAGGAGGGCATCCTCGCAAGTTTTTTATTGACAGGATCTTGCGATTCCTCCAGGTTGGCGTTGACAAGGGGTTGGCTCTTAGTACTCTAAAGGGGCAGGTGTCTGCCTTATCGATATGGTTTCAAAGGCCTTTGGCCACGCATTCGCTTGTGAAAACCTTCTTGCAGGGGGTCTTGCATGTGAATCCCCCTATTAGAGCTCCCCTCGGCCCCTGGAATTTAAATCTGGTCTTGTCAGCTTTACAAAAGCAGCCGTTTGAACCTCTGACAGAAATCCCTCTTGTGCTGCTAACCCGAAAGTTGGTTTTCTTGGTGGCTATGGCTTCGGCCAGAAGGGTCTCCGAGCTGGCAGCCTTGTCTTGCAGGGAACCGTACCTGATTCTGCATAAGGACAGAGTGGTTCTGCGGCCTCAACCTTCTTTCCTTCCTAAGGTCATATCCAGTTTTCACTTGAATCAGGACCTAGTCCTACCATCCTTCTTTCCTACTCCCCAGTCCAGAGAGGAAAGACTGCTTCATACTTTGGACGTGGTTCGAGCCATGAGGGTTTATCTCAAGGCTACAGAGAAGATTCGGAAAACAGATGTGCTTTTCGTTCTTCCGGATGGCCCCAAGAAGGGTCAGCCGGCTGCCAAGTCTTCCTTGGCTAGGTGGATTAAGCAGCTGATTTTTCAGGCCTATGGTCTGAAGCGCGTTCCACCTCCCTTATCAGTTAAAGCCCATTCTACGAGGGCCATGAGTGCCTCTTGGGCGGCACACCATCAGATCTCTATGGCACAGGTTTGCAAAGCGGCAACCTGGTCTTCCGTACATACGTTTACTAAATTTTATAAGTTGGACGTTGCAAAGGGTACGGATGCAGCATTTGGGCAGGCGGTCCTACGGGCAGCAGTATAGAATCCTCTGGCCCGGTTCACGCCCCCTTTTTTCTGTTGGTGGAGCTATTTTACCTCCTGATAATGTTTTTGTTTGGCTATTTGTGGCCTTACGGTCTCCCTCCCTTCATGGAGCATTGCTTTGGGACATCCCAAGTGTAATGGCTATGCGCTCTGTGTCCCGTGATGTACGATAAAGAAAAAAGGATTTTTAATAACAGCTTACCTGTAAAATCCTTTTCTTGAAGTACATCACGGGACACAGAGCTCCCACCCCTCTTTTGGGGAACATTGTGTAACCTCGGAGAAATTGCTTGCTACAAAACTAAAGCACTCTCAGTGGGAGGGGGTTATATAGGGAGGAACTTCCTGTGAAGTTGATTACACCAGTGTCCACACCTGAAGGTACCCATATAACCCATATGTAATGACTATGCGCTCTGTGTCCCGTGATGTACTTCAAGAAAAGGATTTTACAGGTAAGCTGTTATTAAAAATCCTTTTTTGCACTCTCCAGTTTTAGTAAATCAGCCCCAGCATTTTTACCTATGCTAGAAAATTCCCTTCTCCACTGTTCCCGTTATAAATCATGGCTTACAATAGCTTTATGGTCATGTATAGTCACTTGCAAAGTTTTAAATGAGACAGATGAGTTTTGTTTTTAATGTACAGAATGCATAAAATAAGGTTTTCCTGTATTTCTGTCCTGAAATATAAAATTAGCAGAGAAATAAAGCCGACAAATAGGCAAAATTGAGGTTTCTCATGAAACCAAGGTACAGATTTCGACCTTCACAAACCGGCCTCGCTACGTCTTATTCAGATCTCAGATGTGGAGAGATGACGTGTCTCAATTCATTTTGTTTTCATCCCACTCACCATCCACAGCATTCTCCACGTATACATAATGACACCTTTGGTGGCTGAATACAATCAGACGAGGCGAATGGCCGCACACCTATAATTAGCTTTCCAAAGAACAAACTGGAGACGAAACAAGACTGGAATCAATGTGCAGCTTAATGCCGGGTGAGTGTTCCTTCTCCGAGAAGGAGCTTTCATTTCGCAGATCAATATGGAGGACGGTACCAGGCGCAGGAAGTCCATCTCAGCAAAGAGACTCGTCTTTCAAATCATCATCTTCATACGATTCCGGCTCTTCTTTCAGCCTAAATGGCAGCACATAAAAGTTTATGAATGTGTGATGGGTGAAATAATGGGGTTCGCTAACACAGGAAAGATTGTTTACTATGAGTGAATTGTTCCTCATTATACAGTAAACACAATCGGCAACGTTCATAAGCCCTGAACATGGCGGGAATAATGGCGCATACACACTCTCGGTTAAACTGATGAGAATGGTCTGATGGACTGTTTTCATTGGTCAAAACTAATCGTGTGTGGTCGCCATCGATTAAAAAAAAAAGCCAACATGTTTTAAATTTAACCGATGGATTCCTAACCAATAGAAAAAAAAACGATCGTTAGTAGGCACGACCATCGGTTAAAAATCCACGCATGCTCACAATCAAGTAGACGCATGCTTGAAAGCATTTTCAGCACGCCGTTGTGTTTTACGTCACCGCGTTCTGACACAATCGTTTTTTTAATCGATGGTGTGTAGGCGTGACAAACTATCAGTCAGCTTCATCGGTTAACCGATGAAAACGGACCATCAGACCGTTCTCGTTGGATGGACTGATCGTGTGTACGCGGCATAACAGTAATGCCTCGTACACACGATCGGAATGTTCTCTTTTTTTTCAGTCTGTATGGAACTCCGACGGAGAAAAAAACACGCATGCTCAGAAACAATTTGACGCATGCTCGGAAACAATTTGACGCATGCTCGGAAGCATTGAACTTAATTTTTCTAGGCTTGATAGTGTTATACGTCAACGCGTTTTTGACAGTCGGAATTTGGTGTGTCCGTGTGTATGCAAGTCAGCTTGAACGGAATTCCGTTCGAAAAACCCGTCTGAGGGCCAGATTCCCGTAGAATTGCCGCTGGCGTATCGTAAGCCATTTACACTACGCCGCCGCAATTTAACAGAGCAAGTGCCGTATTCCCAAAGCACTTGCTCCGTAAGTTGCGGCGGTGTAGTGTAAATGGCACGGCGTACGGCCGCGTAATTCAAAGTGGGCGGCTTGTATTTAAAGTAAGTGCGCCCCCGCATCGATCGAACTGCGCATGCGCCGGCCTCAAAAATAGCCTAGTGCGCATGCTCCAGCTCACGTCGGAAAAAGTGAATGAAACCGACGTGAGCGTCGTTTACGTAAATCCCTATTCGCGAACGACTTAGTAAAACAACGTAACCGACGGAAAAAGACGACGCTGACCCGACGCCATACTTAACATGGCAACGACGGAACTTCGTAAGTTTACCCCTCATATAGCAGGGGTAACCTTACGCGTACGGAAACGACGTAAATGACAAGGGGGCGGCGTAAAAACGTTTGAGAATCATCGGATTAGTCTCATTTGCATAGGCAAATGAGAAATCATCGTAAAGGCCACCTAGCGGCCAGCGATGTCATTACATCTACGATCCGACAGTGTAATGGTTTTACACATGTCGGATCTTCAATGTATCTATGCGTAAGTGATTCTAGGAATCACACGCATAGATACCCAGTAAAAAAACAGAGATACGACGGTGTTTCCTACGAAACGCCGGCGTATCTCTTTTGAGAATCTGGCCCTGAGTTTTTTTTCCAACGAAAACTCCGATCGTGTGTGCAGGGCATAAGATGGTTAAATCTGGGAGGAACACACCAAGAGACAATGCCAGGCAGTACACCAACTCTTCATTAGGGAGTAGGGATGAGCTGACTTTGTATTTGATCTTAGTCCAATTTGCCCGAGGTAGGCGGTCACATGATCACACCCCCACTGGCCCATTGGGCTTCGGATGGCATTCCCTGCCCATCAGCTGAATGTAACAAACGAGAAGGATGCCTGTAGCATCGTTGGTCTAATATGGTCACATGGTCATAGCAGGACAATTACCGTATGTGAAAAGTTTCCTCCCCACAGTTCATTGGGACAACTCAGTAGACATGTGCAGAACGAAAAAACGTGTTTTGTTTCAATTCACTATTTACATAAATTCATTTAGCTAAATTTGTTTAAGACGTTTAACTCGTTTTTGGAATTCCTTTTTTTCTATTCTAATCGATTTAAGTGAAGGTTTCAAAAAAAGGTTTCAAAATAAGTTTTCGTATTCTAAGTTTTCGAATTCGAAACATTTTTGATTTTTCATTTTCAATTTCCAAAGTGAATAAAATATAAAAGTTAAAGAAATAGAATAGAAACAAATAGAATATAATTAGGGCTGTGCAAATTAAATTTTAATTAATCGATTAATCTTTAATTTTTTTGATCGATTAAAATTCTTTTGATTGGTACTCACCTCTCCACCGGCTTCTGGGCCTTCAGGGAGTTCCGTCGGAGATCCGGTAACGTCACGGACACTGGCGGGGCTTGGCGTGTCCATCTGAAGGGCTCCTTTGCTGTGCCTTCATATCTGCATGCCGGCGGGACCTTACTATCTGCCACACGCAAGGGTTGTTACACTTCCCTCTATACCTTCCCTCTATCAACCTGGGATTCTACAGCCATCCACTGGGAGTTGTGATGGTTCCCTTCACGGGACATCTACATGCCGACAGACTGATGTTAACCCCTCCTCATCTGGATTCAGCAGTGGTATCATTTTCATACCAGTATCATACTTAGCTACATGTTTTTATGACTACTTTTGCTACCGTTTGGTATTACTCGCACCATTTTTACAGTTTATGTAGCTACATCGATTTTATCTTCAGTGCAATATTTATTTGGTTACCTACTTGAAGACTATAAAAGCTTTAATGCTATTCCCATCGAGCGCTGCCTTGTGTGTTTTTTGTATCCTGCTATCCATTTTTCCAGTGGTTGGTAGCTGCACTGGGAATCAGCTAAAAGTAGTTGGATCTGTATGTGCGTTATAATTAATCTAAATTAGTCGATTAAAAAAAAGAACGATTAATCGAACACAAACATTTTGATCAGTAACAGCCCTAAATATAATAGAACAGAAAATAAAAGAATAGAAAACAATAGAGTAATACAAAAAAATGGAATAGGGAATGAAACAACAGAATAGAATAAAATAAAAAAAGAATAGAATAAAATATAAAGAATATAACTATCTCCTGAAATTTGAATAGAAAATAATAGACTACAAAAGAATAGAAAAAAAAACAATAGAATGGAATATAATACTCAAAATTCAAATAGAATCAACTTGATTAGAACACAATAGAAAATAACAGAATATAACCTTCTTCCTAATCTATTATGTTCTATTCTTTTCAAATTTGAATTGATTCTATATCCTGTTCTTCTGTCTGTAACTCCACACAGTAATGCAAGGCTTTCTCCCTGTGGAGTGTCGTGCTCGCCCCCTTCCTTGAACTACAGGAGGGTCAGGACGCTCTCTACGTTGCAGATAGAGAAAGGAGCTGTGTTTTAGTGGGCGTCCTGACTCTACTGTAGTCCAAGGGAGGGGGCGAGCACGACACTCCACACAGAAAGCTTTGCATTATGGTGTGGAGTTACAGACAGAAGAACAGGAAGTGAGGATTTCTCAGGAGAAATAAGGACATTTAAAAGCAAAATGGAAGGATGAGGTAAGTGAAGGGGGACTGCACTAAGGTAAAGGAAGCTATTTAGGGGAAAAAAATTGTACCTTTACAACCCCTTTTAAGAACAATATCAAATACAGTGGTTATAGTATAACAATGAATGAGTTTTCTTTGTAGAAATTAGGACCGACGCGTTTCGGAATCTTGTCCTTTCATCGGGGGCATTTCTTTAAGGAGAAAACAATGTACATCTATAACACAGAACCAGAATATCACTGAGAACATGAATACGGAGACAAGAAATGAGCATTATTGAGAATGGAGAAGGGGGCGCTTCTCTACAAATAACCATACAAGAAACAGGAAGTGGGCTGTATAAGGTAATTTACTGAAATATTTTACTGTCCAAAGTTAAAACAACAAGGGCAGAAGATTTATTAGATGGAAAGATGAAAAAATACTGAAGGTCCGCTTTAACTACTAGGTGGCTTGTAGTGTATGTTACATTTTTTAGTGAAAGTGGATTTTTTCTGTACAATATTGCCCCCAGCTACTTTGATTATTTTGATTATTTTGACCCTACGATTTTCTACGGTGACACGATGTTGCCGGTTTCCGTTATAGGCAGAACAAATCCATTCAGTTATTTCTTGAATGGCTGCGGCTCCTTTGGGGTAAATAAGAAATGAAATATTTTACACATGGCATACAAAGATATTAGAGCGGCCTTATAGGGAAGAGATAAAGCCAAAGCCTCAGATCTCGTGACACCCCGGAGCTTAGCTGGTACGATACAAAAAAAAGAAAAAAGAAAAAGAAACCTGCAAGCAGATTGATATTATAGAAACTCGTTTGCCATGAAATATTCCGTTCAAAAGATTAATATTTTTTCTGCTTCTAAAACTTAACACAAAATTAAATTGCAAATATTCCTCAAAACCGCTGGAACTGGCCTTAAGGCGCTCCATGGCTAATATAAAACATTGGTTCAGCTCTGTTGGGCCTGGTTCCTGATATGGTTTATACGCCTTTCACTCTTTCATCACCACAATGGCGATTCGTTCTTGGGATCGGAATACCGATCCTCATCTCTATGGGGGGGGGGGGGGATAAACAAATTCCTGGTTACAGGAATTTCAGATGTTCATGCCCCAACTCTACTTCATGTCCACATCCGTCTGAAGAGACTCAAGCTTCGAAAACGACCCGCCCTCCCCTGGCCGCGAGTCGTTCTCAGACTGGGGACAAAATGATTTAAGCCAAATGTCAAGCGCACGCGGCGGCTCGTTTTTTAAAAATGGACTCGCTTTGATTAAAATGTAAATATTACAATTAAATAGAGAGCGGGCAGGAAAATAGCGGGCGGCCTTCTCTTGCGCAAACAGAGGAAAGTGAAAGTCATTTCTCAGAGTTGGAAGTAAATGGAAGTTGTCACGGAGTGAGTCCGGGAGACGGATTTGCTGAGATAATAATGAGCTGACGGAGAATTGACTTGGAAATGCTCGGAGCTGAAATCCAGCTGGTGACACACGGGAGCCGGAGATCCACTGACAAATTGAATATTATGTAAAATGATATGCACTAAAGACCGCGCGGGGCACCGCAACTCTGCAAAACTCTGGGGTAATCCAAAATAAATTATATTGAATTATGAAGAGCTCTATCAGAGGATATAAAATGTCTGTCGCTGCGCCATGACAAATTTAGAACTAACTTGGTTTTGGAAGTTCAGGTAACAGAATAAAGTGCAAGGTGAAACGTGAGACTTTGTAGGAAGGACAGCGGGCAATGCAAAGGGCACAAAGGGAAGTGTCAGCACCGGGGTCAAGCTTGGAGGAACGATGTGCTACAAATCAAACCTGAATCTTTATGTTAATCTACAGTCAGGTCTTCCTGCTGTGTCCATGACCCCACTGTGAAGATTGAGCCTCTCTTCTTGTCCTGGTAAATGAGGAAAATATCACTGTAACGGCACCCCAAATGGGACAGAGGTTAAAGCTATTTAGGATATTCCATTCCCGAAGCAGCTAACGACACTTCACAATCCGGCGAACACGACCCATAGGAATTCCCTCATTAACAAGACACACAGCTCTGTTTGAGGTTCAACAGGAATGACCTTTCATTGAGAAATACAGCTCTTATCTACACTTTAGGATACTACAGTAACCAAATGAACAATCATCCAACTCCACCCACAACATCACGCAATGTTTACCTAATGAGCCCCAATACACATCCTCCTCAATACATCTTTTAACAGACATCCTGACTCCTGTCCTAATTTACATGAGCTAATTAACTACAGCTGATGACTCATACACCTGACCTTTTAGGCTGTCTGTTAACTTACAATACACATTATCATCAATAGACCTTCACACAATACAGGGTCAATTGGCACAAGCCACAATGAAAGATCCTTAGAAGTTAGTCTGGATTCAATTTACATTACACAGGCAGCCAGGTAGCTGGAGGTGATGACATCTTTCAATCTTTCAATTGACCTCTTTCAATTAACCTGTTGGGTTCAGAATCAACAACTAGTAATAGTTCTTTACAGATATCCTGGAATATATTGTGAATTACAGACCCATGTTAAAGCAATCAAAGATATATTTTGAATGTCCATTATTTTCTGGCTCATACTTTGTAAGAGCTTCTGGGTCCCACAGGCTCTCCCGTTACACTCACTAATGGAGACACAGCAGCAATAATAACACTATCCTGGAGTTGGAGGGGCCACTGTCTGATAGACAATAGATTAGAGCAGATAGATTTTGCGTTTTTATTTCCACAGGTTGCAGGAGCTATTGTGTTCTCCTGTTGGGGGTGGGGCAGGGGTGGTCAGCTGTCCATGTCGGGAGAACACAGTGATTACAGCTATGGCCGCCGGCAATAATCTTGTGCTGAAAATTTGACATGCTGGTTGTACCTAAGTCAATCGGTGAATCAATTTGGGTACAATTAGTCTTCTTATAGATACACTACATTACCAAAAGTATTGGGACGCCGGCCTTTACGCACACATGAACTTTAACCACTTCCATACCAGGCACTTACGCACCTTCCCGCCCAAGCCAATTTTCAGCTTTCAGCGCTGTCGCACTTTGAATGACAATTGCGCGGTCATGCTACACTGTACCCAAACAAAATTGGCGTCCTTTTTTCCCCACAAATAGAGCTTTCTTTTGGTGGTATTTGATCACCTCTGCGGTTTTTATTTTTTGCACAACAACTAATAAAAAACTGAAAATTTAGAAGAAAAAAAAATGTTATTCTTTTCTGTTAACTTTTTTGTAAATAAGTATGTTTTCTCTTTCAATTACGGGCACTTATATGGCGGCACTAATGGGCACTGATGAGGTAGTACTGATGGGCACCGATGAGGTGGCACTGATAGGTGGTGCTGGTATGCGGCACTGATGGGCACTCATAGGTGGCACTGATGGGCACTCATAGGTGGCACTGATGGGCACTCATAGGCGGCACTGATGGGTACTCATGGGCAGCACTGGGAACTCATAGGTGGCACAGAATGGCACTCATGGGTGGCACTTATGGGTGGCACTGATGGGTACTTATGGGTGGCACAGATGGGCACTGATATGTGGGCACTAGGCATGTATTAGCACGGAGGGGTGGCACTGAAGGACACTGTGGAGTGGCACTGATGGACTTTGAGGGGTGGCACTGATGTATCTGTTGCCAGTCAGTGCCCATGTGTGGCCACTGACACGGCTGATCCCGTGGTAGCGAGCCTCAGCCGGAGACTCGTTACCGAGATCGAAGATGCAGGGTGTCAGACTGACACCCCGCATCAGCGATCGCCGCGCTGCGCGCCCCCACGGGCGCGCACGGCATGCAATCATGCAGGACGTTGGAGAACGTCCAGTCACGATTTCATAACCACTTCCCGGACGTCAATCTCCTATTGACCGGGCGGGAAGTGGTTAATGGTATCCCAGTCTTAGTCCGTAGTGTTCAATAATGAGTTGGCCACCCTTCATAGCTATAACAGCTTCAACTCTTCTGGTTATAAAATATATACAAAAATGTGAGGGATGTACTCACTTTTGTGAGATACTGTATATAAATATGTAGCACTACCCCGTAGGAGCTGCTGGTTAGTTTCAGGCCTGCACGTTACCTCAACCCTTGTCGTCTAGGGGAAGAAAGTCTGAAATAATTCCAATGTCCACACAAGATGTAAAACCTCTAACTGTCAGGTTTTATTCTTTTTGCTTGAACTTGTAGAGAAGGTAGAAGGATGAAGGGGAAGGGAAGGTTCAAGTAGATGGTACAGATCACTGGGGAAAACCCCTAAACTCCAAAGTCATTCGCCACTCCCTCCTGAGTGGGTATTGCTCACCCGGATAGGCCCCTCTTACCTGGCCTAGCAGCAGGAGTGATGCACGAACCAGTTCACTAACAGTCTCTGCCACAGACTGATTAGAACAAATTGAACAGTCCGGAATCCTCTGCCACAGGATGTAATTCCCGAACTTCCAGCCTTACAGTTAAAGAGCCTTTAAGCCGACCCGGCGAACTGTAGGACAACTTGAATTGTGGATCCCTCCTTAATAAAGTCACCAGGCCTATCCCGAGACATAAGCCTTCCACTTGTTCTCCTCCAGGGCAGGTCCTCCCCCGGTTTCCTTCATTAAGTATATATTCACTTAGATGGACAGCTTAGGTTCCGTTTTGATTTCTAGGCCCCAGCCAGCATAACTGGGCCTACTAACAGAGATGCAGCCTTGGGCCAACGTGGTCCCGGGGTCAGAAATCACACAACATATACCTTGCGCCAGGAGGGCCACGAGGTGAAAAAAGCCCCAAAACATGGCGCCTGCCCTTTAAGTATCCATTCCTGGCATGCACAGCGGGGCACCACTCCCACTGGGCTGTTCCCGACTTAAGACACTCAATGACCTATGGCTTACCCGGGTTCCAACACTGACCTGTGGGGGTATCGCCACCTACAGGCAACAGTGGGAAAATCCTATCAGGCACAGTCACTGCCAGGACAGAGGCTAATCCAGAATAAATTTAACATAGCGCCCAGTCATTTGGGAGCAGGGTGATACATTATATATATAAACACACACACACACACTATATTACCAAAAGTATTGGGACACCTGCCTTTACAAGCACATGAACTTTAATGGTATCCCAGTCTTTGTCCGTAGGGTTCAATATTGAGTTGCCCCCCCCCCCTCTTTGCAGCTATAAAAGCTTCAACTCTTCTGGGAAGGATGTCCACAAGGTTTAGGAGTGTGTCTATGGGAATGTTTGATAATTCATCCCAAAAGTGTTCTATCGGGTTGAGGTCAGGACTCTGTCCATCCCAAACTCAAAGCTTCCAACTGCCCCTGATTTGGTTTCAGAAAATTTTTCCCAGTGCTAAACTTTTCATCCAAAAGTAAAAAATAAACAAATAATATCAATAAACTGTTTGACATTATCATACAAATATATATTTGAAATAAAATATTTATTATTTTTTGGCAATATCATGGTGTGGGCGGATTTCTGGCTATCACAGGCTGTGTCACACCCCTCCAGCCTGTGTCTTAGAATAAGAGGGAGGTGAAGCCTCTATTAGTCTACATGTAATATCCAACCCCCATTGTGTTTAGCTGGTTAGTGGACATGGATGAGGAGTAAGGGAGTGGGCTGCCATTTACCACTGTGTATACACCCACATGTGTGACTCTATAGTAACATGGACTGCTCAGATGTGATAGGGAGGAAATGCTCAGCATAGAAACTCACTGAGCATGTGCAGAGTTGCCACCACAGCTGCAAACCCCTAGCTGCATTGGGGACATGGACAGAAGGGGGAGATAGAGAGGAGCAGAATCAACCATTTTTTTCTTTGCAGAATACAGAAAATAATCTCATAGTGACTGAGTGAGTATGAACAGCATGTAATACACCATTTATTCATAGTTTTTTATGATGTGGGTTTAGGCACACTTTTTATTGTTCACCAAACCCACTTTAAAGCAAACCCTGGAACGTTCGTCTTGTCCCTAGTGTTGAGGAATGTTTGTATTGTTTGTCTACATCTGAGGTGCAAACATGGGACTCAACATCTGAATCGGGGAAGAAATATCACTCGCCATTTTACCTTTTGATATCATGTTTTTTTCCATCTCTCTCTCCCTCTGGGTTTCTGATTTCTGCAGCTGAAAAGCATTTAGATGAAAATTCTCCTTTTCTGATAATTAGATTGCTGGGGAAGTTGGAGTGTAAAACATTGAGTATGGCATTCGGATTACAATTCACACGTCTGCTGGAGCAGCAGGTGACACCAATATCTGGGGCCTGACAGTACATTTAACACTGAACAGACCTGTCACACACACAGTGACAATATAGCAGCTGTCTATTGAGACAACATCCTAGTAAAGGTATATTTGCCTTTTTTTTCCTCATATTTTGTCTTCATGAAGCTCTCCAGCTCAGGCCCGTTGCTACAGGACAGGCAAAACAAACCATTGCTTGGGGCCCCGAGCTAGGCTGGGGCCCCAACGTCCCCTTTCCAGGCTGTAGCATGGCCAATCTCCTCTTCCTTCCTTCCTTTCTTCCTTCCTGGAGTCCTGTCAGTCCAGCCGGGTACCGCGCATGGTACAGGAGATTCAGTTTCCTGTTCCCAGCCGGACTGACAGGAAGTGCACACTGAGTGCTCACTTCCTTTCAGTCCAGCCGGGAACAGGAAACTGAATCTCTTGTACCGCGCAGTACCAAGCCCGGCCCGGGGAATATCTGATAGGGGACTGGGGACCCACAGAACACCGGACTGACAGGAGGAAGAGGAGCTCGGCCATGCTACAGTGGCAGCCTACAGGGAAAAAGGAGAGGTGAGAATAGAAAAACATAGGGACAGGGGGGAGTAAGAACATGGGTGTAAAAAATGAGTGTAGTGTTAACGTAGGCTTTGTGTGGGGGGGGGGGGGTGCTTGGGGGCCCCCATTTTGCTTGGGGCCCCTAAATTCCTTCAAACGGCCCTGCTCCAGCTCCTCTCTGCAGTGTTCAGAAGAGTAATAATAAACATTTCTGACCAATCGCAGAGTCTCCATGGGGTTGGAAAATCTCCACTGATACCATTGCAGAGTCATGGACCACATCCAATTGTTGGCTGAGATTAAATCACAGTGGGACGCAATGGCAAATATCAACTATTTGTGAGCAATTTGTCTCTACAGTAAACTCTACTGCAAATCAACCGATACGTTATTAGTGATTACAAAAGTTCGTTCAGAATTTTATATTACATAAAATTTTGGGATTTTAGGAATTTGATTTGGTTTTCCAGAAGCATACTGGGAGAAAGAAACCAAAGGTGCTCCAAAGTCAGTTTTTTGTCTTATACCTGCTTCTACTTTCCCTTAGCACCCTTATGCCGCGTACACACGATCGGATTTTCCAACAGAGAAACCTTGGATGTTTTTTCCGACGGAATTACGCCCAAGCTTGGCTTGCATACATACGGTCACACAAAAGTTCTCTGAACTTTCGTCCATCAAGAAATGAAGTTCAATGCTTCCGAGCATGCGTCGGAATTTTGCGCGTCGGAATTGCTACAGACGATCGATTTTCCAATAGGAATTTTTTTCCGTCTGAAAATTTGAGAACCAGCTCTCAGCCTTATGTTGGCGGAAATTACGTCAGCAAAAGTCCGATGGAGCGTACACACGGTCGGAATTTCCGTTCAAAAGCTCACATCGGACTTTTGCTGACGGAATTTCTGATCGTGTTTACGGGGCATTAGCTTGACTGCCACCAGGTCCTAACCTCCTATCTTAGTATCCCTGGTGATATTTTTAAAAGTAGTGGCTCAGGATGTTTTTGAACCCATGGTTTGGTCAGGCTGCCAGGAGTTTCCTAAACCAGTTTGCACAATATTTCATCATTTGTAGCTCTGTAATGTACACTTTGTTGAAAACTGTTTTACTATTCACCATTGACTTCAAAGGGACTTTCGAATTTCAGAGGTTTGCAAACAACTGATTAAACTTTTCAAAAGTTTGATCACCTACATTGTTAGTTACTACACTGCTGTTCCTCACATGACATCAGAGAAACATAGAAGAGTGACAGCAGAAAAATTACCAAGGGTCACAGGCGTGCGCGAAAAAAAAAAAAGTTCTCACATTTTGGCAGCAAAAAAGCCCTGGGGTGTGCCTGGGCATTTTTTTTTTTTTTCGAATTGACACTGGTAGCTAGCTGCAAGTGGGACTATTTGTCATGGATGTGTACAACTCCTGTGGGAACTGCAGCCACTGGCTGCGGAGTAATCAGTCAGTCAGCTGCATTTTCCGATGCTGACTTCTGTGAGTTCCTGTGTCTTGTCGAGCTAGTTCCCCTATCGATTTGGTTCCCTGCTTGACAGACGAAGCCCACAGAAATCTCCGAACTTGATCAGCTGTACACGGCGCATGTGCGGCATCCAGGCTCATTTCTTAACATCCCCATGGACTTGGAGGATGTGAAAAAAAGAGCCAGGAAGCAGAGCAAGTGTAGCGAGCCATCCGAGCGAAACAAGGACGTGAGGCCACTTACAACGAATTCCACGTCGCCCTGGACCTGTTGCTAAAGCTGATCAGATTCGGTGATTTCCGTCGTCTCGGATTGCGCCTGCGCAGTCATGAGGGGAACCATACCGATAGGAGGAACCATATCGGCAGATCACCAGCTACAGCATCCCTGTCAGCTGGATATCACTCTGCCGCCAGCTGTCAGAGAAGAAGTGTGTGAACTTCAGAGAGCATCGGAAAACTGCTTACTTTGCAGCTGTGGCTGCAGTCCTCACAGGAGTTACCCACCATCCTATCCCCTGTGTGCCACAAGACAGCCACTTGCCGATCTCCTCTCTGATGCAGCATTTGGGAGAAAACTGTCTCTCTCCTCAGGTTCCTGTCTGGCTTTTTAGTCGGGGCTTTCAGTGCCTTTCACAGCTCCAGTACAGGTGGGAGGAGCAGGAAGAGGAAGAGGTCATCACACACAGTGCACCACGGATCACTTTCCTCCTGTGCAGCACACAGCACAGTTCTCCCTGTGGGGATGACTGGAGATCTTTTACCTGTGAGTACTCACCTTCTATACAATTCTGTGCTGTAAACCTGCCTTGTACTTTGCAGTACAGGGTTACTGAAAGAGAAAGTACAATTCTGGAACAGGTTAGGAATTCCTGGGACTTCTGAGGTGTTACAGAAATGTATTCAGCATACACATTATATCCTGTTAGTTTTTTTTGTAATAACTCATAGTGTGTGTGTGTATATGCAATACATTTATATAACACCTCCAGAAGTCCCAGGAATTCCTAACCTATCAAAAAATCTTATCATAATGTAGCATTACCCCCAGAGGAGCTGCTGGTTGGGTGGCGGCGCATTTACCTCATGGCTCTTCCGAATTCCTAGGGGTGAATGGTGCATATAGCAATAGTAAAGGAATGTCCGCAACACGTGTCTTTGCAATGAAAACAATGAACTGGTGGTGAAAGGAATAGAGTTTGCAGGAAGATGGAGAACAGCAGATTCAGGCGTAGTATTTGGAAACAGTCCTGTTCCCATATGTAACACTTTCCGTACCACTCCTGCCTGAGTGGGCTTAGTCTACCTGGACAGGCTTCTCTCACTGACCTGGCAGCCGGAGTATCACTCGAACATTTGTAGGACAAAGTCTCTGCCACAGACCCTCCTGAATGGACTTCAGGGAGACACCTCTGCCACAGGCCCTCTCTGATTACAGTTACGGAGATCATCCTCCTTAGGGCTCTTTCACACTAGCGGACGAACGGTCCGCTAATTACAAGTCTGTTAACGGACTTGTAATGGGCCCCTATGGGAGCGGATCCGTTAGCGGATGATGCATCCGCTAACGTCCGCAAGATCCGCATCCGTTTTTTTGGACGGAAGAATGTCCTATTTTTCTTCCGTCAGGTGGAACGGATCGGATGCAAAAGGACAGACGGTCCGTTTCCATCCGATTCGCATATTGTGCAGGGACCGCCCTGTCCGCCCGACAGCTCAGCGGAGGCCCCCCGCTGAGCCGACGGACAAAACGGACCGCTCCGTGTGAAAGGGCCCTTAGGTGAATTACGCCTGGATCTCCTTCTTAACCACTTAACGCCCGCCGCACGCCTATTTACGTCCACAAAAGGGCTCGGACAGGCAGATGGACGTAAATTTACGTCCCTGCCTACTAGCGGTTCGGGGGTCCGATCGGGACCCCCTCCGCTGCGTGCGGCGGGCGGCTTACCTCCGGGAGCGATTCGACTCGAGGGGGCGGCGGTTCGTTTCTGTCGTGCCCCCTCGTGATCGCTCCCAGCCAGTCCTGTGCACCACCGCTGTGTCACTTCCTCTGCCTGTAAAATGTAAACACAGGTAGAGGAAGTGATGCAGCGCTTATCTCGGCGGTATTTTCAAACCGCCGAGATGAGAGAAGAGGCACAGTATGTCTGCACCAACACTACACTGACACCAGTACTCATAGGCACATTTAACCCCTTGCGATCACCCCCACCCCCTGTCACACTGTCACTGAATGCAGTGATCATATATGTACTGATCACTGCATTTAGTGTCAGTGTGACAGGCAGTGTGACAGGCAGTTAGGTTCAGGGTAGCCCCCGTACCCCCAGCTAATAAAGTTTTAACCCCTTGATCACCGCCCTAGTTAACCCTTTCACTCCCTATTGCCAGTGTCACTAAGCGATCATTTTTTTGATCGCTGTATTAGTGTCACTGTTGCTGCTAGGTAGCTAATTTTTTTTTATTGCGATTTTTTTTTTACTAAAGAAATGTGGCTGAATAAATTTTGGCCTAAATGTTTGACTAAAATTTAGTTTATTCAATTTTTCTTATAACAAAAAGTAAAAAATATTGTTTTTTTTTCAAAAATGTCGCTCTATTTTGTTTATAGCGCAAAAAATAAAAAAAAATTGCAGAGGCAATCAAATACTATCAAAAGAAAGCTCTATTTGTGGGAAGAAAAGGACGCAAATTTTGTTTGGGAGCCAAGTCCCACGACCGTGCAATTGTCTGTTAAATCGACGCAGTGCCAAATTGTAAAAACGCCTCTGGGCATTTAGCAGCATATTGGTCCGGGGCTTAAGTGGTTAATGTCGTCCAGGTACCGACTAGCTGGTGATCAATCCTTCTGTGTCTGGCTACCTTGATCCCCGGTGGCTTGTCAAAACCCTTTTGGATCGCCAGCCTCTCATTGGCACTCCTCAGATGGACTCCCCACCGAACAGCACCTAAAGGTGGGTGCCACACTGGACGAAGAAGACCCAGAACCAATGGCGTCTGCCCCATAAATACCCTCCCCCAGCATGCACAGCGAGGCTACAGCCTCCTGATTGGCTGCTGGGGAAGAGCACCCAAACCTTGACTCCACTGCTGCCATCTACTGCACAGGCGTGGGAAGAACACCCCAGCACAACAGAATGAGCCCACAGCACAGACAAGCTGAGGCAGAGACCCTGTTTTAAGCATAACAATTTGGATCAGAGTTTAACTGCACTCTGATCTCCCTCTAAATTTAAATAGCACCGGTACTTCAAAGTAACCAGGCGCTACAATAATAATACAGTCCAACTCCACAACAGTAAAACAGTCCAGCCTTGCAGTGGAAGGGGGGGGGGGGGGGGTAGCTAACCTCTTTCACTTACCTGATTCTAATTTCTCTTCCTTGACCCCAAAGCCGTGACATCATCACATGCCATACAGGGACATTAACCCAATATGGTATGATGGGGAGACTGGAGTGTAACCACAGTCAGTAACTTAGGCCTCGTACACACGATCGGACATATCCGATGAAAACGGTCCGCGGACCATTTCCATCGGATATGTCCGATCTGGAGTTTGATCCGATGGCGTGTACACACCATCGGATCAAATTCCCCGCCGGTGGACGGCGCGGTGACGTGTCGGTGACGCGGCGGTGACGTTGACGCCGCCACGTCACCGCACCAGGAAGTAAAACAATCCATTCGGCGGCGGCGCGGCGGCGGTGCGGGACGACATGTCTGCTGGTAAGTGTACTAACCAGCAGACATGTCGGGCGGACAGATTCCCACCGGATAGATTTCAAAGCATGCTTTGAAATCTGTCGGGTGGACAAATCTGTCCGCTAGCCCATACACACGATCGGAGATGTCTGCTGAAACGGTCCATCGGACATATCCCCTCGTGTGTACGAGGCCTTAGGCTACTTTCACACTGGGGCATCATGGACGTTGGCCTTTACCGTCATGGGCGTTGGCCTTTACCGTCGTGGCCGTTGGCCTTCACCTGTCAATGAATTTTCAAAGAACTCAGAAGCATCTCATACTGATGCCAAACTGATGCCCAACACAAGCCCAAAATCCACCAAAATGGCCATTACAAGTCCTGTTTTTAGCACACCTTTATTACGCCACATTTCTTTTGTGGTGCCAGTTTAGGTGATTTTATGATATTTCAAGCGTCACCTACAAGCTTGCATTGTCTCATGTCACGCTCCATCCATTATGGGTCTTGCTTGACGTTTCATGAAAGATCTTTCTGAAATCCATCAAGCCAACTGAACGGCAGATATATGAGGTGGAGAAATTATTATTGCATTCCAGTGTATAGCAGCAAAATGACTTTCAAGCTTTCCCTTTAATGAGGAGCTGGAATGAAATCATTGGTGAGGGAATCTAAAGCACTTATAGCGATTAATGTAACTGAACAATATTATATATCTGCTCATAATGGCTTCTAATAAAACAAAATGGCTCCACCGTTGCTAATGCTAAGTGCTTTATGTAGTCTTTCCCAGCAACATATTATTAAAGTTGTGAAAGCCTTGTCACAAGGTTGGCATAACATTCTAAAACTAAGAACAAAACTTAAAGTCTTCTGCGCATGCTCACTGGAGTCATGCCGCGTACACACGGTCGTTTTTTGCGATGAAAAAAAAACGATGTTTTCTGTGAAGTAAAAAACGACGTTTTTAAAACGTCACTTTTCAAAGACAATTTTGCATACACACCATCGTTTTTTCACAAAAAGCAAGGTTACGTTCACCACTCTTTTCCTTGTCAAATATTTTATTGATACTTGGTAAGTAGAATATACAGATAGTGTATAAAGGTTACTTTGTTATAAAGAGTGTTTTGTTATGAATACAGGTTATTTCATAGCAGTTGCAACATGCATAAGGCAACATAACGTATGGGAGAGAAGAGGTGAGAAAAAAAAAAAGATATATATATAAGATGATGTTGCATTAAAGGTATTGATTGACAGTATAGTGCAGTTACTTATATATCGATTTTGTAAGTTCCGTCTTGAGTTCACATGTCAATCTTATTAATAAAAATTTGTACAGTATAAATCATATAAGGTAACCATCAGGGGAGGGGGGGGGGATATGTGGAGGGGAGGGGGAGTGGGTTAGGGGGGTCTGCAGGAGCAAGTCGGATTCCACGGTCATCGGTTAGATGTTTCTGTAGATATGCACACCGTATGAGCTACCATGGCAACAACACTCTATAATTAAAGGAATTTGGAGTAATGTACAAGGTCCACGGCCCCCATAGGTTTTCAAATTTAGTAATCGTGTCTGTGTCTAATGCTTCCATTTTGGCATGCGTCATTGCTACGTTCATCCTATTTTTCACTTCTGTCATCGAAAGATTGGGGGTTCTCCAGGCTTTAGCCAGGGTTTGTTTCGCTGCCGTAAAGAGTTGCATTAGTAATTTGAATTGTATGTTTGTTAGACACTCGGGCTTCAGATTCAGTAAGGCTGTTTTAGGATTCGGAGGGTTAGTTTTCCCAGTCAACGCATTAGTTATGTTGAAGATCTTTGCCCAGAACGTTTGCGCTTTAGGACATGACCACCAGATATGGTAAAACGTACCTATAGCTGAGCATCCCCTGAAGCATTGCCCTGTATAATTTGGAGCGTATTTTGCTATCCTGGCCGGTACCAGGTACCATCTGGTAAGTACTTTATAATTGGTTTCCAATGCTATTATGTTTGGGGAGGCAGCTTTCGTGTTACGCCATATCTGGTTCCAGTCCGAGGTCTCTAATTCGAGTCCCAGGTCCTCCTCCCATTTCCGAACATATGGTGGTCCTGTTGTGTTGTGGATTAGCAAATGTTGATATAGAGTAGATATCGTGCCCTTAGCATGTGGGTCTTTTCTGCATATTCTTTCGAAGGGGGACTGCTGGGCGAGTGGCGGGGTATGGTTCAAGTGTGGTTCGAAGAAGTTTTTTATTTGGAGGTATCTAAAGAGTTCTGAGTGAGGGATACCGTATTTTTTGCAAATTGACGGGAAGGGCAGGAAGTTCGATAGTTCCAAAAATTTGTACAGGTGTATGCAATCCCTGTCTATCCATTCTTTAAATGTTTTGGGAGCAATCCAAGCTGGATAGAATGCCGGGTTTTTATAAAAAGATAGCATTGGGATGTGAGGGGATTGTAAGTGGTATTTTGACTTGAATCTATCCCAAAGGGAGAGTGAGTGCTTAATTATGGGGTTATCTATGTTTTTGCGTGATTTGGGGGGTATCCATAATAGGTTGGTTGGCGGAATGGGGTCACATTCCGTTGTTTCTATCGCGACCCAGAGAGGTAATTCTTGGTTCGCATGGTATTTAGTGAGAGTAGCTATTTGTGCCGTTCTATAGTAATGTGCAAAGTTTGGGAGTCCCAGCCCACCATGTGTTTTGGGGAGATGCAAAGTCTGTTGCTTTATCCTTGGCTTGGAAGAACCCCAAATGAAAGATGAGACTCTTCTCTGGATGATTCTCAAAAAGTATGCAGGTACTGGGATAGGAAGTACCCTAAAGAGATATAGTAATTTCGGGAGAATCGTCATTTTCACTGCGCTTATTCTTCCAAGCCAGGACAATGGGAGATGGGTCCATGCAGTTAAAATGTTTGTGATTTGTTTTAAGAGAGTTGGATAGTTATGTGAAAAAAGATCAGAAGTGGCTGCGGTTAGGTGTGTTCCTAGATATGGGATACTTTTTTCTGGCCATTCGAACGGAAGGCCTGTTTTGGCTGCTGTCAGTTCTAGTTTCGAAAGTGATATGTTCAGGGCTAGGCATTTTTTGGGGTTGATCTTGAGTCCTGAAAAAGTTGCGAAGTGGTTCAGTATTGGGATAAGGTTTGGGCCTGACACTTGAGGGGATGCTAAAAATAGGAGAATGTCATCTGCGAATAGACATACTTTGTGCTTAAGGCCGCCTAGTTCTATGCCTAGTATAGTGGGATCTGATCTAATCTTTATTGCTAATGGTTCGATGAGTAGGGCGAACAATAATGGGGACAATGGGCATCCCTGTCGTGTGCCTCTTTTGATATTAAAGGTGTCTGATTTATATCCCGCGTACTTAACATAAGCTCTTGGGTTATTATATAGTTCCATTATCCATTTGATATAGTTTGGGCCGAATCCCCAGTTTTGGAGCGTATAGTTTAAGTACGACCAGGAGACTGAATCAAAGGCCTGCTTAATATCCAGAGACAGAAAACAAGCAGGGATGCCCCTTTTTCTTGCAATATGTGCTAGCAAGCAGGCCCTTCGTATGTTATCGCCCGCTTGTCTGGAGGGTATAAAACCTACTTGGTCTCGATGTATCATTTTGCCTATGTGTTTGTTGAGACGGGTAGCCAAAATTTTACCTAGTAATTTTATATCTGTGTTTATCATAGAAATTGGACGGTAGTTGGTACAGAGGGTGTTGTCCGTATGCGGTTTAGGAATCATGCATATCGTAGCTAGTAATGATTCGGGTCTGAAGGTCTTTTGCTTCAACAGGTCATTAAATGCGTCTGCCAGTTTTGGTGAGATTAGTTCTGTAAAAGTTTTATAATATCGTGTAGAGAACCCGTCTGGTCCTGGTCTTTTGTTTAATTTAAGATCTTTAATGGCCATGTACACGTCTTCTTGTGTGATAAGTTCTTCCAGTTGCGATTTTTGTAAATGATTCATCTTTGGCAACTGGATTTGAGAAAAGAAAGAGTTTGCTTCCGCTTCATTAAATGTGCCTGTTTCAGAGTATAGTGCTTTTAGGTGTGAACTAAATTTTCTTACAATTTTGAGAGGGTTGCTAGAAACAACGTTGTTCGCTATCTTTAGTTTTATGGGTTTAAACGTTCTATTTAGTGAGTTTAATGATCTAGCTAGATATGTCCCTGGTTTATTCGCATTTTTGTAAAAAGTGTGTTTTGACCTGTTAAGTGTTTTGTCAGCTGATTCTGTGAGGAATAAGTCATATTCTAAGCGTGCCTTATCTAAGCGTTTTTTGTTAGTGGGGGTGTAGTTGTCTTGCAAGGCCAGAAAGGCTGAGTTGTATTCAGTTTCAAGTTGCTTCGCTAAATGTCTTCGGTTTTTTTTGAGGATTCCCAATTCTCGCTGAAATGTTCCCCTTAAAACTGGCTTGTGTGCTTCCCATAATGTGAGTGGGGATATTTCTGGACTCGTGTTAAGTTCTAGGTATTCTTTCAGAGCTTGCTCGATGGGTAGGCAAAGGGCGGGGTGTTTGAGTAGAGTTTCTGGGAGGTACCAAGTAGGATCATGATTTTTTGGGATCGCAGATGCTATGGTAGTGAGTACTGCGTTATGATCAGACCAGGGAATGGGAATGATACTTGAATTTAGAATTTCTGGGGTCATTCCAATTGTCACTAATATGTGGTCGATGCGACTGAATGATTGGCGGGGGTTTGAGAAGTGAGTGTAGTTTCGCTTTGTGGGGTTATATTCTCTCCAAGAGTCCACAAGGTTATATTTGGATAGGAGGCCTGGGAGAGTCCATTTAGATTGGTATTTTGTTGGCGTATATGGGGATTTATCTAAGAATGGGAGGAGGACCTGGTTCGAATCTCCACATAACAGGAGAGAGCCCATTTTATGCGTATTGACTGTTTGGAATAGGTGGGATAGAAAAGGTAAGGAGTTGGTATTGGGAGCGTAGTATGAGACTACTGTAATCGCAGAGTCCATAATATAGCCTGTTAGGATAAGGTATCTACCCTCTGGGTCTTTGATTTCAGATTTTAATGTAAAAGGAGTAGTTCGGTGAAAGGCTATCAAAGTTCCTCTTTTCTTGGTGGAAGCCGATGCAGTATAAACTTGTGGGTAAGAGGCATTATAGAATTTAGGGGTTGTGTCGGGAGTGAAGTGAGTTTCCTGTAAACAAACAATATGGGCCTTTTTGGCCTGGAAGGATCTAAATGCCTTTGTACGTTTTTGGGGGACGTTGAGACCCTGCACATTAAGGGTCAATAAGTTTAACGGGGCCATGGCAGCTCAATCAATCCAGCAATCTTACCGTCATTCTTGGTAGAGTAGTTGTCCGATTTGCTCCGTGCAGATATAAGGAGGGATGAGGGAAGGGAGGGTCCAAAACAATTAACCTTAAAAAAGAAGAATGAAAGATGAAATACAAAGCAAGTTAACAAGAATTTAATCAACATTATGTACATAGTGTTTGCCCGTGGTGGGAGAATTTGTCTCCCAACAAGGGGAAAGGGGGTCTCGTCAAATCTCCACATAATACTATGGGGACCTGAGGAGATTTTAGAGAGGCACGTGTATTTTCCATGAACTGGAGTACCGCTTGTTGAGTGCACAGTAGAAACACCTATTCAGGTGTCAGTTTTACTATAAATGGCTATAATAATAAATGAACAGGGTATAATTTGGTTCTTGCTGGGTGGGGAGTAAGCTTTAGAGGTGAGGGAGGAAACAAGTGGGGATAAAGTGGTGATCTCTTCTTGTGCTAGACATCTGGCAGAAACAGCTGTCTTGTCAGAACCTGGTTACTTGTGTTATTTATGGGTTTAAGGTGTAGTGTTGTGATTTAGTGAGTCTCTGAACAAGTTATAGTGATATTGTTAACGATGTGTTTTGTTTTAAGTTGATGTTCAAGCCGTGAGTAAGGTAATGTTGGTAATTGTGATTGCAAGGAGAGAATTTGCGCTAGGTTTGTACAGTACAAGGGAAGTGTTGGTTGTGGGCCATGGGAGGGAGTGTAGATTAGTATGATGGAGAGATGTGAGGTAAAATGAGGGAGAGGGGGGTGTAAGAATAAGGAGGGAGTGAGGTAAGGATGAAAGTCTATTTAGGAAATGTGTGTGTGTCTAATTCTCTATTTTGCTCTTTTAAAGGTGTGGGGGGAAAGGGGTCAAAAAAGAAGAGAAAAAAAAAAAAAAGGCATGTAGTCCTTTTGTATTTAGAATATATAGGGGTCCTTCCATTATTTAACTTTCGTGTTGAAGAGGAGGTAATGTTTGAGGGAGTTCCATCAGATGCTCAGTCCATCGTGTCTTCTTGGTCCATGGTCTGGGGAACGAATCTCCCTCGCTTGTTTGAATGCTGTGTGCCATTGTCCTTTTCAGGGCGAGGTGAGTTGTTGTGGGAGGAATTCGATGCAGTTCTTCTGCGGGAAGTGGTTGTTGTAGTTGGGTTTTCAATAATTTTGAGATCAAGTAAAGCTTGGTGCAATTGGTCAGAGGTTCTACATACAATTTTGGATCCTTGGTATGTGAACCTTAAGGAAAAGGGGAATCCCCATTGATATTTGATTTGTCGTTGTTGGAGTTCTGCTAGAAGAGGCTTCATTGCCCGCCTTTTGGATATAGTTAGCTGCGAGATATCAGCGAATATTTGATAGCTGTGACCTTGGAATGACAGGTCATTTTTCATTCTGGCTGCTTCTAGTATTTGTTCCTTAGTCTTGTAGTAATGGAACTTGGCAATGATGTCTCTGGGGGGACCTTCTGCTTTCTTAGGGGCCAGTGCTCTGTGGGCTCTGTCCATTTCCAGACGTTCTACTGCAATTCCTGGTAACAATTCCTGGCATATCGCCAATGTTGTGCCTTGGAGGTCTGTAATTGATTCCGGGATACCTCTAAACCTCAAATTGGACCTCCTTGCACGGTTCTCGTAATCCTCTAATCTATTTTGTAGCACCAAGTTTTCCTCTTTGAGTGTGTCCAGTTCAAATTGGTATTCTTGTGTATAAATTTCCAGTTCCTCCATTTTTGTTTCTAATACCTCTGTTCGGCTTCCCAGGTCTCTTATTTCCTTGGTTAGGCGTGAGGTGATTTGGTCCGAAGTGCGTTTCAGTGCTTTATTCAGCATTCTTTCAAATTGTGTCAGCAGTTCTGAGGGGATTTCTGCATTGTGACTAGTAGCCTGAGAGGATTTAAATTGGCTTTCATCCTCGCTGTCTGACTCTGTGGTATCCAAAGAGATATTGGGCTTCATTGGTCTGGCTGCGCTTTTCCTATCTTTCCCTGAGGTGGGAGTCTCTGAGGTGGCTGAGGAGAATGGCGCCTTTTTTGTGGTACCTTTAGTGTGCTGAGTGCCGCTGCTGACATTCGGCTTTATCTTGTTTCTTGTACCTCCGAGCACCATTTTTGTAGAGGAATGTTCCCCGTGTCTCCCACGATCAAATATATTGTTTTCTGTTCAATTGCGGTTCCTATTTGCTGCGTTTATCCGCGGTTTTTTCCTCCATGGAGCGGAGTTCTAGTGCGGCATGACCGTCCTGCTAGACTCCGCGCGCGCGCCCTCCTCACCACTCTTTTCCATTGACGCTCGCTTCATAACTAGCTTCTGGGCATGCGCGGGTTGAAAAACGTCGTTTTAAAAGACGTTTTTGCTACACACGGTGACTTTTTGTGAAACAAAAAACGACGTTTTGAAAAACGACACAAAAAATTCAAGCATGTTGGAATTTTTTTTTTGGTCGTTTTTTTGAAGACAAAAAACGACGTTTTGCCCACACACGATCAATTTAAATGACGTTTTAAAAAACGTCGTTTTTTTTTTCATCGCAAAAAACGACCGTGTGTACGCGGCATTACACTGTCTTGTTACCCAGCTCCATTCTTATCATCTTCTACCCAAAAACTACAATTGTTAAATTATTTAATTTTAGGCATTGTTCCACTTTAAAGGCTTTCCCTGTGCAACTTTCTCTCTCTGATTGGTGAATTTCCCCATTTTTGAATGAGCATGTGAGTGTGCATAGCATGGGTTGTCATGGCCTAGTAGTGACCTGCTTGGTGATAGATCCTGTTTTTATTCTTTCCAGGGAATCGAGAAAAAAAAGTTACAATGCTGTTCATGTTTTAGTTTTCCACAACTCAAGGCAATATACCACCATTGACTGTGCTCCCTATTGTGGTCTTCAAATGGACCCCCTTCTACAGAGTTGAACCAATGGAGGACAGTTTTGAAGCTCTGTTGGGAGTAAAATGTTTCTTAGTAGTGATGAATGTTCCTGTTGTTGAGAGGGAATGTTCCAGTACAAAGTTAACTACAGTTGTATGTGGACTCCAATTACTTTCTACACACCATTAACCACTTTAGCCCCGGACCATATTGCTGTCCAAAGACCAGAGCACTTTTTGTGATTCGGCACTGCGTCGCTTTAACTGACAATTGCGCGGTCGTGCGACGTGGGTCCTTTTTTTCCCACAAATAGAGATTTCTTTTGGTGGTATTTGATCATCTCTGCGGTTTTTATTTTTTGCGCTATAAACAAAAATATCCCCAAAAAATATATAAAAAAACATTTTTTTTCCTCAGTTTAGGCCGATACGTATTCTTCTACATACACATTAACCCCTTCCTCACCCCCTAGTGTTAACCCCTTCCCTGCCAGTCACATTTATACAGTAATTAGTGCATATTTATAGCACTGATTGCAGTATAAATGTGAATGGTGCCAAACATGTGTCAAAAGTGTCCGATGTGTCCGCCATGATGTCGCAGTCGCAATAAAAATCGCAGATCGCCGCCATTACTAGTAAAAAAAAAAAAATAATAAAAAATAATAATTCTGTCCCTTATTTTGTAGCCGCTATAACTTTTGCGCAAACCAGTCGCTTATTGCGATTTTTTTTTTTTTTTACCAAAAATATGTAGAAGAATACGTATCGGCCTAAACTGAATTTTTTTTTTTAAATTGGGCTATTTTTTATAGCAACAAGTAAAAAATATTGTATTTTTTTTCAAAATTGTCGTCCTTTTTTGTTTATAGCGCAAAAAATAAAAACCGCAGAGGTGACCAAATACCACCAAAAGAAAGCTCTATTTGTGGGGAAAAAAGGACGCCAATTTTCTTTGGGAGCCATATCGCACGACCGCGCAATTGTCAGTTAAAGCGACGCAGTGCCGCAAGCTGAAATTTCACCTGGTCAGGAAGGGGGTATATGTGCCCAGTAAGGAAGTGGTTAAGGACACTTCAAATTTCCAGCCTTTTCCAAAGGAATGTCTCCCTTTAAAGAATATGTCAACCCCGACTTTCATATTCCTAACATGTGCCTGCTGTACCATGTACTAGTATGAAAAAGTATCCTGTTCTCTTTGTATTGCTTCTTTTGTGTGAATGCCTGGTGTTCCTGCCAGTCCCTCTGCTTTCCTATTAGAAATTGACCACACTAAGCAGAAGAGCACAGTGTGGTCAGTTCTCTAACTATGCTGGAAACTCAGCCTGCTCTCCTCCAATGATCAGACCAGTGCTGACACCCCACCCCCTACCCCTGCATTGATATTCACTATGAAGACTAGTGTGCTGATGTTTCTCTTCCCCTAGCTCTTCAACATAGATGTGCGCAGCCTATTGCATTAGGATGTGCACCCCAAAGTTCAAACACAGATTTGTGTGTGTGGACATAACACAGTTTCCTATTCTTCAGTTATGTATGAACAGTGAGTGATTGGTACTATTTGTGTTCTTTCACAAAAGGAAGGGGCCAGTAAATGACATAGGGGTCCAGGCAGCAGGGGGATTCTGTGCCGCATTGGGTGTTTAGAGTGTGCCCAGGCACAGCCGGCACACCCTGTGCATACGCCTATGGTATTAGTGTGTACACCTCAAAGCTCAAACACATTCTGTATGTGTGTATGCATGTGTATATATACTGACAGTGTCAGTAGAGCAGTGGACGGTGTCAGTAGAGCATCAGATGGTGTCAGAAGAGCAGTGGATGGTGTCAGTGGAGCAGTGGATGGTGTCAGTGGAGCAGTGGATGCTGTCAGTGGAGCAGTGGATGGTGTCAGTGGAGCAGTGGATGGTGTCAGTGGAGCAGTGGACAGTGTCAATAGAGAAGTGGACATGTCAGTAGAGCAGAGCTTGGTCTCAGTAGGGCAGTGGATGATGTCAGTAGAGAAGAGGACGGTGTCAGTAGAGCAGAGCTTGGTGTCAGTAGGGCAGTGGATGGTGTCAGTAGAGAAGAGGACGGTGTCAGTAGAGCAGAGCTTGGTGTCAGTAGGGCAGTGGATGATGTCAGTATAGAAGAGGACGGTGTCAGTAGAGCAGAGCTTGGTGTCAGTAGGGCAGTGGATGATGTCAGTATAGAAGAGGACGGTGTCAGTAGAGCAGAGCTTGGTGTCAGTAGGGCAGTGGATGATGTCAGTAGAGAAGAGGACGGTGTCAGTAGAGCAGAGCTTGGTGTCAGTAGGGCAGTGGATGATGTCAGTAGAGAAGTGGACAGTGTCAGTTGAGCAGAGCTTGGTGTCAGTAGGGCAGTGGATGATGTCAGTAGAGAAGTGGACAGTGTCAGTTGAGCAGAGCTTGGTGTCAGTAGGGCAGTGGATGGTGTCAGTAGAGAAGAGGACGGTGTCAGTAGAGCAGAGCTTGGTGTCAGTAGGGCAGTGGATGATGTCAGTAGAGAAGTGGACAGTGTCAGTTGAGCAGAGCTTGGTGTCAGTAGGGCAGTGGATGATGTCAGTAGAGAAGTGGACAGTGTCAGTTGAGCAGAGCTTGGTGTCAGTAGGGCAGTGGATGATGTCAGTAGAGAAGTGGACAGTGTCAGTTGAGCAGAGCTTGGTGTCAGTAGGGCAGTGGATGATGTCAGTATAGAAGAGGACAGTGTCAGTAGAGCAGAGCTTGGTGTCAGTAGGGCAGTGGATGATGTCAGTAGAGAAGAGGACGGTGTCAGTAGAGCAGAGCTTGGTCTCAGTAGGGCAGTGGATGATGTCAGTAGAGAAGTGGACAGTGTCAGTTGAGCAGAGCTTGGTGTCAGTAGGGCAGTGGAGGGTGCCAGTAGTTTTTATCTGTATTATTTTATTTTTTTTTACAATTTTTTTACAGTTTTATTAATATTATTATTTTTTTTGGCACAATTTTTGGAGCCCCATTAGAAAGGTTTGGGAATCTGCACCACACAGGGTGATTAGAGTGTGCCATGGCACACCTTGTGCGCACGCCTATGCTCCTCAAGATTTTAATGCAGCTGAGAACAGAGGGTATGTGATTGCTTATAAGAATAAAATAGGGAAACAAGGTAATGTTGTTTTTGAATGTATACTCAAATGTTTTAGTTTCATTTCTATTTTAACCACTTAAAGCGGATGGTTCACCTCAAAAAAATATTAAAAGCCAGCAGCAACAAATACTGCAGCTGCTGACTTTTAATATTAGGACACTTACCTGTCCTGGAGTCCAGCGGCGTCCGTAGCAGAGGACGAGCGATTGCTCGTCACCCTGCTGCTCCCCCCTCCATCCACGGTGAGGGAACCAGGAAGTGAAGCGCTGCGGCTTCACTGCCCGGTTCCCTACGGCGCATGCGCGAGTCGCGCTGCGCCCGGCGATTGGCTCCCGCTGTGTGCTGGGAGCTGAGAGTTCCCAGCACACAACGGGAAAAGCCCGTCTTTTGCCCGAGACTGCGGGCCGGAAGTGGGTGCAGATACCTGTCTTTAGACAGGTATCTGCACCCCCCTCCCGCCTGAAAGGTGTCAAATGTGACGCCGGAGGGGGGGAGGGTTCCGATCAGAGGATCTTCACTTTAGGGTGGAGATCCGCTTTAAGGACGGCCTCCTGCACATATATGTTGGCAGAATGGCACAGCTGGGCACAGGCACATACATGTACGTCGCCTTTAAGAGCCCAGCCGTGGGTGGCGCGCATGCGACCCAGTCCGAAGCTCCGTGACCGCTGACGCGATTGCCGCTGGTGTCCCGCGATTGGTCACAGGAGCTGAAGAACGGGGAGAGGTGTGTGTAAACACACCTTCCCCGTTCTTCACAGTGGCAGTGTCATTGATCGTTTGTTCCCTGATATAGGGAAAGATGATCACTGACGTCACACGTCCAGCCCCGCCCCCCTACACTTAGAAACACATATGAGGTCACACTTAACCCCTACAGCGCCCCCTACTGGTTAATTCCTAAATTGCAATTGTTATTTTCACAGTAATCAATGCATTTTTATAGCACTTTTTGCTGAGAAAATTACAATGGTCCCAAAATTGGGTCAAAATTGTCCGATGTGTTCGCCATAATGTCGCAGTCACAAAAAAAAAAAATCGCTTATCGCAGCCATTAGTAGTAAAAAAAAAAATATTAATAAAAATGCCATAAAACTATCCCCTATTTTGTAAACGCTATACATTTTGCGCAAACCAATCGTTAAACGCTTGTTGCGATTTTTTTTTAAACAAAAATAGGTAGAAGAATACATATCGGCCTAAACTGAGGAAAAAATATGTTTTTTTATATCTTTTTTGGGGATATTCATTATAGCAAAAAGTAAAAAATATTGATTTTTTTTTCCAAAATTGTCGCTCTATTTTTGTTTATAGCGCAAAAAATAAAAACCGCAGAGGTGATCAAATACATCCAAAAGAAAGCTCTATGTGTGGGAAAAAAAGGACGCCAATTTTGTTTGGGAGCCACGTTGCAGGACCGCGCAATTGTCAGTTAAAGCGACGCAGTGCCGAATCGCAAAAAGGGGCAAGGTCTTTAACCTGCATATTGGTCCGGGTCTTAAATGGTTAAACTGAATGGTCTGTTTTACAAGGTGAGGGTTTACATATACTTTAAGCATTGCGTTCATGACTCACATACAAGAGGCACAATGACCCTATTAGTTTGTTCCATTGATCTTATAATACTCTGCTAGAGATTGTTTACTGTGTATAGCTATTATTGTTTAATAAAGTTCATTGTTATAGCATTATGTTCTAGTTAGAGAGGGCTCTCACCTCAAACCATTGCTAATAAAATGACACAAAGATGAGCACTTGACCTGAGGTGATCTATACTAGGAGCTTCTCAGTGAACATTCATTTCATGAAGGGGGACGCGCTTCAACAGAGTCCAAAACCACAGCTGTACAATTCAATAGAGGTAAAAATAGTGCGCCTCGGCCTTGGACCGCTAATTAGAAATGTATTAAAGGGCAACTATGTACGGGGTAATCTATGTAGTGATAATATTCAGTATATTATCCGGTTAAGCCCTGGACCAGTATGCAGGTTAAGGACCTTGCCCTTTTTTGCGATTCGGCACTGTGTCACTTTAACTGACAATTGCGCGGTCGTGCGACGTGGCTCCCAAACAAAATTGGCGTCCTTTTTTCCCACAAATAGAGCTTTCTTTTGGTGGTATTTGATCACCTCTGCGGTTTTTATTTTTTGCACTATAAAAAAGATAGAGCGACAATTTTGAAAAGAAATTAATATTTTTTACTTTTTGCTATAATAAAAATCCCCCCAAAAAGATATAAAAAAAATTTTTTTTGCCTCGGTTTAGGCCGATACGTATTCTTCTACCTTTTTTTGGTAAAAAAAAATCACAATAAGCATTTATCGATTGGTCTTCGCAAAATAAATTGTGTTTACAAAATAGTGGATAGTTTTATGCCATTTTTATTAATATATTTTTTTTTATTACTAATTGTGGCGATCAGCGATTTTTTACGTGACTGTGACATTATGGCTGACACATTGGACACTTTTGACACATTTTTGGGATCATTGTAATTTTAACAGCGAAAAGTGCTATACAAATGCACTGATTACTATGAAAATGACAATGGCAGTGAAGGGGTTAACCACTAGGGGGTTCTGTAGGGGTTAAGTGTGACCTCGTGTGTGTTTCTAACTGTAGGGGGGTGGGGCTGGACATGTGACATCACTGATCGTCGTTCCCTATATCAGGAAACAGACGATCACTGACAAGAAGAACGGGAAAGGTTTGTGTACACTCAATTCGCCCCGTTCTTCAGCTCCTGTGACCCGATCGCGTGACACACGCTCGCGACACACGGCTGGGCTCTTAAAGGGGACGTATACAGTGCAGAAAATAAGTATTTGAACACCCTGCTATTTTGCAAGTTCTCCCACTTGGAAATCATGGAGGGGTCTGAAATTGTCATCATAGGTGCATGTCCACTGTGAGAGACATAATCAAAAAGAAAAATTCCAGAAATCACAATTTATGAATTTTTAACTATTTATTTGTATGATACAGCTGCAAAGAAGTATTTGAACACCTGTCTATCAGCTAGAATTCTGACCCTCAAAGACCTGTTAGTCTGCCTTTAAAATGTCCACCTCCACTCCATTTATTATCCTAAATTAGATGCACTTGTTTGAGGTCATTAGCTGCATAAAGACACCTGTCCAGCCCATACAATCAGTAAGAATCCAACTACTAACATGGCCAAGACCAAAGAGCTGTCCAAAGACACTAGAGACAAAATTGTACACCTCCACAAGGCTGGAAAGGGCTATGGGGAAATTGCCAAGCAGCTTGGTGAAAAAAGGTCCACTGTTGGAGCAATCATTAGAAAATGGAAGAAGCTAAACATGACTGTCAATCTCCCTCGGACTGGGGCTCCATGCAAAATCTCACCTCGTGGGGTCTCAATGATCCTAAGAAAGGTGAGAAATCAGCCCAGGACTACACGGGAGGAGCTGGTCAATGACCTGAAAAGAGCTGGGACCACCGTTTCCAAGGTTACTGTTGGTAATACACTAAGACGTCATGGTTTGAAATCATGCATGGCACGGAAGGTTCCCCTGCTTAAACCAGCACATGTCAAGGCCCGTCTTAAGTTTGCCAATGACCATTTGGATGATCCAGAGGAGTCATGGGAGAAAGTCATGTGGTC
The DNA here is from genome assembly GCA_029574335.1 of Rana kukunoris. Taxonomy (NCBI): domain Eukaryota; kingdom Metazoa; phylum Chordata; class Amphibia; order Anura; family Ranidae; genus Rana; species Rana kukunoris. The sequence continues at coordinate 24,734,602 of CM056056.1, read as the reverse complement.
AGATGAGACCAAAATAGAACTTTTTGGTCATAATTCCACTAACCGTGTTTGGAGGAAGAAGAATGATGAGTACCATCCCAAGAACACCATCCCTACTGTGAAGCATGGGGGTGGTAGCATCATGCTTTGGGGGTGTTTTTCTGCACATGGGACAGGGCGACTGCACTGTATTAAGGAGAGGATGACCGGGGCCATGTATTGCGAGATTTTGGGCAACAACCTCCTTCCCTCAGTTAGAGCTTTGAAGATGGGTCGAGGCTGGGTCTTCCAACATGACAATGACCCGAAGCACACAGCCAGGATAACCAAGGAGTGGCTCTGTAAGAAGCATATCAAGGTTCTGGCGTGGCCTAGCCAGTCTCCAGACCTAAACCCAATAGAGAATCTTTGGAGGGAGCTCAAACTCCGTGTTTCTCAGCGACAGACCAGAAACCTGACTGATCTAGAGAAGATCTGTGTGGAGGAGTGGGCCAAAATCCCTTCTCCAGTGTGTGCAAACCTGGTGAAAAACTACAAGAAACGTTTGACCTCTGTAATTGCAAACAAAGGCTACTGTACCAAATATTAACATTGATTTTCTCAGGTGTTCAAATACTTCTTTGCAGCTGTATCATACAAATAAATAGTTTAAAAAATCATACATTGTGATTTCTGGAATTTTTTTTTTGATTATGTCTCTCACAGTGGACATGCACCTACGGTGACAATTTCAGACCCCTCCATGATTTCCAAGTGGGAGAACTTGCAAAATAGCAGGGTGTTCAAATACTTATTTTCTGCACTGTATATATATATATATATATATATATATATATATACGTCCATGTGCCCAGCCGTGCCATTCTGCCGATGTATATCGTCATGCGGCAGTCCTTAAGTGGTTAATATATTCCTATTTTAATTATCTCATATGCCTTTGTTTATAATTTTATAATTTTCTCCACTATTAAACTGTCCAACAAAAGTGACAGTTGCAGCCAGGGGTTGGGACAAATCACATAACAATGTAAAGATAGAAGTGACACCAACACTGCTCTGTACATAGCCTGTGCGGAGAGCAGAGTTGTAGGAGGGTCCCAGCAGGCTCCACCCACTACAGGCTGCCTGCAGAAAACTATAGGAGGGGGCGGAGACAAGACCAGTCACCCTGCACAAGAAGAGAGAGCAGCAGTGAGTGGTCTTTATTACAGGAAAAGTCTCACTCTGCAAATAAGATAGACCATCAGTACATGAGGACTGATCAATTTTCAAATATATACCATCGTTTTTGAATTGTATAACTTTCCTACAGACTAAATAATATTCACGGATTTGCGTTATTTTCAAATAGTAGTACCTCCAGAGCACACCTTTAGGACCTCCAGAGTGCCTCCTTACATCAGAGCCCCCTCACATCCTCCAGAGTGCCCTCTAAGGCCACGTACACACACTCGGTTTTGACCGATGAAACTGGCCTTCAGGCCAGTTTCATTGGTTCAAAGCGATCGTGTGTACGGCCCATCGGACCGTCGTCCGTCGGACCAAAGTTTTAAAACTTGCTTTAAAATCGGACCGATGGACGCCTGACCATCGGGCTAAACCGATGGTTAGTACGCAAAAGCATCGGTCCAAAAACCTGCGCATGCTCAGAATCAAGTCGACGCATGCTTGGAAGCATTGAACTTCATTTCTTCAGCACGTCGTTGTGTTCTACGTCACCGCGTTCTGATCTGATCGGATTTTGGACAGATGGTGTGTACGCACATCAGACCATCAGGCCACTTCAGCGGTGAACCGATGAAAGCGGTCCGTCGGACCATTCTTGGACCGATCGTGTGTACGCGGCCTTAGTGCCTCCAGAGTGCCCTCAAACATGAGTGCCTCCAGAGTTCCCCTTTTACATCCCCCAGAGTTCCCTCTTACACCCGAAGAGAGCCCCCTTGGATCAGTGCCTCCAGAGTGCCCTCTTAGTGCCTCCAGAGTGCCACCTTATATTCTTACAGAGTGTTCCTTAGTACCTACAGAAAATACCTTTAGTACCTCCAGAGTGCTTCCTTACATCCTCCAGAGTGCCCCCAAACATCAGTGCCTCCAGAGTTCCCCCTTACATCCTCCAGAGTGCCCCCAAACATCAGTGCCTCCAGAGTTCCCCCTTACATCCTCCAGAGTGCCCCCAAACATCAGTGCCTCCAGAGTTCCCCCTTACATCCTCCAGAGTGCCAACTTACACTAGTGTCCCCAGAGTGCCCTCTTACATCCTTCAGAGTGCCCCCTTAGTACCTCCAGAGCACACCTTTATTACCTCTAGAGTGCCTCTTACATCCTCCAGAGTGCCCCATTAGTGCCTCCTTATATTCTTCCAGAGTGCCCCATTAGTGCCTCCTTAAATTCTTCCAGAGTGCCACTAAGGTACCTCCGGAGCACACCTTTACTGTCCCCTTACATCCTCCAGTGTGCCCTCCTAGTATTGAAAAGAGGAATGACATGGATTTTACATGTGGTTGAGGGCTTGCGATCTATGATGGAGCTGGACCAGTCACTGAAAGAGCGATTGCATAGACATACAGACAGCCACTAGAAGGAGTCTCCATGTGTGTTAAGATAATGGAAATACGGTACAGCAAAAACATTTCAGAGAGGTTTCCTTTACATGCATTATTTTCTAATATTCCTCGGAAATGTCTACATGTTGATCCATAAATGTTATTGAACATCACTTTGACCTACACTACACGGCTCTGATATTTGTGCTTGGTGGCCCTTTAATATACGCTGTGGATAAACCTTCCCGCTGTAGGTATATTTATACAATCTATTAAACACCTTTTTTTTTCTTGTAACAATAACGCAGCCCTTGGCTGGAGTCTGTGCGGATGAGTCACTCAGTAAATGTTACAAGTCGGAGGATGTATGTGGTGAATGAGCTGCGCAAATGTAACACAAGAAAGAACCGCGGCTCAATCCAGCACACCATCTTCTGCTTCCACATCGCACTATTATAGTGGATAATAAATAACCAAGAACTCTAAATATGAAAAGAGAAAATAGCTTTGTTTCCAAGTGTAATATATTCCACCTTCCTTCGGTGCTCTGCACTTCTGAATGCGTTCTCACGACTCTACCAACCGCCATTCCACTGATTGACAGTGTCCTTGCACCTTACTGGGATGTGTCATTGGACTGGATGGCTGCGGTTGGAACCTTAACCGCTTGCTGACCGCGCCATGTAGATATACGTTGGCAGAATGGCATGGCTGCGCAAAGCAACGTATATATATGTTGCCTCTAATTTCACGCCGCATGGGTGCGAGCCCCTGCCTTGAGCTCCGTGACCGTGCCCGCGGGACCTGCGGATTCGATGTCCGCCGCTGTCCCACAATCTTGTCATAGACCGGCAGAACGGGGAGAGGCCTGTGTACACAAAGCATCTCCCTGTTCTGCTTAGTGACACAACACTGATCGTCTGCTCCCTGTAATCGGGAGCAGTGATCAGTGTCATGTCACTCGTAGCCCAGCCCCCACACAGTTAGAATCACTCCATAGGACACACTTACCCCCCTTCCCCGCTCCCGACTGGTTAACACCTTTACTGCCAGTGTCATTTGGACCAGTGTTTTTCAACTCCAGTCCTCAAGGCACACCAACAGGTCATGTTTTCAGGCTTTCCATTATTTTGCACAGGTGATTTGATCAGTTTCACTGCCTTAGTAATCACCACAGCCATTTCATCTGAGGGAAATCCTGAAAACTTGACCTGTTGGTGTGCCTTGAGGACTGGAGTTGAAAAACACTGATTTAGACAGTAATCAGTACATTTTTATAGCACTGATCGCTGTATAAATGACAATGGTCCCAAAAATGTTCACAGCCATTACTAGTAAAAAAAATATTAATAAAAATGCCATAAAACTATCCCCTAATTTGCGGAAGCTATAACTTTTGCGCATACCAATTAATAAACTCTTATTGCGATTTTTTACCAAAAAATATGTAGAAGAATATATTTATTATAGCAAACAGTAAATAATATTGCTTTTTTTTCAAAATTATCATTCTATTTTTGTTTATAGTGCAAAAAATAAAAACCGCAGAGGTGATCAAATACCACCAAAAGAAAGCTCTATTTGTGGGGAAAAAAAGACACAATTTTTGTTTGGGAGCCACGTCGCACGACCGCGCAATTGTCAGGTAAACTGACACAGTGCGAATCGCAAAAAGTGGCCCGGTCATTTGGCATCCAAATCCTCCAGGGCTGAAGTGGTTAAAGTGGAAATGAACTCTGTAAGCTGTGCCCAAATAAAGGACAAATAAAGGACAAACAAAATGGGAAAAAGTCCAATATTGCCTGAGGTCTGCAGGCAGCTGATCTTTTCTCCATTACAGACTTACCATGCCTTATTTGCACCTTGTCTTTGTGTAGATGTCATCATCTTGATCTATACAGGGCTTCCTGGTGGCAGAGCTGACTGCCTGGTAATCTGATGACTGGTAGGGCAATGTTAGAGGTGGGGGAGACACAGATCCACAGAATAGATGAAGAAGAATCAGCAGGGAAATCAGTGCACTGCAGATCTTCAGGTACAGCTTCCCCTCCAGCAAGGAGAATAGTGAGAAGCACAATAGTGACAGAACCAAAGCCCCAGTTAGCACCACCCTACCACTTTTAGTTAGAAATATAAATGTCTTTGACTTTTGCCCCAATTAACAGAAAGTTGGGGTAGGCATGGGGCAGGTAATCTGTGCACTTATTAGACAAGACAGGAAAAGCTATGGAAACCAAACTGAACAATAAAGAACACCAGATACTAGGGTTGTCCCGATACCGATACTAGTATCGGTATCGGGACCGATACCAAGCATTTCCCCGAGGACTTGTACTCGGGGGAAATGCTCCGATGCCTCACCCGATACCTGGACAGGCAGGGGAGTTGCAAGTCTTCTCCCCTGTGCTCCGTGCAGTCTTCTCCTCCGTGCTCCGTGCAGTCTTTTCCCCCGCTCTGTGCAGTCTTCTCTCCCCCGTCAGTGCTGCTCTTCTTTCCCCACATCCGTGCCTCTATTCTCCCCCCTGTCAGTGCCGCTATTCTCCCCCGTCCATGCCGCTCTTCTCCCCCCCCGTCCGTGCCGCTATTTCCCCCCCCGTCAGTGACGCTATTCTCCCCGTCCGTGCTGCTCTTCTCTCCCCCCGTCCGTGCCGCTATTCTCCCCCCGTCAGTGCTGCTATTCTTCTTGTCCGTGCTGCTCTTCTCTCCCCCCTCCATGCTACTATTCTCCCCCCGTCAGTGTCGCACTTCTATCCCCCATCCGTGCCGCTATTCCCCCCGTCAGTGCCGCTATTCCCCCCGTCAGTGCCGCTATTCTCCCCGTCAGTGCCGCTATTCTCCCCCATCCGTGCCGCTCTTCTCTTCCCCCGTCCGTGACGCTATTCTCCCCCCCGTCCGTGCCACTATTCCGCCCGTCAGTGCCGCTCTTCTCTTATCCCTGTCCGTGCCGCTCTTCTCTTATCCCTGTCCGTGCCGCTATTCTCCCCCCCCCATCAGTGCCGCTATTCTCCCCCGTCCGTGCTGCGCTTCTCTCCCCCCCCCCTCAATTTGTGAGGTTGGAGAGCGGAGGTAGGAGCCGCTAAACCCGGCTCCTACCTTTTCCGAATGGACAGAATCAGTGATCACTGACTCTGTCCATTCATGTAACTGAAACATCGTAACCTGTGATTACGATGCTTCAGTTTATGAATGGAGAGGAGCTTCTTTCCATTCTTAGCTGAGGCTGCAGAGAAAGGGACTGGGGAATCTGTGTCCCTAGTCCCTTTTCTCTGTTATAAAGTGGAGATTTCAGAGGTCTGTTAAGACCCCTGATATCTCACCAAAGACCCCCAACAGGGCTGATAAAAAAAAAAATGCAATAAATATTTAAAAAAAAAATGATAAATAAATAAAAAGAAACACACTGACAAAAAAAAACCAAACAAACACAAAATTACTGTAATAAAAAAATAGTAAAAAAATAATAGTAAAAAAAAAAAAAATATACTGCCACTGTCACATGACATTAAAAAAAAGTATCGGTATTCGGTATCGACGAGTACTTGAAAAAAAGTATCAGTACTTGTACTCGGTCTCAAAAAAGTGGTATCGGGACAACCCTACCAGATACTCATCTACTTACCCTATTGTTGGGAGGGGCTCAGTGGCTGGCAGTACAATGAAGGAAAGATGCTATACCAAAGAAAGAGCCATTGAAAAATATGCCACATATAGAGCCACAGAGATTTAGTGTCTGAAAAATTGTACTAATTAATTATAACAAAATAGAAATGTATTAATTATATGAATAAACAATGATCAATTACACTAAAATGTAAAAATCGAATGAAAACTCCACCGTTCACCATCTAATGACAACGTTGTCAGTGGACAAACAAATAGACGACAACTAACAGACTATTAACAAAACAAACAAGGGAACGTTTTCACTACACGTGCATAAATATATGGGCCATAAAAGTTCTACAGTAAAACCTTGGTTTGAGAGTAACTTGGATTGAGAGCGTTTTGCAAGACAAGCAACATTTTTTAATACATTTTGACTTGGTATACAAGCGATGTCTTGATATAAGAGTATAGTCATGTCACAACTGAGTATAAAATAGAAGGGAGCTGCCTCTAAGTGTAGCAATATGGTACCATGAAGGTACAACATTTAGAAACTCACGTGGTTGATAATTAAAACAGGCACATCTAAGTATGGAGGCATCCGGGGAAAAGCTGTCCACGTAGACCGTCCTCCGCACCGCCATTGATGTCATCCCTTCCACGAGCGTTTCAAGCCTCGCTTTCAGAAAGCTCTATTGCAGGGTAGTCTTCCCGGTCTCGATTGCAGACTGATACCAGCCAGCGGAGAGGATGACGGTCTATGTCAGGGGTCCTCAAACTTTTTAAACAGGGGGCCAGTTCACTGTCCCTCAGACCGTTAGAGGGCCGGGTCCTTCACTGCCGCCCCCCCCCCCCCGCCAAAAAAAACCTGAAAGTCCCCCAACCCATGCCCATCACTGCAGCCTCACTTTCAATGCCTCCTTACTATGCCCTCATTGCAGCCCCCTCACCATCATTACAAGCCCCCCTCACAATCATTACAAGCCCCCCTCACCATTATTACAAGCCCCTTTCACCATTGCAGCCCCCCACCATCATTACAAGCCCCCTCACCATTGCAGCCCCCCTCACCATTATCATAAGCCCCCTCACCATTGCAGCACCGCACCATCATTACAAGCCCCCCTCACCATTGCAACCCCCCTCACCATTATCACAAGCCCCCTCAGCATTGCAGCACCCCACCATCATTACAAGCTCCCCAAACTATTGCAGCCCCCACCATTACAAGCCCCCCCACCATTATCACAAGCCCCCCCACCATCATTACAAGCCCCCCTCACTATTGCAGCCCCCCCCTCACTATTATCACAAGCCCCCTCACCATTGCAGCTCCCCCACCATCATTAAAAGCCCCCCTCACCATTGCAGCCCCCCACCATCATTACAAGCCCCCCCCACCATCATTACAAAACCCCCCACCATCATACAAGCCCCCCTCACCATTGAAGCCCCCCACCATTATTACAAGCCCATTGCAGCCTTACTGTGCCAAACGATGTCTGACCTGTCTGTGTGTGTATCAGGATCTCCTGCTCCTGCTGTGTCAGAAGCTCATTGAAAAGTTCAGGCGCGCTGTGTGATAGTAGTCCCGCCCTCCTCCTGGACTAGCTCATGTGATAGACGGAACACTGCGTCTATCACACAAGCCGGTCTAAGAGGAGGTTGCGGCTTCAGCCAATCACAGCGCCGGAGCCGCGATACCCGGAAGTAACTCCGGGACGACATGTCGGCGGCCACAGGGGAAGATGAGGACAGCTGCGGGGGCTTCAATTGGAGGTAAGTAATACATAATGAGCTAGTATGCTATGCATACTAGCTCATTATGCCTTGGTCTTGCAGGGTTTGTTTTTTTAGGATTTTTTTTTAATTAGAGGCGCCTCTCTTCTCTTTTATACTCTGTAGCTCCTGCTGGATTTTGCTTCTAATCCCCTTGTGGAGGCTTCCATTGGTGGATGGACATTTTCTGGTTACACAACTCATCACATTGCTATAATCTTTTTATATGGACTATAAACTGAAGGACCTATGTATAAATGGTTGTGGAACTTATCATTTGAGTTTCCATGATTTCTTATGAGGAAATTTGCTTTGATATACAAGTGCTTTGGATTACAACCAGCGAGAACCTCGCTGGAAGCTGCATTCCAGCGAGAACCTCGGCCGTGTGTACGCTCCTGGCTCGCCCCGCCCGACGGGAATCCCATCGAGCGAATAGAGAGCACGCTCTCTTTTTGCTTGACGGCCTGCCTGGATGAATGGCTGGTTGCCATTCCCGACGGGCGGGTCACCGATTTCGACGGCCGGCAGAGAACCTCAACGGGCGGAACGATGTGTTCTGCCCGTCGAGGTTCTCTGCCGTGTGTACGCGGCCTCATAGAAAATTATTGACAAGGTATGCTGTTGACGGCTGTTGGGGGTATACGGCAAAGGCCGCGTACACACGGCAGAGAACCTCGACGGGCAGAACACATCGTTCCGCCCGTCGAGGTTCTCTGCCGGCCGTCGAAATCGGCGACCCGCCCGTCGGGAATGGCAACCAGCCATTCATCCAGGCAGGCCGTCGAGCAAAAAGAGAGCGTGCTCTCTATTCGCTCGATGGGATTCCCGTCGGGCGGGGCGAGCCAGGAGCGTACACACGGCCGAGGTTCTCGCTGGAATGCAGCTTCCAGCGAGGTTCTCGCTGGTTTCCAGCGAGAACCTCTGTCGTGTGTACGCCGCCAAAGAGGTATAGAGGCATTCAGGATTAAAGGCAATGAAAGTCCATCTCATGAACACTGATATTTGTTGAAATCCAAAGAGCTCAGAAAAATTGCCTGCACACTGATGTATATTGAATTCCGAAGAGCTCAGCTGATCGACATCTACTTCCTTTGAACACTATTGTTATTTCCATTCTAAAGGAAACGGACTACTGAATATAGCAGATCTGGGCAAATTACTTGTAGCATATCACTACATTTGGGCAAGGTAGACATTTACCTACCCGTTATGCTCATGTCATCGAATCTGATTGCCCTTTGCATTTGATGATCGCCGTGCAAGCTATTTTTCTGTGCTCTTTGGATTTCAACAAATATCAGTGTTCATGAGATGGTTTTTATTTACTTCAACCCTGACTGCAATAGCTCAGCAGGACGGATTCCTCCATCCACCTTGAATGTGTGCAGGGGCGGACTGACCATTGGGGCCATGCCACTAGGGGGCCCCATCAGGGATGCCAGGCTCAGTAAACCCAGGGACAATATGTAAAAATCTGTGTTTTCTTTTTACATCTGTCCCTAATATGTCCGAAACCGACATGCTTTTGATGTGAAAATTCCGAGATTTTATCTGCCCCGCCTCTGCACTGCCTCCTGGTGTGGTGGCCATCTGTAAGCCCGGGGGCCCCATAATCTTCTATTGCCGGGGGCCCCATAATCTTCTATTGCCCGGGGGCCCCATGAGTTGTCAGTCCGCCCCTGAATGTGTGCATTGGGAAATCGGGTCAGTTTTCTTCATACAATCCGCTGGTTGAAGGAGAATAACTGATCCATCAATGGCCAGATTTATTGTTGGAATACCTATTGTACTCACAAAATAAAAATAATGAAAAAAAAAAAGAAGAAATGTGAACACAGTGGAACTTATGAAAGATGTGAGAAAAGGAGAATAGCCACCAAATATTCTCATATCGGTTGCCAAGCTGCTTAATCACTTGTTACCCACTCATATGACGGCGGGCGGGTAACTCCATTGTCCTGACTGTACGTCATATGACGTGCAGTCATAGAAAGCTGCTAGGGGCGCGCGCGCACCCGTCGCATAACTGAGAACCCTCTGCGTGTGCCCGGCGGCCATCGGCACACGCGATTGCCGAGTAACTGAGCAAGGACGTGGAGCTCTGTGTGTAAACACAAAGCTCCACGTCCCTGTCAGGGAGAGAGGAGACCGATTGTGTCCCTTGTACATAGGGACACAATCGGTCACCTCCCCCAGTCACCCCCCCTCCCCCCACAGTTAGAACACACCTAGGATACACATTTAACCCCTTCCCCGCCCCCTAGTGGTTAACCCCTTCCCTGCCAGTTACATTTATACAGTTATCAATGCATATTTATAGCATTGTTCACTGTATAAATGTAAATGGTCCCAAAAATGTGTCAAAAGTGTCCGATGTGTCCGCTATAATGTCCCAGTCCCGAAAAAAAATCGCAGATCGCCGCCATTCCTAGTAAAAAAATAAAAATAAAAATCATAATTATGTCCCGTATTTTGTAGGCAATATAACTTTTGCGCAAACCAGTCACTATACGGTTATTGCGATTTTTATTTTTTACATTTTTTTACCAAAAATATGTAGAAGAATACGTATCGGCCTAAACTGAGATAAAAAAATGTATTTTTTTTTTAAATGGGATATTTATTATAGCAAAAAGCAAAAAATATTGTGTCTTTTTTCAAAATTGTCGCTCTTTTTTGTTTATAGCGCAAAAAATAAAAAACGCATGGGCGATTAAATACCACCAAAAGAAAGCTCTATTTGTGGGGGAAAAAAGGCCTTCAATTTTGTTTGGGAGCCACGTTGCACGACCGCGCAATTGTCAGTTAAAGCGACGCAGTGCTGGAAGCTAAAATTTTGTCTGGGCAGGAAGGGGGTGTAGGCACAGTAGGCAAGTGGTTAAAGAATTTTTATTTTTTGCCTAATATTAATGTCTGCAAGGTAGACAGACAGAATAGTGTAATGATTCTGTTAAAAAACAAGTAAATACCTATTAAATTCCTTCATCTATATCACCTCCGGCGTTCTAAGAACTACATTTCCCAGTATGCATTGCGGCACACCCAGTAATTCACACCTTCTTGAAGTCTCTAAGGCCACGTACACACGATCAGTCCATCCGATGAGAACGTCCCGATGAAGCTGACTGATGGTCTGATGTGCCTACACACCATCGGTTAAATAACCACTCGGGTCAGAACGCGGTGACATAAAACACAACGATGTGCTGGAAAAAAATGAAGTTCAATGCTTATAAGCATGTGTCGAATTGATTCTGAGCTTGCATGGATTTTTAACAGATGCTCGTGCATACTAACGATTGGTTTTAAAGCAAGTTCTATTTTTTTGGACCGAAGGATAACTGACTGATGGGGCCCACACACGATTGGTTTGGACCAATGAAGCAGACCTTCAGTCCGTTTTCATCGGTTTTGACCAATCGTGTGTAAGCAGCCTTACACTTAGAGAGCTTCCTGCGCACAGATGTAGTTCCCAGGAGGGGGCGAGCACGTCACTGACCACCGCAGTAAAGTCTTTTTTCACGGTGGTGAGTTGTTAACAATCAGACAAGCAGGAAGTGAACAGAACAGAGAAGAAATAGAGCAACTTCTGAGCAAAAACAATCAATGAAGAAATTAAAAGAGGAATGTCTGCAGGTAAAGGATGCCTATTATTAAAAAAAAAAAAAACATTTTCCTTTACAACCCCTTTAAATATGATGCTACATTTAAAAAGATTTTAAATAAAATATTAAACCAACAAAGTCAGTACATTGAATTTATTATACTTTAATTATCAGTCCTCTTCAACCAATCAGCTCCTAGTCATTCATTTGATATATGGAGCAAGGTATCTCCCTTCATAAAGAAGGTCTTCTGGATGGCCGCGAGGAGCCTAGCTCTCATTCTATAGCACGGCATTCAGCAGTACACAGTATTTAGTAATGTTAGCACAGAGAAATCATCCCAAAGGTCCAAAATCCTTCATTGATATTCTCACACATAACAACAGGAAAACAAAAAATGGTAGCCAAGGTATTTTTGAGGAATGAAAATATCCCCTCCACCAGGGCTTGGATGATGTAGAAGAAATGTCTTTTGGACAGAAATCTTTATAATAGGAGATAAAATGAACATTGTGATTGCGTCTGTATCTTAGGCCAAAAAAACTTGAGATGCTTTGGCTTGGTACCTCCCAATGCCCCAAGCACTGCAGATTAGCAGACCTGGATATCCCTGTTTTGCCCCATGTCTCTTTGTGTAGGTAGCCATCTTGGTAGAGACAGGGCTTTCCTTCCTCGTGTCAGAACTGCCTCCCTGATGACTGATAATCTGATGACTGGTGGGGTATTGACAGAGGTAAAGGAAACACAGATACACAGAATGAATGAAGCAGAGGCAGGAGGATCCTTGTACTGCAGGTCCTCAGGTACAGCTTCCTCTCCAGCAAAGAGAACAGTGAGCAGCACAGTATTGACATCACCAAATCTCACTCCAAATTTGGTGGGGCTAACAGTCAAAGGAAGCAGTGCCTTAGATGTTCTTACACTGTATACTTTATATATCTATGAGGTCACAGTACCTAAACATCCAGAGTGGAAATCTGGAAGCTGTATTCAAATATGGGACAAGCAAAGGGCAAAGCCTATAGTACTGCCTGAGGTTTCCCTGCAGCTGATCTTTTCCCCATTACTGACTTAGCATGCCACGTACTGCCCTGTGTCTCTGTGTGGAGGTGACCCTTTTGGTAGAGGCAAGGCTTTGCTTCCTTGTGTCTGAGCTGCCTCCCTGATGACTGGTGATCTGATGACTTTTGGGGTAGTTTTACAGTTAAAGGGGTTGTAAAGCTTCGTGTTTTTTCACCTTAATGCATCCTATGCATTAAGGTGAAAAAACATCCGATGCTTATGCCACGTACACGCGATCGGTTCATCCGATGAAAACGGTGTGATGGATTTTTTCATCAGATATCCGATGAAGCTGACTTTCATCAGTCTTGCCTACACACCATCAGTTTAAAATCCGTTTGTGTCAGAACGCGGTGACGTAAAACACAACGACGTGCTGAGAAAAATGAGGTTCAATGCCTCCGACCATGCGTGGACTTGATTCTGAGCATGCGTATTTTTAACCGATGGACTTGCCCACAGACGATCGTTTTTTAACCATCAGATAATTTTAAAAAGAGAAAGAGATGCGCCAATCTAAGTGCAGTAAATAGAAAATGTATTAGGGATGTATGTCACATACAGCCAAATGGCTACTCACAAAACATGAGAGGTACAGGGCATATTGGTGGTAATGCAGGCCCGGTGTCACTACGAGTGGTCAGCAATCCCTGGTCCCGATCCACAATCCTCGGCACACAGGAGAGCTGGATGAGATGGAAGTCTAGTGTTACTGGGAGGCACAGGGAAGCAGGAAACCAGATGCGCCGATCGAGGCGGCGTATGTGTCAGAGTGGAGTGCAGCATGCCGTTGTCGCACTGGAAGTGACGTGAAACACGAAGCCAGCCAATGGGATGACGCGTTTCACAGCCTCAGCTGTTTCTTCAGATCCATCGTTCTAAGTTTTTTCACCGATGGGAAAAAAAACGATGAGGCCCACACACGATCGGTTCGTCCGATGAAAACGGTCCATCGTTTACTTACCTGAGCCCTCGAAAGTCCCACGTTGTGAACGTGCTGGCTTCTCGGCCCGGCTTCTCGGCTCTACTCAGCTCTTCATTGGATGATTGATAGCAGCGCAGCCATTGGCTCCCACTGCTGTCAATCAAATCAATGAGGAGGCGTGCTGGGGGGCCATACCTGCCGACTGTATCACGGGAGCGTGCCCGTATGCATGGGAGAGTGCTTCCCAGAGGGGGTTTAGCTCTTGCGGGGAGGAGCCGAGACAGCTGCCAAGGGACCCCAGAAGACGAGGATCAGGGCCACTTTGTGCAAAACGAGCTGCACAGTGGAGGTTAGTATGACATGTTTGTTATTAAAAAAAAAAATCTTCAGATCTGCGCTATAGCCAAATGACGGTTACAGCGCGGACCTACTTTCCCGGGAGGGGGTCACATTTTCTGTGCTTACCTATATTACCTATATTACAGTTGGGAAGAAGGCACTCAAACACTCAAAAAAACACAAAAACATAAACATAAAAAAATATGAATTGACTTAAAACCAATATAGTTTCCCTTTAAATAAATCCAACAAAGTTCATCTCCCCAGCTGACGGTAAATTAATGCGGCTCGTCATATCAGATGGATTCACGTTTACTGACAGGCCTGAGTCTAAATGCCGAGCAATGAATCACTGCAATATGTCATCTACACAGAATTCCTAATTGTCCGTATTGACATGTTTGAAGGAATGTGATTTAACTGACCATTCATTTTGCTGGTGATTTATGGCTTTGTAATATACTATTGACGTATACATTAAGAGCAGGCCAATTTATTTTAGATTCACTGCCTTTCAGAGCCGAGTCTCCAGATGGGCTTTGTGGTCTGTAACTGTCCATGAAATCACCTCGCGGTTTTTAATCCCCATTACCAGGGGCCGTGAATTCAAGATTCAGGTGTGTTATCAGAGCGACCCTGCCAAACCGCTTAATACTCAGATTAAACGCATGCACAGCAAGCTTTTTACCTTTTTTTTTTGTGTGATATTTTGGCCCCTTCTAGCCTGTGTTTGCTGTATGACCTTAGGGATGAACATCATTGGCTTGTGCAACCACTGCAAGGCTGATTTCAACTTTCAGCCTGTGTGTGGTAAAACAATATAAAGACATATTTTCAGTAGTTACCCTGCTTGATGGTAAAATTATTTCACGGCCACTGTAGAAACAGATAAATAGTAGAGTTCTGTAAATCTGTCCAGAGTTCTTTAAAGCTAAACTTCAGGAACATATCATACAACGTAATGCAGCTCTGTGTGTGTATATATATATATATATATATATAAATATAAATGTAAATATTTTATTACATCTTTTCATGTGACAACACTGAAGAAATGACACTTTGCTACAATGTAAAGTAGTGAGTGTACAGCTTGTATAACAGTGTACATTTGCTGCCCCCTCAAAATAACTCAACACACAGCCATTGATGTCTAAACCGCTGGCAACAAAAGTGAGTATACCCCTAAGTGAAAATTTCCAAATTGGACCCAAA
The DNA here is from genome assembly GCA_029574335.1 of Rana kukunoris. Lineage (NCBI taxonomy): Eukaryota > Metazoa > Chordata > Amphibia > Anura > Ranidae > Rana > Rana kukunoris. The sequence goes on along the minus strand of CM056056.1, from coordinate 24,719,546 downwards.
GTGTGAATATTTTGTGTGGCCACCATTATTTTCCAGCACTGCCTTAACCCCTTTTGGGCATGGAGTTCACCAGAGCTTCACATGTTGCCACTGGAGTTCTCTTCTACTCCTCCATGACGACATCACAGAGCTGGTGGATGTTAGAGACCTTGCGCTCCTCCACCTTCTGTTTGAGGAGCCCCACAGATGCTCAATAGGGGTTAGGTCTGGAGACTTGCTTGGCCAGTCCATCACCTTTACCCTCAGTTTCTTTAGCAAGGCAGTGGTCGTCTTGGATGTGTGTTTGGGGTCGTTATCATGTTGGAATACTGCCCTGCGGCCGAGTCTCTGAAGGGAGGGGATCATGCTCTGCTTCAGTATGTCACAGTACATGTTGGCATTCATGGTTCCCTCAATGATCTGTAGCTCCCCAGTGCCGGCAGCACTCATGGAGCCCCAGACCATGACTCTCCCACCACCATTCTTGACTGTAGGCAAGACACACTTGTCTTTGTACTCCTCACCTGGTTGCCGCTAAACACACGCATGCAGAGGCGTATCTAGTGAAAATAGCGCCTATGGCAAGCACTAAAACTAAAAAGTGTCCCTGTCGAAACATTTTTAACCCATCTTTCAGATAACCTTTAAAAATAACAGCTAACAAAACTAGTGATATTTATCATCCCTCGTGATACCTTGGGTAGTGACATATCCTCTTTATGGAGAAATCTGGGGTTTATTAGACCCCCGATCCCTCCTCTGCCCCCCAAGGCCAGGTATATGCAGAACCAATACGGGAAGTGATGAAATCTTCATCACTTAAGGCCTCAGTTTTCACAGAGGAGAGGGAGAAACTGATGTTCCTCCTTCTTTGTGCGCTGAAAATCCGACGAGATGGAATGGGAGAGCCTGGGAGAACAGGGGAGTGGCTGAACGCAGCAGGGATAGCGCTGCCATTGTCCATTAGCAAAGGTGCTGAAAAGAAGATCCTGCCTATGCTCAGGAGGAGGGAAGAAGAGAACCTTAGACCCTGGTAAGTGCCTTGCTGCCCAGCCACTCAACAGCGCCCCCTTCGTATGGGGCCCATGGCACTTGCCATTGGCTGCCACACCCTAGATACGCCACTGCACGCATGACACCATCTGAACCAAATAAGTTTATATTGGACTCATCAGACCACAGGACATGGTTCCAGTAATCCATGTCTTTAGTCTGCTTGTCTTCAGTAAACATTTAGTGGGCTTTCTTGCACATCATCTTTAGAAGAGGCTTCCTTCTGGAAAAACAGCCATGCAGACCATGGTCTGAGCACTGACAGGCTGGCCCCCCTCCCCTTCAGCCTCTGCAGCAATGCTGGCAGCACTCATACGTCTATTTCTTAAAGACAACCTCTGGTTATGACGCTGAGCACGTGCACTCAACTTTTTTGGTCTGCCAGGGTGAGGCCTGTTCTGAGTGGAACCTGTCCTGTTAAACCGCTGTATGGTCTTGGCCACTGTTCTGCAGCTCAGTTTCAGGGTCTTGGCAAAATTCTTATAGCCTAGGCCATCTTTATGTAGAGCAACAATTCTTTTTTTCAGATCCTTAGAGAGTTCTTTGCCATGAGGTGCCATGTTGAATTTCCAGTGACCAGTATGAGAGAATGAGAACTATAATACAAAATTTAACACACCTGCTCCCATTCACATCTGAGACATTGTACCCCTATCGAGTCACATGGGAGGGAAAATGGCTAATTGGGCCTAATACAACAGAATGCTGGCCGGGGCCGTGGTTCAGTGATCCTGACTGCAGGGATGCAGGGTTGCACAGTGCGGCGATCGGAGGTGCTGTGTGTCAGTTTTACACACTGCATCTCTGTTCGTGGTATGGAGCCTCTAACGGAGGCTCCTTACCACATGATTAGCTGTGACCAATCACAGCTTATTATCGCGTGAACCAGGAAGTGCCAGTAAACAGCATTCCTCGGTTTGCGCTGACAGGGAGAGCCTCTCGGCGGCTCTCCCTGTCAGAGGGGGGGTCTGTGCTGATAATCAGCACATTGATTATCAGCACAACCCCATCAGATGTGCCACCACAGCTGCCAAAGAGGTGCCCATCTGTTGCCAGTCAGTGCCCGATCAGAAACGGCTGTACCGTGTTTCCCCGAAAATAAGACACCGTCTTATATTTTTTTTTCCTCAAGAAATCACACTATGGCTTATTTTCGGGGGGTGTCTTATTTTTATTACAGAAAATAAAGGTTGCCTACCTGAACCACACTTGCGCTTCTTAGCATTTCCTCTGTCCACCTGTAGACTGAGATTATCGTATTCTGCGCGCCATTTTTGGACCATTCGGATATCCAACTTCTTCTCTTTGCAAAAAGCCGTAAGATTCTTGCCTCGGGAGTCCTCCACAATTCCTTTCTTGTACTCAACAGAATAACTCTTTCTTTTTGCACTCATCTTGTCTGGTTGTACCACTACAAGATATCACTACAAGATTCGACACTACATCTTATTTTCGGAGATTCGACACTACATCTTATTTTCGGAGATTCGACACTACATCTTATTTTCGGAGATTCGACACTACATCTTATTTTTTTCGGAGATTCGACACTACATCTTATTTTCGGAGATTCGACACTACATCTTATTTTCGGAGATTCGACACTACATTGCTACGTCTTATTTTCGGAGGGGTGTCTTATATTTCTATCTTGCGTCGAAATCCCGCTACGGCTTATTTTCGGAGTACGTCTTATTTTCGGGGAAACACGGTAGGTGCCCATCAGAGTGCCAATCAGTGCCCACCACAGTGCCAATCTGTGCCCTACAGTAACAAATAAATAAATTAAAAAAATCAAAAGTTTTGGTCTGTCTTCGTTTGTTTATCAAAAAATTAAAACCTCAGAGGTGATTAACTACCACCAAAAGAAAGCTCTATTTGTGGGAAGAAAATAAAAGAAATTTAGTTTGGGTACAGTGTTGCATGACTGTGCAATTGTCATTGAAAGCTGAAAATTGTCCTGGGCAGTAAAGGGGGGAAGTGCCTGGTATTGAAGTGGTTAACTTAGGGGTGTACTCACATTTGTTGCCAGCGGTTTAGACATTAATGGATGTGTGTTGAGTTATTTTGAGGGGACAGAAAATATACACTGTATACAAGCTGTACACTCACTACTTTACATTGTAGCAAAGTGTCATTTCTTCAGTGTTGTCACATGAAAAGATAGAATAAAATCTTTGCAAAATTGTCAGGGGTGTACTCACTTTTGTGAGATACTGTATATTGTATTATTTATTATTAACGTGATAAATAAATAAAAATCTTGCGAGCTACCAATAATATATTAGGCTGAAAGGCATCCTATTGATGCAAGGAAATGTAATAATGCCTTTCAGCTGCTGACACCAGTCACACTTCCATATGTTGTGTTATGTATAATTGTATTATTTATTATTATTATTATTATTATACAGGATTTATATAACGCTAAGTTCTAGAGATGCAACGAAATTTCGGCGACCTAAACATATTGGGCGAAAATGGTGTTATCAATATTTTGCTGATAAGAGGAAAAGATGCTGTTCATGGCACCAAAAATGCATACGACTTTACCGCGACTTTGACACGACTTTACCACAATTGTACTGTGCTTATGGAGTGTTTTTCATAGGTCATGTGACTCAAAAAACGCAAATGTAACACAGATGCGTTATTAATGCATTCTTGCTGCGTTTTCAATGCATTTTGATAGGGAGGTGCAGTTTTTTTTTAGCTGACCAAAAATTCAGCAAGCTGAATTTTTTAACACCACAACAGAAGCACAACGGACCAGTGTGAAGCCATACATAGGGCCAGATTCAGGTAGATGAGAGCATCTTTGCTCTGGAGTAACGCTTCTCATTTACGTTACTCTGCCGAAATTTTAGGAGCAAGTGCTGTTATTCATGAAGCACTTGCTCCTAAAGTTGCGGCAGCGCATCGCAAATGAGCCGGCGGAATTCAAATTGGGCGGGTACGGGGCGTGTATTATTAAAACTAAGCGCGATCCCACGGCGAACGTACTGCGCATGCGTCGAGTGTCAATGCATCCCAGTGTGCATGCTCCAAATTATGTGAGTGAACGTCAATGACGTCACATCCCCATTCATGAAAGTTTTACGCAAACTACGCGATATTTTTTTTTTCCGACACGATGACGACGCCTATACTTAACATAGGATACTCCACTAGGGGGCTGCTTTATCTATACGCCGCGTATCGCTTCCGGAAACGTCGTAAAGTCACTGCGTCGCGCCCGAAAAAGATCGTGAATTGCCGATTCACGCTCATTAACATATTTTTTGAGCGTAAATCGCCGGGAACGCCCCCGGCGCCATTTTTAAGTTGAAGTAACGATGCGATGGCGAAATTCAATTGCGCCGATCGCATCGGAACTCCAACCCGGCGTTTCTTGTTTTCTGGTTACAGAAAACAAAAACGCCGGCTTAAAGTGACAGCTAGGCTGGCGGATCCATTGATCCGCCAGCCTAACTCTACCTGAATCTGGCCCATAGAATTTAAAGGGACACATTTTTATTGAGTTTTTCTTGCGCTAGGTGCTAATCATGGCAGCGAATAAATTCATATTAATTTAAATTCATGATATTAATTAGAATGTTAAACATAATACAATTATTTAAAAAAAATATATATATTTTTAAATGGTAATTTTCGTTTTTTGGCCAAGTGAATCCAGAATTTTCAGTTTTGGTTTTCGGCACCAAATTTCCATTCAGTCCTCCTCTAGCGCCAACAGTTTGCGCAGCGCTTTACAACATGGGGCAGTACAGTTGGAGCCGGTTCACACACAGACGGCACGACTTTGGGGGCGACTCGGCAAGGCGATCTCAAGACGACTTGAGAGGCAACTTGCAAAATTACTTCTGTATTGAAGTCAATGAAAGTCGCCCCAAAAGTCGTACAGAAACATTTTGCGTCGCTCCAATTAGAATGGTTCCATTGAATAGAGCAGACCACGACTTGTCAGGCGGCTGAGTCGCCTGACGAGTCGCCCCTATGTGAACCGGCTCTCACAATACAATTTAATACAGGATGACTCAGAGGGCCCTGTTCATTAGAGCTTACAATCTAGAAGGGAGAGCCAAGTGATACAAAGGGTAATAACTGTGTGGGATGAGCTGATGGAGAAAATAAAAGTACAGTTGTTAGGTGGAGGCAGAATAGGCCTCTCTGAAGAGGAGGGTTGTAGGGATCATCAACAGTGTAAGAGATAATCAGACAGATCGGGGTAGGGAGTTTCATAGGATGGGAGAGGCTTGAGAAAAGTTCTGGAGGCAAGTATGGTAGGAGAAAACAAGGGAGCTTGAGAGCCGGAGGTCTTGGAGGGACAAAGAGAACAAGTAGGTTACTATTTTGAGACTAGGCTAGTGATGTAGTTGAGGGCTTTGTAAGTTGTTAGAATTTAGAATTTAATTTGTTGGGTAAGTGGAAGCCAATGGAGGTATTGGCAGAGAGGGGTGGCAGACACCGAACGGTTGGTAAGGTGGATGAGCCTGGCAGCAGCATTCATGATGGCCTGAAGGGAGGATAGTCTATGTAAAGGTAATTCTTTGAGAAGGGAGTTTGCGGAGTGTTTGTGGAAGAAGGCCTGAAGAAGGAGCGCATGCTCTGCAAACATGTTGCCTATGGTATTACAATACATCCAGGAAGTGCTGTCATCTTTGGGTCTCTGTGCGTTCCACGGTTCCAGGAAGTGCCGGAATCCACTGGCACCATCCTTTAGACTGTATCACTGCAGAGGCTACCCTGACGCCCCGCTCTGTAGATGTCCACACACTGCTATGCTCTATAACAGCCCTCAAAATTTCCACTCGCCTACTAGCATTTGGCGAGTGGATTTAAGCTGGGGGCGAGTGATGACAGGGCTGCATGACCAATCTCCCTGCAATCTGTGCTACACTTAGAGTCCCGATGAGATTGGCGGCCGAAGAGGAAAGGTGCATGCTCGGGAAAAGTAGTCTGGTGAGCCGCACACAGGCAAAGCAGTACACAGGTGCTCTCCTTACAATTCTCATTAAGCCATGGGACCTAACAGTATGACCTCTCTGAGCCTGCCCCCTCCCCCCGGGCCCTGACCAATGTAGCTGGAGAGCAGAAAGTAATGAGTGAGGTGGAGGATTGCAAAAATTACCACTCTGGTGCAGTGCTCACTGAAAGTTGCCCTGACATGAGAGCGGCCGCCTTCCAGTTTGTGCAGTTTTCTTCTCCTTGTGCGAGAGAGAGAGAGAGAGACAGAGAGTGTTCTAGTGCCCTGTCCCTCTGGTCTGCCCCCAGTGGCCTGTCCCTCTGGTCTGCCCCCAGTGCCCTGTCCCTCTGGTCTGCCCCCAGTGCCCTGTCCCTCTGGTTTGCCCCCAGTGCCCTGTCCATCTGGTTTGCCCCCAGTGCCCTGTCCCTCTGGTTTGCCCCCAGTGCCCTGTCCATCTGGTTTGCCCCCAGTGCCCTGTCCCTATTTGTTAAAGTTGTTGTTGGTAATATTTAATTTTGTAACTTGATTCTGCAAAAACATTGTCATTCCATGAGATAATCTACGAGGGCATGTTTACAGGTGGAATTAGGCGCACGGCAGTGTATGAATTAGGTGGGGCAACTGGTGGCGAGTAACTCTTGAGGCCTGGCTAGTAGCTCAGGACTTGAAATTTTGAGCCCTGCTCTATAATCTTAACATTTTAACTCTTGTGAATACCAGTTCTTCATCCTTATTAAAACTTCTTAACTTGCTGCACTTAGTTTGGCGCTTGTGTTGTCTCTCCACTTACTGTGAAGAAACTTTTCCTCCCGATGTAAAGCGTGCCCCTTGTCCTTTTTAATGAAAGTGAATAACACAACACTAAGTTCCCTATATGGACCACTCATATATTTATACATGGTGATCAGATCCCCCTTTCTACGCATCTTTTAAAGAGAGGATCAGTGAACTGCAAACAGCCCAAACCCTGTGTGCAGAACACTGAGCGCGCTTTGGAGAAAATACGACCATGTTGTTGTCACAAACACTCTGGCAAGAGATACTGAACAGATGGAAAAGATCAGATCCGAGCTGCGTTTTCACTCTTAAATAGATCACTTCTCGGCGTGACGCACCGTTACATTTAACGCCACATCAGTCGTCTCCTTCTCTACAATACTTTGCATTCAACATAAACACCGACTTGTACAGATGTTTCAATTCAGGCCGGATGCTGGGAGCTGACAATCTAAATCTGAGATGTCTGCCAGGTTTCTCCAGACGTGCTTGGCGGAGTGACTCCCTGTTAGTGAGTGGCGGATGAAGCGGGAGATGGAGAAGGAGGAAGAAGAACAGATGGATGGAGTAAAGAAGAGATTACGATTGTCTGTCTCATACCTCATGCGGTTATCCTGTGCGCTGTGCCTCTGGCTTCTTTTCAAGACACCAAACGCTGAAGACTTTGCAGAGCTCAGAACTTGCTGCATCATCTCGCAGCCTCGCTCCGTCTCTTATCATCGTATACAGACTTTGAGATTTCATATGAAAATAAAATATTAGGGGCCTCGTTATAACGATCAGTAAATTCCCCAAATTTTCCATAGGGGACACCTTGCCAACCTCTACACCTCGTCACTTTAGTGCTAACCATTATTGATGTCCCTAGAAGTGTTCTTCTTACCATGGTGTGTGTGGTGATACCAAATCTGTACATTGTAGATCAGCAAATTCCCAATGTTTCCATAGGTGATGCTTTGCTAACCACTACAGCTTATCAATTAGAGTTAACCGTTAATGATGGCCCTAGAAGTAATCTTCTTACCATGGTGTGTGTGGTGATACCAAATCTGTACATTGCAGATCAACCAATTCCCTATGTTTTCCATAGATGATGCTTTGCCAACCTCTACAGCTCATAGATTTCTGGTTACAGGTAACCTGATTGGCTGAAGCGACATCGAGGGCAGGAGAAGACATCGAGGGATCGTGGAGGGAGGGTGGCTGACCCGAGAAAGATAAGTGTGGGGGGGGGGGCAATCTGGCGGCATTTTGCGGGACAAACTGTCCATTTGGGGGGGGGGCAAGCTGGCGGCAATTGATGGCCACAGTGGCGACAATTAATGGCATAGCACAGTGGTGACAATTGATAGCATGGCACAGTGGCGACAATTGATGGCACTGTGGCAACAATTGATGGCACTGTGGTGACAATTGATGGGCACAGTGGTGACAGTTGATGGCATGGTACAGTGGCGACAATTGATGGGCACAGTGGCAACAATTGATGGCACAGTGACTGCGTTTGATGGCATGGCACAGTGGCTGCATTTGATGGAATGGCACAGTGGCGACAATTGATGGGCACAGTGACTGTTTTTAATGGCATGGCACAGTGGTGAGAATTTTTTACTTTAATTCTCTTTATTTCATTATCTTTCATATTGAAAAAACAGATTACATACAAAATTTTCTTTATACAAAATATTTTTCATTCCCCGCATACCATAATCTGTGATTTAGCCCATGTTGAATACTTATTTTCCCCTTCTCTCCCTTCCCCCACCTCCCACCCCTAATTTCCAGTTTGCTCTTTGGCTTTTCATACCAAATATCCTATTTCAAGTAGCCACGGTTTCCATATTTTATCAAATTCCTTAATGTTTCCTCTTTTGATATAAACTGTTTTCTCTTTCCATATTGTTTCTGTCACACTATTAGTCCACTCTCTTAATGATGGGGGGTTTACTGCTTGCCATATTTGGGCAATTAATTTTCTTGCCTGAAATAGGCACCTCACTACAGCTTTTGTGGTACTCGCCAGCCCTCCCCTTTCTTCCCATATTCCCAATATGCACGTTCTGGGGTCCATCTCCAACCTAGTCCCGTATGTTTTGTTAATAATTCTGGTGATCTCTAGCCAATACCTAAATAATTTAGGGCATCTCCATAACATATGTAATAAGTCCCCCGTGTCCTGACATCTGGGGCACCCTGCCTCCGTTCTCCAACCAAAACTGAATAGTCTTTTTGGGGTAAAATATGCCCTGTGTATCATCTTTAAAAAGGATATCTTTTGGGCTGGTGAGACTGTAATGCCGCGTACACACGGTCGTTTTTTGCGATGAAAAAAAAAACGACGTTTTCTGTGAAGTAAAAAACGACGTTTTTGAAACGTCACTTTTCAAAGACAATTTTGCATACACACCATCGTTTTTTCACAAAAAGCGAGGTTACGTTCACCACTCTTTTCCATTGAAGCTTGCTTCATAACTAGCTTCTGGGCATGCGCGGGTTGAAAAACGTCGTTTTGAAAGACGTTTTTGCTACACACGGTGACTTTTTGTGAAACAAAAAACGACGTTTTGAAAAACGACACAAAAAATTCAAGCATGTTGGAATTTTTTTTTGGTCGTTTTTTTGAAGACAAAAAACGACGTTTTGCCCACACACGATCAATTTAAATGACGTTTTAAAAAACGTCGTTTTTTTTCATCGCAAAAAACGACCGTGTGTACGCGGCATAACCATTTGCCCTCTCTCCAGCACCGTCTTCCATTGGTCTTCCGTTATAATTCCCAGGTCTTCCTCCCATTTCTTTTTACTTATAAGCTGCATTGGTCCCTCTATGTTCTCCTCACATATATTTGGGTAAATGGGTAAATTACGGAAATAAACCCTTTCTTCTCTATCCCTCCTCTTATCTTTTGAGATATTCGTGGCTTTATCCACTTTGGTCCTGCTCCATTAAACTGAGTATTTAATGCATGCCTAACTTGGAGATACCTGTAGAACGTGCAATTGGGAATTGTCAGTGGTGACAATTGATGGCACAGTGGCGACAATTGATGGCACTGTGGCGACAATTGATGGCACGGTGGTGACAATTGATGGGCACAGTGGCGACAATTGATGGCATGGTACAGTGGTGACAATTGATGGGCACAGTGGCAACAATTGATGGCACAGTGACTGCTTTTGATGGCATGGCACAGTGGCTGCATTTGATGGAATGGCACAGTGGCTGCATTTGATGGGCACAGTGGCTGCATTTGATGGCATGGCACAGTGGTGACAATTGATGGGCACAGTGACTGTTTTTAATGGCATGGCACAGTGGTGACAATTGATGGCACAGTGGCGACAATAGATTGCACAGTGGTGACAATTGATGGCACAGTGGCTGCGTTTAATAGCATGGCACAGTGGCGACAATTGATGGCACAGTGGCTGCATTTGATAGGCACAGTGGCGGCAATTGATGGGCACAGTAGCTGCGTCTGATGGCTTTTCTTTCTGTTTGTTTGCGCCCCCCAACAAAAAAAAAAATTGAGCACCAGCCGCCACTGGTTAAGGGCTATGTTTAGCGTGTGGCTAGGATTAAAGGTTTAGAGATAGGTGGCTAAGGTAAAAGGGTTGGAGGGATAGGACTAGGTTAGGGTTACAACTCTGTGGAGCGTCTACGTTTTTGTCCAACCGGCTCATGCTTGATAGAACAGGGATTGTTTTTTGAGCCTGAAGTGACAACTGCCTTTTTGCTAGCCACAAAGAAGGACACCAGCGATGGGACTGATACAGTTTACATTAGTTATGGAGGGAGAGGAGATAATTAGATATTTTTTTTCATTCCTCAGTTTCTTGTTTCGCTTTTATTAGGCAAAGGGCAGAAGTTTATCATGATGTCTGGCTATGTAATACTCTGCTGTCCTCGCTTTCTGAAACGCACGGCGTTAAATAAAGCGCTTTCAATCCCATCTGCAAGGTGTCATCTTGAAGCAGATCTTAAAGCGGCGGTTAATTCATTGAGATAAGCATCGCTCTCCCCTTCTGAGAGCTCAGATGGCTCTGCGTGTCCGTAACAGAACACTGTTATTTGATTACAGCGTGGAGTTTAGCAGCCATTATGGTTGAGCCTGAAGTGCTCGGCGCTAAAAAATCTTTTGCCGATGCGGCGCGCCTGGCCCAGGCTGTAATTGGAGCCCTCATTTAACGTTTTTAGAGGCTCTTTAAAAAGCTGGAAAGAGTTGAACCCTGCAATTTAGAGTGGACAGCGGAGCAGTTATATATTTATGCTTTGTTCTGAGAGGTGAGTAATTGTCAGGTGGCAATCTATAAAAGGTTGAGTATCGCGCGCTGGCGTGTTTATTTTGAAACCTTTTTGTTATTTTTCTCCTCTCCCTAATTAACTTTTCATATTCCAGAACAAAAAAAGGCAAAGAGGTAAAAACAAAAGAACAAGTGAACTTTCTGTGGTTCGTTGGTAGTAAAAATGCGTGGTTGAGCCAAGTTTTTAGCATCTCCCCATCCACCCCTCTTAGACATAAGTGTTCACATGCTGCGGCAAAAACTATTCAACTGTAGCGGTGCCCCCGTGAGGGCTGCTAGTAGACTCTGTACCCCACTGGTTACCTCGACTCTGCAAATCCTCTCTTAGGCCCCTTTCAGATTGGGGCGGGAGCCGCGTTGGCGGTATAGCGCCGCTAAAAATAGATGCGCTATACCGTCGGATTTGCCGTGGGAATCGGCCGCTAGCGGTGCGGTATTAACCCCCGCTAGCAGCCGATAAAGGGTTAATACCGCCGGCAATGCGCCTCTGTAGAGGCGCATTGCGGGCGGTATTGCAGCGGTTTCCCATTGTTTTCAATGGGAAGGTGCGGTGAAGGAGCAGTATACACGCCACTCCTTTCACCCCTCCAAAGATGCTGCTGACAGGAGAATTTTTTCTCTCCCGCCATCGCATCTCCTCAGTGTGAAAGCCCTCGGGCTTTCACATTGAGGATGCAGTGAAGGAGTTTTTTAGGCGGTATAGCAGCGCTATTTTTAGCGCTGTACCGCCTGAAAAACTCCTCAGTGTGAAAGGGGTCTTACTTCTGACACCTTGGGTTCCATCATGTCACAACTGTGATAGTAATTAGAGACTCACACAATATCACTGACCAACACAGATATGTTTACTGGGATAAAATAAACACAAAGAATGGCATAAGTAAACATAGCTTAACCACTTAACCCCCGGACCATATTGCAGGTCAAAGACCAGAGCACTTTTTGCGATTCAGCACTGCGTCGCTTTAACTGACAAAATTTGCGTTCTTTTTTTCTCACAAATAGAGCTGTGCTATAAACAAAAATAGAGTGACAATTTTGAAAACAAATAATATTTTTAACTTTTTGCTATAATAAATATCCCCCCCCAAAAAAAAAAATATATATATATATATATATATATATAAAAATTCCTCAGTTCAGGCCGATACGTATTCTTGTACATATTTTTCGTAAAAAAAAATCGCAATAAACGTTTATTGATTGGTTTGCGCAAAAGTTATAGCGTTTACAAAATAGGGGGCAGTTTAATGGCATTTTTATTAATATTTTTTTTTTACTAGTAATGGCGGCGATCAGCATTTTTTTTCGGTACTGTGACATTATGGCGGACACATCAGACAATTTTGACAAATTTTTGGGACCATTGGCATTTTTATAGCGATCAGTGCTATAAAAAATGCATTGGATTACTATAAAAATGGCAGGGAAGGGGTTAACACTAGGGGGGGGGAGGGGTTAAGTATGTTCCCTGGGTGTGTTCTAACTGTATGGGGGGGGGTGGCCTCACTAGGGGAAATGACTGATCGCTGTTCATACATTGTATGAACAGACGGTCAGGCATTTCTCCCCTGACAGGACCGGGAGCTATGTGTTTACACACACAGATTACGGTCTTCGCTCTGTAATGAGCAATCTCGGGTGTCCGGCGGAGATCGCGCCCGCCGGGCACGCGCACGGGAGTCAGGGACGAGTGGCCACTTCGAGAGCCGATGTAGAGCTACGGGCTCTCGCGGAGGGGAGCCAAACTGCCGCGTTTCGTGCTAAATGCACTCATCAGGGGCTGATGCTTCCAAATCTGGGGTGTGGTTCAGCATTCAATCGCTCCCACTACCTACACCATGTATTTGGTATGTTGGTATGTAGGACTGGTATGTACGTTTTTTTATCTTATGCTCAATGTTATTGTAGACTAACATATAATTACATTCCCCAGATTTGGAAGCATTAGCCCCAGTGGCGGCTGGTGCTCAAAATTTTTGGGGGGGCGCAAACGAAAAAAAAAAATTGCAGCCTCACTGTGCCCATCACTTGCAGCCACTGTGCCATCAATTGTCACCACTGTGCCATGCCATCAAACGCCACCACTGTGCCATCAATTGTCACCACTGTGCCATGCCAAACACAGCCACTGTGCCATCAATTGTCACCACTGTGCCATGCCACCAAATGCAGCCACTGTGCCATCAATTGTCACCACTGTGCCATGCCATCAAACACAGAAACTGTGCCATCAATTGTCACCACTGTGCCATGCCACCAAATGCAGCCACTGTGCCATCAATTGTCACCACTGTGCCATGCCATCAAACGCCACCACTGTGCCATCAATTGTCACCAATGTGCCATGCCATCAAACGCCACCACTGTGCCATCAATTGTCACCACTGTGCCATGCCATCAAACGCAGTCACTGTGCCATCAATTGTCACCACTGTGCCATGCCACCAAATGCAGCCACCGTGCCATCAATTGTCACCACTGTGCCATGCCATGCAATCAAACGCCACCACTGTGCCATCAATTGTCACCACTGTGCCATGCCATCAAACGCCACCACTGTGCCATCAATTGTCACCACTCTGCCATGCCATCAAACACAGCCACTGTGCCATCAATTGTCACCACTGTGCCATGCAACACAGCAACTGTGCCATCAATTGTCACCACTGTGCCATGCCACCAAATGCAGCCACTCTGCCATCAATTGTCACCACTGTGCCATGCCATCAAACGCCACCACTGTGCCATCAATTGTCACCACTGTGCCATGCCATCAAACGCCACCACTGTGCCATCAATTGTCACCACTGTGCCATGCCAAACACAGCCACTGTGCCATCAATTGTCACCACTGTGCCATGCCATCAAATGCAGTCACTGTGCCATCAATTGTCACCACTGTGCCATGCCACCAAATGCAGCCACTGTGCCATCAATTGTCACCACTGTGCCATGCCATCAAACACAGCAACTTTGCCATCAATTGTCACCACTGTGCCATGCCATCAAATGCAGCCACTGTGCCATCAATTGTCACCACTGTGCCATGCCATCAAACACAGCAACTTTGCCATCAATTGTCACCACTGTGCCATGCCATCAAACACAGCAACTGTGCCATCAATTGTCACCACTGTGCCATGCCACCAAATGCAGCCACTGTGCCATCAATTGTCACCACTGTGCCATGCCATCAAACACAGCAACTGTGCCATCAATTGTCACCACTGTGCCATGCCACCAAAAGCAGCCACTGTGCCATCAAACGCCACCACTGTGCCATCAATTGTCACCACTGTGCCATGCCAAACGCCACCACTGTGCCATCAATTGTCACCACTGTGCCATGCCAAACGCCACCACTGTGCCATCAATTGTCACCACTGTGCCATGCCACCAAATGCAGCCACTGTGCCATCATTTGTCACCACTGTGCTATCAATTGTCACCACTGTGCCATGCAACACAGCAACTGTGCCATCAATTGTCACCACTGTGCCATGCCACCAAATGCAGCCACTGTGCCATCAAACGCCACCACTGTGCCATCAATTGTCACCACTGTGCCATGCCATCAAACGCCACCACTGTGCCATCAATTGTCACCACTGTGCCATCAATTGTCACCACTGTGCCATGCCATCAAATGCAGTCACTGTGCCATCAATTGTCACCACTGTGCCATGCCATCAAATGCAGTCACTGTGCCATCAATTGTCACCATTGTGCCATGCCATCAAATGCAGTCACTGTGCCATGCCATCAAATGCAGTCACTGTGCATTCAATTGTCACCACTGTGCCATGCCATCATATGGAGTCACTGTGTCATCAAGTGTCACCACTGTGCCCTTTAATTGTCACCACTGTGCTCATTGTCGCCTCTGTGCCCTTTGTCACAACTGTGCCCTATGCTGCCACTGTGCCCCATGCTGCCACTGTGCCCCATGATGCCCCTTTCCCTGTTAAAACATTTACCTGACGCTTCCATGTCCTCCCTCGATGTCTTCTGCCGCCGTGGAGAAGCTTCAGCCAATCAGGTTCCTGATAACCAGAATCCGGGAACCTGATTGGCTGAAACGGCTGTCAGTCTAATGCAAGGACCGCAGATTGCCTGCGCTCCGAGCATAGACT
Organism: Rana kukunoris; assembly: GCA_029574335.1. Lineage (NCBI taxonomy): Eukaryota > Metazoa > Chordata > Amphibia > Anura > Ranidae > Rana > Rana kukunoris. The sequence continues at coordinate 24,704,330 of CM056056.1, read as the reverse complement.
TCCGGGAGCCGGAGGGCGGTACTGGAAAAGCCTATCAGAGCCACTGGCTTTGATAGGCAGTTCCCCTCAGCCAACCAGCTGCCGCTATTCAGGTAACCGGCGCCCTATGTCCGGTTATAGGAATAGACCAGGCAGCTGGCAACAACACACGTTCAATGCATTGAAGTGTGTTATTTGCGAGAGGGAGTGGCGCTGCAGCGCTGCAGCGCCCTCTATAGACAGCCGCCAGAACTTCGGCTAAAATGTCAAAATGACATTTTAGCCGAATAAAAGTTCTTAAAGGGCCCGTTTTTTTGAAAAAAAAATTGTTTGTGACTGCGGGAGGGGGGCGGCGCCCGTGCGCCCATATGGGCGGGCCGCCACTGATTAGCCCCTGATGAGTGCATTTAGCACGAAACACGTCGGGCAATCAAAGATGCAAATTCATTCCTTATCTGATCCACTAGCAATAATGATCTACAACCATCTACCTCATGTCATTGCCACTTTAAGGAAGTATGTGTGTTATATTTTGTAATCATGGGTATCTGTCCACTGTTCTCCATACTGTTCTTGTATTATTTATTGATTGGCATTGTATGTCCTTGATGTCCATGTTTCATATGTTAAGCCATATGTCATGCATTTTTCCAAGTCGACATCTATATGTACCTTTAAATGTTCATCTTAGTCATGTTTTTCTATGTACGGCCCCATTGTTTTGGATAGTTATCACACATCACTTTTCATGTCAATAAACATGTTTTTCCTTCTATATACTCCCACCCTGTCTGGATCCTCATTCAAAGTCCCAATTTCCTTGCTTTCTAATTGTACTAGGGATGGAAGCGCAGACATGTGCTTCATTTAAAGTCCCACCTATGCAGATGCATAGTCCCCTCCTCTTTTGTTGTCCTCATTTAGTGTTCCTTTAAGTCTGACCACAGATTTTCTATTGGATTGAGGTCTAGGCTTTGATTAGGCCTTTCCAACACATTTACATGTTTCCCCTTAAACCATTCAAGTGTTGCTTTAGCAGTGTGTTTGGCGTCATTGTCCTGCTGGAGAGTGAACCTCCGTCCTAGCCTCAAATCACACACAGAGTAGTACAGGTTTTGCTCAAGAATATTCCTGTATTTAGCACCATCCATCTTTCCCTCAACTCTGACCAGTTTCCCAGTCCCGGCTGCTGAAAAACATCCCCACAGCATGATGCTGCCATCACCATGTTGGTGTTCTTTGGGTGATGTGTTGGGTTTGCGTCAGAGTTTTCTTCGATGGCCAAAAAGTAAAATGTTAGTCTCATCAGACCAGAGCACCTTCCTCCATACATTTGGGAGTCTCCAACATGCCTTTTCCCAAACTCAAAACGTGACATTTTGTTTTTTTCTGAAAGTAATGGCTTTCTTCTGGCCTCTCTGCCATAAAGCCCAACTCTATGGAGCGTACAGCTTATTGTCGTCCTATGTATAGATACTCCAGTCTCTGCTGTGGAACTGTGCATCTCCTCCAGGGTTACCTAAGGTCTCTGTGCTGCCTCTCTGATTAACCTCCCTGGCGGTATGATTCTGTCTGGAATTACGTACCAAAAGCGGTACAATTATTTTGCATGGAAATTTGGTGATATGTATTATGGGCCTGCAATTCTTAGTAATTACTTACTTAAACCTGACCAAAACAAGACTCTAGTAGACATTCCAGATGTGATAAATTGGAAACACAAACACATGAATTATAATCTGATAAATATTATAATTTTATTCAATAATACAAAGAAAAATTAAAGATATTAGTCAAACAAAGAAATTTAATACACATCCTGGGTGTGAAAAAGTTTGAAACATGGAATTTGACAAAGTCCGACGTTGCAATCTGGGCAATAGTACCTGGTTTCCTTTCGGATTTTTTTTCCATTTCCATTCTTCTTGGAACAGCAAACGACGCACATCCTGGTAGGCGCTAACTTTCGTGCGGTTGGCGGTACAAAGTCTACAAAATGACGACCTGTCAGGCGCTCTGGATTGCCAACGTCAACAGAGCGTCGTCCGGGTCTGTTAGCAGACACTGATGGCGTCGGGTGGTTGATAAAAATTTGCTCAGCCAGCTTCCATATAAAATCGCAATGAAACAGAGGCGTGTTCGTGTTTGCCTTATAAAGAATATACGCGTTCCAAAGACATTGTTCAAGGAGATGTCTGAAAATCTTTTTGTAGTACTTTTTTTGTTGTTTGCGCATCGCCGGGTAAAATGTCATCGCCTGATCGGCTCGGTCGACACCCCCCATCGTGTGATTGTAGTCGATCACTACTTGTGGCTTCAGCACATCTTTTCCCTGTTTTGTGCGGACCATGGTAGTGGAGGTGCTGTGCACGGTGCTCATGACACACACGTCCTTTTTGTCTCTCCATCTCATTGCCATCATTTTTCCCTTTTGGAAGGCAACCATCTCTCCTTTTTTTAATTTCTTCTTGCCAAACGTAGATGGCATGTCACGCCGGTTTGGCCTCACTGTACCATACCCATCCGTTTTGTTGAGGAGCAGAACCTCATAAAGTTCCGGTGACGTATAAAAATTGTCTGTTGTCACGCAATATCCCTGGTTCAGTAATGAGTCCAGCAGTGAGAGGACTGACGATGTGGCCATCCCATAGCGGTTGTACTTGGGATCAAACTTGGTACCTTTCCCGGTGTAAATTACCGCATTCCAAATATATCCCTTGGAAGATTCACATAGCATATAAAACTTTATGCCAAAGCGCGCCCTTTTGGACGCAATAAATTGGATCCAGCTCAGGCGTCCCTTGTAGGCCATCAGACTTTCGTCCACACTGACATCCCTTTCTGGCACGTAGGTCCGCTGGAAGTTGGCGACAATCATCTGGTACACCTCCCAGATTTTTTGAGCTTGGGCGCAGGATGCGTGGCCTCATCAAACTCTTCGTTGTTGGCGAAGTGTAAGTTTTTCATAATCAGTGAAAAACGATACTCAGACATCACAGTCCCAAAAAATGGCGTGGCCAGCATCTTGTTGGTGGTCCAGTACCATTTCTGGAGCGGTTTGCCCACCACCCCTTGAAGGATGATGAGTCCTAGAAAGTTCCATATGTCCTCTTTAGTGACAGGTTCCCATTTTCTGGATCGGGAAAATCTGGCACGCAGAGTAGCAGATTGCTGATCGTGGTATTGATTGGTCTCTGTCACAATTTTTAAAATTACCTCCTCAGAAAGAAAGAGTTTCAGGTACGCCAGAGGGTTGTCACTCTCCACATCAACCTTCATCCCAGGAGATCCAGTGAATCGGAACCTCGGGGGCGCTGCCTGGTCCGCATCGCTGTCTATAGCGCACCAAGTGCGCACATCACTTATGTCAGGTGCGGGATCATCGGCGTTGTCACTTTCTGCATCAGTGTCGGTGTCAGAGCCGGATGACAAATCGCCCCACGACTCACTGTCGCTCTGTTCTGCGATCAACTCTGTTTCGCTGCCGCTGTCGCTGTCGCTCAGCAGATCAAAAATCGCATTCGTAGGACAGCGCTTTTTAGATGCCATTTTCAAAGGGTTTTGAAAGGTTTTATTATATATTATTATATATGGCAAGGGGCACTGAAAGGGCACTGTGTCAGATTCCAAGGTGATACAGTGTAATCCTCTCAGATTACATTGTATCACCTCCTTTTTATGTGTTTGTGTTTGTGCACATTTGAATTTCCCTCCCAGTTCCGCTCCCATGCACCATTGCGGTGCAGGGAACGGAACCAGGAAGTCAGGTGACCGGTGGATGGCGCGGCTGGGATCTCGGCGGCGATCACAGCAATGAGAGATCATCGCTGGATCGCCTGGAGACGGTAAGGAACGCTGCTGCCGCTGGCGCTGGCTCTGCACATACACCCCGAGCGCGACTCGGGGCTACCGATCGCAACAGGAAAGACCAACCCCGAGTTGCGCTCGGGGATACCGTCAAGGGGGTTAATGCCCTCCTTGCCCGGTCCATGAGTTTTTGTGTGCGGCTGTCTCTTGGCAGGTTTGCTGTTGTGTCATGTTCTTTCCATTTGGTTATGATAGATTTGATGGGGCTCCTAGTGATCAACAAAGATCTGGATATGTTTTTATAACCTAACCCTGACTTGTACTTCTCAACAACATTTCCCTTACTTGTTTGGAGAGTTCCTTGGTCTTCATGGCAGTGTTTGGTTAGTGATGCCTCTTGCTTAGGTGTTGCAGCCCCTGGGGCCTTTCATAAAGGTGTGTATATGTAATGACAGATCATGTGACACTTACATTGCACACAGGTGGACATCATTTCACTAATTATGTGACTTCTGAAGGTAATTGGTTGCACCAGAGTTTTTTTTGGGCTTCATAACAAAGGAGGTGAATACATACGCACATGCCAATTATCATTTTTTTTATTTCTGAAAAATAGTGTTATGTATATATTTTTCTAATTTTACTTCACCAACTTAGACTATTGTGTTCTGATCCATCACATATAATTCAGATTAAAAAATCATTGAACTAAAGGCTTTAATGAAACAAAATAGGTAAAAAGCCAAGGGGGTGAATACTTTCGCAAAGGCACTGTATGCAGGCACAGGACACACTACTGGGAAACACTTTTTGAAAGACAAATAGTCAATTTTTTATACATTCTATATACAACTATATAGGTAAGACCAAAATGAGGGACAAGTGAGGAGGAAAGAGGGACAGAGGGATATTGTTCCAAATCAGGGACAGTTCCTCGAAACAGAGAAAGAAATGAAAGGCGCACCAGCCTAGTGTATTACCGCTTGACAATTTATTAAATAATAGCAATATTAAACTGACTGACGAGTTTCGAGGCGTCTGGGGCCTCTTCATCAGAGCTCAGCCTACCACAGTCCCTCGAAATCAGGGACAGTGTGGAGCTTTGCTCCCAAAGGGGGGGGGGGCTACAGCAGGATTTATAAGACTGTATGATCTCAGTTTAGAAGTAGACAGTGGCCCTATTGGTCTCGAAACTGCAGACCAGGGGCCAGATGTGGCCCTTTTCTCACCTTTATCTGGCCCCTGGGGGTTTTTTCCTTTTCCTCCCATTGATACAAGACATTATTCCTCACACTGACACCAACAATGGGTATAATTCCTTCTACTGACATCAACAATGAGGCACTATTTCTCCCATTGAAAACAAAGATGTGGCACTATTCCATAACTGACACCAACAATGGTGATCTATTCCTTCCACTGATACCAATGATGGGATGCTATCCCTCCTACTGACATTAACCACTTAAGACCCGGACCTTTAGGCAGCTAAACGACCCGGCCAGGTTTTGCGATTCGGCACTGCGACACTTTAACAGACAAATGCACAGTCTGTGACGTGGCTCCTAAACAAAATTGGCGTCCTTTTTTTTCCCACAAATAGAGCTTTCTTTTGGTGGTATTTGAACACCTATGCAGTTTTTATTTTTTGCGCTATATACAATATATATACAATAAAATACAATTTTGAAAAAAATTCTATATTTTTTACTTTTTGCTATAATAAATATCCCCCAAAAATATCTAATAAAAATATATTTTTTCCTCAGTTTAGGCCGGTATGTATTCTTGTACATATTTTTGGTAAAAAAATCGCAATAAGCGTTTATCGGTTGGTTTGCGCAAAATGTATAGCGTTAATAAAAATGCAATAAAACTATCCCCTATTTTGTAAATAATTTTTTTTACTACTAATGTCGGCGATCAGCGATTTGTTTAGTGACTGCGACATTATGGCGGACACTTCGGTCAATTTTGACACATTTTTGGGACCATTGTCATTTTCACAGCAAAAAATGCATTTAAAATGCATTGTTTATTGTGAAAATGACATTTGCAGTTTGGGAGTTAACCACAACAAGGCGCTGAAGGGGTTATGTGTGACCTTATGTGTGTTTACAACTGTAGGGGGGTGTGGCTGTAGGTGTGATGTCATCGATTGTGTATCCCTATAAAAGGGATCACACGATCGATGACGCCGCCACAGTGAAGAACGGAGAAGCCGTGTTTACACGCGGCTCTCCACGTTCTTCAGCTCCGAGGACCGATCGCGGGACACCAGCGGCGATCGGGTCGGCGAGTCCCGCGGTCCCCGGAGCTTCGGACCGCGTCACGGGAGCATGCCGTGGGCGCACGCACGCGACCCACGTCTGGGCACAATCACAAGTTGTACCTGTACGTGCATGTGCCCAGCCGTGCCATTCTGCCACCGTAAATGTGCAGGAGGCGGTCCTTACATGGTAAATGACGATGTGCTATTCCTCCCCCTATTTCTAAAGATGCATTGTTTACTCCCACTGATGGCAGGACAATTTCCCCTCCCAATGGTCCTAGCCTGCCCCCCTAAAGTCTGGAGGACAGTAAACTGGCCCTTTGCTTAGAAAGTATAGAGACCCCTGCCCTAGATGATATCCGAACATGGATGGCGCCGCACTTCTGCAAATCAGCAGGGGAAGTACTGTGAGCTCTGTAAGAAGTAATACATACCTGGTTACACTGACACGATACTGCGCATGGTGCATTTACAACGAAAACATATATATGATGACAGGTCCAAGTTAAGTTTAAGATTAAGAGAAATATTTTGTTTTCAATCCTGAAAGAGACATGTCGGGGATGACCAGAAAATCAGACCGACTTTATCAACACAACCAGACAAAGCGCAACAAAATGTAAACCAAAAATATCCTGAATCTGAAGAGTCTCATTTTCTTCGTGTGAAAAAAGCTGTCACTGAGCAGAGTGTCCAGTAGGGGGCTCTCCGACACTGACTGGCACACAACAAGTGAACACAAGGGAGCTCACGAATCATTAACTTGAATTAACAACTTGTTCCCTATCAATTACCCTGAAATCCATACTGGGCTCTGATGGGGCTGAGATTACAAGTGCAGCTCTCCTATTCTTTATTCACACTGGGCCTGTTATAGATGTTACCTGGATGCCTGGGCCGGAGAACAATTTGAAGAGAACATGTCACCAGTTCATAAATTTGCAGCAAAAAGCACGGGAAATTGTAATATTTTAAATCTGATGTCAGGTTGCGACCCCTAGGTTCACCATGCTATAACCTGTAAAGACTGACCTACGCTTGTAGATGAGTGCAGAAGCATTTTAGCAGGAGCAGTGACAGTAGGAACCATGGTATACAGAGGGATGAACTGCAGACCGGACCAGACAGCAGGACTGTGGACCCCAACACAGGAGAGTACTGGATGATCTGCAGACCACGCAAAGGGACTAGATCCCAACACAGGAGCTGGATGAAATGGAGCACGTACCAGGCAGAGAGACTGAGGACCCCAACATAGGAGCGTACTGGATAAACTGCAGACCAGAACAGTCAGCGGGACTTAGGACCCCAACACAGAAGTGTACCGAATGAACTGCAGACTTGACCAGACAATGGGAATGTGGATCCCAGTACAGGAGAGTACTGGATGAAATACGGAGCAGACCAGGCAGCAGACTTGTGAACCCCAACATAAGAGCACAATGGATAAACTGCAGGCCCGACCAGGCAGCGGGACTGTGGACCCCAGCACAGGAGCATACTGGATGAACTGCAGACCAGACCGGACCAGGCAGCAGAACTGTGTACTCCAGACTGTGGATCCCAACACGAAAGCATACTGGATGAACTGCAGCCTGAACCAGGCAGTGGGACTGTCAACCCCAACACATGAGTGTACTGAATGAACAGCAGACTGGACCGGGCAGCAGGACTGTGGAACCCAAACTACTGGATGAAATACAGACCAGACCAGACCAGGCAGCAGAACAGTTGACCCCAACAGAAGAGTGTACTGGATGGACTGCAGACCGTAACAGGCAGAGAAACTGTGGACCCCAAGTCCCCAACACAGGAGAGTACTGGATGAACTGCAGACCAGACCAGGCAGAGGGACTGTGGACCCCAGCACAGACGCATACAGAATTTACAGACCAGAGCAGGCAGCAGGACCGTGGATCCCAACACAGGAGAGTACTGGATGAACTGCAGACTGGACCAGGCAGCAGGACTGTGGACCCAACACAGGAGAGTACTGGATGAGCTGCAGACCAGACCAGGCAGCGGGACCGTGGATCCCAACACAGGAGAGTACTGGATGAGCTGCAAACCAGACCAGGCAGCGGGACCGTGGATCCTAACACAGGAGAGTACTGTATGAGCTGCAGACCAGACCAGGCAGCGGGACCGTGGATCCCAACACAGGAGAGTACTGGATGAGCTGCAGACTGGACCAGGCAGCAGGACTGTGGATCCCAACACAGGAGAGTACTGGATGAGCTGCAGACTGGACCAGGCAGCGGGACTGTGGATCTCAACAGAGGAGAGTACTGGATGAACTGCAGACCAAACCAGGCAGCGGGACCATGGATCCCAACACAGGAGAGTACTGGATGAGCTGCAGACTGGACCAGGCAGCAGGACTGTGGTTCCCAACACAGGAGAGTACTGGATGAGCTGCAGACTGGACCAGGCAGCAGGACTGTGGATCCCAACACAGGAGAGTACTGGATGAGCTGCAGACCAGACCAGGCAGCAGGACTGTGGATCCCAACACAGGAGAGTACTGGATGAGCTGCAGACTGGACCAGGCAGAGGGACTGTGGACCCAACACAGGAGAGTACTGGATGAGCTGCAGACTGAACTGTGGACCACACTGGAGTAGGATGGAACATGATGGAGATGAGGGAGAACCAGAATACCAGCCAGCGGTCGGGACAGGCGGCAAACAAGCAAATCCAAACAGGCAGCCGATATTGACACCAGATGTGCATTCCAGTGTGCATTTTCTGCATTGTATCCAAAACGCACTGCACTTGCTATCTGCAGCAGGTGTCAATGCAATGCTAACGATACCCCAAATACAGTGGTACAGAAGTACCATCTGATCTGGCTTCAGTGCGTATTTTTAAAGTACTGCATGCACTACTTTTGGTGCGGTCCAGTGAAATTTCAGCCTATTCAAATAAATTGGCCGAAATGCACTGCATTCAAATCAAGTTCTTCTGCAAATCCTGGTGTGCAGTGGCCCCATGTGGGGGGGTCCTCTTTTCCAGGTCAAAACCAAAATATGAATTGATTCATTTCTATTTGTAGCCTTGATGAAGGGGCCCCAATCCCCCAAAATTAGTCAAATGTATTTACTATTTCTTTGTTGAGAAATTTACTTTTACTTCCTGTTGTGTCTAAAAGACAGGAAGTGCGGAAAATCTCCCCAGAAGCAATAAAAACCAGACAGGGGATCGAATCCATTCCATCCAAGCCTGAAAAATCGCTTAGGATTTCCTCCGGCCCCGTGTTCTGTAGCAGTTTATTTGCTGTGAACAGTCGTATTAGCACTGCATTGTGTGTCGCCTCTTTATAGCGATCAGCGTTTCACGGAGCCACGCTGGGCGGTCTGAAATCCCTCGCAGCGCTGGCGGCACTTGGTGAAAGAGGCAGCAGATTCCTATTCTGCTGACATAAAACTTTATTAGCCGCCATTCCATAAATTCAGACGGCGGGGTGTAAATCTGCAGAGGGAAAAGGTCGCGGGAATAAACGGCGGTTTTTGTCATTCGCTGTCTGCGGATTAATTGATTATTATGCAAAGGCAACAGTCGGGTGTGCGAGTCGCACTTCGCTATGCCCGCCGCAAAGATTCACGCACACCTTGGTGACATAAATCTGCCATCTGAAAAGTGACATTTATTAAAGGAAGGATGTTGTGTGATTAGTGAGATATCACAGGGACGCGGCGTGTGCGCTTCGCCGTGCAGAGAAATGCAAATCATCAAATGAGGGCGCTACGTTTGTTGGAGACTACAAGTCTCAGCATCTCAAATCTGCAAACAGGGGAATGTCTATGGCTGGGTCTGATGGCTCAGTGTTTAATAACACTGCTCAGTGTACCTTTTATCCATAATTGAAACCATGCCATGTTGTCATGTTCAGTAAGCTTGGTAACTGACGGTACTACAACCTTTTGTCCTATGATTCTGAGAAGTACAAAATATGGCGATGAAACCTGGGGACACGCCCGGATGCATTTTCCCCAAATTAAGAAGATGAAGGTGCCGGTTAGGATAATGAGGCAGCCAGGCACAGACGATGGATGGAAGTCAGAGATAATCAAAAGTTGGACTTTCAGTGGTGTGCGACAAAGGTGCAGCCATTGGGGGGGTGACTAATATCAAGCATAGCGCAGTCTTCAGAACCTCCATAGGCTGACAAGTAAAGGACGTGTAAGTCTACACTGAGTACATAACATACACCCGGTCCCTGCACTATGTACACTACATGAAACTGACTAGACTTGTGCAATTCGTTTAGTTTCTAATTCTTTTTTTAATGGAAATTTGTTCATTCCGAATTTTCATATGTCCGAACTTTTTATTTCCGAAATTCGTATTTTCGGAAATTTGGATTTTCGAATTAAAACATTTTCGAAATTCCGAATTTTCAAATTAAAACATTTTCGAATGAAAACATTTTCGAATTTTCGAAATTCAGCTTGTTTGAGTTTTTCCATTTTCGAAATTCCGAATTTTCGAATTCCAAATAATTTGAAAATTTGAAAATTCGAAAATGCTAAATTCGAAAAATCATGCAAATGCAAAATTAGAAAATTCGGATTTTCGAAAATTTAAAAATTTGAAAATTAAAAAAGGGAAAAATTCGAAATTTTCGAAAATTGGCAAAATTTAAAAAATCAGAATTTTTGAAATTCTGATTTTTCGAAAATGAAAAAATTCAACATTTCAAAATTGTAAAATTCGAAAATCTAAAATGGGAAATTACCGAATTTTCAGAATTTCCGAAATTTAGAAAATTTTTGTTTCATTATTTTTTTTGGGAAATTCGGAAAATGTGTTTTTCCGTTTTATCTCTTTTGCTTTTTCGGAAATCCAGAAATTTTCGAATTTCGGAATTCCGAATTTTCGAATTTCCGAAATAAAAGCAAAAAAAACAATAAAACTGAAAAAAATTTTTTTTAGAATTTCCCGAACTTCCGAAAAAATAAAAAAAACAAATGAAACAAAAACTAAAAAAACAAATTTTTTGAATTTCCCGAAAACTAACATGTCTAAAACTGACCCCTGTATTGTGTACAATGCATACCAGACCCCTACACTGTTACATACACCTGACACCTGCACTATGTACAACGTATGCAACTGACCTCTCTATTGGGTACATTACACCTTCCAAAGCTTGCTTGTGTGACACACAGATGTACCTCTTATGTCGCCAGCTCCGCCCCTTATGCGTTACGCCACATGCATGGCTTCTTCAGAGGGATAAGAGACATACAATACACACCTGACCCCTGCACTGTGTACTTTACACAACTTACTTCTGCATTATGTACATTGAACCCTTAAACTCTGCATTGTATAGGATTACATACACCGGACCCCTGCACTATGTACATTACATGTACCTGACATCTGTACTATACATTACACACCTAACCCCTGCACTAACTACATTAAACCCTGACTCCTGTACTATGGGGATTACACACCAAACACCTGCACTACATACATGATTACATCCCTACACTATGTACATTACACACACCTGACCCCTCCACTATGTACATTATATACCCCTGATCCCATGTACATTCTATAACTATGACCCCTGCACTGTATACATTACATAAACCTTACCCCAGCACTGTATACATTACATACCAATGCACTGTGCACATTACATACAACTTACCCCTGTACTGTGTACATTGCATACACCTGACCCTTGCACGTTGTACATTACATACCCCTGACCCTTAAACTATGTACATTACATACCCCTGACCCTTGAACTATGTACATTACATACCCCTGACCCCTGCACTATGTACATTACATACCCCTGCACTATGTACATTACACAAACGCTGAAGTTCTGCTTTTAGTGCTTTTCTGGCACGTGTTGTTGATGAGGACATCCCTCCCTATCTGTATCTTCTTCCCCATCAGGTGCAGTGATGAGGTTCTGGAACCATGTTGGAGGGGAACTTGTTAGTTCTCCTTAATTTTCTTTTCTTCCCGCTCAGCATCTTCTCCTCCATCTGTGTTCTCTCACCAATTACTCTGATTTTGGCACGGAGCGGAGTTGTGAGGAAGGGGAGTATTTCTGGAAAGGTGTGTGACAACACAAGTTCCTGTCATCGCCGGTAATGAGCCGTAAAGACACCGGTGTAAATGTGAGCCGCGCCGTCCCAGGGCTCAGCGTCGCGACATTCACCCACACACAACCCAACGTGTCCGTATGTGCCGGGACCGCGCCAATTCCCCAACCCCGCTAATCTGCTTCCTAATTGAGATTTATCAATGGAGGAGTCTGAAACACTGCTGCAGTGAACAGCTGCTTCTCTGTAGGAGTCTGCACAGTACCACTTCTCTTGTCCTGTATGCTGGGTGTAATTCTCAGTATCTCTTATTCTGTATATAAGGACTCTGAACAGTACCACTTCTCTTGTCCTGTATGCTGGGTGTAATTCTCAGTATCTCTTATTCTGTATATAAGGACTCTGAACAGTACCACTTCTCTTGTCCTGTATGCTGGGTGTAATTCTCAGTATCTGTTCTTATTCTGTATATATGGACTCTGCACAGTACTACTTCTCTTGTCCTGTATGCTGAGTGTAATTCTCAGTATCTGTTCTTATTCTGTATATATGGACTCTGCACAGTACTACTTCTCTTGTCCTGTATGTTGGGTGTAATTCTCAGTATCTGTTCTTATTCTGTATATATGGACTCTGCACAGTACTACTTCTCTTGTCCTGTATGCTGAGTGTAATTCTCAGTATCTCTTATTCTGTATATAAGGACTCTGAACAGTACCACTTCTCTTGTCCTGTATGCTGAGTGTAATTCTCAGTATCTGTTCTTATTCTGTATATATGGACTCTGCACAGTACTACTTCTCTTGTCCTGTATGCCGGGTGTAATTCTCGGTATCTCTTATTCTGTATATAAGGACTCTGAACAGTACCACTTCTCTTCTCTGGTATGCCGGGTGTAATTCTCAGTATCGTATTCTGCACCTTAGTGACAGGTACACTTTCCTGTCTGCAGTCAGTCCTCACCCTGTGGAAGGGCCCGGTATCACTGCAGGGCCCTCGCCCGGTGCTCAGAGCCGTGGCGGACGCAGAGAATAGACATCCGCTCTTATTAGAGACATAAATCTTCTGCGGAGTAACACGAGTGCAATAGAAAAGATATCTGGCTGATTTCAATGGATGGGAAAATGACATTACAAATCAAACATGGCTCCCCCCGGATAGCGCGGAAGACGCGGGATAGAAGTGGGCGGGATTACACACTTTCACTCGGAAATCTGACATCTGAGAGCTTAACCCTTCGCCACCCACCCAACCTGCGATGAATGGAACGAAACGCGACTCCCAAGCTGCGCACAGGTGGGTGCGTTTTCCAGAGCGTTCCCAGAGCCCCTGATATCTGTCCACAATACTCCTCCCAGGCTCCCGCACTGCTCAAGAACCCATAGACATGCCACTCCATATTCTGAAGCCTTGTGCCTAGAAGAGCGCCAGTTATCTTCTAAGGGCCCATTCAGACTAGGGGCCCCATAAACTTTTGTTGGTGCAAAGAGAGAATCGGCAACAGTACATAGTGCAGGGGTCAGGGGTATAATGTACAATGTTGCCGGAGTCAGGGGTGTAATGCACTAACTGCAAGGGTTCGGTGTCTAATATACACAAACCAGTGGTCAGGCTTGTAATGTACACAGTAAATGGGTCTGGTGTATAATGTACATAGTTCAGGGGTCCAGGTTGTAATGTATGTAGTGTACAGTAGGTGTCTGGTGTGTAACACACATAGTGCAGGGGTCTGGTGTATAATGTACACAATGCAGGGGTCAGGTGTGTAATGTACATGGTGCAGGGGTCAGGGGTGTAATGTACACAGTGCAGGGGTCAGTGGTGTAATGTACACAGTGCAGGGGTCAGGAGTGTAATGTACACAGTGCAGGGGTGTAATGTACACAGTGCAGGGGTGTAATGTACACAATGCAGGGGTCAGGTGTGTAATGTACATGGTGCAGGGGTCAGGGGTGTAATGTACACAGTGCAGGGATCGGGTGTATAATGCACATAGTGCAGTGTCTCAGGGGTGTAATATACACAGTGCAGGGATCGGGTGTATACTGCACATAGTGCAGGGGTCAGGGGTGTAATGTACACAGTGCAGGGGTCAGGGGTGTAATGTACACAGTGCAGGGGTCAGGGGTGTAATGTACACAGTGCAGGGGTCCGGGGTGTAATGTACACAGTGCAGGGGTCCGGGGTGTAATGTACACAGTGCAGGGGTCAGGGGTGTAATGTACACAGTGCAGGGGTCCGGGGTGTAATATACATAGTGCAGTGTCTCAGGGGTGTAATGTACACAGTGCAGGGGTCAGGGGTGTTATATACATAGTGCAGGGATCAGGGATGTAATGTACACAGTGCAGGGGTCAGGGGTGTTATATACATAGTGCAGGGATCAGGGATGTAATGTACACAGTGCAGGGATCAGGGGTGTAATGTACACAGTGCAGGGGTCAGGGGTGTAATGTACACAGTGCAGGGGTCAGGGGTGTAATGTACACAGTGCAGGGGTCTGGAATGTAATGTACACAGTGCAGGGGTCAGGGGTGTAATGTACACAGTGCAGGGGTCAGGGGTGTAATGTACACAGTGCAGGGGTCAGGGGTGTAATGTACACAGTGCAGGGGTCAGGGGTGTAATGTACACAGTGCAGGGGTCCGGGGTGTAATGTACACAGTGCAGGGGTCAGGGGTGTAATGTACACAGTGCAGGGGTCCGGGGTGTAATGTACACAGTGCAGGGGTCAGGGGTGTAATGTACACAGTGCAGGGGTCCGGGGTGTAATGTACACAGTGCAGGGGTCAGGGGTGTAATGTACACAGTGCAGGGGTCCGGGGTGTAATGTACACAGTGCAGGGGTCAGGGGTGTAATGTACACAGTGCAGGGGTCAGGGGTGTAATGTACACAGTGCAGGGGTCCGGGGTGTAATGTACACAGTGCAGGGGTCAGGGGTGTAATGTACACAGTGCAGGGGTCCGGGGTGTAATGTACACAGTGCAGGGGTCCGGGGTGTAATGTACACAGTGCAGGGGTCAGCACAGCGGTAAATCACTGCAGAAATTTGACAGTCAACCTTCTCCACCACATCACCTGCTGCCTAGAAGTGACTCCAACAAACTGATATGATATATTTCACATTCACCAAACTAAATAGAACTAAAAACCGGTTTAAACATTTTATGAAGATTATATGAAATAACGATTCAATAAAGAGAGAAAACACAGCACATAAAACATTTATACCTTCCAGTCTGTGAGAAAGCTGAGTGAGATCTTTATAAAGCTCAGCCCTGTGTACATTGGGCCTCTGTGTACTGCGCTCCAGAACATGCAGGCGATATATAAACAAACAGGGATAGTTAATAAGGGAATAGATAGCTATCCTCCAGGGGGCCGCAGAAGATCAATGGAGTCAATTTTCTCTGCGTTTCTGCTGACTGAGCTGTTCCGCCCCCCTAATTTATCCCGCGGTTCACCGAATGATGGGCAGCCGGCCCCGGACAGGACCTCATTCATAATTTAAGGCCAACAAAATCTATACCACAGGAAAACTAAATCAAATTTTAAAAATTTACAGATTTGATGGTTTGAGGGTGAGATTAAAACGTTTAATCAGCTTTGGGGGGGGGGGGGGGGTCAAAAAAGTGTGAATGTGAAATTATTTTATGGTTTTGTTTTGACTTCTTTATCTTTTAAGACATCAAACCAGAAAATGTGCTTCATATCGGAACAAAAAACAACAAAAACATAATTCTGAATGTTATATATTTTTTACAACCTTCTAAAAAATGTATGAAATGAATCAACGCTCCCTGTGTAAATCCCCGTCTGTACTCTTATATTGACTCTGGTGTGATGGAAGTACAATGGGTTTTGTTTTTAGGAAAATCGGGGCAACGATCGTCCGATTTTCTTCGTTGTTCGACAGAAAATCGAAAACGATGAACGAACATCGGTGTGAAAATTCTCGTACATAGTTACATAGTCCATCCAGTTCAACCATAAAAATTATCGTACAATTTATTATACCCAATTGTATACTCACAGTTGATCCAGAGGAAGGCGAAAGAAGGGGAAAGAAATTTCTTCCTTATCCCCCCCGAGAGGCAATCGGATTTTCCCCAGATCAACTTTACCTATAAATCTTAGTACCCAGTTATATTATGTACATTTAGGAAAGAATCCAGGCCTTTCTTAAAGCAATCTACCGAACTGGCCAGAACCACCTCTGGAGGGAGTCTGTTCCACATTTCCCTGCCCCTCCCACAATGGTGAGATTTCCAGCACTAGTTTGTGTCTCTGCTTCTCCCACAATGATGAGATTTCCTGCAGTAGTTTGTGTCTCTGCCCCTCCCACAAAGATAAGATTTCCTGCAGTAGTTTGTGTCTCTGCCCCTCCCACAAAGATAAGATTTCCTGCAGTAGTTTGTGTCTCTGCCCCTCCCACAATGGTGAGATTTCCTGCAGTAGTTTGTGTCTCTGCCCCTCCCACAAAGATAAGATTTCCTGCAGTAGTTTGTGTCTCTGCCCCTCCCACAATGGTGAGACTTCCCTGCAGTAGTTTGTGTCTCTGCGCCTCTCACAATGGTGAGACTTCCCTGCAGTAGCTTGTGTCTCTGCCCCTCCCACAATGGTGAGATTTCCTGCAGTAGTTTGTGTCTCTGCCCCTCCCACAATGGTGAGACTTCCCTGCAGTAGTTTGTGTCTCTGCCCCTCCCACAAAGATAAGATTTCCTGCAGTAGTTTGTGTCTCTGACCCTCCCACAATGGTGAGATTTCCTGCAGTAGTTTGTGTCTCTGCCCCTCCCACAATGGTGAGATTTCCTGCAGTAGTTTGTGTCTCTGCCCCTCCCACAATGGTGAGACTTCCCTGCAGTAGCTTGTGTCTCTGCCCCTCCCACAATGGTGAGATTTCCTGCAGTAGCTTGTGTCTCTGCCCCTCCCACAATGGTGAGATTTCCTGCACTAATTTGTGTCTCTGCCCTCCCACAATGGTGAGATTGCCTGCAGTAGCTTGTGTCTCTGCCCCTCCCACAATGGTGAGATTTCCTGCACTAATTTGTGTCTCTGCCCTCCCACAATGGTGAGATTTCCTGCAGTAGTTTGTGTCTCTGCCCCTCCCACAATGGTGAGATTTCCTGCAGTAGTTTGTGTCTCTGCCCCTCCCACAATGGTGAGATTTCCTGCAATAATTGGTCTCTGCCCTGCCCACAATGGTGAGATTTTCTGCAATAATTGGTGTCTCTGCCCCTCCCACAATGGAGAGACAACCCTGTGTATAGGTGCATGGTGTATATGACACATGTAATATGTTTCGGGAATACACTAGTAGAATTTCATTCAACATTTTTTGTTGCAAGAACTTTGTAAAAATGTTGCTAATCTTTTAATCGGTGGGATCCAATCGACGTTCATGTTTGACCAAAGTGATGACAATGTATGAATTTCTAAAGCTGGGTATACAGTGGTGGAATTTTGAAGGAAAATTTGTGCAAAAAACTTGTACGCAAATTCTCAGTACACGCGAACGTTGATCTCGTTTGCT
Source organism: Rana kukunoris (assembly GCA_029574335.1). Lineage (NCBI taxonomy): Eukaryota > Metazoa > Chordata > Amphibia > Anura > Ranidae > Rana > Rana kukunoris. The sequence continues at coordinate 24,686,661 of CM056056.1, read as the reverse complement.
TTTAACATTTGGTTTTGGAATGAATAGACTTTACGGAATGAAAATCACATTCACTGTAATGCCGCGTAAAGACGATTGGAAATTTACTAAACTATTTTTTCAACGGATGTTGGCTCAAACTTGTCTTGCACACACACGGTCGCAAATGTTGTCGGAAATTCCGAGCGTCAAGAACGCGGTGACGTACAAGACGTATGACGGCACTATTAAAGAGGAGTTCAATACCAGTCGTGTTAGTAGAAGTTTGGTGAGGGACAATTTGCGCGTTTCAGCCTCATGCTTTTCAGTCGATTACAGCGTGACAAATGTGCTATCTCCATTACAAACGCTAGTTTTACCAGACCGAGCGCTTCCGTCTCGTACTTGATTCAGAGCATGCGTGGAATTTTGTGCGTCGGAATTGTCCACACACAATCGGAATTTACGAGAACAGATTTTATTGTCGGAAAATTTGAGAACCAGCTCTCAAATTTTTGTTGTTGGAAATTCCAAAAGCAAATGTCCGATGGAGCCTACACATGGTCGGAATTTCCGACCAAAAGCTTCCATCGAACATTTGATGTCGGGAAATTCCAACCGTGTGTACGCGCCATTAGAAATTCATACATTGTAGAATTTTTATTCCATACCGCTCATCACTGCAGTCTAAAATGACAATCGATTCCACCCCACTTATGCCGTGTACACACAATCGGATTTTCCGATGGAAAAACTCAGATGGGGCATACACACGGTCGGAATATCTGACGAAAAGCTCCCATCTGACTTTTTCCATTGGAATTTCCGATTGTGTGTATGCGGCATAAGTGGGGTGGAATCGATTGTCATTTTAGACTGCAGTGATGAGCGGTATGGAATAAAAATTCTACAATGTATGAATTTCTAATGGCGCGTACACACAGAAGGCACAGACACACGGTAGGATCCTACCGTGTGTACGCTCCATCGGACAAACTTTTTCAGTTTTCATCCGACAAAAGTTCGCTCTGCAAACAGACAAACTTTTCGGCAACAAAAGCCCTACGGTGCAAAGTCCTATTGTGTGTACAGAAATCCATCGCACTTTTGTCCGAAGTACAAACACGCATTCCCAGAACCAATTTTAAAATCAACCAACAATAGCAGAAGTTGACCAAAGGGTGGCGGTAAAGAGCAGAAAAGAGCATAAAAACCACGTGATGTTGGGAAAGTTTTGGGAAAGTTTGCAGAAAAGTCCGAGCATGTGTATGCTATGGGTGTGACTGGACAACTCCCTTCGGACAAAAATCCACAGAAAAGTTTGTTTGAAGTCCGACCGTTACATAGAGAGCAGGTTTTCTGTTTTTCAGACGGAAAACATTTCTATCGTAAAATCCGTTCGTCTGTATGGAATTCCGACGGGGAAAAAAAACACACATGCTCAGAAACAATTCGACAGATGCGCTGAAGCATTAAACTTTATTTTCTCGGCTCGTTGTAGTGTTGTACGTCACCACGTTCTTAACGCTCAAAAGTTCTGAGAACTTTTGTGTGACCGTGTGTCTGCAAGTCAAGCTTGAGCGGAATTCCGTCGGAAAAAACATCCAACTTTTTTCCCGAAGGAAATTCCGCTCATATGTACAGGGCATAACGATTAGAAAAACAAACAAATGTTGAACAAAATTCTACTCCTGTACACCCAGTTTAAAAACTCTCGGCACCAATTTTCAGAAACGATCGAACAGTGAAATCTAATTGGATGGCAGAAGTTGCGGCGGATTGCCCGGCGTCTTCTGCTTGATGAGTGAATCCCTTCGATCGGCATTTCTCGGAGTAAGACTGAGGTGAAGAAGTTCCAGAACCTTGCGGTGACCTTCCGTAGACGCCAACATCTGCCAGCCCAGACCATCGCGCCGAGTTCCGTCACCACAGCTGCTCTTCACCGGAGAAATGTGCCTCGTGCTGCTTTATTTCCGTCCACAGTCATTTCTAACCCCGATCGCCGGACCTTCGGAAGAGTCGTTTTCGCGCGTTTTCAGCTCTGCGTTGCACGCTGCATCTGTTTACTTAACCTTGCTGACACGGCCAACACCGGCACCATATTGCAGCTATAGATCTAATAATCTGGAAGAGAGGAGAGGCCTCTGGGGAGCAGCCAGCACGGCACAAATTAGTCAAACCGCCATCTGGAGGGGGGGCAACCCGCTCCGTGTCACCCTAAGGCGAGGATTAACCGGAGTGAGAAGAAGATAGCCACGGCTCAATTACATTTCTTTGCTTTATCTGATGCTACGCACCTAGAACAGCATGTCTGCATTGTACCATGCTACTGCACAGGCTGCCGATATTGGGGAGACATTAGAGTGTAAGCTTCTCTGGTGCAGAGACTGATGCATATGGCTCAATGTCCTCTGTACAGCACCACGGAATATGTCAGAGCTACAGTATATAATAATAGAGTGTGACTATAGTGAGACATTAGAGTGTAAGCTCCTCTGGTACTGAGCTTGAAGTGACTGGTTCAGTTTTTGTCTGTACAGCACTACAGAATATGTCAGCGCTATATAAATGTATAATAATAATAATAGTGTGACTGTGGTGAGAGATTAGAGTGTAAGCTTCTCTGGTGCAGAGACTGATGTGATGTGAATGGCTCAATGTTCTCTGTACAGCACTGCGGTATATGTCAGAGCTTTATAAATGTATAATAACAATAGTGTGTGACTGTGCTCTCTAACCACTTAACGACCGTCTCCTGCACATATACGTCGTCAGAATGGCACGGCTGGGCACATCCACGTACAGGTACATGCTGTGCTAGTACCCAGCCTTGGGTCACGGGTGCGTGCCCGTGGCGCGCTCCCGTGACCCGGTCCGAAGCTCCGGGACTCGCTGACCCGATCACCGGAGCTGAAGAACGGGGAGAGCCGTGTGTAAACACGGCTTCCCCGTTTTTCACTGTGGCGGCGTCATCAATCGCGTCATCCTTTTTATAGGGAGACACAATCAATGACGTCACACCTACAGCCACACCCCCCTACAGTTGTAAACAGACATTAGGAACACATAACCTCTTCAGCGCCCCCTTGTGGTTAAGTCCCAAACTAAAACAATTATTTTAAATGCATTTTTTGCTGTGAAAATGACAATTGTCCCAAAAATGTGTCAAAATTGTCCCAAGTGTCCGCCATAATGTCGCAGACACGAAAAAAATCGCTGATCGCTGCCATTAGTAGTAAAAAAAAAATATATAAAAATGCAATAAAACTATCCCCTATTTTGTAAGCGCTATAAATTTTGCGCAAATCAAGCGATTTTTACCAAAAATAGGTAGAAGAATACGTATTGGGCTAAACTGAGGACATTTTTTTTTTTTTTATATATTTTTGGGGGATATTTATTACAGCAAAAAGTAAAAAAATATTGCATTTTTTTCAAAATTGTCACTCTATTTTTGTTTATAGCGCAAAAAAAAGGAACCGCAGAGGTGATCAAATACCACCAAAAGAAAGCTCTATTTGTGGGAAAAAAAGAGGACGCCAATTTTGTTTGGGAGCCACGTCGCACGACCGCGCAATTATCTGTTAAAGTGTCGCAGTGCCGAATCGCAAAACCTGGCCAGGTCCTTTAGCTGCCTAAAGGTCCGGGTCTTAAGTGGCACTACAGAGCTATATGAATAAAATACAAATAAATAATAAAGAGTTTTGGCTGGAGATGGGTTTTACTCATATCTGTGATTATCACAGCGATTGTTTCTGTCGATCCACCGCCCCCCCCCCCCCCCCCACATCTTTGTCTCAGACAAATTCTGTTATATGGGAAATATTTCTGTAATTAAGAATACAATCTTTTCATTACAAATCACACTTCAACTCATTATAAATCATCAGTAAAGACGGATGAGATTAATTCCAGCTTTGTTTCTTATGATATCTCACCCACATAGGATTTCCTGTTCAGAACCAGCGTGGGGGGGGGGGGGGGGGGGGAGACATGGAATGAGATATCGGCAACTCCACGACCAATGAAAAGTGGGCCATGGCTACCCCACACAGGAGAGTCATTGCTGGTCTTCTATATGAAAGACTGTTCCATATATATATAAGTCAAAAGTATTGGGACGCCTGCCTTTAGACCCCTTTCACATTGGGGCACTTTGCAAGCGCTATAACGCTAAAAACAGAGCCTGCAAAGCGCCCTGAAACAGCCACTGCTGTCTCTCCAGTGTGAAAGCCTAGCGGTGCGCTAGCTGGACGGTAAAAAAAAGTCCTGCTAGCTGCATCTTTGGAGCGGTGGAGGAGCGGTGTGTTTACCACTCCTTCCCCGCTCCTGCCCATTGAAATCAATGGGCACCACGTAGGGTGACCACATTTTTAAACTACCATTCAGGGACACCCTCTCTTCCCAAAAATCAGCTTGTGCTGTAACGAATCACAGCACAGTGATTGAACACAAGAGGCGGGATTTATGATTTCTCCAATCACAAGCAGGCGGCAGGGATTGTGCTCCTCCAGGCATTCCCTGCCAGGACAAGCACTGTCAGTGAGTAAAGCGGTGATGTGGCGGCCTTTTTTGGGGGCATCAGATTGACGCAGGGGGTGGCTGTGTAGTTTCATTCCGGGACACTGTATTGTCCTGGAATGAATGTGCCCGGGACAGACCTGCAAAATGCGGGACTGTCCCGGGCAATCCGGGACACGTGGTCACCCTAGCACCACGGCTGTACCACCAGCAAAGCTTGATCTTTGGGATGAATTAGAGCGGAGACTGAGAGCCGGGCCTTCTTGTCCAACATCAGTGCCTGACCTCACAAATGCTCTTTTGGAAGAATGGTCAAACATTCCCATAGACACACTCCTACACCTTGTGGACAGCCTTCCCAGAAGAGATGAAGCTGTTATAGCTGCAAAGGGTGGGCCAACTCAATATTGAACCCTACAGACTTAAAGAGGAAGTAAACCTCTCTTGCACGCTGCAAAGCCTCCAAATGAAAAGCATAATGGGCTAGTATGCTTACCTGCAAAAGAATCCAGCGATGTCCCCTGTGTAGGCAACGTCCATCTTCTGGCTCCTCTTCCTTCCTAGCCGCGGACTCCGGCTCTGTGATTTGCCGGAGCAGCGTGACGTCAATCCCGCGCATGCACACGGGAGCCGCAATTTACGGTACAGGCTAGGGAAGAAACGGCACTTAGTTTTGTTTAGGAGATATTTCCACTACCTATAGGTGAGCCTTATTCTAAGCTTACCTATATGTAGAAGTCCAAAAAAGGGGTTTAAACTTTACACTACGTTTGGTGAATGTTGGCTGAAAATGTTCTGGCGTCTGTATGCATACCAAGTACACGGACAACACTCTTCATACAAAAATCCACAGATTTGTCCGATGGAAGTCCGATCGTGTGTACGAGGCTTAAAGGGGTTGTAAAGGTAAAACTTACCTCATCCCTCCATTTTGCTTTTGGGCTCTTTCACACGTGCGGACCGTATGTCTGTATTTCATCCATCCGTTTGCGGATGAAATACGGACATACATTGGTCCCTATTGGATAGCGGGGGTCAGCGGATGAACATCCGCTGACACCCGTAATTGTCCGCCTCCGCAAACATCCGATTTTGCAGACGGAAGAAAACCCTATTTTTTCTTCCGTCTGCAGAGCGGATCGGATCAACACGGACACACGGTCCATGTTCATCCGCTCCCCCATAGGGGAGAGGAGAAAAACAGGGCGGTCCCTGTACAGTGTGCGGAGACCGCCCTGTCATCCGACGGCTCAGTGGGGATTTACGGAGCGATCCCCACTGAGCAAACGGACACACGGAGGCGGATTAATACTGATCCACCCCGTGTGAAAGGGCCCTTAAAATTTATGAATTTATCTAAAAAAAAATGCTCACTTCCTGTTCTTCTGTCTGTAACTCCACACAGTAATGCAAGGCTTTCTCCCTGGTGTGGAGAAAGCCTCTTGAGGGGGGAGGAGGCAAGCAGGAGAGTCAGGACACTCTCTACTTTGCAGATAGAGAAAGGAGCTGTGTGTTAGTGGGCATCCTGACTCTCCTGCTCACCCCCTGAAGAGGCTTTCTCCACACCAGGGAGAAAGCCTTGCATTACTGTGTGGAGTTACAGAAGAACAGGAAGTGAGGATTTTTCAGAAGAAATAAGGACATTTAAAAGCAAAATGGGAGGATGAGGTAAGTGAAGGAGGACTGCACTAAGGTAAAGGAAGCTATTTAGGGAAAATTGGTTTTCCCTTTACAATCACTTTAAGCCTCGTACACACGATCGGACTTCCATCAGACAAATGTGTGTATTTTTGTCTGAAGGGCGTTGTCCGTGTACTTGGTATGCATACATACAGCAGAACATTTTCAGCCAACATTCACCAAACGTAGTGATGTACTATGTGGTTTTTCAGCTCTTTAGCGCCACCCTTTGGGCAACTTCTGCTAATGTTGTCTTATGGTTAGCATTGCTTCCCAGCATATGTTTCTGTACTTTGGATTTTAGTCTGACGGATTTGTGTACACACCATCGGCATCGGATGATCCTACGGAACACATTTGTTGTCGGACAATTTGAATAGCATGCACAGCCAACATTTGTTGTCGGACAATTAAGACTGGGATGCCATTAAAGTTCATGTGTATGTAAAGGCAGGTGTCCCAATGATTTTGGTATTATAGTGTATACAGTGTATATATTGTGTGTGTGTGTGTATTCTGTATTTATATATACAGGTTATGTGACTCTTTATTTGCATACCTTTCATATGATTGAAGAGCGAGGACTCCTGATATCAGTGTGTTTCTGATGTGCAGAGATTTCCCAGCATGCTGGTCAATTCTGTCCTTTTGTTCTTTCATTTCCCTGAGACACCCCAGAGCCTCCTCCTTCCATAACAATGTGCAGCTGTCCCTGACATCACCGGAGCTGTACAGCGTCAGTCTTTTTTCCGTGACACCCGTATGGCGCGGGGGGGGGGGGGGGATTATACTAAACAACAAGTAAGAAAGCGCTGGGGATTTGCGCTCACAGTTCTGATGTGTGGGAAAATAATAACAATGACCAATTCTCCAGCCATCTGTCTAGCATATGTTTTCTCTGTTTATCTAGGAGCCATTGTAAAACGATACAAAAATCAATAAGACGCACGTGTGCCGTACAAACAGCCGCCATTGTGTGCAGGGAGCGGCCCCCGAACTTGGCCGCGGTCCCCGTGTCATTTCCCTTGCAGGAGATAAGTAGATGAGGACAAAGGTTGGTGTGGACTCACGGCTGTGCGCAGAAATGTGGTGTGATAATGTGCGCAGTGCTCGCTTGTTATGTGACTTTGAGTTGCAGCGCATCCGAATCCTACGCGCAAAAATGCAACATGTCCTATATTTTTTTTTGCTGTGAACAAAGATGTAGGAGATACGGCAACTTGCACTGTTCCTGCGTTCAGACTGCGATGGGTAAAAAGATAAAAATGGTTCAACCCCAGTGGGATGTAGGAGAATTTGGCCACATCCCTAAGAATACACAGAACAAACAAGATACCTGCTATAAAAATGCATTGAGTACTGTATAAATTTGACTGGCAGGGAAAAACTTGGGGGCGATCAAGGGGTTAACTGTGTTCCCTGGGGAGTGATTCTAACTGTAGGGGGAGGGGACTGACTGGGGGAGGAGACCAATAGGTGTCCCTATGTACAAGGGACACACCATCGGTCTCCTCTCCCTGACAGGACGTGGATCTTTGTGTTTACACACACAGATCCACGGTCCTGCTCAGTTACTGGGCAATCGCAGGTGCCCGGTGGACATTGCGGCCAACGGGCACGCGCATCAGGTCCCCAGTGACACGGCGGGCACGCGCAGGTGCTGCCTAGTGGCTCAGGAAGGCCAAGATGTCATATGACGTCCGCCCAGAACGAGAGCCTCATCATCCCTCCGTCATATGACGTCCGTCCAGAACGAGAGCCTCATCGTCCCGTCGTCATATGACGTCCGTCCAGAAAAAGAGCCTCATCATCCTGCCGTCATATGACGTCTGTCCAGAACGAGAGCCTCATCATCCCGCCGTCATATGGCGTCCGTCTAGAACGAGAGCCTCATCATCCCGCCGTCATATGGCGTCCGTCCAGAACAAGAGCCTCATCATCCCGCCGTCATATGGCGTCCGTCCAGAACGAGAGCCTCATCATCCTGCCGTCAAATTACGTCCGTCCAGAACGAGAGCCTCATCGTCCCGTCGTCATATGACGTCCGTCCAGAACGAGAGCCTCATCATCCCTCCGTCATATGATGTCCGCCCAGAACGAGAGCCTCATCATCCCTCCGTCATATGACCTCCGTCCAGAACGAGAGCCTCATCGTCCCGTCGTCATATGACGTCCGTCCAGAACGAGAGCCTCATCGTCCCGTCGTCATATGACGTCCGTCCAGAACGAGAGCCTCATCATCCTGCCGTCATATGACGTCTGTCCAGAATGAGAGCCTCATCATCCCGCCGTCATATGGCGTCCGTCCAGAACGAGAGCCTCATCATCCTGCCGTCATATGACGTCTGTCCAGAACGAGAGCCTCATCATCCCGCCGTCATATGGCGTCCGTCCAGAACGAGAGCCTCATCATCCCGCCGTCATATGGCGTCCGTCCAGAACGAGAGCCTCATCGTCCCGTCGTCATATGACGTCCGTCCAGAACGAGAGCCTCATCATCCCTCCGTCATATGACGTCCGTCCAGAACGAGAGCCTCATCGTCCCGTCGTCATATGACGTCCGTCCAGAACGAGAGCCTCATCATCCTGCCGTCATATGACGTCTGTCCAGAACGAGAGCCTCATCATCCCGCCGTCATATGACATCTGTCCAGAACGAGAGCCTCATCGTCCCGTCGTCATATGACGTCCGTCCAGAACGAGAGCCTCATCATCCCTCCGTCATATGACGTCCGTCCAGAACGAGAGCCTCATCGTCCCGTCGTCATATGACGTCCGTCCAGAACGAGAGCCTCATCATCCCTCCGTCATATGACGTCCGTCCAGAACGAGAGCCTCATCGTCCCGTCGTCATATGACGTCCGTCCAGAACGAGAGCCTCATCATCCTGCCGTCATATGACGTCTGTCCAGAACGAGAGCCTCATCATCCCGCCGTCATATGACATCTGTCCAGAACGAGAGCCTCATCACCCCGCCGTCATATGGCGTCCGTCCAGAACGAGAGCCTCATCATCCCGCCGTCATATGGCGTCCGTCCAGAACGAGAGCCTCATCATCCCGCCGTCAAATGACGTCCGTCCAGAACGAGAGCCTCATCATCCCGCCGTCATATGGCGTCCATCCAGAACGAGAGCCTCATCATACCGCCGTCATATGCCGTCCATCCAGAACGAGAGCCTCATCATCCCGCCGTCATATGGCGTCCGTCCAGAACGAGAGCCTCATCATCCCTCCGTCATATGGCGGTGAGCGGTGGGCTAGTGGTAAAGAGTGTATACTCTTATCACACTCCTTTGTCATATACTTAATTGGAGTTTTTACCCTTAAAAGTCCCACCAGAGGGTCTCTGTTCCATTAGACTGCGATGGGCGACGCTGCTGCTGTGACGGAGCTGTTATTTTCATGACGCATTAGCCGTATTTGCGTAATTTCACAATCATTCAATTAGACCCAATGGGGGCAGTGGCGGCCCGTGCATTGCGGGAGCACCGCCTCCCCCTAACACTGCTGCCGCCCTTCCTATCTATGCTCCTAGCCCCTTTCAGCATGCTGGGCACATGAATGACTATTGCGGCAACAGGCGGGGGGGGGGGGTGTTTTGAAGCACATGATTAGTGCCAAAGGCTCTGATAGGCTTCTAAAAAGAGTGGGCTCGGGGCACAGAGCACTGATCCCGAACCCACCCAGTTGTGTGAAGATAGCGAATACATTTTCTCTATTTTTGCACTAAATGTTCTCCCTGCCAATCAAATGCCAGTGCCAGAGAGGAAGCCTGTCAGCCTGGAGCCGCTGCCCAGACCCTGCACCTGCTAGCCTGGAGCCGCTGCAGAGTGAACACACAATGTGAACATACAGGGTGAACACACAAGGTGAACACACAGGGTGAACACACAAGGTGAACACACAGGGTGAAAACACAGAAGGTGAATACACAGAAAGTGAACACACAAGGTGAACACAGAAGGTGAACACACAGAAGGTGAACACACAAGGTGAACACATAGGGAGAACACACAAGGTAAACACAGGGTGAACACACAAGTTGAACACACAAGGTGAACACACAAGTTGAACACACAAGGTGAAAACTAGGGTTGCCACCTTTTCCTCAAGCCAAACCCGAACACGCCACTACATATGGTGGGTGTGGCCATATTGAGGGAGGGGCCTCACGAGGCATGATTAAATTAAACAAAATAATTATTTTACCTATAAAATATGCTTACTTTGCTGTGCCACAAGTAAGAGTCTCACTGACATGAATAAACCTCAGCACAATCATTTAAAAAAAATAAAACTCTTCCATTACTACAGAGGTAAGTGCAGTGGAGATCAGGGGCATTAGTTCACCTTTTAATTTTCATTAAGTACAGAGGGTATTACAGTATGTGCAGGGAGGGAGTGCAGAATTTACAACAGTATATACAAGAGTGTGGCGCGTATGTTGGTATGTGTAGGAAAGGAGTGCAAAGTGTAAGACATTATGTACAGGAAATGAGTGCAGAGGGTAGGTATTACTTCCAGGAAAGGAGTGAAGAGGGTGTAACAGTGACCAGTATATGCAGTAGAGGAGTGTGGAGGGTATGATGGGAGCACTATGTACAGGAGAGGAGTGCGAGGGTATGATGGGGGCAGTATGAACAGGAGAGGAGTGTGGAGGGTATGACAGTGGGCAGTATGTACAGGAGAGGAGTGTGGAGGGTATGACAGTGGGCAGTATGTACAGGAGAGGAGTGTGGAGGGTATGACAGTGGGCACTATGTACAGGAGAGGAGTGTGGAGGGTATGACAGTGGGCAGTATGTACAGGAGAGGAGTGTGGGGGGTATGACAGTGGGCAGTATGTACAGGAGAGGAGTGTGGAGGGTATGACAGTGGGCACTATGTACAGGAGAGGAGTGTGGAGGGTATGACAGTGGGCAGTATGTACAGGAGAGGAGTGTGGGGGGTATGACAGTGGGCAGTATGTACAGGAGAGGAGTGTGGAGGGTATGATGGGGGCAGTATGTACAGGAGAGGAGTGTGGAGGGTATGACAGTGGGCAGTATGTACAGGAGAGGAGTGTGGAGGGTATGACAGTGGGCAGTATGTACAGGAGAGGAGTGTGGAGGGTATGACAGTGGGCACTATGTACAGGAGAGGAGTGTGGAGGGTATGACAGTGGGCAGTATGTACAGGAGAGGAGTGTGGGGGGTATGACAGTGGGCAGTATGTACAGGAGAGGAGTGTGGAGGGTATGACAGTGGGCACTATGTACAGGAGAGGAGTGTGGAGGGTATGACAGTGGGCAGTATGTACAGGAGAGGAGTGTGGGGGGTATGACAGTGGGCAGTATGTACAGGAGAGGAGTGTGGAGGGTATGATGGGGGCAGTATGAACAGGAGAAGAAATAATTCTAGCACTAGATCTCCTCTGTAGCTCTAAACATGTAACCTAAAAAAATTTAAAGCATCGCTTAGGATACCAAAAAAAATCGTGCTAACTTTAGTGTTTTTTTTTAATGAATGAAACAGTTTATTTCCAAAAAAAAAAAACACGTTTGAAAAATTGCTGCGCAAATACAGTACCGTGCTAGAGCTGCACAATTAATCGTTAAAAAATTGTGATGTCGATTCCCCTCCCCCCTGACATCTCCAATGCAGAGTTTGCTGATTCTTTCATATAACAAGTGGAGAGACTTTCAGCTGTCAAAAGAAAATATCTGGACAGTCTGCCAAGTTCTTATCAGGAAACATTGTAACTAACACTTTCTTCTTATATCAAAGGGATAAACTTCTGTGTGTAAAGAAAATATCCGGGCAGTCTGCCAAGTTTGTAAACAACATGAAACATTGTAACCAACTTCCTTCTTAGATCAAACTTCTGTGTGTAAAGAAAATATCCGGGCAGTCTGCCAAGTTTGTAAACATGAAACATTGTAACCAACTTCCTTTTTAGATTAAACTTCTGTGTGTAAATGCAAGAAATGTAACCACTTAAAGTCCAACACTTGTTAAAAAGCAATATTTTTTGCTAGAAAATTACTTGGAACCGCCAAACATTATATATATTTTAGCAGAGACAAAAATGGGAATTGCTGCAATATTTTATGTCACACTGCATTTGCCCACTTCATTGAATAATAAAAACCATAAAAACAAAACAGTAAAGTTAGTCCATTTTTTTTTTTCATTTTAATGTGAAAGATGATGTTATGCCGCACGAATCGTGAGAGAATTGTCATCTATCTTCTAAGCAAAAAAATTGCAGTTGTCGTTTTAGCCAGAATCGTGCAGCTCTATGCCGTGCAACATAAAAAGTTGCAAAGACCACCATAGAGTAATTTTCGAGCAAAAAATTAATGATGATTTTTTTTTCTCAGTCTGCTGCAGTGTGTCAGCTTGTATTTATAATGGCCGCTCTGTATGTAGCTTCTGACAGGCTGTGCAAGCAGGCCCGTATCTCCAGAACCATAAATGATAGCCATCCCATATTTTGACCAGTTGTGGGGTAGGTCTTCAACTGACTACCCCCCAAATGTGGGGTTTCTGTGACCTCTGGTCATCGAGCTACAACCCCCGCTCCATCAGCCCCTCTGTTAATCCGGCCCTGTATGGAGGGGGGGCAGGACTGTATGTATGGCTGTGGATGGTAATGGTATATGCAGGGGGGGCAGAACTGTATGTTTAGTGTATGGTGGGGGTAGTGTATGGTCCGCCCATCCACCCACCTCCATGTGTATTCTGTAGCCAGTCAGAGAAGAGCTGAGCACTCTGTGTCCCATGTGTCCTCTTCCACTCTGCAGCACACAATGCAGACGGAGGCGCGCCGGAGGGAGGGAGGGGAAGGGGCTAGCACAGTGAGAAGTTGCACACATGTTTACAGCCCGGTCGGGGGGCTAACAGAGAGCACTGCTGCGGGCGGCACACCTTCTACTAACACTCAGGCAAGCTGGTGGAGCCGGGGATGTGCAGCTCTGTTGCGGCCGGGCCAGGATGGACAGCTAAAAAAAAAAAAAAATTTTTTTTTTTTTTTTTTTTTTTTTTAAATGTGCCCGGGTTTCAGGAGGCTTCAAAACCGGGCACATGTGTCCAAACCCGGACTGGCCGGGTCAAAACCGGACAGGTGGCAACCCTAGTGAAAACACAAGGTGAACACAGAAGGTGAACACACAGGGTGAACACAGAAGGTGAACACACAGGGTGAACACAGAAGGTGAACACACAGGGTGAAAACACAAGGTGCACACACAAGGTGAACACAGAAGGTGAACACACAGGGTGAACACAGAAGATGAACACACAGGGTGAACACAGAAGGTGAACACACAGGGTGAACACACAGGGTGAACACAGAAGGTGAACACACAGGGTAAACACACAGGGTGAACACACAGGGTGAACACAGAAGGTAAACACAGAAGGTGAACACACAGGGTGAATCGCTCTGCAGCAGTGGAGGAAATTCTGCAGTGAGTTCTCTGTAGAGGACGATGTGCCCTCAGGCAACGCTCACTCTTAATTGGCTTTCAGTAATTTCCTACAATGAGCACATGGGATCAGAGTTCGGGGACAATCTCACAGCACAGGGCACCAATCACACAGCTCCATCATCACCCCACTGCCCGTGGAACTACAAATCCCAGCATGACTGCCCTATAAACTCTACAATAGGCTGGTTTGCCTCTAAGAGTGGACCTGTCACCAGGTATGTTTCTTGATAAGTGCGGCATGCTCAGTAATGTGTCAGTGTAAGACTTCCGGGTGTTTATTACCTGGACTGCCCCTGACAAAGCCTCCATCTGATTTCCACTCCTGAAGGTGCCATCTTTGTTTAGGCATCATCCAGGGTCACCATCTAATTCCAGGACTGAGATATCGGCTCAGAGATTACACAGTTATGTAAGTCCTAGTGCCCATGGCTGTATTCACAAATGCCTGACACACATCAGCCCGAAGTGCAGTCTCTCGCCTTGTGACTTGTTCCAAAGTTACAATGTACAGTCTGATCACTGGAGGAGGGGAGTCTGAGGAAATTAAATAAGGTATATACTGTAAAGTTGGCCATAGATGGGTCAGGTTTTTTTTTTTTACAAACAAAAAACATACCTGACTCATCAAGTACCGGGACAGGGTCACCCAGCACCCAGGGCAAGGATCCAAATTTGTACTCCCTTCCCCCACTATTAATACACAAATAGGTGTACCATCTTGTGTCCATTTTTTGCCCCTTTGCTTCACTGCGCCCAGAACAGCTCCCCCCCCCCTGCCCACCCCTATATTCATGGTGGATGGGGGAATCACTCCCACTGAGCTTTTGAGTTCTGACAGCAGGGAGACTTCCCTGACATCAGAACACACTGATTAGCGCTGCCAGCTATGCTGACCGAGTGCCATTTACTCGACAGGGTGGTTGTACAGAAGTCAGTTGGTAAAGAAAGATCCATAAAGACATGGATGAGAGAGTTTGAGGTGCAGGAACTTGACTGGCCTGCACAGAGTCCTGACCTCAACCCGATAGAACACCTTTGAGATGAATTAGAGCGGAGACTGCGAGTCAGGCCTTCTCGTCCAACATCAGTGCCTGATCTCACACATGCGCTTCTGGAAGAACAGTCATGCATTCCCATAAACACACTCCTAAACCTTGTGGACAGCCTTCCCAGAAGAGTTGAAGCTGTTATAGCTGCAAAGGGCGGGCCAACTCAATATTGAACCTTACGGACTTAAAGAGGAAGTAAACCTCTCTTGCACGCTGCAAAGCCTCCAAATGAAAAGCATAATGGGCTAGTATGCTTACCTGCAAAAGAATCCAGCGATGTCCCCTGTGTAGGCAACGTCCATCTTCTGGCTCCTCTTCCTTCCTAGCCGCGGACTCCGGCTCTGTGATTTGCCGGAGCAGCGTGACGTCAATCCCGCGCATGCACACGGGAGCCGCAATTTACGGTACAGGCTAGGGAAGAAACGGCACTTAGTTTTGTTTAGGAGATATTTCCACTACCTATAGGTGAGCCTTATTCTAAGCTTACCTATATGTAGAAGTCCAAAAAAGGGGTTTAAACTTTACACTACGTTACAATATTGAACCCTACGGACTAAGACTGGGATGCCATTAACCGGTTCCCGGCCGATTTACATCAGCAGAATGGCATGGCTGGGCAAAGTGACGTATAAATATATATGACCGCGGGACCCGAGCTGCAGAATGGGGAGAGTCAAGTGTAAACAAGCATCTCCTCGTTCTGCCTAGTGACACTGTTAAGCCGTGTACACACGGCAGAGAACCTCGACGGGCAGAACACATCGTTCCGCCCGTCGAGGTTCTCTGCCGGCCGTCAAAATCGGCGACCCGCCTGTCGGGAATGGCAACCAGCCATTCATCCAGGCGGGCCGTCGAGCAAAAAGAGAGCATGCTCTCTATTCGCTCGACGGGATTCCCGACGGGCGGGGCGAGCCAGGAGCGTACACACGGCCGAGGTTCTCACTGGAATGCAGCTCCCAGCGAGGTTCTCGCTGGTTTCCAGCGAGAACCTCTGTCGTGTGTACGCCGCCTTACTGATCGTCTGTTCCCTGTGACCGGGAACAGTGATCAGTGACGTGTCACGCCAGGCCACGCCCCCTAACAGTAAGCTGTTATAGCTGTAAAGGGCGGGGCCAACTCAATATTGAATTCTACGAACTAAGGGCCATATTCTCAGCGGCGCTACGACGGAGTATCTCATTTTTTTTTGCCTCGTATCTATGCGAGTGATGCTTAGCATCACTTTGGCATATATACGCCTGAACATCCGACAAATGTGTAATACCATTACACTTGCGGATCGTAGGTGTTATTACAACTCCAGCCACTAGGTGGCCTTTACGTTGTTTTCTCATTTGCCTATGCAAATGAGGCTACTACGCTGATTCCCGATCGCTTATACGCCGCCCCGTCGTCGCGTACGTCGTTTTCGTTCGCGTAATGTTACCCCTGCTTCTATGAGGAGTAACCTTACGAAGTACCATCGGATGCCGTCAGGTGCCGTCGGATGCCATGTTAAGTATGGCGTCGGGTCAGCGTCGGCTTTTTCCGTCGCTTACGTCGTTTTACTAACTCGTTCGCGAATAGGGCATTGCGTAGTGACGATCACGTCATTTTTACGTCGGTTTCAACTACGCTTTCCGATGTGAGCTGGAGCATGCGCACTGGGCTTTTTCCCCGGCCGTCGCATGCGCAGTTCGTTCGACGCGGGGGCGCGCTTAATTTAAATAGAAGCCGCCCCCTTTGAATTACGCGGGCTTACGCTGGGCCATTTTCGCTACGCCAACACAAACTACGGAGCAAGTGCTTAGAGAATAAAGAACTTGCTCTAGTTCGATGCGGCGGCATAGTGTAAATGGCTTACGATACGCCGCCAGATTTCTTAGAGAATCTGGCCCTAAAACTTGGATGCCATTAATGCTCATACTTTTTGACAAAATAGTGTATATGTTATTTTGTGGTACAGATGTTCTACAGTAAGGCACTGAATAATTGAAAACTGTGGTGGTCGCTCATACGGGGCGCCCCACATTCCAATTCATGCACACAGCCCCTAATCTACATGTAGGGCGCGGGACATATGGATTTCAATGTTTTATTTGTTCTTTTTAAGCACATGATTAGATTCTGAGGCTCTAATTGGCTGCAAAAAAAGGTGGGCTTGGGGCACAGAGCACTGGGCCCCGAGCCCACCCAGGTGTGTGACATTAGCAAATTAATATTCGCTTATGTCTTCCTGTTTCTCCTCCCGGCCAATCAGGAAGCGTGTCCTGAGACCCAATTGGCTGTGAGTCCTAAGTCCTCATTAGCCGGGAGGAGAAGCCACAAACGGGGGAAGCCACGACACGAATGGCGTAAGTGCGGGCCTGACGGGCAAGCAAAGCGGCGATCGATCTGGGGGTGGTTGGCTGCCTGGGGGGGGAGAGGCTGGCTGGTTGGGGGCCGCCCCCAAGAAAACTGAGCACCACCTGCCACTGATAGGGATTCTTCTACTACAAAGGTGGAAATGAGAGGATCCAAGAACCAATCCCCTTCAGTACTGTCATCACCTAATTTCTCGGCTCCACCCCCTACAGGAAATTAACCACTTTCTTTATCGTACATCACGGGACACAGAGCGCATAGCCATTACACTTGGGTTATATGGGTACCTTCAGGTGATGGACACTGGTGTAATCAATTTCACAGGAAGTTTCCTCCCTATATAACCCCCTCCCACTGGGAGTGCTTCAGTTTTTTCGCCAGTGTCTTAGGTGTTGGTCACGTCTAGCTGTCCCTCTGAGGTCTCGGGACCCAGGATAGCTAGCCGGATCCGTCCGAAGTGCTTCAAAGCCAAGGTGTACGGTACCCGGGCCCTGCATGCGTGGGGTTTTGCCTATAATGCCTCTCCTTGGAGGGCTGGATCCTGGGCTCCAGTGCCTTAGTCTCTTCCAAGAACTAAACGCTACTGATGCCAGGATGCTATATAGGTCCAGGTGTGTGGGTTCCTTAAGACAGGACCCCGGTCCCTGAAGGTCCAAGACAATACCCACGGAGATGGGGGAAGATTGGGCCTCTTGCATTTTGCAATACCTTGCGGCGTGGAGCAGGTAAGAGGGAACCTGCGGGACTTGGTTCGACAGTAGGTATCCCCCTGGGGGTTCTGGGTCGGCTAATGGTATGCTTGCGCATCAGCCACTATCTCCACTATGTCTTCTTAGGCAGGATGGGATGTACTAATGTTTACCCAGATAACATGTAGGTATATGTATGCTTTTAAAGATATGTATGTGCTACTCCCCCCAGATCTGCCTGTTAGCATGATACTGCAGCCACGTGCTATGAGGAGGAAATGCTGGCAAACTCCTGTTTCCTAGGAAGCCTAAGGGGACAGCTTCCTCTGTGTGTGCACTACAATAGTATTAGTGTCTTGCCTGGTGTCTGTTGGGCTGCAAGCGCTGGTCCATGCTTCTCCTCTGCTTTCTGCTTCCTCCTCCATGTTGGTGTCAGCGTGGGGGGGGCGCGCGCGCGCGTGCACGCCGCCTTTTACAGCGTCGGCGTGCGTGGGGGGGGCGGGCCAGCAGCGTCAGGTCAGAGCAGAGGAGGCTGAGGACACAGAGCGCACAGCTGAGCCATTTCTGGCTATACAGTGACACCTAGTGGCGGTTTGTGGATCTTCGGGTCTGGACTTAGCTCCACATTGACAAAAAAAACACAACGTTTTTTCTTAAAGGGACTCAGCCTTAGATCCGGCAGTATCTGAGTCGGTGCAACCTTGGGCTCTAGCTAACGGGCATTGGTGTGGCAATACTCACAGGATTTCCTCGGTATTGCCGCCTTCTCTGGCATATGGAAATTTAGTTATCTAAAAATTGTACCATAGCCTGTTGTTATTAATGGTTCACTTCTAGCTACAAGAGTTAGGTGTTGGCTATAGGGGTGTCTCAAGGTTGTGCAATGGCTCCCAAGGGATCGGGATCAGCTAAGACTGCAAAAGGTTCCAAGAAACAAAAGGGGTCTCCGTCGGGGTCAGAGGATTTGGGCCAGGCTCCAGCGGTCCCATCCTCACCAGATAGACCACCGAACAGCATGTTACAGGAGCCATTGAGGGTGCTAGGGGCAGAGGTGGCCCCCAATCAACCCATTCCCATTTACGTTACGGAAGAAATGCTAGCGACCACCCTGGGTGGGCTAGAGGAAAGGTTAACTGCTTCAATTGCCCACTCTTTGCCAGGAAGCAAGCGGGCTAGATCCCTGTCACCTAGATTGGTGTTTTCAGATGCAGAGGTCCTCTCTTCGGAGGAATTGGACCCACGGGGGGATCAAGCGGACCCGAGTCCCGATGGTTCGGACATTGAGGGTTCCACTATTGATGAATTTTTTTCGGCTTCTTAAGCGGAGAGCCTGTGGATTCAGTCCCTGACAGATATGGTTCGCACTGCTTTTAAACTTCCAGTGTCAGAACAATTAGCCCCCGCGGTATGCTCTTTAGGTTCCTTAAAGGCACCGTTAAGTTGTGCGTCTTTTCCGGTTCACCCCCTTCTTGAGAGCGTGATATTTCAGGATTGGGCTCGACCCGATAGGATTTTTATCCCTCCTAAAAGGTTCACTATACTTTATCCTATGGAAGAGGAATTTGCAAAGAAATGGGCACTCCCTACCGTGGACGCAGCCATTTCCTGCGTGAATAAATCCCTGACCTGCCCGGTTGAAAATGTCCAGATGTTTAAAGATCCGGTCGACAAAAAGTTGGAGACCCTACTGAAGGCTTCTTTTAGCACAGTAGGTGCCGTGGTTCAGCCAGCAGTGGCAGCCATTGGCGTTTGTCAGGCTTTAAAGGATCAGACTAAACAAATATTAAGGGACATACCGGCTCAGCAAGCTCGTGAATTGGCCGACCTCCCAAGGGCTCTCTGCTTTGCAGTAGATGCTATTAAGGACTCCATTCAGCAGGTGTCCCGTTTATCTCTGCTATTAGTTCATATGCGTCGCCTTTTGTGGCTGAAGAACTGGTCAGCAGAGACACCCTGCAAAAAGCTTTTAGCAGGATTTCCCTTTCATGGAGGAAGACTATTCGGTGAAGACCTAGATAAATATATCCAGACCATATCAAGCGGTAAAAGTTCTTTCATACCTGTTAAGAAAAGACCGCTTGGGCCCACGTTTAAGCGACAGGCCTTCGCAGGCTCAGCCCCTTCAACTTCCCGTCAGTATCGACGGCCTCCCGGGCGTTCAGCATTCAATAGCCGCCCACAAGGACAAGCCACTGGAGGCAAGAGGCCATGGTCTCGCAAGCCAGTTAAACCAGCCATCAAGTCAGATTCATGAAGGGGCGCCCCCACTCACTTGGGTGGGGGGAAGGCTTTGGTTTTTTTCCGAAGTGTGGGAGGCCAGAATTCCCGACTCTTGGGTGCGTTCCGCGGTAGCCACGGGCTACAGGCTAGAATTTCGGGAAATCCCCCCTACTCATTTTCAGAGGTCATGTCTTCCAAGCGACCCATTAAAAAGGGCCTCTCTTGTAAAGGCATTGGATCGCCTCTTGCTCCAAGGAGTAATTGTAGAGGTACCAGCCCAGGAATGGGGTCTGGGATTCTATTCCAACCTTTTCATAATACCAAAGCCCAACGGCGACGTCAGGCCTATCTTAGACCTCAAACGCCTAAATCGCTTTCTAAAGATTCGGACCTTTCGCATGGAGTCCATACGTTTGGTAGCGGCCAACCTACATCAAGACAACTTTCTAGCATCTATAGACATAAAGGATGCGTATCTGCACGTGCCGATCTGCCCGGCACATCACAAGTTTCTTCGTTTTATGATAGATCACCGTCATTACCAGTTTGTAGCCCTTCCTTTCGGGTTGGCAACAGCTCCGCGGGTATTCACAAAGGTTTTAGCCCCGGTGCTAGCCGACCTAAGGACAGAAGGCATTTTGGTCCTGGCATACCTGGACGATCTCCTGGTTATCGACAGATCAGCTTCCAACCTGAATCATGCAGTAGCCCGCACAGTTCGGCACCTAGAGGAATTCGGGTGGATTTTGAACCAAGAGAAATCGGTGCTGCAACCCACAAAGCAGTTGGAATATCTGGGCCTACGGCTGGATACAGACTACCAGAGGATATTTTTACCTCAAGCGAAGGTCAGGTCAATAACTCAAACAGTTCGAGTGGTCCTAGGCAAGAAGAGGCCGACTATTCGCCTATGTATGCGACTGCTGGGAAAGATGGTGGCCGCCTTCGAGGCAGTGCCCTACGCCCAGATCCATACCAGATATCTCCAGGCAGCCATTCTCTCTGCATGGAACAAGTCCATTCAGGCGTTAGATCGTCCGTTAGTTCTCTCCCCAGTGGTCCGGCGCAGCCTGTTCTGGTGGCTGGTCCCTCAAAATTTTTCAAAGGGGAAATCCTTTTGCCCCATCACGTGGAAGATAGTAGCCACGGATGCCAGCCTGTCAGGTTGGGGGGCGGTTCTAGAGGGACAAACCCAGCAGGGGCAGTGGTCGGAGGCAGAGAAACTGCTTCCCATCAATATCCTAGAGATCAGAGCTGCTCGGCTGGCCCTGGTCGCCTGGACTCTTTCCCTTCGGGGTCTGCCAGTAAGGATACAGTCCGACAATGCCACTGCGGTGGCATACATAAACCACCAGGGGGGCACGAGGAGCCTAGCGGCCCAAAGGGAAGTAAACCTGATTTTCTCATGGGCCGAAGCCCATGTACCCTGCATCTCGGCAGTGTTCATCCCAGGGATAGACAATTCTCAAGCACATTTTTTGAGTCGCCAACAGTTGCTCCCGGGGGAGTGGTCTCTTCACCCCCAGGTATTCCAAGAGATTTGCCAAAGATTCGGAGTTCCAGATGTGGACATTATGGCAACGAGATTCAACAGAAAGTTGGACAAATTCATATCCCGAGCCAGGGATCCCTCAGCCTACGGGACCGATGCGTTGGTTTGCCCCTGGCACCAGTTTTCTCTCCTGTATGCATTCCCTCCACTGCAGATGATACCCCGCTTTCTACGGAGGATCAGGGTGGAGCACAGGCCTGTGATCCTGGTGGCCCCAGCCTGGCCCAGGAGGGCTTGGTATTCACTCATCGTGAGGATGTCAGTAGGAGCACCGTGGTCGCTCCCCTGGCGCCCAGATCTGCTATCTCAGGGGCCAATCTGCCACCCTGCTTCACAGCAGCTAAATTTGACGGCTTGGCGGCTGAATCCCTAATGCCGCGTACACACGGTCGTTTTTTGCGATGAAAAAAAAACAACGTTTTCTGTGAAGTAAAAAACAACGTTTTTGAAACCTCACTTTTCAAAGACAATTTTGCATACACACCATTGTTTTTTCACAAAAAGCAAGGTTACGTTCACCACTCTTTGCCATTGAAGCTCGCTTCATAACTAGCTTCTGGGCATGCGCGGGTTGAAAAACGTCGTTTTGAACGACGTTTTTGCTACACACAGTGACTTTTTGTGGAACAAAAAACAACGTTTTGAAAAGCGACACAAAAAATTCAAGCATGTTAGAATTTTTTTTTGGTTGTTTTTTTGAAGACAAAAAACGACGTTTTGCCCACACACGATCAATTTAAATGACGTTTTAAAAAACGTCGTTTTTTTTCATCGCAAAAAACGACCGTGTGTACGCGGCATAATTCTTAAAGGCAGAGGCCTCTCATCTCAGGTCATATCTACGTTGATTCAGGCTAGGAAACCAGTCTCTAGAAATATTTATTACAGGTTCTGGAGGACCTATGTGGAGTGGTGCGAGTCTCAAAAATGGCATCCTCGAAAGTTTTCTATTGACAGGATCTTGCGATTCCTCCAGATTGGCGTTGGCAAGGGGTTGGCTCTTAGTGTCGGCTTTATCGATATGGTTTCAAAGACCCTTGGCCACCCATTCGCTTATGAAAACCTTCTTGCAGGGGGTCTTGCATGTGAATCCCCCTATTAGAGCTCCCCTCTGCCCCTGGAATTTAAATCTGGTCTTGTCAGCTTTACAAAGACAGCCGTTTGAACCTCTGACAGAAATCCCTCTTGTGCTACTAACCCGAAAGTTGGTTTTCTTGGTGGCTATGGCTTCGGCTAGAAGGGTCTCCGAGCTGGCAGCCTTGTCATGCAGGGAGCCATACCTTATTCTGCATAAGGACAGAGTGGTTCTGCGTCCTCAGCCTTCTTTCCTTCCTAAGGTCATATCCAGTTTCCACTTGAATCAGGGCCTAGTCCTACCATCCTTCTTTCCTACTCCCCATTCCAGGGAGGAAAGACTGCTTCATACTTTGGACGTGGTTCGAGCCATGAGGGTCTATCTCAAGGCTACAGAGAAGATTCGGAAAACAGATGTACTTTTTGTTCTCCCGGAGGGCCCCAAGAAGGGTCAACCGGCTGCCAAGTCTTCTTTGGCTAGGTGGATTAAGCAGCTGATTTTTCAGGCCTATGGTCTGAAGCGCGTTCCACCTCCCTTATCAGTTAAGGCCCATTCTACGAGGGCCATGAGTGCCTCCTGGGCAGCACACCATCAGACCTCTATGGCGCAGGTTTGCAGGGCGGCAACCTGGTCTTCCGTACATACGTTTACTAAATTTTATATGTTGGACGTCGCAAGGGGTACGGACGCAGCATTTGGGCAGGCGGTCCTACGGGCGGCAGTGTAGAATCCTCTGGCCCGGTTCACGCCCCCTTTTTTTCTGTTGGTGGAGCTACTTTACTTCCTGATTAATTTTTTGTTTGGCTATTCTTTGCCTTACGGTCTCCCTCCCTTCATGGAGCATTGCTTTGGGACATCCCATGTGTAATGGCTATGCGCTCTGTGTCCCGTGATGTACGATAAAGAAAAAGATTTTTAATAAACAGCTTACCTGTAAAATCCTTTTCTTGAAGTACATCACGGGACACAGAGCTCCCACCCCTCTTTTGGGGAACATTGTGTAACCTCGGAGGAATTGCTTGCTACAAAACTGAAGCACTCCCAGTGGGAGGGGGTTATATAGGGAGGAAACTTCCTGTGAAATTGATTACACCAGTGTCCACCTGAAGGTACCCATATAACCCAAGTGTAATGGCTATGCGCTCTGTGTCCCGTGATGTACTTCAAGAAAAGGATTTTACAGGTAAGCTGTTTATTAAAAATCCTTTTTTCTGTCCACTTGGCTGGAGCCCCCCTGAGACCTCCCCCCCCCCCCCCCCCCCCCCATCCAGTGTGATCCATAGATCCCCTTGTATTAGAACTCGGATCAATGGATTCCCTAGTGGCGGTGGTTGACCTCTGGACCTCGTGCACAGAAGACCATTGTAGTGTGATGCCAGTGGCAGTGTGACACATTCATTGTATCCTGTGCTGGGAACTCTTCCAGAGTCAACCCAACTACTGAGGACAGACTGTTTGTTCTGCTGCTCAATAAAGTGACAGATCTCAGATCAAAGACAGAACCCCTCCTAGCCCTGCCTTGTATTATCCTCCTACCTGTGTGCTGCCGAGGCATGCTGGGACTTCTAGTGCCTCAATGGGGAGAGCAGATAAAGTGTAAGCTCTTATTAGCAGAGCCTGATCACCTTATCGCTGTTACTGCACAATACAATAATAATTATAATTACAGTCTGTGTAATGAATAGTAAATGTCCACCCGGCTCCCTTCACACGATAAGCCCGATCGGATCCGTCTGTCCGTTTTTTAGGTGGATCCGAGCAGGCCACCTATTCACTCCTATGAGCAGGCGGATGTCAGGGGAGATGTGTGCGCTGCAGGGGTGGACCGACAACTCATGGGGCCCTCGGGCAATATGAGATTATGGGGTCCCCGGGCAATAGGAGATTATGGGGCCCCCGGGCAATAGGAGATTATGGGGCCCCCGGGCAATAGGAGATTATGGGGCCACACAGTACTGTATATACTCAGACACATACAGTATACACACACATACAGTATACACACAGTATACACACACATACAGTATACACACAGTATACAGTATACACACAGTATACAGTATACACACACATACAGTATACACACACATACAGTATACATACACAGTATACACACATATACAGTATACATACACAGTATACACAGACACACAGTATACACACATATAGTATACATAGACAGTATACACACATATACAGTATACATAGACAGTATACACACATATACAGTATACATACACAGTATACACAGACACACATACAGTATACATACACAGTATACAAAGACACACATACAGTATACACACATAAACGGTATACATACACAGTATACACACACATACAGTATACACACACACAGTATACAGACATATACAGTATGCATACACAGTATACACACATATACTGTATACATACACAGTATACACACACATACAGTATACACACACATACAGTATACATACAGTATACATACATACACAGTATATACAGACACACAGTATACACACATACAGTATACACACACATACAGTATACATACACAGTATACACACACAGACACACAATATATACACACACAGTATACTACAGATACACACAGAATACACATACACACACTGAGAAGATACTGGAGAGGCGGGGCAGCTATAATCTTGGGATTTTTAAACCAAAAGGATGTCGGTAAGGGAAATTTCAGGGACAGATGTAAAAAAACACACATTTTTACATACTGTCCCTGGTTTTACTGAGGCTGGCATGGGGCAGTGCCCAAGTGCCCAAATGGTCAGTCTGCCCCCGGTCCGCTGACACGCTACCATCCAATCTGCTCAAGACATACATATGGGGATACTTTCGCCATCCGTCTTGGCAGATCGAATCCGATCTGATGGAAACAGACATGCTGTCTGATCTCCCCATAGGAATCAGCAGAGCTCTGACAGGTCTGTAATCCACCAGCTCAGCGGAGATCACCAGAGCGAACCCTCCGCTGAGCTTGCAGACTCCCCTGAAGCAGGCCCGTCCCCTTGTAAAAGGGCGTTAAGGATCTCATGTACACTGCTGCTGGTAAATGGACGTTTAGTTTTTCTTTCAGCTGCCCCTGAACGCTCCTCTATGTTATCTTATCAGTACATACTGTATACACAGGGCCGTCTTAATAGCATCATGGGTCCCTGGGCAAAGTAATGCTCTGGGGCCCCTACAATAATGGCAGTGCAGGTAAACAGACATCAAGTAGGTAGGGGGCAGACTGCCTCCCCTGTGTATCTATTACTCTCAGTGCCATCATCGAGCCCCCAATTTCAGGGCAGTGTGGGCTCAAGGACCAGCTGCTTTGAGGAAAGTGCAGGGGCCCCCCATGCAGATGGGGCCCCTGGGCAGTGCCCAGGTGTGTGTGCCCTCTCATTAAGGCAGCCCTGCATATACACAGGGTTGTATATAGTCATTTCTAGGCAGTTGAGTTTAGAAGCTTTTTTTGAAACGTAAAAAAATGAGTTCAGGATGAATGTTCAGAGGCATTTGAAATGCCAAATGCCTGTAAAAGCTTGTAAATGCGAGAATTAGAAAAACACTCCTAAAGCCACACATGTATAAAAGTTACTATTACACAATGTCTGATTGATGTGCTATATTATAGATAGTTCCTTTCAACAACCTCTGAGGCCGTGTACACACGGCAGAGAACCTCGACGGGCAGAACACATCGTTCCGCCCGTCGAGGTTCCCTGCCGGCCGTCGAAATCGGCGACCCGCCCGTCGGGAATGGCAACCAGCCATTCATCCAGGCGGGCCGTCAAGCAAATAGAGAGCGTGCACGGCCGAGGTCCTCGCTGGAATGCAGCTTCCAGCGAGGTTCTCGCTGGTTTCCAGCGAGAACCTCGGTCGTGTGTACACGGACTTAGTGTGTCCTGACGAAGCAAAACAGCGAAACGCGTTGACGCACGGGGGCTCACTGCTGTCTATATGATGTCAACATTTTGTTTGCCATACATTTCTGTCTATTGTGTGTTAATTGTTTGTGTTTTTTTTTATTATTTTGATACTTGCTCTATGTGCGATTAATTGTTATCAATAAAATATTTTTTTATTATACTCGTGTCTATTTTGCCTCTAAAGTCCGATCTAGGGCCTATCTCGGCCCCTCTTTTTTTCTAATATTTAAGCTTTTAAATGTGGTAACTCGCGTTTAGCCATGTTTCGTTTACAGGCATTTTTCATTAGTTCTTCGTGCAGGGCACTGGACTGCGCTCAGGGCCGGACTGGGAATAAAATCCCGCCCTGGAAAAAAATTCATACCAGCCCCATAGCATGTTTATACCAGCCCAACAGCAAACGTCATTATTTTCTTGTTCATGAAAGGGAAAACCATACATTTTAAAGCACATTTGAAGAATGTATTATATATATATATATATATATATATATATATATATATATATATATATATACAGGGCTCAAAATTTCAAGCCCTGAGCTACTAGCCAGACCTCAAGAGTTACTCGCCACCAGTTGCCCCACTAAATTCATACACTGCCCTGCGCCTAATTGCACCCATAAACACGCCCTCATTAATTATCTCATGGAATGACACTGGTAAATGTTTTATGCGGAATCAAGTTACACAATTAAATATTACCAACAACAACGTTAACAAAATGGGACAGGGCACTGGGGGCAGACCAGAGGGACAGGGCACTGGGGGCAGACCAGAGGGACAGGGCACTGGGGGCAGACCAGAGGGACAGGGCACTGGGGGCAGGCCTCTTCGGCTGCCAATCACATCGGGACTCTAAGTGTAGGCACAGATTGGAGGGAGATTGGTCATGCAGCCCTGTCATCACTCGCCCCAGCTTAAATCCACTCGCCAAATGCTAGTAGGCGAGTGGAAATTTTGAGGGCTGTATATATATATATATATATATATATATATATATATATATAGAAGACAGATATGAAAGCACATATATATATATAAGCAACTTTCAGTGCTAAAGGTGGTCAAGCATCAGGGGGGACCCCAGGAACTCTGGGAACGTGGGGGGGGGGGGGCGACGGGACTCTGTTGACCAGAGACCACCTTCCACAGAAAGAATACACATTCAGGTTACTAATATTGGGGGAAACTATTATATCAGAACCCCCCCTTACATTGTTGTATTCACTCCCCCCTTACATCAGTGACCCTCCCCCCTCAGATTGGCCTTGCGGCACTGTCACTAACCTCCTCTCAGGTGCACCTTGCAGGGATCAGTCAGTCGGCTCCAGCTTGGTTTGGGGGCTCTGGTTTTATCCTATAGTCTTCTCTCCACAGTCCACGCTTCTGACTTCTCCCATGACCCCCATCCCAGCAGCACTCCCTCGCTTGACTCCTCTCCAGATTCCCTCAGAGACTGCAGACATGATATAAGACTAGAGATGGTTAGAGGTTGTGGACATGATACAAAAGATGGTCAGAGACTGCAGACATGATACAAGAGATGGTCAGAGACTGCAGACTTGATACAAGAGATGGTCAGAGACTGCAGACGTGATACAAGAGATGGTCAGAGACTGCAGAATTGATACAAGAGATGGTCAGAGACTGCAGACTTGATACAAGAGATGGTCAGAGACTGCAGACTTGATACAAGAGATGGTCAGAGACTGCAGACTTGATACAAGAGATGGTCAGAGATGGCAGACTTGATTCAAAAGATGGTCAGAGACTGCAGACATGATACAAGAGATGGTCAGAGACTGAAGACATGATACAAGAGATGTTTAGAGAATGCTGACATGGTACAGGAGATGGTCAGACACTGCAGACATGGTACAAGAGATGGTCAGAGACTGCAGACATGGTACAAGCGATAGTCAGAGACTGCAGCCATGGAAATATGTTGGTGGAATGTTTTAAATGTCTTACAAATGGTAAAGCTTTAATATAGAATATTTAAATAAAATAAAAAATACACATTAAATTATATACTTCTCTTTTGGAAAAAATGTTGGCAAAATGATTTAAATGTATGTCTTACTAATGGAAAAGCTTTAATATAGAATATTTAAATAAAATAAAAAATACACATTAAATTATATACACATGGTAAAACAGAAGAATACACAAACCCTAGTAAATTAGCAATCTGCTGCCCCTTAACTTATTAGGACACATCAATATAATAAAAATGCTTTATCTGCCACGGTTTAATTATATCTTTCGGAATTGCCCGGTTAAGCTTCCCCTTTCCTTTTTCAGGGAGATGGATGCCTGTATAGGCTCCTTTCTGTGGAGGGGGTCCGCCCCTAGGCTAGCTCGGTCCACCCTGCAGTTGCCGGTCCGCTGTGGGGGGCTTGCACTTACTAATTTCCTGGTGTATTATCAGGTGGCGGTCCTGGTCACTGTGCGGTGGTGGTTCGAACAATCTAGCTCTAATGCCGCCGCTTGTTTAGAAGCGGCGCTGCTGGGTTCGTTTAGAGAACTGGGCAATTTGGTGTATAGAGGGGCCGCTGCGTACCCCTCTCTCCCTGCACCTACCGTCACTACCCTGCAGGTATGGTCTGCGGCCCGTAGGCGACTAGCTCGCCCCCACCACTACTCTCCCTTCTGCCCGATTTGGGGGAATCCCTCCCTTCCTCACTTTAGGACTGTGCCGGACCCTCAATTGTGGGCCGGTTATGGGTTCAGGAAGCTCCAGGACATTATGCGTGCGGAATCGCTATTGCCCTTCTGAG
This sequence comes from Rana kukunoris, assembly GCA_029574335.1. Classification (NCBI taxonomy): domain Eukaryota; kingdom Metazoa; phylum Chordata; class Amphibia; order Anura; family Ranidae; genus Rana; species Rana kukunoris. The sequence continues at coordinate 24,657,391 of CM056056.1, read as the reverse complement.
CCTTGGCGGTCAAGCATGGACTTCCGGGACACATGTTGTTTAGGTATTACCAGCTGAGGCACGCCGCTAGGGCACAATTCCCGCAGGCTATCACCCTAAGTACTGACCCCATTGAGGAGATACCGGCTCAGGAGACTCTTAGGAAGATGCTATCTACACTATATATGGCCTTGCTGGAGGTAGATTCTCCCAGGATGGGTGTCCTCTGGGACAGGTGGCATTCTGACTTTCCTAGTCTTGATAAGGAAGATTGGGAAGACTGTTTTGAGGATGGGGCCAGGATGTTGATGTCTTCTAGGGACAAACTGATACACACCAAGTTCATGCATCGAGTCTATTACACGCCCCAGAGGTTGCATCGGATATACCCGGACAGGTCTCCCAACTGCCCTAAGTGTCGTTCCCCAGAAGGCTCTTTCTTTCATATGTTCTGGACCTGCCCGCGGCTGGTGACGTACTGGGAAAGAGTATTTGAGTGTATCAACATGCGTCTCGCGCTGTCTATCCCGGTCTCGCTTGAGCTAGCTCTGCTTGGGATACACGAGGATGACCAGCGTCCTCAGGGTACGAAACTGCTTGTCTCCAAGCTGCTTTTTTATGCCAAGAAGGAAATTCTTAAGAAGTGGTTCTCTCCCTCGCCCCCCACTGTTGGGGCTTGGCACTCTTCAGTAAATGCTCTGTTGCCAATGTATAAATTGACTTATATTAACAGGGGATGCCCTCGTAAATTTGACAGAGTCTGGCTTCCCTGGACACAACAGTTTTAATGTGTGTTCTATTTACAGTCTATGCCTTCTTGTTCCTTATTAGGGTTGTCCAGATACCGATACTAGTATCGGTATCGGGACCGATACCGGGTATTTGCGGGAGTACTTGTACTCGCGCAAATGCTCCCGATACCTAAATAGAATACTTTTTTTGTATTTATCAACATGTTCTGTGAAAATTCTTTGAGTTTTTTACTACTGTGTGACAAGCAAATAAAACATTTTTATTCATTTTTATTCTTTTATAATGTCTTGAGTTAGAGTTCTTCATAATTCTAAAAAAAAAAATCCTTAGTCTGTATTGTGGTTTGAAAACTGTCACATGACATTTTAAAAAAAGTATCGGTATTCGGTATCGGCGAGTACATAAAAAAAAGTATCGGTACTTGTACTTGGTCCTAAAAAAGTGGTATCGGGACAACCCTATTCCTTATTATACCTGTTTGATGGGTGGACGGGAGGGCTGATGTTAAGGTTCATGAATGACTTTAATTTCGCGCAATCTGCACTATTGTTTGTGTAGTTGTTTTATGTGCCTCTGTATGAACTGCATACGCATGTCATTTGTATTTTGATACTTTCTCAATAAAGACCAACCTCTTTGTTAAAAAAATTAGCAATCTGCAATTCCAATCCCATCTTTGTTCTTTCAGTAAAAGTCTTACCCTACCTCCAGACAAAAAAAAAAAAGCACAGCAATTGAGATATCAACTAAAAAAGATACAATTTCTGGGGAAATTGTGTGACGTGTTCTTGCCTTCACCAATACTCCTGACTGGAGACACTGCCCCTGCAGATGTAAATGTGATCCAACAGTGTGTTGATCCAGTTCGATCCATTGCCCCATCAAAAACTGCCCCTTCAGAAACTACCCGGTCAAAACTGCCCCATCAAAACTGCACCATCCTATTTGACCCATTCTATTGCCCCATCAAAAACTGGTTGCTATGGATGGGTTGCTATGGACTGGTTGCTATGAACTGGCTGCTATGCACTGGTTGCTATGGACGGTTGATATGGACTTGCTGCTATTGAGGGTTGCTATGGACTGGTTGCTATGGATTGGTTGCTATGGACTGGTTGCTATTGACTGTTTCTATGGACTGGTTGCTATGGATGGTTGCTATATGCAGAGTATGCTAGTATGCAGAAGTTACGCAGAGCCAAAAAAACAGAGCCAATTCACCTCACAGCTGTTTGGGAGGAGCCAGAATCCCCTCACAGCTGTGTGTGAGAAATTATTCTCCTCAACGTTTCCTAGGAAACCAACGTTTGTTTATATGCAGCCTTTAAGCACAGACTATTTATTTTAACCACTTCATTTCCGCCCCACGTCCAAAGACGTCATTTTTTTAAAGATGGATATCTCGGTAACGGCAGCAGCTGCTGCCACAACCGAGATATCCATCTCTTCGTGGGGCGGTCCTGTTAACGATAACGGCGGTCATCGCGGCGGATTCGCCGCGAGATCGCCGTTACCGGTGGCGGGAGAGGGTGCCCCCCCCCTCCCGCCGCTCTCCCGCGCCCTCCGCCGCTTACCGTAGCCGTCGGTAGCGGCGGAGGCGATCGGGTCCTCTTGCTGGCTGTCCGGGGATGCGACTGAGGGAAAAAATGTCCCTCAGCCGTCCCCATACCTCTGCTGGGCGGAAGTGAGGTCAAAACGTCATTTCCGCCCAGCCTCTTAACCACTTTGCAACCGCCCTATGCCGAAAGTACGGCTCTAGGGCGGTTGCTGTATTCTAACTGGCCGTTAATTAACGGCCTGTCAGAATCGCGCTCCCGCGCGCCTCCTGAGGCGCGCACACGGGAACATCCGTGACCGCCGGGTCCAGAGGACCCGGCGGGTCACGGATCACGGTAAATCGCCGCTGATAGCGGCGGTTTACCACGTGATCGCGCCGTCCAATGACGACGCGATCAGATGTAAACAGACCGGCGTCATTTGATGACGCCGGTTCCTCCCTCCTCTCTCTGTACCGATCGGTACAGTGTGAGAGGAGAAGGGAGGGAGCGGATGGCAGCGCCAGTGCTGCGGGCTGGATCTGTGACAAATGCAGTCACAGATCCATCCATCCCTCCCTCCCTGCTCAGCCATCCCTGCTGCATATACTCTGCAATACTCACCTGTGCATACTCTGCAATACTCAGGCATACTCTGGCAATACTCTGGGCATACTCTGCAATACTCAGGCATACTCTGGGCATACTCTGCAATACTCAGGCATACTCTGCAATACTCAGGCATACTCTGGGCATACTCTGCAATACTCTGGGCATACTCTGGCAATACTCTGGCAATACTCTGGGCATACTCTGCAATACTCTGGGCATACTCTGCAATACTCTGGGCATACTCTGCAATACTCTGGGCATACTCTGCAATACTCTGGGCATACTCTGCAATACTCTGGGCATACTCTGCAATACTCTGGGCATACTCCGCAATACTCTGGGCATACTCCGCAATACTCTGGGCATACTCCGCAATACCCTGGGCATACTCTGCAATACCCTGGGCATACTCTGCAATACCCTGGGCATACTCTGCAATACCCTGGGCATACTCTGCATACTCCGCAATACTCTGGCAATACTCTGGGCATACTCTGCAATACCCTGGGCATACTCTGCAATACCCTGGGCATACTCTGCAATACCCTGGGCATACTCTGCAATACCCTGGGCATACTCTGCAATACCCTGGGCATACTCTGCATACTCCGCAATACTCTGGCAATACTCTGGGCATACTCTGCAATACTCTGGGCATACTCTGCAATACTCTGGGCATACTCCGCAATACTCTGGGCATACTCTGCATACTCCGCAATACTCTGGCAATACTCTGGGCATACTCTGCAATACTCTGGGCATACTCTGCAATACTCTGGGCATACTCTGCAATACTCTGGGCATACTCCGCAATACCCTGGGCATACTCTGCATACTCCGCAATACTCTGGCAATACTCTGCAATACTCTGGGCATACTCCGCAATACTCTGGGCATACTCCGGGCATACTCTGGGCATACTCTGGGCATACTCTGGGCAATACTCTGGGCATACTCCGCAATACTCTGGGCATACTTAGCAATACTCTGGGCATACAGCAGCCCCTGTCCCCGCGAGCTCGCATGCAGAAGCGAACGCATACGCAAGTCCCGCCCACATATAAAAACGGTGTTCAAACCACATGTGAGGTACCTTTATATCATGTTTTGGGGTTTTATGTATTTTTCTAGCAAATAAATGATGATTTTTACATGTAGGAGAGAAATGTCAGAATTGGCCTGGGTGCTCCCTGCATGTTGGGCCTCTGTATGTGGCCGCACTGTGTAAAAGTCTCACACATGGGGTATCGCCATACTCGGGAGGAATAGCAGAATGTGTTTTGGGGTGTAATTTGTGGTATGCATATGCTGTGTGTGAAAAATAACCTAATAATATGAAAATTTGATGAAAAAAAAATAAATCTTGATTTTGCAAAGAATTGTGGGAAAAAATTACAACTTTAAAAAACTCACCAGGCCTCTTTCTAAATACCTTGGAATGTCTTCTTTCCAAAAAGGGGTCATTTGGGGGGTATTTGTACTTTTCTGGCATGTTAGGGTCTCAAGAAATGAGAGAGGCTGTCAGTACTTCAGGTGTGATGAAATTGATCAATTTTCAGGATTTGGTACCATAGCTTGTAGACCCCATAACTTTCACCCAGACTAAATAATATCCAACATTTTTTATTTTTTTTACCAAAGATATGTAGCAGTATACATTTTAGGCCAAATTTATGAAGAAAAATTACTTTTTTGCAAAATTTTATAATAGAAATGAAGAAAAATTATTATTTTTTGCAAAATTTTGTTCTTTTTTCATTTATAGCAAAAAAAATAAAAACCGCAGAGGTGATGAAACACCACCAAAAGAAAGCTCTATTTGTGGGAAAAAAAGGACAAAAATTTCATTTGGTTATAGTGTTGTATGACTGAGTTATTGTCATTCAAAATGTGAGAGCACCGAAAGCTGAAAATTGGTCTGGTTATTAAGGGTGTTTAAGTGCCCAGTGGTCAAGTGGTTAAAGAGACATTTAATTTGTTTACATTTTGACTTTTTTTTTTTTCTTTTTTTTTTTTGCATTTAAGCCTGAATATGAGATCTGAGGTCTTTTTGACCCCAGATCTCATATATAAGAGGACCTGTCATGCTTTTTTCTATTACAAGGGATGTTTACATTCCTTGTAATAGGAATAAAAGTGATAATTTTTTTTTTTTTTTCAGTGTTAAACATTATAAAATAAATAGAAATAAAAACGAAAACCAAAAAAATTTTTTTTTAAAGTGCCCCGTCCCGACGAGCTCGCGCACAGAAGCAAACGCATACGCGAGTAGCGCCCGCATATGAAAACGGTGTTCAAACCACACAAGTGAGGTATCGCCGCGATCATTAGAGCGAGAGCAATAATTCTAGCCCTAGACCTCCTCTGCATCTCAAAAAATGCAACCTGTAGAATTTTTTAAACGTCGCCTATCGAGATTTTTAAGGGTAAAAGTTTGACGCCATGCCACGAGCGGGCGCAATTTTTAAGCGTGACATGTTGGGTATCATTTTACTCGTCGTAACATCATCTTTCACAATATATAAAAAAATTGGGCCAAATTTATTGTTGTCTTATTTTTTAATTCAAGAAAGTGAATTTTTTCCAAAAAAAGTGCGCTTGTAAGACCGCTGCGCAAATACGGTGTGAGAAAAAGTATTGCAATGACCGCCATTTTATTCTCTAGGGTGTTAGAAAAAAATATATATATAATGTTTGGGGGTTTTAAATAATTTTCTAGCAAAAAAAACTGTTTTAGTCTCGTAAGCACCGAATCTGAAAAACAGTCTCGGGGCTGAAGTGGTTAAATACTTGTCCTTCAAACGGTTGTGTTTTAAAAACTATAAATCGTACAGCGAATATCTTTATATTGTGTGAATCACAAGACCCAGTCCTAGATTTTGATGTATAGTATGTCTCTGAAATATTACAATTGAAGGCACAGTCGCAGTTTATATTACATTTTAGGTTACTAAGCTGTAATTTCAATGGAAGTCAATGGAGGTCAATGGATGGCGTGGGTTGCAAACAAATGGGCGTATTGTAAAAAAACGATTAGGACGATGGCTTAGCCGTGGACACGTGTAGTGGCAGCAGAGATAGCTGAACGTTTTGATATAAGATTTGTGTAGGTCGGCTTGAAAATGAGGGCGTGGTCGCAGTTTAGAAATCATGTCCTGTCTTGTCACACTCTAGCTTCACCATTCATTCCTATGGGACACATTTCGCCACAAAACCGACGATATTTCGCAAACGATTCTGTGAAACGTTCCACAAAGTAATAGAAATCCGATCGCGAACAATCCGCACGTTTTGGTATATTACTTGTCTATGTAGTAAAAAAACTGTGGGAGGAGTTAAGGTGGCAAATTTGGCTCACACACAGCTGCATATCTATAGGGGGAGGAGTCTGTCTTAACCAATCCGGTTGCTTGTTTTTTGTAAATTTGCATATTTCAAGAAGGCACTTCAATTCCTTGAATTTTTAGATTTTCTCAGTAATAAATAATAAAACGATGATGATGGGAGGGGGCGAGTAAACCTAGTCATAGTTTAGTAGATATCGCCTGCAATGACAGCCAAAAAAAAAATGAAGTGCATAAATGTTCTCTCCATAAGTTGAGGTGAACACATTTTTCCAAGCTATATATAGGGCTGAAGGAGAGCTTAATCTTTGCCTACGGTCCAAGCACCCTGAATGCGCCCGTTCTTAATCTGTACCCGGAAGCTGAGCTCGGTGCCCTGGTAGTGTAAGTGATACTCGGATGGGAGACAGACCAACGCAACAAGTATGTTAGATTGTATTTGAATGCCCTCGGCTGTTGACCTCCTGAGAGTCCACCAGGTGCTGTAGGCTTTTGCTGTTCTTCCAGCAGGGGGGGTCACTGGTGTGCGCAACCTGTTGCATTTTGGCTTTTGCTGTTCTTCCAGCAGGGGTCACTGGTGTGCGCAACCTGTTGCATTAGGGTGTGCTGCACCCCAGAGCGCAAATGCACGTTCGTGCATACAAGCAGATTAGTAGATGATGTCAGTAGAGCAGAGATTGGCGTCAGTCGTTTTTTATTTTTATACAGTTTTTGTTACCATTTCTTTTTTTAGCAGCCCTGTTGGGGGGATGTGGTGAAATATCAATAGTCACTCTAAAGAGACCCCCAGTAGACATGTGCACTGCCAAAAAAATCGTTTTTTTTTCTTTTATGTTTTTTCAGTTTTTTTTTTTTTTTTTTCGTAAATTCGGGAAATGTGAAAAATTCGTTTTTTCGGATTTTTTCTTTTTTTTTTTCGTTTTTTTGCTTTTTTCAGAAATTCGTAAATTCGGGAAATTCGAAAAATCTGAATTACAAAAATTCGAAAATTGAAAAATTCGAAAATTGAAAAAATCGAAAATTCTAAAAAAAATAGTATTTCCGAAAATAAATTTCGTGAATTTTTCAATCTTCGAAATTTCGATTTTCGAATGTTTCAAAATTAAAAAATTCGAAAATTGAAACATTTTACATTTGAAAAGTGAAAAATTCGAAAATTCAAAAATTCTAAATTTGAAAAATTCTAAATTTGAAAAATTCTAAATTTGAAAAGTGAAAAATTCGAATTCAATGTCCATGCCTCGCGGTCAGTGGTAAGGTGCATAAATTTGAAAAATTTGAAAATTCGAAAATGTGAAAAATTCGAAAATTCGAAAATTAAAAAATCTAAAATTCGGGCATTTTTCAATTTTCGAAATTTCGATTTTCGAATTTTTCAAATTTGAAAAATTCGAAAATTCTAAATTTGAAAAATTCGAAAATTCTAAATTTGAAAAATTCGAAAATTCTAAATTTGAAAAATTCGAAAATTCTAAATTTGAAAAATTCTAACTTTAAAAAGTGAAAAATTCGACATTTCGGGAATTTTTCAATTTTCGAAATTTCGATTTTCGAATTTTTCAAAATTGAAAAATTCGAATTTTTCAAAATTGAAAAATTCGAATTTTTCAAAATTGAAAAATTCGAATTTTTCAAAATTGAAAAATTCGAAAATTCTAAATTTGAAAAATTCGAAAATTCTAAATTTGATAAATTTGAAATTTGAAAAGTGAAAAATGCGAAAATTCGAAAATCGGTAATTTTTCAATTTTCGACATTTCGCTTTTCGAATTTTTCAAAATTGAAAAATTCGAAAATTCGAAATGTGAAAAATTCGAAAATTCGAAAAATTCGAAAATTCGAAAATTGAAAAATTCGAAAATTCGAAATTTGAAAAATTCGAAAATTCGAAATGTGAAAAATTCGAAAATTCTAAATTTGAAAAATTCGAAAATTCGAAATTTGAAAAATTAGAAAATTCGAAAATTGAAAAATTTGAAAATGAAAAAATTCGAAAATTGAAGAATTCTTTTTCATACGACATTTGAAAAATTGAAAAAGTGAAAAAAAGTGAAAAAAGTGTGAAAAGTGAAAAATTCGAAAATTCTAAAAATGAAAAATTCGAAATTTTAAAAATTTAAAATTTGAAAATTCGTAAATTCGAAATTAAAAAAATCGTAAATTCTAAATTTTAAAAATTCGAAAATCCGAAATTTGAAAAATTCGACAATTCTAAATTTGAAAAATTCGAAAATTCGACATTTGAAAAATTCGAAATTTGAAAAGTGAAACATTCTGAAATTCGGGAAATTCGAAAAAATCGGAATTACAAAAATTCTAAATTAAAATTTTTCAATTTTAGAAATTTCGATTTTAGAATTTTTCAAAATTGAACAATTCGAAAATACGACATTTGAAAAATTTGAAAATTGAAAAATTCGAAAATTCAAAATTTGAAAAATTCAAAAATTTAAAAATTCGAAATTTGAAAAATGAAAAATTCGAAAATTGAAAAATTTGAAAAATTCGAAAATTGAAAAATTGGAAAAATAAAAAAATTGAAAAATTAGAAAATTCTAAACTTGAAAAATTCTAAATTTTAAAAATACTAAATTTGAAAAGTGAAAATTTTGAATTCAATGTCCATGCCACGCTGGACAGGGCGGTCAGTGGTAAGGTGCATATTACCGCTGACTCATGGTCCAGCAGGCATGGACAGGGACGTTACCTCTCTTTCACGGTGCATTGGGTGACTCTGCTGGCAGCTGGGAAGGACGCAGGGCAAGGTACAGTAGTTTTGGAGGTTGTTCCGCCACCACGCCTCCAAAACACTACTACTGCTTGTGACACACCTCTCTCCTCCACCCCCTCCTCCTCTTCTTCCTCTGTGGCCACTTCCTGTGCTGATATTTCCTCAGAACCAATCGTGCTCCGTAGGCGTACAAGGGGCTACGCAGGAATGCAGGCAAAGAGATGCCATGCGGTGCTAGAGCTGGTGTGCTTGGGAGACAGGAGCCACACTGGGGCAGAGGTTCTGTCAGCTCTACAAGTGCAGGCTCAGAGGTGGTTGATGCCACGCCAGCTTAAGCCTGGAATGGTGGTTGGGTACAATGGCACCAACCTCCTCTCTGCCCTGCGACAGGGACAACTGACCCATGTGCCCTGTTTTGCTCATGTCCTGAATTTGGTGGTGAAGTGCTTCTTGGGCAGGTACCCGGGCTTACAGGATGTCCTGAAGCAGGCCAGGAAAGTCTGTGTGCATTTCCGGAGGTCATATAATGCCAGTGCTCGGCTGACAGACCTCCAAAGGTAATACAACCTGCCCAAGAACCGCCTAATCTGTGACATGCCCACCAGATGGAACTCTACATTGGCCATGCTGCAGTGGCTGCACACGCAGCAGAGGGCCATCAATGAGTACCTGTGCCAATATGGCAGCAGAACTGGGTCAGGGGAGCTTGGTTTTTCCCCACACCAGTGGGCCTTGATCAGGGATGCATGCACTGTCCTGTCACCATTTGAGGAGGCCACGAGGATGGTGAGCAGTGACAGTGCATGCATCAGTGAGACTGTCCCTCTTATTCACATGTTGGAGCACACGCTACGTGGAATAATGGACAGGGCCCTTGAGGCAGAACAGAGGGAGGAAGAGGAGGACTTCCTTACCTCTCAAGGCCCTCTTTATCCAGAAAGTGGTCCTGCTTGCCCACCTAGCACACAGGAAGAGGAGGAGGATGATTGTATCAGCAGCATGGAGGTGGAGCCTAGCACTCAGCATCATCACCAGCAGTCTTCAAGGGATCACTTACAGTCCCAAGGAACCCATGGACTTTTACGTGGCTGGGATGAGGTGGCTGCGGATCCTGTCATCCTCAGTGACCCAGAGGACTGTGCCCCGAATGCCTCTGCAAACCTACGCTGCATGGCCTCCCTGATCCTGCAAAGCCTATGTAAGGATCCTCGTGTTCGTGGTATCAAGGAGAGGGATCATTACTGGCTGGCAACTCTCCTTGATCCACGTTACAAGAGTAAGGTTGCGGAGCTTATCTTGCCGTCACAGAGGAAGCAGAAGATGAAACACCTTCGGGAGGCCTTGCAGGACGGTCTGCAATGCGTTCCCAGAACCTGGGGGAATACCAAATCCTGGTCCTGCACAATGTGTTGCTGAGGCTTCGGTGAGTCAGGCTTCGGTGAGGATGTATCACTGGCCAGAGCTTGCACAGTACGCAATTGAGCTGCTGGCTTGTCCTGCATCCAGCGTTCTTTCAGAACGCACATTCAGTGCTGCTGGAGGCTTTGTGACCGATCACAGGGTGCGCCTCTCCACCGACTCTGTCGATCGACTGACCTTCATAAAAATGAATCAGGCTTGGATCAACACCAGCTACCAAGCACCTGATGCAGATGTAACTGAATATTTTTTTGGAAGTGTCAGAACCCTTGGAGACTGCTTATGCTAATGCCTAGTCACTATCCTGTAATGCTGACTGAATATCCTTTTCCTCCTCAATGATCTTGCTGATAGCTAGTATCAACATTGTTGGTTCTGGGTATCGCCACCAGTGCCTAAGGCCCAATTTTTCTGCCCCTGTTCAACAGGGGCGTCTGATAACAATTTTTGATGCAATACTTTGCATGTGGATCTTTGCTGCGCTCCAATTACAGTATCTGTGAGGGTTGCATAAGTATATAGGGCCAAAGGGTCTTGTAATGACCTGGGGGGGGTGGGGGCGGGGAAACCCATGCTATTTTTTTCAGTGATTTCCATCCATATTGCAGGGACCAAACATTGCATTAAAGCGTTAGTAAACCCTCCCTCATCAATAGGATATTCACAATATTATGAAAGACAAGGTAATTAGCAATCGATTGATCATGTTGTATATAAGCAACGTATTTATCGGCGTATACCGCGCACTATTTTGGCAAAATCGTGGGTGCGCGATATACGCCGATACCCGCTTTCTGCACCGAGTTTGAATACTGTGCCTGCATATACCGAACGCAGTACAGTCGTGTATATTTGGGCAGGCTCAGCTCCTCTCACGCTCACGTCCTGGACGTACAGGACGTGAGCGCGAGAGTAGCCGAGCCTGCCCGACTATACACGAGTGTACTGCGCTCGGTATATGCAGGCGCAGTATTCAAACTCGGTGCGGGAAAGCGGGGATCGAGCGGGGAGGACGCCGCAGAAGGACACCGGACCCGACGAAGAGGACACCCGAAGCCGCAGACGGACGCCGGACCCGACGAGGCCGCCGATGCACGCCGCGCAAGACACCAAAACTGTAAGTACAAAAATCTTTTTTCCACAGGAATGCGGGTCCATTTTAGGGGTGCACGCTATACGCCGGAGCGCGCAATACCCTGATAAATACGGTAATTGTTTTATCTTACTGCATATATTCTTTATCTTGTAAAAAAAAAATCTGCATGTTAGCTGGCGCCATCTTCACTGTGGTCTTCCGCATCTGAAACTATCTTTATTTCCGCCCACAGTACATCCTCATCTCGATAATCCCGCCCATGCACCTTAGTAACAAGCCGTTGTTCAGTATGGGTCCCCCCTGCTCTGTGCTGTTCTATCGAAATGTCCAACCCCAAAAAATATCTCTGCTCAATAATACACCCGCCCATTTCCGCCTCTTGCTGAATTGCTGTGTGCGCGGCCAATCGAGATGATAGGACACCGTCTGTCTCTCCTCCAGCCTGTGACGTACAAGTCACATGATACTACCATGTGATTTGTACGTCACAGGGTGGAGACAGACGGTGTCCTATCATCTCGATTGGCCGCGCTCACAGCAACACATGGTAGTACCATGTGACTTGTACGTCACAGGGTGGAGGAGAGACAGACGGTGTCCTATCCTCTCGAATGGCCGCGCACACAGCAATTCAGCAAGAGGCCGAAATGGGCGGGTGTATTATTGAGCAGAGATTTTTTTTGGGTTGGACATTTCGATAGAACAGCGCTGGTACCATTCTGAGGAAGCATCGCGGGATGCCGGGGCTGACTACTAAAACAGGAAATGACGCAGCCCCGACAGACACTGAATTTTTCCGGCTGGGTCTCGGCTTGCCGGAATGAAAGGGGATACGGCGCATGCGCGTTAGACGTCATGACTCGGCTAAATATCGATAACTGGGACAGGAGGCAGGTAGAGTAAAAATTAACAATGGCAATTAATTTTATCTAACTAAATACAAAATTAAATGTAAAGTCAGAATTTTGGGTATACAACCACTTTAAAGCCGCAAGCAGTCTTAAATTACTTTTTTCTTATAGTAATCTCATTTTGTGCAGGGACAGTTCTAAACACGTGCCACTACTATAGACACCCAGCAGGTACGATATTTAAAGGAATTTTTCATTTCATACATGTTCCCTGGGGCAAGACCCAGGTCCCCAAACCCGTTTTTGGACAATAACTTGTATATTGGGCTTTAAAATGATCACTTTTGAATTTGTACATTCAAGTCCCATAGACGTCAATGAGGTTCTAAATGTTCCTGCGAACGTGAGGTCCGTTCAAAGGTTCTGGTGCGAACCGAACACGGGGGTGTTCGGCTCATCCCTACTACTTATCAATGAAATTAACTCCGTGTAGGAGAGTTCTCAGTTTAACCATTTAACTGATTGCCGACCGCCCGCCTTCATATTACTGCGGGACGGTGGCACTGCTACGCGGGAGCGCGTAGCTCTACGTCCTTCCTTTAGCAGCTTGTCGCGCGCGTGCCGCCGTTGGCGCGCGAGTCCCGCGCGCGTGCCAGGTGGGTACGATCGCCGCCGGGCACCCGCGATTGCTCGTTACACGGTGTAAACACATACCTTTCGTTCCTGTCAGCGGGGGAAACGCTGATCTTCTGTCCATACAATGTATGGACAGAAGATCAGTGATTTCCCCTAGTGAGGCCACCCCCCCCATACAGTTAGAACACACCAGGACCACACTTAACCCCTTCCCTGCCCCCTAGTGTTAACCCCTTCACTGGCAATGGCATTTTTATAGTAATACAATGCATTTTTATAGCATTGATCGCTATAAAAATGCCAATGGTCCCAAAAATTTGTCAAAAGTGTCCGATGTGTCCGCCATAATATCGCAGTACCGAAAAAAAAACGCTGATCGCCGCCATTACTAGTAAAAAAAATAATAATAAAAATGCCATAAAACGACCCCCTTTTTTGTAAACGCTATAAATTTTGCGCAAACCAATTAATAAACGCTAAATGCGATTTTTTTTTAACGAAAAATATGTAGAAGAATACGTATCGGCCTAAACTATGGAAAAAAAATGTTTTTTTTTATCTTTTTGGGGATTTTTATTATAGCAAAATGTAAAAAAATATTGAATTTTTTTCAAAATAGTCGCTCTTTTTTTGTTTATAGCGCAAAAAATAAAAACCGCAGAGATGATCAAATACCACCAAAAGAAAGCTCTATTTGTGGGAAAAAAAGGACGCCAATTTTGTTTGGGAGCCACGTCGCACGACCGCGCAATTGTCAGTTAAAGCGACGCAGTGCCGAATCACAAAAAGTGCTCTGGTCTTTGGACAGCAATATGGTCCGGGGCTAAAGTGGTTAAAGGCTAAGGCCCAGATTCACAGAGCGATTACGCCTGCGCAACAGGAGATGCGCGTGCGTAAGTCTAAATGTGCGCGTGCGTTTCGTTGCGCGGCATCCCCAGAACGAGATACGCAAAAAATCGTCTTTTTTTTGTCCCGCGTAATTTCGTTAGACTGGCGCATCCGTCCGCGCAAAAGTGCGATAGACACACCATTGATTTGCTAGTCAAATATGCTAATGAGGGACTTACGGGGATCCACAAAACAACGTTGGGGCAGCGCAGGCGACGCAGTGTGCGCAACAGCAAAATGTCCTGTCTAAAATTAGAGCTGATAAAAGCTGGTCTAAAAAAAGAAAAAAAGTCTACTTGTCAGATAAAGCAACACTGTTAGTGAGGAGTTCAGCAGTCACACGTGTTGCCCAACAATCTGTATGCCAACATGCCAGGGGCATCGTCGCGCATAGCTATACTACTGACTTTAGATGAACAAAGAAGGAGGAGGGCACGGAGGATGGCACTAAGGAGGGCACGGGAGATGTTTTATTTTTTATTTTTATTTGCTTATATAAAATTTACCATTTAATCTAATCTAATACAATATTCTTATCTGATACAAGCCCCTCACTCTTCACTTGATATATCACACACGCATAGACATCTTTGGCATGAGTGATTCTGAGGTGTCTCGCATCTTCAGATTCACCCCTCATGCCATCCTGGAATTACCACAACCTTGCAGGAGGACATCAGCAGCCCAACACATGGCACCACCCATGACACCCATGACAGCTACATATACAGGGAGTGCAGAATTATTAGGCAAATGAGTATTTTGACCACATCATCCTCTTTATGCATGTTGTCTTACTCCAAGCTGTATAGGCTCGAAAGCCTACTACCAATTAAGCATATTAGGTGATGTGCATCTCTGTAATGAGACGGGGTGTGGTCTAATGACATCAACACCCTATATCAGGTGTGCATAATTATTAGGAAACTTCCTTTCCTTTGGCAAAATGGGTCAAAAGAAGGACTTGACAGGCTCAGAAAAGTCAAAAATAGTGAGATATCTTGCAGAGGGATGCAGCACTCTTAAAATTGCAAAGCTTCTGAAGCGTGATCATCGAACAATCAAGCGTTTCATTCAAAATAGTCAACAGGGTCGCAAGAAGCGTGTTGAAAAACCAAGGCGCAAAATAACTGCCCATGAACTGAGAAAAGTCAAGCGTGCAGCTGCCAAGATGCCACTTGCCACCAGTTTGGCCATATTTCCGAGCTGCAACATCACTGGAGTGCCCAAAAGCACAAGGTGTGCAATACTCAGAGACATGGCCAAGGTAAGAAAGGCTGAAAGACGACCACCACTGAACAAGACACATAAGCTGAAACGTCAAGACTGGGCCAAGAAATATCTCAAGACTGATTTTTCTAAGGTTTTATGGACTGATGAAATGAGAGTGAGTCTTGATGGGCCAGATGGATGGGCCCGTGGCTGGATTGGTAAAGGGCAGAGAGCTCCAGTCCGACTCAGACGCCAGCAAGGTGGAGGTGGAGTACTGGTTTGGGCTGGTATCATCAAAGATGAGCTTGTGGGGTTGAGGATGGAGTCAAGCTCAACTCCCAGTCCTACTGCCAGTTTCTGGAAGACACCTTCTTCAAGCAGTGGTACAGGAAGAAGTCTGCATCCTTCAAGAAAAACATGATTTTCATGCAGGACAATGCTCCATCACACGCGTCCAAGTACTCCACAGCGTGGCTGGCAAGAAAGGGTATAAAAGAAGAAAAACTAATGACATGGCCTCCATTGAGAACCTGTGGTCCATCATCAAATGTGAGATTTACAAGGAGGGAAAACAGTACACCTCTCTGAACAGTGTCTGGGAGGCTGTGGTTGCTGCTGCACGCAATGTTGATGGTGAACAGATCAAAACACTGACAGAATCCATGGATGGCAGGCTGCATGAGTGTCCTTGCAAAGAAAGGTGGCTATATTGGTCACTGATTTGTTTTTGTTTTGTTTTTGAATGTCAGAAATGTATATTTGTGAATGTTGAGATGTTATATTGGTTTCACTGGTAAAAATAAATAATTTAAATGGGTATATATTTGTTTTTTGTTAAGTTGCCTAATAATTATGCACAGTAAAAGTCACCTGCACACACAGATATCCCCCTAAAATAGCTAAAACTAAAAACAAACTAAAAACTACTTCCAAAAATATTCAGCTTTGATATTAATGATTTTTTTGGGTTCATTGAGAACATGGTTGTTGTTCAATAAAAAAATTAATCCTCAAAAATACAACTTGCCTAATAATTCTGCACTCCCTGTACAATCAGAGCCCCATCCCCACAGATTTCGAACAGAACATGTATGGGGACAGCTGGCTGGTTGGTGAGTGACATGGGTGGCAGGCATGACTATCCCCTCCCGTGATGCACACCTCACAAGTGGCACATGCATGACTAACATCCTCCTGTCTTTTCCCTTCAAGGTGACTCTGCATATGCACTGGTACCCCATCTCATGACCCCATCTCATGCCAGCTCACATTATGCATCTTTGCACGTTAAACACACACATTAATCATGGCACAATGAGAATGCATGCATGCACACCACTGTGGTCCCTAGCACATACACATCACATCCTCATCACATTGGATTGGCACCAGTCCACCATGCAGGACTTGTGAGCTGCAACGCCATGCCACGACTCCAATTATGTCACTGTACATTCATACACCATTCACACAGACCTGGGGATCACTTCTCCACCACAAATGAGGGTGACACCCCTTTTCCCGCAGGAATATCACCCCCACATTCCAAAATCATACACAAACAGAACCAAAAAAATTAAATAAATGACGAGCAAAAAAAAAAAAATGCCCAGCAAAAATATAATTTAAACAAAATAACAACAAAGAAAACCCATAAAAGACAAAAATCACTCTGCAAAACAGTCCCCAAATATCTCAAAGACACGTCACAAACAAACAAAAGCACCTTGCTGTAGAGGGAGGGATACAAAGGGATGTACTTTTGCAAAGGAAGTGCATTTGTGTCTGTCTATTTATGCTGTCTGCGTAGTTCACAAAGTTGCCCTGGTCCATTTCCAATTTCACTGATTGCGCCGCTCCCGAGTTGTGAGCATGCGCACAGCGGAGCTGACCATGGTCTCCTTCAAGCGCGCATGTGCGAGCCGGCCGGCCCTTCATTTGCATGGGGTCACGGCTCATTTCAATGTAACACGCCCACGTCCTTCCCAATTTGTATTACTCCTCCTTACGCCTCGGAAAAAACGTTACGCTTGCGCAATTTCCTGCGCAAAAGCTACGAGAATCGGGTGATTACACGGCTACATTGCGCAAGTCTAACGTAAAGGCGGTGCGCTACGCCGGTCCAATAATGCGCCGATGTACGTGAATCTGGGCCTAAATCTTTTTTGACACTTGTTGCTTACAAGTAAAAATCCTGGGCCAGATTCTCGTATCCCGGCGTATATTCGAGCGGGGCATAGCGTATCCTATTTACGCTACGCCGCCGCAACTTTGGACGCAAGTGCCGTATTCTCAAAGCATGGCGTTAGCCCGGGTAATTCAAATGTGGAAGAGGTGGACGTGTTTTATGTAAATGTGTTGTGATCCCACGTTTTTGACGCTTTTTTTAACCGGGCATGCGCCGTACGTGGACGTATCCCAGTGCGCATGCGCAAAATCACGTCGCAAATAGTCAATGCTTTCGACGTGAACGTAACTTACGCAAATCCCTATTCGCGAATGACATACGCAAACGACGTAAAAATCGACGTCCATACTTAACATTGTGTACGCAAAGTTACCCCTCATATAGCAGGGGTAACTTTATGCTTATGCAAACGACGTAAAATACGACGACCGGGCGCAATTAGGTTCGGGAATCGGCGTATCTAACTCATTTGCATATTCAACGCGGCTAATCGACGGAAGCGCCCGCTAGCAGGCCGGCATATAATTGCACACAATTATACGCCGGCGTAGGCTAATTACGTCGGCGGAAGAAGCCTATTTTTTTTAACGTATCTGCGTTAGAGAATTGGCGTAAACATACGCCGGCGCAGATTTGAAATTACTGTAACTGTTTTGAGAATCTGGCCCCCTGTACTTTCTGCTAGAAAATCACTTGGGACCCCCAAACATTAGATATAATTTTTTTTAGCAGAGACCCTAGGGAATAAAATAGCGATTGCTGCATAATTTAATGTTATACGGTATTTGTATTAGTGTCTTTCAAACACTTTTTTTTTTGGAAAAAATATGCTTTAACAAATAAAAAATAAAAAACTATACAGTAAAGTTAGCCCATATTTTTTTTCCGTCCAAAAGTTTTCATTACCTGTCTTTGTGTATTACATTTTATATATATACAGTATATAAAATCTAATATTTTTTGTATATCTAAATTATACATACAAGTGCACTAATTGGAGGCTTGTTGTCTTTAAAGGGGTGTTCCACCCAAAAAATCGACCTTTTCTTACTCCACTCCTCACCCCCATACATGCCACATTTGGCATGTAATTTTTTTGGGGGGGGAGTGGGGGCTTCAGTAGGAGTGGGACTTCCTGTCCCACTTCCTGCTTCCGCCGAGGGGCTGGTTAGGCGATTAAGCCTTAATCGCCTACACCAGCCCCTCCCTGTAGGCGATCACATGGGACACTGACAGGTCCCATGCGATCGCCTCTCCAATCAGCGGCGAGCCGCGCCGCGCACGCATGCGCAGTACGGCTCGCGCATGCGCAGTGGGTGCCCGGCCGTGAAGCCGAAGGCTGTCACGGCTGGGTGCCCACAGTCAGGATGGAGACGCCGGCCGGGCAGGGGGGGAGAGGAGCGGAGCCCCGGTCGGCGCGTCGCTGGAACGTAGGAGCAGGTAAGTGAGTGTTTATTAAAAGCCAGCAGCTACACTTTTTGTAGCTGCTGACTTTTAATAAACACAACTTAGGGCTGGAACACCCCTTTAAATGTAAGAAATGTTCTGTATTACTTAGCAGAGCAATAATGGAACTTCCGCTTTTCCGAATCCTCCCCCCCACGGTGTCACATTTGGTACTTTTCAGGGGGAGGGGGCATCTCAATGGGCAAGGAGTGGTGAAGGAGCGGTATACACCGCTTCAAAGATGCTGCTTGCAGGGCTTTTTTTTTAACGTCCTGCCAGCGCACTGCCTCAATGTGAAAGCACTCGAACGTTCAGACCGAGACTGCAAGGGAGCAGTTTTGCAGGCACTATTTTTAGCCCAAAAGTGCCTGAAAAAACGCCCCAATGTGAAAGGGGTCTAACTTAGATTTTATGAGATGGGGGGGGGGGGATCGGCCTAACATATCGGCCCAAAAAAATCGGCATCATAAATCAGCTATCGGCCACCGCGTTTTCTAAATATCGGCATCGGCCAGAGAAAAACCCATATCGGTCGACCTCTGCACCCTTCTGATACCAGTCTGTACCCATTTCTAACCCCTTCTGATATCAGTCTGTACCCCCCTATCCCCCTCTTTCATATGCCAGGCTGTACCCTTCTCAGCCCCTTCTGATGTCATCATGTACCCCATCTGCCCCTTCTTATACCAGTCTGTACCTCCCTCTGCCCTCTTCTGATGCCAGTGTGTATCCCTCTATGCCCCCTTTCGATGCCAGTCTGTACCTCTATGTGCTCCTTCTGATATCACCCCGTACCCCCCTTCCCCCATTTATGATGTCAGTCGGTACTCTGCTCTGCCCTTTTCTGATGTCAGTCTGTACCCCTCTCTCCTGCCAGTCTAAACCCCTCTCGGTCCCTTCTGATATCAGTCTGTACCCCTCTCTGCCCCTTCTGATATTAATCAGGACCCTTCTCTGCCTCGTCTGATGCCATTCTGTACCCCTCTCTGCCCCTTCTGAAACCAATCTGTACTCCTCTCTGATGCCAATCTGTATCCCTCTCTGCTCCCTTCTGATGCCAGTCTATACCCCTCTGCCCCTTCTAATGCCAGTCTGTACCCCATCTTTGCCCCCTTCTGATGCCAGTCTGTACCCCTCTCTGCCCCTTCTGATGCCAGTGTGTATCCCTCTATGCCCCCTTCCTATGCCAGTCTGTACCCCTATGTGCCACTTCTGATATAAGCTTTTACCCCCCTTCCCCTCATTTATAATGTCAGTCTGTGCTATGCTCTGCCCTTTTCTGATGTCAGCCTGTACCGCCCTCTGCCCCCATTTATGATGTCAGTCTGTACCCCTCTCTGTCCCTTCTGATGTCAGTCTGTACCGCCCTCTGCCCCCATTTATGATGTCAGTCTGTACCCCTCTCTGCCCCTTCTGATATTAATCTGGACCCTTCTCTGCCTCGTCTGATGCCATTCTGTACCCCTCTCTGCCCCTTCTGAAACCAATCTGTACTCCTCTCTGATGCCAATCTGTATCCCTCTCTGCTCCCTTCTGATGCCAGTCTGTACCCCTCTGCCCCCTTCTAATGCCAGTCTGTACCCCATCTTTGCCCCCTTATGATGCCAGTCTGTACCCCTCTCTGCCCCTTCTGATGCCAGTGTGTATCCCTCTATGCCCCCTTCCTATGCCAGTCTGTACCCCTATGTGCCACTTCTGATATAAGCTTTTACCCACCCCCCTTCCCCCCATTTATGATGTCAGTCTGTGCTATGCTCTGCCCTTTTCTGATGTCAGCCTGTACTGCCCTCTGCCCCCATTTATGATGTCAGTCTGTACCCCTCTCTGTCACTTCTGATGTCAGTCTGTACCCATCTCTGCCCCTTCTGATGTCAATCATTCTGTACTATTCTCTGCCCCTTCTGATGCAATTCTGTACCCCTCTCTTCCCCTTCTGAAACCAATCTGTACCCCTCTCTGATGCCAATCTGTACCCCTCTCTGCTCCCTTCTGATGCCAGTCTGTACCCCTCCCTCTGCCCCCTTCTAAGACCAGTCTGTACCCCATCTCTGCTCCCTTCTGATGCCAGTCTGTACCAGGGGCGGACTGACCATTGAGGAACTCGGGCACTGCCGAGGGCCCCATGCCACTAGGGGCCCAATCAGGGTTGCAAGGCTCATTAAACCAGGGACAGTATGTACAAATCTGTGTTTTTTTTACATCTGTCCCTGATATGTCTAAAACCTACATGCTTTTGGTGTGAAAATCTGGAGATTTTAGCTGCCCCGCCTCTGTAATGCCAACTAGCTTGGTGGCCTTCTGTAAGACTGGGGGCCCCATAATCTTTTATTGCCCGGGGCCCCATGAGTTGTCAGCCCGCCCCTGGTCTGTACCCCTCTCTGCCCCCTTCTGATGTAAGTCTGTAACCCTCTCTTCCCCCTTCTGATTTCAGCCTGTATCCCCCTCTGCCCTTTATGATGCCAGTCTGTACCCCCTCTTCCCTTCTGTCTGATGTCAGTCTGTACCCTCCTGTGCTCCCCTTCTAACCCTCTTGATGCCAGTCTCCCCCGCAGTTGCTCCGCCCCGGGCCCCGCCCCTCCCGCACTCTCCGGACTCCGGGACTGGGTGCTCAGCTCGCACAGTGTACCTGGCCGGGATCGAAGGAGGTCGGTCGGTCGGAGCTGAGTGTTGGATTATCTCCCCCTGGATTGTTGTGGATAATTGCCCCGTGTGGAGTACAGATCTGGAGCTGTGTCCCCTGGATGTGCCCGAACTCTGGATGGATGTGGATGTTGTCACCCGGGAATATTATTATTACCAACACCGACCTTCTGAGCTGTAACCATGTTTTATGCCACCCTTTACTTTCTGCTGCCTCTCATGGGTGAGTACCCGGGGAGGGGGAGAGGGGACTGGTACGTACCATGTGCCAGGGAGAGAACAACTCTACCGGGACCATAGAAACTGTGCCAAGGAGAGGGAACCAGTACTGGGACCATACAGACTGTGCCAGGGGAGAGGGGACCGGTACTAGTACCATACAGACTGTGCCAGGGGAGAGGGGACCGGTACTGGTACCATACAGACTGTGCCAGGGGAGAGGGGACCGGTACTGGTACCATGCAAACTGTGTCAGGAGAAGGGGACCGGTGCTGGTACCATGCAAACTGTGCCAGGGGAGAGCGGATCGGTAATGGTACCATACCGACTGTGCCAGGGAAGAAGGGAACCGGTACTGGTACTACACATACTGTGCCAGGAGAGAGGGGACCGGTTCTGGTACCATACAGACTGTGCCAAGGAAGGGGGACCGTACTGGTACAGACTGCGCCAGGGTAGAAGGGACCGGTAATGGTGCCATACAGACTGTGCCAGGGGAGAGGGGACCGGTACTGGTACCATACAGACTGTGCCAGGGGAGAGGGGACCGGTACTGGTACCATACAGACTGTGCCAGGGGAGAGGGGACCGGTACTGGTACCATGCAAACTGTGTCAGGGGAAGGGGACCGGTGCTGGTACCATACAGACTGTGCCAGGGGAGAGCGGATCGGTAATGGTACCATACCGACTGTGCCAGGGAAGAAGGGAACCGGTACTGGTACGATACATACTGTGCCAGGGGAGAGGGGACCGGTTCTGGTACCATACAGACTGTGCCAAGGTAGGGGGACCGTACTGGTACAATACAGACTGCGTCAGGGGAGAAGGGACCGGTAATGGTGCCATACAGACTGTGCCAGGGGTGAGGTGACCAGTAATGGGACCATACAGACTGTGCCAGGGGAGAGGTGACCTGTATTGGTACCATACAGACTGTGCCAAGGGAGAAAGGACAGTACTGGGACCATACAGACTGTACCAGGGAAGAAGGAAACCACTACTTGGACCATACCAGGGGAGGGGGGACTAGTACTGGCACCATATCGACTGTGCCAGGGGTGAGAGGACTGGTACTGGGACCATACCGACTGTGCCAGGGGAGAAGGGAACCAGTACTGGTACCATACAGACTATGCCAGGGGAGAGAGGACCAGTACTGGGACCATACAGACTGTGCCAGGGGAGAGGGGACTAGTACTGGTGCCATACTAACGGTATCAGGAGAGAGGGGGCCAGTACTGATTCCATACAGACTGTGCCAGGGGCGAGAGGACCAGTACTGGCACCATACAAACTGTGCCAGGGGAGAAGGGACTTGTAGCAGTACTCCCCATGTGCCAGGGCAGGAACGATCAGTACCATATAGACTTGGCACCAATACATGTTATACATCCCTGTGTAGAGAGATCTGTGGCACAGAGAGGAGAGAGGAACGGTCTCAGTACCCACGATGTGTCAGGGGAGGGGGGAATGGTACCAGTACCATGCAGACTGGCAGCGATCCTTGGCATCTGTACACCTTATATGTTGAGATGCCTAGCAGTAATACAGACTGTGCCAGGGAGAAAAGAGAGGAAGGGTGGAAGTGCAGTGCCAGGAGAGAGCAGACTGCCACTGATACAATGTAACCCTGTTCTACACAGTGCCAGGGACAGGCTGGGTGACTGTACCAGGGAGGATGTCTGTGTATACACCACATATCACTGTATATTTCTATAGATGGGGATATACACTGTGCCAGGGGCAGGCTGTGCGTGGGTACTGTATGTACTATCATCTGATTATGTGTAGCACTATAGAGCTGTGCCAGGGCACCAGACTGGTGCCAGTCCCTCCATTATTGGGCTGTGTGTACATAAACACTTTCCATACCCAGAGGACCAAGGAGGGCTGCTGGATACGATGTATAAAGTCTCTGGATACAATGTACAATATCAATACAAAATATCGGAATTCAGATACAATATATAAAGTCTCTGATAATAGATTCTTAATCAATATATAAAATACTCTAAATACAGATGCAATGTATCAATATATTAAGTCTCTGATAATAGATTCTTAATCAATATATAAAATACTCTAAATAAAGATACAATGTATCAATAAATAAAGTCTCTGATAATAGATTATTAATCAATATATAAAATACTCTAAATACAGATACAATGTATCAATAAATAAAGTCTCTGATAATAGATTGTTAATACATCTAAAAGAGATACAATGTATCAATATATAAAGCCCCTACATACATATACAATGTCTCTGGGTATAGATACAATGTACAAAGTCTCCTGATACAATGTATCAGCGTACAAGTCCCTTGATATGAATACAGTTTACATAATGTATAATTGGATATAAATACAAGATAGCTCTCCTACTATATATAACATTTCTAGATATAGATCCATTGTATAAATAATAATAATAACAAAGTCTCTGAATACAGACACAATGTATTAGTAAATAAAATAAAGTCTCTAAATGTTGATATCTTTGGGGATCTTCTGTGTATACAGTCTCTGAATATACATTGATAAATATGTAACAACACATAAAATAACACAGTTATATCGCTAACTCTCTGGATACAGACAGTTTTATAGTGTATAAAGTACCAAGACACATATAATGTATCAGTGTATAAAGCTGTTGATATTCTGTAGATCTAATGAATCAGCAGATAAAGTCTCTGGATACAGACACAAGGCATACTTGTATAATTAAGTCCCTGGAAAGAGATATTTTTGCCTTGTAACTATCAACCCTAAATGGGACACATTGTAAAGCGTATTCACACTGACTGTATACAGGATATAGCTGGGGTTAGATGGAGATTCATAGGATATAGGTCAGGGGACAAGCAGGGCAGAGAAAGGGCTTTGTACTTTGGGGTTGGATGGAGATGCATAGGATGTAGTGTTGTACAAAGTCATGAGATGGCAGTGACAGAGAAAGGACTTTGTATATTGTGGTTGGATGGAGATCCATAGGATGTAGTGTTGTACAAAGTCAGGGAACTGGCAGGACAGAGAAAGGACTTTGTAAAGTGTGGGAGGATAGAGCTGCATAGGATGTAGCATTGTACAAAGTCAGGGGTCAAGCAGGACAGAAAAAATACTTTGTACATTGTGGTTGGATGAAGATGCATAGGATGTAGTGTTGTACAAAATCAGGGATAGGAGTGACAGAGAAAGGACGTTGTATATTGTGGTTGGATGGAGATGCATAGGATGTAGTGTTGTACAAAGTCAGGGGACAAGCAGGACAGAGAAAAGACTTTGTGGTTGGATGGAGATCCATAGGATGTAGCGTTGTACAAAGTCAGGGAGCTGGCAGGACAAAGAAAGTACTTAGCACATTGTGGTTGGATGGAGTTGCATAGGATGTAGTGTTGTACAGAGTCAGGGGACAAGCAGGACACCGAAGAGACTTTGTGGTTGGATGGAGATAGGAGATCTCACAGTGATCTGTATGGAGGAGGATACACTACATACTAGAGAACATGTTTCTGTAGAATGAAAACTGATCATGGATACACTATCTCTGCATAAAAGCTATGTAATGAAACATATATATAAAAACACTATATAACATTGTACATAATATAGTGAATGAATAAAGATGCAATCTGTCCCTGTGTAGAGTAGCCAGTCACATCTACATCAAATCATATAGTTTGATATATACAATACAATGCCGTATAAGGGTCTGAATTCAAATACAATGTATCACTGTAAATAGTGCCTGGGTATAGTTACAATATAGAACCATACAATGTGAACAATGTGAAACAAGCTAGAATATACCATTATATTGAGTAACTGAGTATTTATCATTATATATTAGATTTAAGAATGGTGTAAGAGAGTAATTCTACTCAGGGATTAGGGGACAGCAGAGTAACACTGTGACTGAATATGATACAATGTATCACACCACAGCATAGAAAGTGTACAGAGAGTAAATACTGACTACAGTGTAAGATGTGTATGTACCGACTATATAGAGAGAGTATAAGGAGTGTATATACTGCCTGTATAAAGAGTATAATGAGTGTATATATGACTGTATAAAGAGTGTAAGGAGTGTATATACTGCTGTATAAGGAGTATAAGGAGTGTATATATACCTGTATAAAGAGTATATATACTGCCTGTATAGAGAATATAAAGAGTGTATATATGACTGTATAAAGAGTATATATACTGCCTGTATAGAGAATATAAAGAGTGTATATACTGCCTGTATAGAGAATATAAAGAGTGTATATACTGCCTGTATAGAGAATATAAAGAGTGTATATACTGCCTGTATAGAGGGTATAAAGAGTGTATATATGACTGTATAAAGAGTATAAGGAGTGTATATATGACTGCATAGAGAATATAAGGAGTGTATATACTATAAAGAGTATAAGGAGTATACAGTATATACTGACGATGTATAGTCTAGCATCATATGCTTACTGATGTATGTTGTGCACTCTATCAGTGTAGACTGTGGGGGGTGCATACAATGTACTGTATGTATACACTGTATAGTGATCAGGACATAGGATATCAGTGTATGTAGTGATTGGATGGGGAGTATCTCTTGATAAACCACTTGTAGACTTGGCAAACTCTCAACAAACAGACCGCATTATAGACCCGAATCCCACTATTTCTTCTACAGAACAAAGCAGAACTGCCGCTGGATATTATGTATTCATATTCTGAGGATACACAGCACTGTGTATGGAAGAGATGAGAAAGAAATTTGGGGTTTTATGCATGAGATTGGGATGAATTCAGATAGAAGTACACGCATACATATATATATACACACACATACACAAAAATATATACACACACACACACACACACATATATATATATATATATATACACACACACACATATATATCCACTAGTACCAGCGTCCAGTATCATACCGCCCTTAAAAATGCAAGCATCTACAATGTGCCATAAAAACCTCAGTGGACCCGTCACCTTCTCTAAGTCACCATGGCCTCTTACATGCAAAAATGTGAAAGGTGAAGATTTGCTATGTCATAGGGTACACTGAGGGTACACTGAGGTGTATTGAGATCTACTTCTGAAGCACCCAGTATACAGAGCCTGGAAGTGGATAAATGATAACTGCTGTATAAACAGAATGGATACAGAAGATCCCTGGGTGAATCCAAGCACCTGGATACAATGCATTCTCAAGATTAAAGTAGATGTAAAAAAGGGGGGAAAAAAAAGTAGATGTAAACCTTAATAAATTAATGTGTTGTTCATCATAAACAATTTTTTTTATATAGTCACATTTTTTATTGTAGAAAAAATGTCTACACCTTTTCCCCATCTCACTGCTGCAGATCTCCCGCAGCCTCTTTGGAGCCACTTCCCCTGTAACAGGGTGACAACGCAAGGTCACCACAGGGAGATAAGGACAGAGCATTGTCATTCTTTATTATTATTATTATTTAGGTACTTATATAGCGCCGTCACTTTACACAGCGCTTTACATATACAATGTACATTCACATCAGTCCCTACCCTCAAGGAGCTTATAACCTAAGGCCCCAAACTCACATCCTTTAACAGAAAGTGCTGAACAAGGACTTTTATGGCAGAATATTTTAAAGAAAGCTTTCGAATAAGATTGAATATGACTTTTGAAATGACATTAACATGTTAAAGTTTCTATGAGATTTTATTATTGGGTCACATCTACATTATTGGGCTGGTAAAGCAAATAGAAGGAACTGGCTATACGATACATGCATGGGAATGGATGCAGAGCCGGAATACAATGTATACAGAGTGATGATGGGCATGTAATGTTAGTGTATAGTGCTAGCTAGTATAATATTACCGCCTGGGGGTCAGAGTCTGGGAGGGGCCCGGGCTCACTATATAGTGTCTGCAGCTATGTATATAGTAATGGTGGTATATTACAACGAAAAGCATGAATTTCCAGTGTTTTCCCATCTACACCCCCCAGTATCACTGATCCCTGACAATAACATTTTACCTAATCCCACCACCAAACACTTACACCCAATTCACAATCCAGGCCTAAACTTAACCCTTAGATATGTACCTGACTTAAACTGCAACTTAAGGTGGATGCAACTTTGATGTCACAATGTAGAGTATAAGATTTCCTATCATCTGTGCCCAGTTTTGCCACACAGAGTTAATCTAGTGCTAAGTAATCCTCTTTTATGCTCAGTGAAAACGAACAGCTTTCCAGATAAAACCCTGCCTAAACAAAAAGTCCGGAATCTCTCTTCTTGCTTTGAGTGAGAGGTTATTTACAAATATAGCTAGGACATGTTTATCATATGTTATGTTTTGTTTATCATAACATGAGGTGATATAACATCATAACACATCCTAGTAATATACAATGAACTTTGGATCACCTCTTGTTATGATAAACATGTCCAAGCTAGATTTGTAAATAACCTGTTACTGAAAGCAAAAACAGAGAAACGGACTTAACCTAATTTGGCAGGTTTTTATCTGAAGTCCGGTTAATTTGCACTGGACTTTAAAAGAGGATTACTCAGCGCTGGATTAACTCTGTGTGGCAAGACTGGGCACAGATGATAGGAAATCTTATACTCTACATTTTTTGGGGGGTTTACAACCACTTTAAGGTGAACCCCCAAACCCTTATTGACCCCAAAATATACTTGCCTAAAAATGTAACAGCCTTGCGCCAAGAGGTACTGGCACCAAAACAGCAACCCAAGCAGTGGTGGTCCAGGGTGCTGGGGTATTACTAGAAGCAGTTTATAGGGTATGATCGGCAGTACTGGGCATGTTCTGAAATGCATTCTAAGTGTTGAATACCATAGTTGTTGAGTTGTATTGGGGTACACTTTATGGGGTATTATTGGTAGTACTGGAACATTTCTGAAGATGTTCTGAAATACATGCTAAGTACAAATGCATTGTTTAGTCGCATAGTTGAAGATTTGTACAATGGTATTATTGGAACCTGTATATAGGGTATTATCTGAGCATTACTGGGGACTGGGGATGTTCCGGAATACACATTAAGTGCTAAATACAGTAGCTGGTGAATAATACTGGAGGTCTACTGGAACCAGTTTATAGGGTATTATTGGTAGTAATGGAGCATTACTGGGGATGTTCTGAAATACATTCTAAGTGCAAATGCATTGCATCTACAGGAACCAGTTCATAGAGTATTATTGGTAGTAATAAAGCATTATTGGGGATGTTCTGGAACAGTGGCAGTGCGTCAATAAGGGCGCACGGGTGCCACCCCCCCCTCCCCAGCCACCCCCCTCTATGACTAATGGATAGACTAATGCATAGCATGAATCTATTCAATGGCTGCCGCTGACACCCCCTATTTAGGTGCCCGGCCCCTTTTAGGCGCCCGGCTATTCAGGCACCCAGCTCAATTACAGCGGCTGTTTTTTTTTTAGGCATCTTATTAGAACCATAGGCTTTTATAGGCGTCAAAAACGGTGACCTGCGAGCGCAATGCTGTTCACCCAGCTGTGTTGGGACATCGAATGAATATTCGCTTTTCTAACACTGAACCACCTCTCCGCCAATCAGGTGCTCAGGTCTGTTATCCTTCACCTGATTGGCTGAAACGACAGGCGATGTGATAGGATGCCTTCAGGCGTCCAATCGCCAAAAGGAGAAGATGGAGGAGAGGAGGGGAGAAGACCCATGCCATGGCGGACACCACTCGCCGTCACACGCTTCTCCACCGAGACAGGGTAAGTGCCGAGCAGACGGCAAGCGGGCTGGATCCCAGGGGCGGCATTTTATGGGCACAACGGCCGCTTTAATGGCACAGTGGCTGCATTTGATGGCACAGTGGCTGCGTTTGATGGCACAGTGGCTGCAATTGATGGCACAGTGGCTGCAATTGATGGCACAGTGGCTGTGTTTTATGGGCACAGTGAGGCTGCAATTGATGTTTTTTTTCAGAATTTTTCAGTTTGTTTGCTCCCCCAAAAAATTTGAGCACCAGCTGCCACTGTTCTGGAATACATGTTGAAGTGCTGAATACCAATCCCATAGTTGGTGAGCAGTACTGGGGTCCTATTAGAGCTGGGTTCTAGGGTATTGATGAAGTTGTTATGTAGTATTGGTAAATTACTGGGGGAGCTCTGTAGCACTGGATACCAGTACCATCTTTTGTGAAATTACTGGGGTATACTGGAATAAGCTTAGACCCCCCAGAGTATAGCTTTGCATTGTGCACTTTCCCGCTGCTGCACAATCACTTTCAGGTCCTGCAGAGAAGTCCTGCACACCCTCATCTCGTATTCCACCCATTTGGTGACTGTGGAAGGGGGTCTCGGTACTGGGAGTCAGACACAGAGGGTGGGATTATTATACAGCCACACTACACAGTGGTAGGTAGAGCTCAGTGCAGGATGGAGGAGCTGCTGGACTTCTGAAGAGGATTATCCAGCTCTCTATATGGTGGGCAGCAATAGAATTGTGTATTCTCTTAGGGAAAAGCTACAGAGGAGTGAAGAAAGAGTAGGAGGTGAGGGGCTGTAGGTAGATTTCCTACATAAAGGAGGGGGGGGGGGGCACCATGTGGAAGAAGAACGCACTTTGTCACCAGCACAGTTTGGACTGTTCATTTTGGTCTGATGACTTTCAGCCCCTAAAAGTTGTTTGCCTTGTTTTGGACCTAGTGTGACCAACAGATATTGACCCAAGTGCCCAAATCCACAAAGTCTTTTCTTAGGAGGGAGCGATATGGGCACAGAATGGTCCGTTCATGAGTAATGCAGGGACAAGGTCCACCCCCCCCCCCCCCCCTTCATTAGCTGTGAACTGCTTCAGGAGCAAAGGGGTTTCAGCAGTGCCGGCTGGTGCTTAAAATTTTTGGAGGGTGCAAACTAATGGAAGAAAAAAATAAAACATACATTTCAGCCTCACTGTGCCCATCAAACGCAGCTACTGTGCCCATTAGTTGTCGCCACTGTGCTTATCAAACGCAGCTACTGTTCCCATCAGTTGTCGCCACTGTGCCTATCAAACGCATATAGTGTGCCCATCAGTTGTCGCCACTGTGCCTATCAAACGCAGCTACTGTGCCCTCAGTTGTCCCCACTGTGCCATCAAACGCAGTCACTGTGCCCATCAATTGCCGCCAGTTTGCCCTATCATATGCCACCAGGTTTCCCCTCAAATGCCGCCAGTTTGCCCCCTCAAATACTGCCAGTTTGCCCCATCAAATGCAGCCAGTCCCCCGGCCCGGCACTTACCTTTCTCGGGTCAGCCATCCTCCTCCACGCTCCCTTGATGTCATCTCTGCTTGCCTGTCGCTTCAGCCAGTCAGGTGACCGGTAACCAGACACGGTGCACCTGATTGGCTGAGAGGCGGGTCAGTGTTAGGGAAACGATTCCCTAACACAGCACTGTTTAAACAGGGAACGCACAGCTGTGCTCCCTCTGTTTAACCATTTGGAAACTAATTTGAGCCCACAGACTCTAATCAAGGAGCCTATTAGAGCCTCTAGCTCTAATCGGGCACTTCCAAAACACCCCCACCGCTGTTATTCAGATGGCCGGCGCTCGACGGGGGGCTGGACACCTGAATAGTGGCCGGCAGTGGTGACAATACATAGAATCATGCAATGCATGAATCTATGTATTGTTTATTGACGGGCACAGGAGAGAGGGGGCAGCGCTCCTGCGCCTACTATGGACGCTCCGCCACTGGGTTTCAGGTGAGGCCCCCTCTTGTTGAAGCACCCAAGGTGACCTCCTCCTCTTACTACCCCTTGGTCCATCCCTGGTCAGAGGAATTATTAGAGGTATGATTGATAGTTTTATGGGGAAACACAGACAGTTCCTATTTTAGATGCTATGATAAATATATATGGAGTTTTATTTGCCTTTGGCTCAGTAGACCCCACCCCAAGGTGTTTGCCCCCCTCAGAGAACAGGCGGGTGGGCTGTGCCACACTTACCAATCACCATCAAACATAACGTTGCTTTCACCATGACAAAGGCATTGCACTATATTTGCAGCAACTTTTATTACTGTTCATAGCAATCAATACAGTCTAATACTATTAAATCTTACTAGTTGAGTGCTATATGACCGTAAGCTTTATACAGCTACAGTATATTTTACAGGACGTGGCAGGTCCAAATGACAATAATAATTGTCGTGTTTCTGTGGACTTTGTGGGTTTTTAAGCCTTATGAGCTCTTACTGTGGAGTCACGCTTCTTCCTTTTGGGATTTCCTTGACAGTAACATTGTGCTGTAATACAGTCAGTGATCACAAGGGGTCACTGTAAGCCATAGCAGTGCCCCAGTATGGACATAGGACAGCACATGGACCTGTGTGCATGGCATGTGTCTGTATTAGAATTGCTTTTATCCCTATTCAAAGGTAAGACAAATGCAGCATAAAGTGGTGCAGGAGGTTAGGAAGAGGTCAGGGGTACCTGTGAAGGATCCCAAACTTATCTCAAATGCCTGTCGTCCACTCCTGAAAGATTGCAGCTTTAGTCCATCCACACAGGACTTGGGTCAAAAACAACACTGATGTGTGATTTAGGGGTGACAGGTGAACAAGTCTCTGACATATGAGGGAGGGGGTGGTGACAGTTGAGTGAGTCTTTGACATACAGGGGAGTAAGGGGGTGACAGGTGAACCATCCTCTGACATACAGGGGGTGACAGGTGAACCATCCTCTGATATACAGGGGGTGACAGGTGAACCATCCTCTGATATACATGGGGGTGACAGGTGAACCATCCTCTGATATACAGGGGGTGACAGGTGAACAATCCTCTGACATACAGGGGGGTGACATGTGAACCATCCTCTGACATACAGGGTGACATGTGAACCATCCTCTGACATACAGGGGGTGACAGGTGAATCATCCTCTGACATACAGGGGGTGACAGGTGAACCATCCTCTGACATACAGGGGGTGACAGGTGAACCATCCTCTGATATACAGGGGGTGACAGGTGAACCATCATCTGATATACAGGGGGTGACAGGTGAACCATCCTCTGACATACAGGGCGTGACAGGTGAACCATCCTCTTACATACAGGGGGTGACAGGTGAACCATCATCTGATATACAGGGGGTGACAGGTGAACCATCCTCTGACATACAGGGAGTGACAGGTGAACCATCCTCTGATATACAGGGGGTGACAGGTGAACAATCCTCTGACTACAGGGGGTGACAGGTGAACCATCCTCTGATATACAGGGGGTGACAGGCGAACAATCCTCTGGCATACAGGGGGTGACAGGTGAACAATCCTCTGGTATAAGGGGGTGACAGGTGAACCATCCTCTAATATACAGGGGGGTGACAGGTGAACCATCCTCTGATATACAGGGGGTGACAGGTGAACCATCATCTGATATACAGGGGGTGACAGGTGAACAATCCTCTGACATACAGGGGGGTGACAGGTGAACCATCCTCTGATATACAGGGGGTGACATGTGAACCATCCTCTGACATACAGGGGGTGACATGTGAATCATCCTCTGACATACAGGGGGTGACAGGTGAACAGTCCTCTGACATACAGGGGGTGACAGGTGAATCATCCTCTGACATACAGGGGGTAACAGGTGAACAGTCCTCTGACATACAGGGGGTGACAGGTGAACCGTCCTCTGACATACAGGGGGTGACAGGTGAACCATCCTCTGACATACAGGGGGTGACAGGTGAACCATCCTCTGACATACAGGGGGTGACATGTGAACCATCCTCTGATATACAGGGGGTGACAGGCGAACAATACTCTGGCATACAGGGCGTGACAGGTGAACAATCCTCTTGTAAAACGGGGGGGTGGGTGACAGGTGAACAATCCTCTTGTAAAACGGGGGGGGGGGGGGGTGACAGGTGAACAATCCTCTGGTATAAAGGGGGTGATAGATGAAGAGCTTTTGGCATACTGAGGCCTTGTACACACAATGGGATTTTTCCGATGAAAACGGTCACCGCCACGTCACCGCACCAGAAAGTAAACACTTCTGCACGCATGCGTCGGATCCATTCACAGGATACGACGCATGTGCGGGCAGATATGTCCGCTGGTTTGCCGTACTAACCAGCGGACATATCCGACGGGCAGCTCTCCAGCGGAAAAGTTCCAAAGCATGCTTTGAAACTTTTCCGCTGGAGAAATCCGGCCAAAACTGTCCGTTTGCCCCTACAGACGAGGGGATTTTTCGGCTGAAATGATCCGTCGGACCATTTTCAGCGGATTTATTCCCTCGTATGTACAAGGCCTGACAGGTGCAGAAATGGACAGAAGACAGGGGTCATCAGATCTAATAAGTTACAGATAACACCTATCTTTATTTGAATTAAGCTCCTGTCCTGACACAAAACATGGCCTGACTGGTTCCTGAACTCTGTACAAATAGAGACGAATTTGGACAAAACTGATCTTGTCCATCAAATCCCATTATTGCTCTCCTGTGTATGTGCCGGTAAATTGGATGGATCTGCAGAGGATCACACAATCCATGGACATTGCCGGGGTCCCCCCAAATCTCTGGAAGGTGAAGGAGACATTGGTGGAAATCCTATAGTATATCTGAGGGAATGATAAATCAGGACACAGAGAACATTCCCAAAGGGCAGAATCCGAACCGAAATTGCCTGATAAATATTCATCCTCTCAGTGTACGGTGTAATAGTTATCCTAGAAGGCACATTTATCTTTTTATGTGAGGAAGTCGTCAGGCCAGGCGCTGCATGTTCAGCATTGGACTGAGAAGTGCCGGAGGGAAGGATCACAACGAGGAATTATTTACCAAATCTAAAATGTAGGAATCCCGATCCAGGAACGGCGGCGGGCGGCGGCAGTCATTGCAATTTATGATTGGTGTCCTTATTACTGTAGATTCTGCCTGTAGATCGAATGGTTTTGAACTTTTTCAGCAGGGTGACAACGCTGCTCATTCTGCAGTGAAATTCCTGCAGCGTTGTCACCCTGTTGACTCAAAGTTTTTGGTAGACTTTAAAGTAGCATTAAACAATATCCTTATTCTCTAAAAATAATCCATTACTTAATGGGCCGATAATCTATTCTTATTGTGTTTTTTTATCCTCCTTGTAACAATCTCATTGAGCCCTCAAACCTTTCCTTTTCCCACTCACTTTCATTTGTTTGGAACAAGCCTTTTTGGTCATGTGCATTGCTCAGTGCCTCGTCCATATCAGTCATGTTCCTACATAGAGCGTGTCCCATTGGGGAACGAAGGTGGCCACCCTCTAACAGGAAGTCAGTTCACAGCAGCGGAAAAAAGAATTTGGGGTATTTGGAGGCGGATGAGAACAATAGGTTGTCCCAACCCCCGTGATTGTCCCTTTTACTCCGGACAGCTTGGCCTGCATGTAAATGTAGGGAAAAATATAAAGGAATGCGAGATAAAATGTAGGCAAAATTATAAAGGAATGCGAGATAAAATGTAGGCAAAATTATAAAGGAATGTGAGCAGGGCTGGACTGGGACAACAATTTGGCCCTGGATTTCATCCAGACTGACCCACTTTGTCAGGTCTCTCCCATGGCAGCCGGACAACTCCCGTCCCCCCGGCCACCCAAGCCCCCTCTCCCCCTTCACTAGCCACTAGCCGTTGTACTTTATTAGAGTAGAACGGCTGGTACTGGTACTCTTATAGGCAGTACCAGTGGGGTAGTTAGACATTATTTCACCCGGGGGAAAGAATCAGTTCGGTCCCCCCCCCATGGGACAAGATTAGGCAGAAGTGAGAAACTCCCAGGCCATAGCTGTTGAGTAATCTGTCTGTCCCCTCCCCTGTGCTCCTTCTGGTCCCCCTCATGCTCCTCTGTTGTCCCCCCTGCTCCTCTGGTCCCCCCCCTGCTCCTCTGTTCCCCCCCAGGTGAGCGCTGCGGGGAGGGAGAGGAGGTGAGTGACAAAGGAGCGGAGGGGGGGCGGCGGTCCGCTGTCACTGAAGCTGGCCCACCGAGCCATTGGCCCACCAGGAAAACTCCCTGTAGTCCCAATGGCCAGTCCATCCCTGAATGTGAGATAAAATGTAGGGAAAAATATAAAGGAATGTGAGATAAAATATAGGGAAAAATATAAAGGAATGCAAGATAAAATATAGGGAAAAATATAAAGGAATGCTAGATAAAATGTAGGGAAAAATATAAAGGAATGCTAGATAAAATGTAGGGAAAAATATTAAGGAATGTGAGATAAAATGTAGGGAAAAATATAAAGGAATGTGAGATAAAATGTAGGGAAAAAGATAAAGAAACGTGAGATAAAATGTAGGGAAAAATATAAAGAAACGTGAGATAAAAAAATTAAATATGCTGAATAAAATATAATGATAAATAAACTTATATATATATACAGTATGTATTAGACTCATACAGCTACCAGAATACAATATTTTGATGATAGTGACCCCTGAAACAAATTTATGATCAAGAGGTTTGTTCAGCTGCAGTTTTGCTATCATAAATATTAAGACTCAACAGAAAAGAAGAAAACCAGAACAGAAATGATGGTTATATTATGCAAGGTTTGGCACAGGAAGGGGGCGGGTGGTACAATGATTCACTGTAGGCATAGGGGGGCGCCTTCTTTCTGTTACAAGGCTGGGCAGTTTGGCATTTTTACCCTGGATGATCTTTTCCCAGAACTGATAATATGGAGCGCCAAAACAACCCCTAAGGCAGTGGTTCTTCTCACCTCCTGTCCTCAGGACCAACTAACAGGCCAGGTTTTATGTAATACCTTGGGGGAGATGCAGACTAGAATCCTGCAATCACTGAGCAGCAAATGAGATCACCTGTGATGTATTTTATTTATCTTGCAAATCTGGCCTATTAGTGGGTCCTGAGGACAGGAGTTGAGACCCGCCGCCCTAAGGGCCCTTTCACACGTCCGCCTCCGCTCGTCCGTTTTTACAAGTCCGTAAACTTGTAATGGTTCCCTATGGGATTGCGTCTGTTAGCGGATGATGCATCCGCTAACGTCCGCAAAGATCCGCGTCCGTCTAGATCCGGTTTTTCGGACGGAAGAAAACCCTATTTTTCTTCTGTCCGGCGGAACGGATCGGATGAAGACGGACAAACGGTCCGTTTTCATCCGATTCCACATAGGGGAGAGCGGAGGAGAGACAGGGGGCCCTGTCCACCGACAGCTGAGCGGAGACCCCCCGCTGAGCTGACTGACACACACGGAGCGGACCGAAAAACGGACCGCTCCGTGTGAAAGGACCCTAAGACATTGAATCTGACATATTATTACCCCTTTTAATGTTTTTTTATTACTAATATCAGCTATTTTGTGATGATATGCCCCTTCCCTTGTATAATTTGCGGAGTTTGTATTATTATTAGCGTTGTTCTATCTAACACAGGTGACACATGTATAAAAGGTGTTTCTGATCCTTCAGCTAGAGGGCGCTACAGCCTCTGCCATCCACAGCCAGGGAAAATGGCAGAGGTGCGTAGTATACTGGTCAGGCATTGTGCGGGCTCAGAGATGGATCTGTCTAGGGAACCTATAGCATACTTCTGAGTAGATTTATTATTTTCCTGTATGTGGAGTGTTTATATTCTGTTCCTTTACAGTGTGATCTGCTCCTGGTTGTCCCTGTACAGATCCATTTCCCGCCACTCATTGGGGTTATTTACTAAAGGCAAATCCAGGGCTTTTTTTCTGGGGGAACTTGGGGGAACTCAGTTCCACCACCTTTGGCTCAGACCCTTTGGTGCCCGCTCACCACAATCACTTGTGAACACAGAAGTCTGGTTTCTGTGTTTACAGGTGACTGCTTTGTAACCCCCTGAACTCTGCACACTGTATGTAATGCAATTCTGGTATTTAATGCCCCTTTGAGACCCTTCTACTGTTTGTGAAATCTGAACGGGTCGTGGTTGAGTTCCTGCACCTATTTTCTGAGAAAAAAAGCTCTGGGCAAATCCACTTTGCACTAGTTGGAAGTGCAGTCGCTGTAAATCTGAGGGGTAGATATGAAATGAGGGGAAGCTCTGCTGATTTTATCATCCAATCATGTGCAAGCAGAAATGCTGTTTTTTATTTTCCTTTATTTTATTTTAAAAACGCAGTACGGTTTTACTCTAATGCAAAGAATCGCACTGCAATTGCAACAAACCGCATTGCGCGAAGCTTGTCACCCGAAACAAGCTCCTGATCCTTTTTCAGACAACAAGCTTCAAGCGATGCAGGTTGCTGCGACTGCAGAGAGATTTATCGCGCGACAGTCGTGGCAGAACCGCACCACGATTTTAACATGAATGCCATCTGAAATTTACGTTGTGCAATTTGTCATTTTGAAATTGCGGAAAGAATCTAATGGCGATTCTGCCCGCGATTCAAAATGCACATGTGTGAAAGCAGCCTTATGCTCTTAAAGTGGTACTAAACTCTCATTATTTTTTGTTTAAAAATAACAAACATGTCATACTTATCTGCTCTGTGCATTTGGTTTTGCACAGATCAGCCTGGATCCTCCTCTTCTCGGGTCCCTCGTCGGTGCCCCTGGCCCCTCCCTCCTGCTGAGTGTCCCCACAACAAACCGCTTGCTATGGGGGAACCCAATCTGAGCCGCAGCTCCTCGTGTCCATTCAGACATGAAGCTGCTGCTGAGCCCTGTCCCCTCTCTCTCCTCATTGGCTCCCTGACTTTGATTGACAGCAGTGGGAGCCAATGGCGCTTTGTTGCTATCTCAGCCAATAAGGAGGAAGAGTCCGGGACAGCCGGGTCTCTTGTGCAACATCAATGGATCGCGATGGGACTCAGGTAAGTATTATGAGGGGTCCCCCAAACCTGTTGTGACCCGGGGCCCACAAGGTCTAACCCTGTCCCTGGGGGGGTGGGGGAGGGGTGGCATTCTGAACCAATTAGGCCAGCGCTGTCAGTCTAACACTGTAAACGTGTTTACAGGAGGAGAAATAACTGGACCTCATCATCACGCTGCATGCCCCTTCATTGTGAGCAGGCTGAAGGCAGTGATAATGTATTCCTTGATTGTGATAGAGTACTGTTTATGCAGTGTGATGGGGAAGCAGGGGGGAGAGGGGGATCATAGAAGCAGATAAACGGAGTAGTATATATTTGTTTTGTTTTTTTCCTCAGGCAGAATAGTCCCCCCCCCCAATGTATGTACTTTTTGCACTGTTGGACCGAAGCCCAGCTTTAAAGTCTATGGGGGGAATTTACTAAAACCGGAGCTCTGCATGGTAGCCAATCAGCTTCTAACTTCAGCCTGTTCAATTAAGCGTTGACAATAAAACCTAGAAGCTGATTGGTTTACATACAGAGCTAAACCAGATTATGCACAATGCAGTTTTAGTAAATAACCCCCTAGGTCTTATAGATGTTTTTTATTGACATGGCAAGTTTTGTTGATTTTGTGCATTTTTATACTTTCCTGGCTTTGGTTGGAAGGCACAATAGGTTAAAATGAGTGATCGATTGATTATCTGTGAGGCCGATCATCTGCGAGACCGATCATCTGCGAGACCGATTATCTGCGAGGCCGATTATCTGCGAGACCGATCATCTGTGAGGCCGATATTCACTTTTTTAAGTATCGTATCGGCACAAACGTACCTGACATTACCGATATTGCTTCAAGGGGTTTTACCGCGGTGATGCCTGCAGCTGCAGTTACGTTCGCCGACTGGCCGAAGACCAGAACAAAGCTGATGCTTCATTCAGGTCTCAGATCTAGTAACCTGGACGCGATGTTATGACATCACTTCCCGGATTACTGGCATCTTAAAGTGGTTGTAAACCCTTTACAACCATTTTATGCTGCAGGTAAGCCTATTTTAAGGCTTACCTGTAGCTACCCCAGATATCTCCTATACCTGAACGGTTTAGGAGATGTCCCCTACATGTGCCAATTTGATCGGCATATGCGCACTGGGGCACCTGTGTGCCATTACAGACGGCTCCCACGTGCAAGCACGGGAGTGACATCACCGCGGCTCCGGCCAATCACAGCGCCGGAGCTGCGATACACAGAAGTAACCCCTGTCGCCACCGGAGGGGAAGATGAGGACCGCTGCCGGGGCTTCGATTTAAGGTAAGTAATTCATAATGAGCTAGTATGCTATGTATACTAGCTCATTATGCCTTTGTCTTGCAGGTTTTTTTTGGGGAGGTGGGGGTGTTACAACCACTTTAAAGGCGCCAGTTTTAAAAAAAATAAAGGACCCCCGATCCTTCCATAAAGAGGACCTGTCACTGCCTATTATTGTCACCAGCGATATATACATTCCTTGTGACAGCAATAACAGTGATAAAAAAAATGTAAACATTTTTTTTTTAATGTACACAATATCAGTACACAATATCAGTACACAATATCAGCTATCGGCCTGAGAGGTGGCCGGAATATCTGTATTTTATCGACACTGAAAAAACTATATCGGTCAGTCCCTAGTTAAAACAAAACAATAAATCAATTAACTAATTAAAATAACACATTGCTGTTGAATAGTGTTATGTGTGTGATCTTTGGTATGCAGAGAATTTTCTCTCTGCTTTCAGCCTTCAAAAGTCAAAGTCCAGGCAGTCTGCCAAGTCTTAAAACATTCTATCAATGGAATGTTAAGTCTAAACATTGTATCAATTTGACTTTTACATCAAAGGAATAGACTTCTGTATGTAAATTAGGAACTTTTAACCACTTAAACACCAAACCTTTTTTTTGCTAGAAAATTACTTAGAACGCCCAAACATTATATATATATATATATATATATATATATATATATATATATATATATATATATATATATATATATATATATATATATATTTAGTAGAGACCCTAGAGATTTAAATGGTGGTTGTTACAATATTTTATGTCACACTGTATTTGCGCAGCGGTCTTTCAAATGCATTTTTTCTGGAAAAAAATACTTTATTGAATAAAAAAAAAAATAACCAGTAAAGTTAGCCCAATTTTTTTTTGTATAATGTGAAAGATTTTTACGTCATGAGAATAGTGATCTTTATTCTAAGCAAAATAATCGTGATTCTCATTTTGGCCAGAATCGTGCAGCTCTAGTGTCAGCATAACAAGACATATTGGACCATTTCATGCCCCCATCTTTTGTGGGAACAGTTTGGGGATGGCCCCTTCCTGTTCCAACATGACTGTGCACCAGTGCACAAGCAAGGTCCATAAAGACATGGATGAGAGAGTTTGGGGTTGAGGAACTTCACTGTCCTGACCTCAACCCGATATCACACCTTTGGGATAAATTAGAGTGGAGACTGCAAGCCAAGCCTTCTCGTCCACATCACAAATGCACTTTTGGAAGAATGGTCAAACATTCCCATAGACACACTCCTAAACCTTGTGGACAGCCTTCCCAGAAGAGTTGAAGCTGTTATAGCTGCAAAGGGGGGCCAACTCAATATTGAACCCTACGGACTAAGACTGGGATGCCATTAAAGTTCATGTGCGTGTAAAGGCAAGTGTCCCAATACATTTGACTATATAGCGTATGCGAGATAGGGATCTTAGATAAAGCTCCTGGAGGGCAGGGACTGATCTGAATGTACAATATATAATGTGCTGTGTAAATTATCAGTGCTATATAAATGTCTGTAATGCAAACAATAAATACAATAAAATGAATCTACAAGATCTGTGCCCCATTCAGATCTTTATTACAGAAAACACAATTAAAACAGCAGGCTTTGTTAGCATCCCATTAAAATTGAAGTCCGCTCTGCGTCCCACATCCAATAAAATGATATATGGTTCCATTTATCTCTGAATGCACGAGCGTCTAAAGAGATCTCTGCACAAAAATCACATAGGTGGTGGATTTACTAAAGGCAAAAAGACTGTGCACTTTGCAAGTGCAGTTGCACTCCACAAAGGAATTTTCTCCAGAGCTTAGTAAATAAGGAGCTCTGCTGATTTTCATCATCTAACACTGTGCAAGCAAAAATGATTTATTTATTTTTATAGCAGAAGAAATAAAACATGTGTCTGTTTTGTTATATTTTTTATATAATTTGACTTGCATGTGATTGAACGTGAAGCTTCCCCCCTATTTGCTAAGCTTGCTTGCTATACTCACTGTGGAACCTAGGGGGTCATTCCTGCCCATTGTGTAAAAAGGCTCTTTGATCCTGTCTTCTCTGATCCTCCCCTTCTTCCGCTGTCCCCAATCTATCTCCTGATAGTACAAAGCCTTGGCAGCACTCTGCAACAGGGCTGTCTTAATAGCATCATGGGCCCCTGGGCAAAGTAATGCTCTGGGGCCCCTACAATGATGACAATGCAGGTAAACAGACATCAAGTATGAAGGAGGCAGACTGCCTCCCCTGTGTATCTATCACTCTCTGTACCATTATGGGGCCCCCAATTTTGGGACAGCGTGGGTTCAAGGACCAGCTGCTTTGGGGGAAAGTGCATGGGGCCCCCATGCAGCTGAATCCCCTGGGCAGTGCCCTGGTGTGCCCTTTCATTAAGACAGCCCTGCTCTGCACAAGCTCAGTTTGGTGTGTTTTTTTTGTTGTTGTTTTTTGTAAGTGTGTTTGTGATCAGCATATGGCAATTCAGCACTGTCCAGACAGAGGGTCAGGTGTCTTGCAAACTCATAGGACAGTCAGAGGAGAATGAAAACTCCTCCTACAAGCTGGATAAAAACCCAATTTATGAAAATTGAGTTGGGCATCTGCAGTGTTTTCTTACCTCTCTTCAATGAGCTATGTTCCTTAGCTATCTCCTGATCCTCTGTTATCAGCCTGATAGCTCCTGACAAATTCTGGACACTTTAGACAAAAGCAGCCTGAAACTTTTTACAGGGGAGGTTGCTAAAAGAGATTAGCAGGGAGCATGCCCTGTTACAAAACACCTCTGAGAGTCTCTGCCTATGTGGCGAGGAGGTGTGTGCCTTTCCTCCAATCAGCAAAGTTAGCTATCTTGGCTGTATGCCCAGACATCACACTCTGTGCTAAACAGGAAGAAAACATTTCTTAACATTGAACTTTCTAAACAGTATATAAAGCTGAAGACAGCAGATATACATGTAAAACTTATGTAGGGAGATTTGGTTCATCCCTGTGTATTATCTGAGACTGTTCACTTCACTGTGTGTATGGGGGGTTTACATCCTCTTTAACCAGATACTCATAGAGCTTATAAAACTGCTATATTCTGCTGATGGGAAAATGTATTTAGCAGTTTATATATTATTATTATTTTTTTCTACAATAAATAGAGGTTTATATTTACTAAAATAATTGGTAGTGAGTTAGATAAAAGCTTTGTAAATCGACCCCTTTATGTTTCTGTTTGAGGTTTGTAAATTGCAAATTTTCAATAAAAAACAAATAAAAATAATAGTATTTCCATGTTCTGTGTACTGTAGGAGATCAGATATAGTGAATGCAGGGTCCTGGGTTTAGTAACACTTTATACTTTCATATGAGATATTTACAAACAATGTATCACTTTGCTACATACGATATCTGTAATATCTGCAGCATGCAGGCTTCTACCTCAAGCATTGAGTTAATGTCCCCTTTTGTCTCTTTGTTCCTCTTTAGATGCCATTCTGGCGGCGGAGGTGCGGAGGCCGGGGCCCGGGGACAGACCGGACTGCGTTCGAGCCA
Organism: Rana kukunoris; assembly: GCA_029574335.1. Classification (NCBI taxonomy): domain Eukaryota; kingdom Metazoa; phylum Chordata; class Amphibia; order Anura; family Ranidae; genus Rana; species Rana kukunoris. The sequence continues at coordinate 24,614,164 of CM056056.1, read as the reverse complement.
ATGAACAGTGCCTGAAAGATCAGGAATGTAGCACCAAGTACAGGACTCTGCGGCAGTGTGTGGCCGGCAAGGAGACCAATTTCAGCAAGGTGACGGGCCTGGAGGCCAAGGACGAGTGCAAGAACGCCACCGAGGCCCTGAAACAGAAATCACTGTACAACTGTCGCTGCAAACGCGGCATGAAAAAAGAGAAGAACTGCCTGAGGATTTACTGGAGCATGTACCAGAGCCTGCAGGGTAGGTTCACAACTCTGCCTGAACTCTGTATGTGGTCGCTGGGGTGGGTGATGGCCGCACCTTCGTTTTTTGGTGTAATAAGGGTGGCAGGTGCCAAGATGCTATTTTTGTTCCTGACACACAAAGGTCCGAACCTAGCCTAAGGCAGGCCATAGATGATGCAATTTTCTTTCCTCCAACAATAGGTTGCAGGAAAGAAAATCTAATGATTCCTCCATCAACACAACCAGTGTTGATGGAGAAATCCCTCCTGAGGACCTATTGTGTTCTCCTGGCGGGGGGAACACAGTGATTATTGCTAGTGGCTTTAGCCCCTTGCAATAATCGCATCTAAAAATCCAGCATGCTAGTAGTACCCAAGTCAATCAATGGAATGATTCCCTTGGGTCACTATACCATTCAGGGCCGCCATCAGGGGGGTACAGGCAGTACACCTGTAAGGGGCCCGGTAGTCCCCAGAGGCCCGGATGGTATCCCCTTTTTTTTTCCGTCAGCACCGAAAGCCCCCACCCCACCGCTAAGGGGCTCGGTGGTCCCCAGGGCCCCTCCCCCTTTTTTTCCCCGTCATGACCCAAAGCCTCCCCCCGACCTCTAAGGGGCCCAGTGTCCCCAGTGCCCCAGATAGCATCCCCCTTTTTTAATTTTTTCATCAGCACCCAAAGCCCCCCTGACCTCTAAGGGGCCTGGTGGTCCCCAGGGCCCCGGATGGCACCCCCCTTTTTTTCTTTTTTTTCATCAGCACCCAAAGCCCCCCCCCCCAACCTCTAAGGGGCCCGGTGGTCCCCAGTGCCCAGATGGCCTCCCCCTTTTTTCAATTTTTTTTTTACATTTATTTATTTATTTTTCATCAGCACCCAAAGCCCCCCCCCCCCCCCGACCTCTGAGGGGCCCAAAGCCCCCCATTCTTCTCTATTCGTGGTGCCCCCCGCTTCTCAACTTGCAAAACTCCCCCCGCTTCTCAATTTGCACCCTCGGTCTTCTGCTCCAGGGGGCACACACCTGAAGCTGCTGTGTAAGGGGCCCCAAAATTCCTGACGACGGCCCTGATACCATTCACTGACACCAACGAAGGGGCACAATTTCTCCCAATGACACCAACAATATGGGGTGCAATGACACCACTGCTAAGGCACAATTCTTCCCAGTGACACCAATGATGGGGCACAATTCTTACCAATGACACCAATGATGGGGCAAAGTTCCTCCCAATGACACCAACAATAGGGCCCACTGACACCACTGATGAGGCAAAATTCTTCCCAATGGCACCAATGATGGGGCACAATTCCTCCCAATGACACCAACAATGGGACACAATTCCTGTCACTGACACCAAAGATTGGGGTTTTTTTTCTCCAACTGATGCTGGGACATTTTCTACTCCCGATGACCACAGTTAGGCCCCCATAAATGATAAAGGACAGTAAACTGGCCCTTTGTTTAGAAAGTTTGAAGTGTAGGTCTTGGAACCTCTGTTTTATTTATGTCTACATCCCCGGGAGATTCATTCTCAGATTTATGTGTCAGGGTGTCACAGGGACAGGAAGTCAGGGAAAATCTCTCTATTCCACTTTGTCCACTTTGACATCGCGCAGTTCTGAGTTGTTGAGCGGGGGGGGTTGGCAGATCAAAGTTGTTAAGCGGGGGGGGTCGCGGGACCGCTGGACTCCAGCTCTATTCGTGGGACCGCGGTACTTACATTCCCGCGAAATCCGGGACAGTTGGGAGGTATGAGATTGTAGTCAGTTTTAGGTCTTAAGAGCAATGTCATAAATACAAAATATAAAATAAGATGCACACAAACCATTTTTTATGAAAATGATGTGAGTATATTGTGCCCCCTTATATCGGTGTCATCTTGTAGGGCTCGTACTCCAGACCCCTCTCTGGGACTGCGTAGTTGGGGATGTGAAATGCTCTCTGTCCCCATTGGGATGGTTGCCAGCAGGCCTAATTGCCAAACAATGGTGGTTTTGGAAATTCATTGTCGGTTGCATGTGGCAGAATGAGGCATGAAGGGTGACCTGTGACCCCGCAGGCTGCTGCTGACTGTCAGATGTGATCTGCTCAGGGGCCCCTATGCTCTCCCTGACTTGCAGATTCCTGACTGAAGTCAAGCTGCCTATTGTCATGGTAAACGAGGGTGTGACCCCCATGATTGAATTCAACCATGTGCTGCAGATTTGGGACTTTTCTTTAGGCCTGGAGCAGATGGCTTCTGGTTGTCCAGGACCCTGGAGGAGGGAGAGGTCTCCTGGGTGGACCCGGCTGACCCCTCTAGACAGATGTCAGAAGATTACCATGTAAGTGGGACAAAACACAGACACACGCCTGGCAGACCTAGACAATATGAATGACCCATCTCCTTTTCATCGCCCAGAAATTGAGAATTCATTCTGGACAATGACTATCAGCCTGCCTGGGTGGGAGGACACCATGGGCATATTTCATTGTTGTCAGTGATTTGCAGGTGCTAAAGTGTCTAACAAAGCCGTCTGGCGCTGCAAATTCTCAATTTTTTTCTCTTTTTTTAACCTATATTTTTTCCTGACCAACCTAGTGGGTTACCTTCTTTCACAGGAAGAGTGGTTACCTACAGTAAATACACTATATGACCAAAAGTAGGTAGGCCTCCTTTCATTGACTCTGTAAAAGAGCCTTTTTACAGAGTCAATGCTACAGCAGCCATTTTTTTTTTTTTTTTCAAATAGCAGTTTTTTATTTATTTTTTCCACAAAGGTCAATACAAAATATAACAGCATATCAGGTGTAGGAGAGAATAGAATGTATAAAATTCCAGCTTAATGAACTTACACAGTGGTTCCATAATTATTTGTATGATCAGTAACTTGTAAAATAGCCATAAATCAAATAAGAGGGAAGGAAGAAAGAGGTGAGAGAGAAGGGAAAAAAAAGAAAAAGAAAAAGGAGAGGGAAAAAAAAAAAAAAAGGGGGGGAGGCAGGCAATAAGGGCGGGGGTAGTGTTGTACCTGTCGTCGGCTCACAGTGGGTCCTCCTCTACATGCCATCTCTCCCAGACCAGATCATGTTCCTCCAACCTATCCCGAATCCTAGCCGTCATCTTTTCCATGAGTTCTACATCCTTGACCCTAGCATAGAGGGCCTCTTGGGATGGGGGCATTGTTTTTTTCCAATGGAGTGCTATCAAGCACCTCGCAGCTGTGGTTATGTGTCTTAGGAGTTTTTTGTAGGGTTTAGCTATGTGAGGTTGGGATAGGCCCAATAAGAACAGCTTCGGGGAGAGGGGTACGGGCGCCTCCAGGAGGCGGCTCAGGAGCTCTTGGGTCTGGGTCCAGAACGGGACAATCGTAGGGCAAGTCCAATATATATGGAACAGTGTGCCCTTGGCTTGGTTGCAGCGCCAGCATCGGTCAGAGGTGGAAGGGTAAATCTTATGGAGGACGTCCGGGTCAGGTACCAAAAGAACAGCACTTTATACGTATTTTCCTTGTAAAGGGTGCAGATTGAGCTTTTGGCTGCCTGCCTCCAAACGGCTCCCCACTCCTCCTCCGAGAGCTCCTCCCCCAGCTCCCTCTCCCATCGGAGCATGTAGGCATGTTTACCTTTGTTTTGAAAGGGGTATTCGTTTAGGATTTGGTATATATCTGATATAAGGCCCCTTCGGGCTGTGCCTTCGAGTATGATACGCTCAAACGGGGTTGGTTTCGAGAATAGGAGCTGGGGGGCTATTGTGAGGGCGTAGTGACGGATTTGTAGGTAGCTGAAAAAAGCTTGTCTTGGGATGTCGTGTTTGGATTGGAGTTCGGTGAAGGAGTGCAGGGTGCGAGATCTGGGGTCTACTAAATGACCCAAGTGGAAGAGATTCCGTGAGGCCCAGGGCCACAACATCTGGTGGGAGAGACTCGTCGGTAATTTAGGGTTATAGAGAAAGGAGGTCAGCAGGGAACTATCGGACTTAAGTCGACAGTCTTGGGCTAGTCTCCTCCATGTGCGTTGAAGCTGCTGCATGGAGCCCAGTAAACGACCGGGATCTACTGTCGCGTTTGCATTCCAGAGGAGATTATTAGGGTGTATTGGTGCCAGCCAGATCTTTTCCACCTCCGTCCACCTATTGTAGGACTTCTGGGGAAACCACGATGCCACCGCTCGGAGTTGTGAGGCCTGGTAATATTTAACCAGGTCTGGGAAGGCTAGGCCTCCCTCGGTTCGTGCGGCCGTCATGACCGAGCGTGGGACCCTGTGGCGCCTGTAGTTCCACACAAACCGGAGGAGGTCCGCTTGCAGGGCGCGTAGGTGAGTACATGGGACTGGTATAGGGAGGGTCTGGAAAAGGTACAGCAGTTTTGGGAGGATCACCATCTTAATGGCCGCTATCCGGCCCATAAGGGATATCTGATGGGACTTCCATTTGTGGATCAGCGCCCTGATCGAGCTATAGAGGGGAGGGAAATTGGCCTGGTACAGGGATGCAAAGTTCGGGGTCAGATGGACCCCCAGGTATTTCAGGGAGGCTCTCTCCCAGTGATATGGGAAGACGGATTGTAAGTGTAGGGTCTCTGGCTCGGGCATGTTAATCGGCATAGCCATGGACTTGGAGGCGTTGGTTTTATATCCCGAGAGGGCCCCGTAGCGTTCCAGTTCCCTATGTAGGTTGGGCAGGGAGATGCGGGGGCGCGTTAGTGTCAGAATGATATCATCAGCAAAGAGGGAGATCTTAAATTCCCTCCCCCTTACTGGGATACCCCGAATGTCCGGGTTGTCTCGGATCGTCGCTGCTAGAGGTTCGACGCAGAGGGCGAAAAGAAGGGGGGAGAGGGGGCACCCCTGACGGGTTCCATTGGTGACAGGGAAGGTGGATGAGGTGGCGAAGGGAGTTTTCACCTGTGATATCGGATTGGTATAGAGGTGTCGGACCGCCTGAAGAAAAGGTCCTCCAAACCCCATATGTCTTAATGTGGCGAGCATGAAGGGCCAGCCAAGGCGATCAAACGCCTTTTCTGCGTCCAAACTCAGGATCAAAGATTCCGAGCCCTCCCTACCCGCCACATCGATCAGGTCAATCACCTTTCTTGTGTTGTCCCCCGCTTGACGAAGGGGGACGAAGCCCACCTGGTCTTTATGGACCAGGGAGGGCAAAACTACATTTAAGCGGAGGGAGAGGACCTTCGTAAATATTTTGAGGTCTGAGTTTAATAGGTCTATCGGCCTGTAGCTAGCGCATAATGAGGGGTCCTTGTCTGGTTTAGGAATGAGGGTAATAAATGATCGCTGCATATCCTGCGGGATGGGGGTCTGTTGAAGATAGGCGTTGAAAAGCTATGTCATGTGAGGGAGAAGTGTGGGGAGGAAGGTCTTGTAGTATTCGTATGGGAACCCATCTGGGCCCGGGGATTTGTGGGCGGGTAGGGCCTTAATGGCCAGGGTGAGCTCCTCGTCTGTGATAGGGGCGTTAAGAGAGGCCAGGTCGTCCGGTTGCAGTCGGGGAATGCCCGCCCGTGTCAGGTATTGTGTCATTCTATCTAGCAGGTCGGGGGGGGGTGGGTTATGTGGGATTTCCGGCTTGTTGTACAAGTCTGTGTAAAAGGCAGCGAATGCATCCGCTATACTTTGAGGGTGGGATAGAACGTTGCCCGATCTGTCCTGGACCTGGTGCGGGGTGGAGGCGACCGAGCGGTCGGCTAGTTTCCTTGCCAACAGGGCTTGCGCCTTGTTGCCCTTGTCGTAGTATACCTGTCGTAAGCGAACCAGGGCTTTCTCGACTCGACCCAGCGCGAGGTCCCGGAGTGTCGACCTTACTAGGGCGATGCGCTTAAGAAGTGGCAGGGAGGGTGAGGCCTGTAGACGGGTTTCTAGGGCATGAAGCTGCGCTTCCGCCTGCTTCCTAGCCGACTCGGCGTTCCTCTTAAGGGCTGAGGAGATGGCTATACAACGTCCCCTGATTACCGCTTTATGAGCGGCCCATAATGTGGTGGTGGAGATGTCTTGCGTGTTGTTTTCGCTGAAATAAAGTTGCAGGGCAGATTCTATTTCCATTTTGGAGGGGGTGTGCTTCAAGAGGAAATCATTCAGACGCCAGTTATAGGGCCTGCGGGTGGGGGCATTCAGGTCAAGGGATAGGGTGATGGGGGCGTGGTCAGACCAGGAAATGGGCAGGATCCGTGCGGAGTCGGTAACGCGTAGCGTGGTATTATTGACTAGAAAATAATCTATGCGCGAGTGTGTGTGGTGAGGGGATGAGTAAAAGGTGAACTGGCGATCTCCCGGGTGAAGCGCCCGCCATGCGTCAAATAGAGCATGCTTCCTAGTTAGCTGACGGAAAAGCTTAGAGTCCCGCAGAGCCCTAGCCTGGGGGGCCCGGGGGTTCACAACCAGACGATCCCAGGTCGCTGAGTGGGGTAAGTTAAAGTCCCCCCCACCACCAGCAGATCGTGAGGGGAACGAGCTAGACGGGAGAGAACCCGGCTCAGAAATCTGTGCTGGTGTGCGTTGGGGGCATATAGGGTACACAGGGTTATGTCCCGCGAGTGCCATGTACCTCTCAGGATGATAAAGTGGCCCAGGGGATCAATGTAGGAGTGTGTGCAGGTAAAGGGGGTGCCCCGTTTAACCAGGATTGCGACCCCTGCCCGTTTTCGCGAGCTGAAGGCCTGGTATGTTAAGGGGAAATATCTGGATGCGAACGTGAAGGAGTCGCCCTTGGAGAAGTGCGACTCCTGTACCATTATAATCTCTGCCCCTGATTGCCTAAATTCCCTGAGTGCTAGATGTCGTTTCCTATTGGAGTTAAGCCCGTGGACGTTCATTGATAGTAACTTAGCCATATTGTGGGTGGAGTGACCGTGGGTTATACTTAGCTGGAGTCAGGCGTGCTGCGTCCGGTTCTGGGAGGGTGAGCGGAGGGGCCACCGAGCCGACAGCCACCGAGGCGTGCCGTTGAGTTCTGCCTGTGTGGAGGGGGAGAGAAAGGTATCTGAAAGGAAGGAGAGAGATGAGAGCAAAAAAACAGAAGAAAAACACAACAACATTCAACAATGGGGGCCCGAGTGGCCCGAGGGCCCTCGGGTCCCAACAGTTCCTTAAGGACCTCCCGACCTGACAGTCCAAAAATGTGGGTCGGGGGGCGGGGGGGTGGTGTGGAGAAACTCCACCGTGGGGGTTGGGGGAGAAGGAACTCTCAGGCTATCAGCCATGGGGGGGGTCCGTAAACAGAAGGGCAGCCTCTTCGGGGTCTTGTCCAAGACAGGCCCGATATGTAGCGTTGGAGTAAGGCTGGGGCAACCGGGGGAGGTAAAAGAAAAAAAAAGCAGAAACAGAAGGCCAAAACAAAACAAAAACAGGAGGGCTTCTTGCAGCGCTCAGGGCGGCTCTTGTGTTCAGGATGACCGTCTCACTTGGGTCTGTGCCTGGGGGAGTTGCGGACAGGGTCCCTGCCCCTAGGGCGCTTGGGTGGGGGGACTCTCTGCCAAACCACAGGTGGAGGGGGTGGCGTTGCCACGAGGTCCCAGTCCACCAGCTGGGGAACGGGAATGTCCAGTGTTTTGCAGAAGACATCCAGGTCTTCGGGATAGCGTAAGGTGGCGGAAGTCCCCTGGTGGCTGGCGGAGAGGCTGAAGGGGAAGCCCCAACGGTACACTATGTCTCTGTCCTGTAAGGTGCGGAGCAAGGGTTGTAGGAGGCGACGTTTCTGCAGGGTGATCCAAGAAAGGTCCGGGTAAAGCTGTAATGGGTTGTTGTTGAAGACTAGGTTACGTATGGGGCGAGCTTTTCGCATAATGGCTTCCTTCAGCGGGTATGAGTTCACCCGGCATATGACGTCCCGCGGTTTGGAGGCAGGGCCCTTTGGCTTGAGGGCTCGGTGAGCTCTATCCATCTCAATAGGCTTGTCTGTTGGTTCTCCCAGTATGTTGTTAAATAATTTCTGGAGGGTAAGCTGTAGGTCTTCCGCCCCGTCTACTTCGGGAAGACCGCGTATGCGGACGTTGTTGCGGCGCCCCCTGTTGTCCAGGTCTTCAATATGCCGCTGCATATCTCTGAGCATAAGATGATGGTCTGATGCCTGAACTTGGGTGCGATGGACCGCCAGTTTGGTCTCCTGGATCTCCTCCTCTGCCATCTCCACTCTGTCAGCTAGGTGTTTGAGGCCTGTATGGAGCGCCTGAATTTCAGCGCAGAATGTTGCCTTAACATCTTCAATTAGTTGTTTAAAGTCGTCTTTCGTGGGGAAGGCCTGCAGATATGACTGCCATGGCGGAGGAGGGTAGTGAGAGGGTCCCCTGGCGCCATGTGGAGGGTGAAGTGAGTCAGAGGGGGACAGCTGGTGGCTGGGAGCCATTTCTCCATGTCCTCTAGTCCCAGGGGGAGGCTGTTGGGAGGGATCCCATGGCGTGGACCAGGCCTCGGCCCGTTCTCCCTGCTGGGCAGGGGTCCCCTCGTGCCACGGGGCGTTAATATTAGCCATGGAGGCATATGAGGGGGGGGAAATACCTCCCCGATCCCCGACCCCGGGATGGATGGCCGGATGGATTTGTCCCCAGGCTGCAGGGGGGGTGGGTTGCGGCCTAGCACTGACAGAGGGGCTGCCGTGTCCTGGGGATCCCATAGAGGCCTGGGAGTTGGCAGGGGTTTGCAGGGCTGGGAAGTCCTCCTGAGTAAGTGTGGGAGAGAAGGAGAGCTGAGCTCCGCTTTGTGGTCCCGGGTCTGGGGCCGTGCGGGGCGGGGGGGGGCGGGCTCCCGTGTCTCGAGTGTCCCGGCCTGGGGGGTTATGGAGAGCCGCGGCCTGCGCCTCGTGGTCCGCTGTGGGAGGGCAGGGGTGCAGGGATTCACTCACCCGTTGCTGGGAGCCATCCGGGCTCAGGGATGAAGCCGTGGTCTGCGATCGGGTCGGGGATGGCTCTCGATGCTGAGGTGAGCGTGGGGGAGATGTCCCTGTGTTAGAGGTGGCTGCGTCCGGCGCCATCTTGTCCCCTCCACCCGGCGGTCTGTCGGGCGATTTAAAGTACCTTTCAAAGGTCGTGGAGGAGCCTGGCGGGGGTTGGGATGATCCCCGAGCCTTGCTGGATCTGGTGGTCCGCGATCCGCCCATGGACGGCTACAGTTTCCCCCGGTTTTTTGCCGATTTGCTGCGGGCTGGAGAGGAGCTCTCAAGGGATGCTTCCTTCCAGGCTGGCTTCCGGTCACGCCCCCCAGCAGCCATTTTTAATAGTTATCTTCTTCCAACCTTGTGATCACCGTTTGGTGAAGGTTTTTTTTCTGTTCCAGCCCCTGTGTACAAAGTCAGCTCCAAAAAAGGCATGGAATGGCCAGTTTGGTGCGGAGGAACTGGAATGGCCTACACAGAGCCATACCTTCAACCCTTTGGGATAAATTGGAATGTCGCTTGTGAGTCAGTTCTTCTCATCCAACATAGGCGTGCACAGGGGGTGTGCTGTGTGTGCCTGGGCACACCCTAATCACTCTGTGTGGTGCAGATTCCTCCTACTGCCCGGGCTTCCCCTCAGAAAGTGAAATAGCGAAAAAAGTTCACGTGATTGTACAAAAATAAACAGAAGATATGTGTGATCCAAAAATCCCCAGCGTGCTCCACCACCCAGTGTAAGATGGACTCTTACCGGACTCTTACCGGATTTGCAGGACTCTATTACGGATCAAATGTACTCAATATGGTGTATCAGCAAACACTGTAAAACTCTGACATTCACAGACATGACTAGGCATGATGGGAATTGTAGCTCCTGAACAACTGCAGGGCCATAGTTTGAAGACCTCTGATGTAGGGCAAAGGATTGTGCATTGTGGATATATAATGAAGGAAACATCCACATAGTGTAATACCTTAAACACTCTTTTATTATGCAAAACGGGATTAATAATACTTGCATCTCAGAAGATAAAAGCAAGCATGTAAAATCAATCCAAGGATTATAGACCGTGCATGGAGATAGATATGTTGGTGTACACAGCAGGACGAGCGTGGCAATGGCACATACATAAGCTCCGCCCTACATGTTTAGTCACAACTGATGTCATCGGAGGCATGTGATAACTATGTGTGTTGTGGATGAACAGGGAGCCACAGAACACTTCCCATTCATTCACTGCCCTGTGCAGCTGAGGCTGTAGAGAAAGAGATGTGTGTTTAAGCTTTGGGGTGTACACCCTAATGCCATGGGCTGCGCACACCTATGTCATCCAACATCGGCACATGACTTTGCAAATGGGTACAGATGCCCAAAAACACACTCCAAAATCTTTTGGAATTTCTACCCAGAAGAGTGGAGGTTATTACAACCACAAAGGGGGCCAACCCCCCCAAAAAATGGCTGTTAAAAGCATCATATAGAAACATCAATTACAATTCATAATCATAATTATCTATATGCCATTTTTAGCTGCCATGTTTCCATTTCTATATATTTATATTCCTACATATCTGTTTTTGTACACCTCTTTGTTTGCTTGATAGTCCTGAAGAAGTCGGTGTCCCTGTTTCCCCTGAAATGCGTTGGTTGATGAGCTTGTTGCTATTTTTAATAAACTCCTTCTAACTCACCTTCCAACTTGTATCTTATTGGACACAGGGCGCTCCTTTTTACTCACCTTTCAAGTCTACATGGGGTAACCTTTGAGTCAGCTATTATCTACACTTATCAAATCCAGAAGTTTTCCACATCCTATTACTTCTACCTGAGCAACATCTCTGAAACAGGCTCCTTCCTAACTCCAGAGACCACCAATGTCCTTGTCCATGCCCTCGTAATCTCTCACCTTGTCTTCTCCAGTATGCTCTTCCTTCCCTCTACAATGCATCATAAATTCCGTAGAAAGACATCCATCCCTCCCACCAAGTGTCCTCTGCTGCCCCTCTCTGTCATTTCTTCTCTGGTTTCCTATTAAGCTGAGTATCAATCTCTCCACAATTCATCCCTGTCTCTATTTCTGACATAAATACTCCCCTAACTGCCCTCTTCTCTCCTCCACTGACCTACTAAATGCTCCTCATTTATAAGGGACTGTGCAGAGCTCAGCCATTTCTCCTGAACGGCCTCCATCCTCTAGAATTCTCTTCTATGTTCTATTAGGCTAACCTCAACCTTTAAAATCCTTAAGACGTCCCTCATGACCTATATCTAAAGTTGCCTATCAATCGTTCTCTTTATCCCAACCGTTCAGAATCGGAAAACCAACCCCAATTGTCTATGGTCACTACCTTCTCCCTTATCTACTGTGTTCTAATAATTTCCCATGCCTCTTATTCTGTAGGGTTGTTTAGACAAAGCCATCGTCTTCCCCCATCTTTGTACATGTCTATACCTTGAACAAAAATGTTTAAACTAAATTCTGCTGGTGTATGGCCAGCTATCTTTGTAGATATCATCATCTGTAGATGATTGCTCTCTAGATGAGGGGTCTCCAAACTTTCTAAACAAAGGACCAGTTTACAGTTTACTGCAGAGTTTAGGGAGGACAGACTGTGGTCAGTGGGAGTAGAAAATGCCCCAGGGTCAGATGCCCCATCATTGGGTTTAATGGGAGTAATAGTGCCTCATCGTTGGAATCAGGGGGAGGAATATTGCCACATTGTTGGTATCAGTGGGAGGAATAGTACCATATTGTTGGTATCAGTGGGAGGAATCGTGCCACATTGTTGGTATCAGTGGAAGGAATATTGCCATATTGTTGGTATCAGTGGAAGGAATATTGCCATATTGTTGGTATCAGTGGAAGGAATATTGCCATATTGTTGGTATCAGTGGTAAGAATAGTGCCATATTATTGGTATCAGTGAAGGGAATAGTGCCATATTGTTGGTATCAGTGGGAGAAATAGTGCCATATTGTTGGTATCAGGGGAAGGAATAGTGCCATATTGTTGGTATCAGTGGAAGGAATAGTGCCATATTGTTGGTATCAGTGGGAAGAATAGTGCCATATTATTGGTATCAGTGAAGGGAATAGTGCCATATTGTTGGTATCGGTAGAAGGAATAGTGCCATATTGTTGGTATCAGTGGGAGGAATAGTGCCCCATCACTGGTGTCAGTAGAAGGAATAGTGCCCCATCACTGGTGTCAGTGGGAGGAATAGTGCCCCGTCACTGGTGTCCGTGGGAGGAATAGTGCCCCATCACTGGTGTCAGTGGGCGGAATAGTGCCCCGTCACTAGTGTCAGTGGGAGGAATAGTGCCTCATCATTCGTGTCAGTTGTGGATGGAATAATCCCGCAAGGGCCTGATAGAGTCAAGCCATAGGTGTGCGCAGAGGGTGTGCCAGGTGTGCCCAGGCACACCCTAAACACCCTGAGCAGCACAGATTCCCCCTACTGCCCTGGCTCCCATCTTTCCCCCCTGCAGCTCTGAGAGCTTCCCTCCTCTCCTTCCCTTTCTGAATGGACATAGTGAGTCATCGGTAGTGTGTGTTTGGGCTTTGGGGTGCACACCCTAATGCAATAGGCTGCGCACACCTATGAGTCAAGCAAAGGGTCACATCCGGCCCCAGGGCCGCAGTTTAGAAACCACTGCTCTAGATGAGCATGTCGGTATGTTTATAGACATTGCTCAGTGCTGTGTGATATGGTGGTGGATCCTAAATAAACAATAATATCAATATAGACCTTGCATCAGAATTGTAGATGAAATTGCCTACCACAAAGGCTGAAAGTCCAAGCCTGAACTCCATTTCCAACAAGAGCTGGGGGGGGGGGGGGGGGTGCTCTACTGCACTGTCTGGATACAGCAATGGGTCTATTTAAAATATATGTAAGACCTAACACTAATCTTTTACTTGCTCTCTTCAGGTCTGTTAATAATACAATTAAAAGTGTTCATTAGGTGCAAATAAAAAAAAAAAGCTGCTGATCCTGCCACACATCTTGTGAGCTAATACCTTCCTGTGCTCTCTGCCTCTGCTGACTGCTTTCAGTTACACTGTTTCTAACGCTCTCCATGGACTACAGAACCCCTCCTATTTATGTTACAAAAATGAGAAGATGAAGAGGTGTTCTGTAGTCCAAACGCATTCCCTGTTCTAGGGTGACCATGCTGCTCCTCCATAGACACAATACAAGCAAGGGGGACTTTGTCACTTTGTAGAGTAGGAATGGTATAAATGGCAGGATCACCAGGCAAAGACTAAGGGGGAAAAGCCTGAAAAAGGACTGATAAGCTGCAATGTGCTGTTGGATTCAGACACACACACTATACCAGAGCAGACATGGAACTATAAGGATATGCAACGTTCAGTATCCCTTATCAGCTGTATTCCAGTGACTGTTCCCTGAGATTGGTCAGTATGGGTTGGCGTTGTTTGCTCTATTTAATATCTTGTAGGTAATGGAAACACCTCAGTGTTGTCATTGTATCCAATAACATGCAGCAAATCTGATTAATGGCCTCTGAAAGCCGCATTCCGCTACCACCGCTGGTTACCGGGCTACAAGCGTGTACCTTCACCAACATCTTCTGCATTCGGTGCATTAAGAGGCTCATAAAGCGCAGCTGTGCGGTCCCATCGCGCACTACTCTCACCGCAAGTAAATAATGCTCCATACGCTGTGAGAGCCTCCCCGCCGCTTAACCCGTTCATCCCCTGATCCACCACTTACCACGAGATTTATGGATCTTCGGATACACAGACCCCGGCTTGTTACTTCCAGCTGTCTGTTGTACCCAAAGAGGAAATCAATTCTATTGAGTTGGGAAAGTGTTAGTGTCCTCTGTCCATTGACCCTCCGGAGGACTGTGCTCTATTGGAGGATTACTGTCAAGCAATGGAGCAGAGGAGTATGATGGCAAGAATAGCAGCTTAGGCGGTGACAAGTGGAGTACCTCTTAAAGGGCCTAGTCACAATGGTGGTCAGTTTACTGTCCCTCTGTCATATTGGAATTCATGAATTGTTTCTATTATTTTTGGGGGTGGGTATAGTTCCTCTCGTCAAACTGGTGGTCTGTAGTGTCCCCAGTTACATTGGTGGTCAGTATAGTACCCTCCGTTACATTAATAATCAAAGTAGTTCCCCTAGTTTCATTGGTGGTCCAGGTAGTGCCCAATACATTGGTGGTAACTGGTCAATGTCATGCTCACACTCAATGCAGTGCCCCCCAGTTGCATTAAATGTGAGTGTAGTGCCTCCATTTGCATTGTCGGTGAGTGTAGTGCCCCCATTTACATTGGTGATCAATGTAGTACCCCCAATTACACTGGTGGTCAGTGTAGTTACCCCAGTTGTATTGGTGGTCAGTGTAGTGCTCCCCCGAGTCTTTGGAGGGCAGTTTACTACCCCTTCCCACTACATTGCTGTCCAGTGCATTGCCTCCAGTTGCATTGGTGGTCAGTGCAGTGCCCACAGTTACATTACTGGTCAGTGAAGTACCTCCTGGTACATCGGTAACTAGTGTTGTGCCTCCAGGGTCATTGCAGTACCTACAGTTACATTAATGGCCAGTCTGTGCCCCCAGGTTCATTGGTGGTCAGTATAATTCTTCAGTTGCTTTGGTTATCAGTCTAGCCCCCCTCCCTCCTTTAAACAAGTTCATTGTGCCCAAAGACCAATGCAGTGCCTCTATACACTGGTGGTGAGTAATGCCCCAGTTACATTCATGGTAATTGTAGTGCCTCCAGTTAAATTGGTGGTCAGAGTAGTCCCCCAGTTACATCTATGGTAATTGTAGTGCCCCCACTTACATTGATGGTCAGAGTAGTGTCCCAGTTACATTGGTGGTCACAGTAGTGCCGCAGTTACACCTGTGGTAATTGTAGTGCCCCCAGTTACATTGGTGGTCATTGTAGTGCCCCAGTTACATTGGTGGTCACATTAGTGCCCCTAGTTACATTGGTGGTCAGAGCCATTCTCACGGGCTAATTGATGGTCAGTTTAGTGACCAAACTTTAGGGCTTTTTACAGGCATTTGACATTTTTTTTATACCTAAATGCACCTCAAAATCACATCCACAAGCAGGGGAAGAGCGTTTTCGGCAGAAGAAACGCTGCAGGCACCCAAATGCCTGTAAACACTAGACAAGTTTAACACTTGAGCGTTCATTCATTCCAATGGGCAGAATAATTGGGCTAATGGAACGAATGAACACCCAAACGCTTGACGTGCCTAAATGCGTTTTCAAAACAAAGCTTTAGGTGCATTTTTAAGCTGCCTTTTCCTCCCCCGGAGCAAGGGTATTCAGGGAGAGGGAAAACATCCTGTGTGCATGATGCCTTAAACTGGGGGTCAGTGTAGTGCCCCCCTTTAAGTTAGTGATCAGTGGTTTTGGTGCCCCCTTATATTGTTGATTATTGGCCTCAGTGGAATACTGACCCTGTTACATTGGTAGTCAGTGTAGTGCCTTCAGTTGCATTGATGATCAGTGTAGTGCCCCCAGTTGCATTGATGATCAGTGTAGTGCCCCCAGTTGCATTGATGATCAGTGTAGTGCCCCCAGTTGCATTGGTGGTCAGTGATGTGCCCCCAGTTGCATTGGTGGTCAGTGATGTGCCCCCAGTTGCATTGGTGGTCAGTGATGTGCCCCCAGTTGCATTGGTGGTCAGTGATGTGCCCCTAGTTGCATTGGTGGTCAGTGATGTGCCCCCAAATTGATTGGTGGTCAGTGTTGTGCCCCCAAATTCATTGGTGGTCAGTTTAGTGCCCCCAGTTGCTTTGGTGGTCAGTTTAGTGCCCCCAGTTGCATTGGTGGTCAGTTTAGTGCCCCCAGTTGCATTGGTGGTCAGTGTAGTGCCCCCAGTTGCATTGGTGGTCATTGTTGTGCCCCCAGATTCATTGCTGGTCAGTTTAGTCCCCCTAGGTTCATTAGTGGTCAGTGCAGTGCCCCCCGGTTCATTGCTGGTTAGTATAGGTCCCCCAGTTGCATTGATGATCCGTGTAGTGCCCGACCTTTAAGGAGGTGGTCGGTTCCTTCCTTTACGTTCGATTTTGGTGTCTCAGGTGGTCATTGGTTTCAGTGGGCTACTAACCTGACAAGCTTCTAGTCCCCCTGGTACAGACAGCAATGCCCTGCCCTCAGACCCCCTCATATTCCCCCCACCCTGTAACCTCAGAGAACACCATTTATAGAGATAGCTACAAATCACTGTACAACAAATCATGGTCTGTTTATTACATTGATATACAATATATTATAATAATAAGGTGCTCGGCAGAGCGATGAGGGACTGGAGACACTTAATAACGAGATTGTTAAGTCTACTGAAGCTTGCAATTCAGGACAAAGTCCAGGTACATAGTCTTGGCGGCTGCAGTAAAGTACAGTTTGTGCAGCAATGGAAAACAAATAGTGCAAATGTACCAACGAGAAGGATCAACGCAGCAAAGCCTGAACTCCGGCATTCCCTTCAGTCTTGTACGCTTGTAGAGGCTCCTCTCCTGTACTGAAAATGGTTACTTTGATAGCTGGGGGGACCTTTATATAATCCTAAACCTAACCTCCTAAATTGAGCCCTTAGGCTCTAACCAGGTATGGTGGGGGACCCTGATCTAATTCTAAACCTAGCCTCCTAATTTTACCCTGGGACCCTAACCCTAACCAGGTCCTGGCCTATGGTGGTGGACCCTTATCTAATCCTAAACCTAACCTACTAAACTTACCCTGGGACCCTAACCCTAACCAGGTCCTGGCCTATGGTGGTGGACCCTTATCTAATCCTAAACCTAACCTCCTAAACTTACCCTGGTACCCTAACCCTAACCAGGTCCTGGCCTATGGTGGTGGACCCTTATCTAATCCTAAACCTAACCTCCTAAACTTACCCTGGTACCCTAACCAGGTCCTGGCATATGGTGGTGGACCCTGATCTAATCCTAAACCTAACCTCCTAATTGTAGCCCTTAAGCCCCATACACACTATCAGTTTTCCTGAAGGTTTTTCTCTTCAGATTGACCACAACCATCTAATATGAGGTCAAACCTCAATTTTCAATTTGTATGCAATCAGGCAGGCCCTTGCACTACATGGTTTTGGTAAACCTGAAGAGAAAAACCTGCAGGAAAACGGATAGTGTGTATGGAGCTTAAGGCTCTAACCAGGTCCTGGCCTATGGTGGTGGACCCTTATCTAACCCTAAACATGGCCTCCCAAATTTACTGTGAGACGCTAACTAGGTTATGGCTAACTAGGTTATGGTGGTGGACCCTTATCTACTCCTAAACCTAACCTCCTAAACTTACCCTGGTACCCTAACCAGGTCCTGCCCTATGGTGTTGGACCCTAATTCCAATCCTAAATCGAATCTTCTAAATTTAAATCTGACCTCCAGCGTTCCCTTCAGGGTTGTATAGTAGTACAGGCTCCTCTGCTTTGCCCAAAAAAATTGCTTAACTTGATGGGTGATGGACCCTAAACCTAAACAAATATATTCCGTCGGATTATCCAAATGCGTGTACAGAAGTCCATCGGACTAAAATCCAAACTACAAACACGCATGCTCCGAATCAATGCTACCCATCAGACAACATTAGCAGAAGTTGCCCAAAGGGTGGCGCTAAAGAGTTGAAAAAACACATGGTTTTATGAATGTTGTCTGTATGCAGAACAAGTTCACGGCCAACGGCCTTTGCACAAAATTCCACGGATTTGTCCGATGGAAATCCATGTACTAGGCTTTACTATAATCCTACACCTAATCTACTAAATTTACCATTTTGACCCAAACCAAATCATGGTGGACCCTCACCATAATCCTAAACCTAACACCCTAAACTTAACCCTAAAACCTAACCCTAACCAGGCCTATGGTAGTAAGCCCTAACTCTAATCCTACTGTAAATCGAATCTCTCAAATTTAAACCTGAACTTGCCCCCCCCATCAGTCTTTCACAGTTGTACCGGCTCCTCTCCACCTCTACTGAAATGGCTTACTCTGATTTCACTGAACACTTTGAGCTTCTCACAATGTGCATTAGAAGCTGCAGCAAGTCTGGACGTGTCCACTTTATTTCCTGGCTGGAGAAGCCCTTAACTAACTTACTGTCCCTGGTCCGTTACTTTCTTATATTGGATTTCAGTCCACTGCTTGTATCAGGGCTGAAGGCTCTTGGGAGGAGTACTGAGGAAGGACGCTGAGATGTTTTCAGGACCCTCCACCAACCATTATCTGCCTGCATTGCATAAAGAATCACAAGGATCCAGTGATGACATCACTGGGTCTAAAATAAGGTGTGCAATGAAAACGGAAAGGTTTTATTTAAAACTGTCATTAGCATGTTGATTGGGGGAAAAGAGGAAGCACTTAAGGCAAATATCAGCAGATTAAAGTGGAACTAAACCCATTGATTTAATGTTTCCAAAAAACAGTTACGTTCCTGTAATGCAGGGCTTGCTAACTGTCACATTTGCTTGTGTCCTCAACCAAACTGTTAAACCATCAAATGTATGGTGTCATAGCTGATCACATGTGTAGCACCATGGCAGTTGCAGATCGAACATCTGGAATATGCAGTTCAGTTTTTGGCACCAGTTCTCAAAAAGGATATCGGGGAACTGGAGAAAGTGCAGAGAAGGGCAACTAAACTGATAAGAGGCATGGAGGAGCTCAGCTATGAGGAAAGATTAGAGGAACTGAATTTATTCACTCTTGAGGAGATTCAGGGGGTATTGTACAAATATTTAAGGGGTCCATATAGTGAACTTGGAGTTATTCACTTTACGGTCAACACAGAGGACAAGGGGGCACGTCTTCACGTCTGGAGGAAAAGAGATTTAATCTCCAAATACGGAAAGGTTTCTTCACAGTAAGAGCTGTGAAAATGTGGAATAGACTCCCTCCAGAGGTGGTTCTGGCCGGTTCAGTAGATTGCTTTAACCACTTCCATACCAGGCACTTACGCACCTTCCCGCCCAAGCCAATTTTCAGCTTTCAGCACTGTTGCACTTTGAATGACAATTGCGCGGTCATGCTACACTGTACCCAAACAAAATTGGCGTCCTTTTTTCCCCACAAATAGAGCTTTCTTTTGGTGGTATTTGATCACCTCTGCGGTTTTTATTTTTTGCGCAACAACTAATAAAAGACTGAAAATTTAGAAAAAAAAATACATTTTTATTTTTTTCTGTTAACTTTTTTGTAAATAAGTATGTTTTCTCTTTCAATTACGGGCACTTATATGGCAGCAGTGATGGGCACTGATGAGGTAGTACTGATGGGCACAGATGAGGTGGCACTGATGTGCACTGATAGGCGGCGCTGGTATGCGGCACTGATGGGCACTTATAGGTGGCACTGATGGGCACTCATAGGTGGCACTGATGGGCACTCATAGGCGGCACTGATGGGCACTCATAGGCAGCACTGATGGGCACTCATAGGCGGCACTGATAGGCAGCACTGATGGGCACTCATGGGCAGCACTGGGAACTCATAGGCGGCACAGAATGGCACTCATGGGTGGCACTTATGGGTGGCACTGATGGGTACTTATGGGTGGCACAGATGGGCACTGATAGGTGGGCACTGGGCATGGATTGGCACAGAGGGGTGGTACTGAAGGACACTGTGGGGTGGCACTGATGTATTTTGAGGGGTGGCACTGATGTATATGTTGCCAGTCAGTGCCCATGTGTGGGCACTGACTGGCATCTTTCTTTTTTTTTACCTGTATTTTTTTTTTTTTATCCTGTGTTTTTTTTTTTGCCCTGCCAGTGTGGGCATCCCTGGTGGTCTAGTGTGGGCATATGAGGGGGGCTTCCGCTGATAAACAATCAGCGTGAACCCCCCCTGTCAGGAGAGCCGCCGATCGGCTCTCCTGTACTCGCGTCTGTCAGACGCGAGTGAGGAAGAGCCGTCGGCGGCTCTTCCTGTTTACATCGTAATCAGCCGTGATTGGACAAGGCTGATCACGTGGTAGCGAGCCTCCGCCGGAGACTCGTTACCGAGATCGGTGATGCAGGGTGTTAGACTGACAGCCCGCATCAGTGATTGCCGCGCAGCACGCCCCCACGGGCGCGCGCGGCATGAAATCGTGCTGGACATTTGAGAACGTCTAGTCACGATTTCATAACCACTTCCCGGCCGTAAATCTGCTATTGGCCGGGCGGGAAGTGGTTAAGAAAGGTCTGGATACTTTCCTAAATGTACATAATATAACTGGGTACTAACATTTATAGGTAAAGTTGATCCGGGGAAAATCCAATTGCCTTTCGGGGGATCAGGAAGGAATTTCTTTCCCCTGCTGGAGCAAATTAGATCATCGCTGTTCTGGGGTTTTTCGCCTTCCTCTGGATCAACTGTGGGTATAGGGAGGGCTGTCTTAATGAGAGGGCACGCCTGGGCACTGCCCAGGGGCCCCAGCTGCATGGGGGGCCCCTGCCCTTTCCCCAAAGCAGCTGATACTTGAGCCCGTGCTGCCCCGAAATTGGAGCTGCCCCTCTAGATCCCAGACATCCCCCCAGCACTTTGACCCCTCTACACTCCAGATATCCCCCCAGCAATCTGACCCCTCGACACCCCAGATATCCCCCCAGCACTCCGACCCCTCTACACCCCAGATATCCCCCCCAGCACTCTGACCCCTCTACACCCCAAATATCCCCCCCAGCACTCTGACCCCTCTACATCCCAGATATCCCCCCTCAGCACTCAGACCCCTCTACATCCCAGATATCCCCCCAGCACTTTGACCCCTCTACACCCCAGATATCACCCAGCACGTTGACCCCTCTACACCCCAGATATCCCCCCACCACTCTGACCCCTCTACACCCCAGATATCCCCACAGCACTCCGACCCCTCTACACCCCAGATATCCCCCAGCACTTTGACCCCTCTACACCCCAGATATCCCCCCAGCACTTCCGACCCCTCTACACCCCAGATATCCCCCCACCACTCTGACCCCTCTACATCCCAGATATCCCCCCACCACTCTGACCCCTCTACACCCCAGATATCTACCGAGCACTGTCTCCATTGTAGGGGCCCCAGAGCATTACTTTACCCAGGGGCCCATGATGCTATTAAGATGGCCCTGGGTATAGTTTTGGGTATATGGGATTGTATGATATTATTTATTTTATGGTTGAACTAGATGGACTAAGATGGCAGCTTCCTTGGCGGAAAAGGAGAGGAGGGTTTAGTTCCACTTTAAGTTTCAGGCTCCATCCCATCATTCTGATCTCCGTACTTCACGTGAGACGTCAGCTGTAGGATCTGCTCTGGGATTGACTGTCTACAACATAGGTGTCAAACACAATGCCCGCGGGCCGAATCCGGCCCTCCAGGCCGTTTTATGTGGCGCTCGCACCTCTCCTCCACCTCTCCTCTGGTCCTACTCCAGGCCCCTAGTTTCTGCTTTTAAGCAATGTATCCACCTTCTTCCCAGCAGCATAAGGAAAGGGGGGTGCACTGTGATGTAAGAGAGAGTGGGGGACTCAACTTCTGATGGTGGGGTGGCTCTTGAGATCTAATATATATGGGGAGGGGATGTGCTGGACATCTAATCTTACAGATACAACCGGCCCTTTTGAGGGCAATCATAATGCTGATGCGGCCCGCGATGAGATTGAGTTTGACACCCTTGATCTTCAATCTTCCCCAATGAAACTCCTGTAATTCCCGTCGCTCTGATATCTGGACATATAAGGGGCCCCGTCTTCACATCTCCATATAAGTCCGTATCCCCCCACCCGGGACAAGCAGCAGACGAGGGGGTCGTGGAAAACGTCAGCTGTTCTTGGTGTCTTTGTTATGACAATCTAATGCTTGGTGCGGGGGGGGGGGGGGGGGGGGCGAGAAGTAGACCACCACCCTCCACAGCTGATCTATGGCATGCCGACGACGTGCCAAACCCCGAGCCGCATCTGCGCTATTGTACGCTATTGTACTGGAAGATCCATTTCCTTGGAGAAGCCAGTAAATTACCTCGCCTTATTGATGTCATTACTCAATGAAGTCAGTCTATTTGGCCCCGCTCCCTCGCAGGACGGCCCCTTTTGTTTCCATTTTTTTTTTCTCCTACAAAAAGAGCATTGAAGAAAGTTTGCCAGAAGCTTCCCCGGCCTGCGAGTCCATCCATCATGTCTGTAAAGTCTCCTTTGTCTGGTGGAAGATCCTCGAGGAAGACTCTAATCTCCCGGCTTTGTCTCAGCTGGGCTCAGAATGGGGGAGGGGGGGCCCGGGCTCCTCATGCCCAGGGGCCACATATGCTGCATTCAGCCATGCCAGCTTAACCATTTCTATCATACTGCTTTGTTTGCTGCTAAATGCCCAACGCGTGGCAGGTTCACGTCGCAAATTTCCCCGGGACAAGGAAAAGTTTACTTTTTTTCTTTTAATTTTAAACATAGGATTTTTTATATTTTTTTCTAGTTTCTCGGGCCTCCTCATGCGCAGTGGGCAGTTTACTATCTCTCCGATACGCCTTTCCTTCTGGCAGCAGCGCTTTGGCAGAAAAAAAATCTTGATGACTTTTAAACGCATGTCAATCGCTTGGGCATTCATTTAGTTGGAATAATAATTTATTCTGCCCATTAAAAGCAATTAACACTCAAGTGCTAAGCATGCCTAGATTTAACGTACACTATATTGTCAAAAGTATTGGGACGCCTGCCTTTACACACACAGGGTAGGGTGCCCACATGTGCCAGATTGCCCGGGACTGTCCCGCAATTGACATGTCTGTCCCAGGTCCCGGGCACCTTTATTCTGGGACAATACAATGTCCCGTAATGAAATAGAGGACACAGTCACCCCCTACTAACTAATAACTACATTTCCGGAACTGGTTCCTAGGGCCAGCACTGCCTGGCATCTTGCAACCAGTGACAATTTACTACTAAATAGTGAGACCGGGAGCGAGGCCTGTGCCTAGTGTAGTGCAGTGCTGCTGTCCCCACCCACCTCAGCACCTCCTCCTTCTCCGGCACCCAGCGGCAAGCAGCAGGGACTGGTGTGATCTTCACTCTCCAGATAGTGACACCACTCCTTTCCTTCTACGCATGTGGCTCATACAGAGGGAGTGACAGCGGCACTGCATCTGGTGGCAAGTGGCACATTCACCTGACAAATAACCCGCCACCAAATTCCCCCATCAACCCTGAGGGAGGAAGGGGCGGACTGACAACTGAAAGGGCCCCTGGGCAATAGAAGATTATGGGGCCCCGGGCAATAGAAGATTATGGGGCCCCGGGTTTACAGATGGCCACCATGCCAGGAGGCAGTGCAGAGGCGGAGCAGCTAAAATCTCAGGATTTTAACATCAAAAGCATGTCAGTTTCGGACATATCAGGGACAGATGTGAGAAAAACACAGATTTTTACATACTCTCCCTGGCTTTACTCAGCCTGGCAACCCTGATGGGGCCTCCTAGTGGCATGGGGCCCACGGCCAGTGCCCGAATGGTCAGTCCGCCCCTGCACACACATGAACTTTAATGGCAGCCCAGTCTTAGTCCGTAGGGTTCAATATTGAGTTGGCCCACCCTTTGCAGCTATAACAACTTCAACTCAAGGTTTAGGAGTGTGTTTATGGGAATGTTTGTCAGAAGCGCATTTGTGAGGTCAGGCACTGATGTTGGATAAGAAGGCCTGACTCGCAGTCACTAATTCTTTCCAAAGGTGTTCTATCGGATCTGTGCTGAGCGACTTCCTGTTCATTCACAAACTGAAGCATAGTAAACAGTATTTGCTATGCTTCAGTTGTGAATGAACGCAGTGAGTGTGTTCATTTAGAAAAGGAAGGCGCTGATAAAAGACATATTTACTTGCCCCTCCCACCACTCTTCATCCTGAAATACCCCCTTTTGCAGCAGGTGGGGTGAGTGGAGAGGGGGAAAGCCAGCACCACTGCAGGGGAAGCATGGGCATTTGGGGAAATAAGCACTGCACATAGTGATTAGGGTGTTCCCAGGCACAGACCTATGTAGTGACATCATCACTGTGCTGTACATGACCTGTGCAGAGAGCAGAGCTGTGGGAGGGGCCCAGCAGGCTCCACCCACTGCAGGCTGCTTGCAGAAAGCTACAGGAGGGGGCGGAGACAAGACCAGTCACCCTGCACAAGGAGAGAGAGCAGCAGTGAGCCGTCTTTATTACAGGAAAAGTCTCACACTGGATTACTGTACAGATCTGGAAGAAATACACAAAGCATATTAAGATTCCGGGAAGAATACAAAGGACTCTTAGACAATAATTGATTATCCCGGAGTTCTTTATCAGGGTGATAGTCACGTATTGCAGGTTATTGATGAAGAAGCCCCCCCACCTCCCCCAGTACAAGCATCAATTTGCAGCATTGATCGGAACTCATCTTGGGATAGAAGAGAGACTTCTGCACTTTCATGATCCAGTCCTCTCCCCATACAGGATCAATACATTTACCTTGCAGTCGATGCGGCAGACATGTTTACATTGTGTAACGGAAGACGGTACAATCCCCGACACACACGGCAATCTGTGCCCCACCGCCGGCCAAATCTCAACACACACAGTCCCCGCAGTGCAGGCTAATGGACAGATACGTAGCTACAGACAGAACAACTGACACCCCCCCTCCCCCATACACACCACACATCAGTAGATATAAACCTCAACTGGATGTTATTTCGTTTGCTCTGTGTGCTGTTTCTGCCAATATTTTGCCTCTCCTGGTTCCTCCTTTCTCCTCTCACCAACAAGCTAATGATTTATTTATTTTTTAAATAAAGCCCTTCAATGTTCATGAAATACCCTATTTTAGGCTCAGTGATGTCATCTCTGGGTCTCTGTACTTCTCTGTACAATGCAGGCAGATCATGACTGGTGGGCGGAGCCAGCAGGTTGCTGTACTTCCTGAAAACATCACAGCCCCCTGCCGGCTCCTGGGGGGAGTTATACAAGTATCACAATGCCTTGATGGGTGTCTGTCAGTCTGGAGAGGTGGGCATTCCTAGATAGGTTGTATTTCAGACCACCCCGGGTAACGCCCACATGGTGCTGAGCCTCCATGATTGAAGGAACTGAAGTGCAGAATGGGGAGAAAAGCGCTAGATGATACTGGATGTCCTCCAGCCAGGAAATGAGGTGGGCTCTATCTGACTTGCTGCAGCTTCTAATGCACACTGTAAAGCCCCGTACACACGGTCGAGGTTCTCTGCCGTGTGTACGGTGCCTGAGAAGCTCACACTGTGCAGTTGGATTAGAGTAAGCCATTGTAGTACAAGACAGAAACCTGTACAACTGTACAAGAGTTCAGCTAGGTTTAGAATACAGTGGAGCCTTGGATTACGAACATAATCCGTTCTAGGAGAATGCTTGTAATCCAAAGCACTCGTATATCAAAGCGAGTTTCCACATAGAAGTCAATGGAAAGGAAGATAATTTGTTCCGCATTGACTTCTATGGCATGCAATACCGCATGTGGCCAGAGGTGGGGAGAGGTGCCAGGGAGCCTTGGAAATACTCGGGGACAGCGCGGCTGATTTTAAAACCCTTGGAAAGGTTCATAAACACTCGGGAACAGAGTATTTCCAAGTGATTCAGTGATGGCTTGGAACGGCTCCGAACCGTTCCAAGTGTCTCCGGCGCCCCCACGCCCCTGGCCGAATGCGCACACCCAATTAGCATGAATTCTGCTTGTTTTGCGAGACAACACTCGCAAACTGAGTCAGGATTTTAAAAAAAAAGTTGTATTAACCGCGTTACTCGTAAACCAAGGTTCCACTGTATTCCATTTAGGATTAGATCACCATAGGTCCGGCCTTAAGGTTAGGTTTGGGACTGTGGTTAGGGTCCACTACTATAGACCATGACCTGGTTAGAGTTACATCCTTAAGTTTGTTTATGTTCAGGAGGTTAGGTTTTAAATCATGGTTAGGGTCCACCATTATAAACCATAATTTGTTTAAGGTTAAGGGCCCACTACTATAGGTCATGACTTGGTAAGCTTTACATCCTTAGGGTTATGTTTAGAAGGTTTGGTTTAAGATTATGGTTCAGGTCCATCACTATAGGGGACGGCATGGTTGGAGTTACATCCTTAGGGTTATGTTTAAGAGGTTAGGTTTAAGATTATGGCTAGGGTCGATAACCATAGGTTAATGAACTGTTTTGGGTTATGGCATTAGGATTAACTTTAGGAGGTTAGGTTTAAGATTATGGTTTGGGTCCATCATTATAGGTCATGACCTGGTTAGGGTTACATCCTTAGAGTTATGTTCAGGTGGTTAGGTTTAAGATCATAGTTAGGGTCCACCACTATAAACCATAATCTGTTTAAGGTTAGGGCCTTATGTTTAGGCTTGGGAGGTTAGGTTTAGGATTAGATAAGGGTCTACTGTAGGCCATGACTTGGTAAGCACTAGATCCTTAGGGTTATGCTTAGAAGGTTCGGTTTAGAATTATAGTTCAGGTCCATCATGATAGACTATGACATGGTTGGGGTTAGATACTTAGGGTTATGTTTAAGAGGTTAGGTTTAAGATTACGGTTAGGGTCCATAACCATAGGTCATGAACTGTTTAGGGTTATGGCATTGGGATTAACGTTGGGAGGTTAGGTTTGAGATTATGGTTATATAGGGCCCATCATTATAGGTCATGACCTGGTTAGGATTACATCCTTATGTTTATGTTCAGGAGGTAAGGTTTAAGATCATGGTTAGGGTCCCCCACTCCCCCACTATAAACCATCATCTGTTTAAGGTTAGGGCCTTATGGTTAAGCTTGGGAGGTTAGGATTAGGAGTAGATAAGGGCCTACTACTAAAGGCCATGACCTGGTAAGCATTACGTCATTAGGGTTATCATTAAGAGGTTAGATTTAGGATTATGGTTAGGGCCCATAACCATAGGTCATGAACTGTTTAGGGTTAGGGCATTAGGATTAACTTTAGGAGGTTAGGTTTAAGATTATGGCTAGGCTCCATCATTATAGGTCATGACATGGTTGGGGTTATGTCCCTAAGGTTATGTTTAGGAGGCTAGGTTTAAGATTACGGATAGAGTCCACCACCATAGTCCATGACCTGCTTAAGGTTAGGTTTAGGATTAGAGGTCCATCACCATAGGGTCAGGTCTGAAGGACAGAACACCAATCACTGTCTATGTGACTGGGATCTTAGTAACTGGTTGGAGAGGTGGACTGTCTGACATCACAATCTGATTCTTGGCGTTTTATCTCCTGCAGGGAATGAGCTGCTGGAAAACTCTCCATACGAACCCGTCAACACCCGACTCTCCGACATCTTCAAAATGGAGACCAGCCTGACAGGTAAGGGGAGATATTATTGAATAACAGAGCTGTCACTTGTTTCTGATTAACTTTATTGTTTTCACATGGATTCCGAATTGCCTACACCAACATTTCCCTATAAATATTCTGTGGGTGTCGCAGAGTGTGATTTATCGGAACACCGATTGATTACAACGCAAAGAAGTGTTTGCCGTTCAACTTCTCTGCCATGTTGTAATTGTGTGTTGTAGTTCATGCTGCTCTGAGACAGACTGTGAATACTGTGTGGGTATAAAACCTCAAGTTGACCCTTGAAACTGTTTTACAATGTTGCTGTACTTTGGAATGGTTGTCACAGCTTTAAATCTTCCATCTCGTGCTGCTGTTGACTGATTCTGGAGCACAATGCTAGTTCCAGGGTGGGGCACACCTCTGAAGGATCACACACAATGCATTATGGGTTCCCGTAGGGCATTTTTACATTTCTGGATAAAGTGGACCTGTCAGTAAATTTACTTGAATAATATCGTGTGACGTGTCACATATTTTCTATGATAGAGCCATCTAGTGGCAATGAATTGCTACACAGTACCTGCAGGTAGAAAGGTCAGTGAGGGCCGTGTTTAAAAGTCTATACACTGCCTGTCAACATTATGTAAATATTTAGAATTAGGGTGAAGGTGAAGTTGCCCTGAAGCCCCGTTTCAAATTGTCACATCTCATGTGATTCGCACAGAAATTGCATTGCATTCCTGTGCAAATCACATACGATTCTGTGCGGTGCGATTTGAGCCCATAATTTTAAAATGGCTCAAATCGCACTGCATCCGAACGAAAAAGGTGCAGGCGTCCTTTTTTTTTTTTTTTTTTGCCACACTGGAATCGGATTGCATGGTGTTCACACCCATACAATCTGATTCAGGCAAAAGCACTGTGTTCTGCGACCTGCTTATGGGGTGTTGTTAACTTTTAATTGACCCAGTGTGATTGCTATGCGGTGCGATGTGGGAAACCCAGCGATTCCTGTCAGGGCCGGCCTTAGGTGTTTAGGCGCCCTGTGCAAGCTAATCCTGTGGGGCCACCCCCCCATCTTCACCCATTGCCCCCTGGTCACCTAAACATACACAAAGAGGAAAACAATATTTGTAACAAATAATCACTTCCCTAGGGTCACATTTAACCCCTTGATCACCAATAGTATTAACCCTCCCCTGCCAATGGCATTATTACTCTAACAATGCATATTTTTAGCACTGATTACTGTAGTAATGTCACTGGTACCCACAAAAGTGTCAAAAATGTCAGTTAGTGGTCCGATCTGTCCGCCGCAATGTTGCAGTCCCGCAAAAAAAACGCAGATCGCCGCCATTACTAGTAAAAAAAAACAATAAAAATGACAAAAATCTTTCCCGTAGTTAGTAGACGCAATAACCTTATCTTATGTAAAGTCCCTTATATCCTCTTACCCTTCTGTGTGTAGGCTGGCTATATAAAGTAAATACTTTTTATTTTTTATTTTTATCTAAAAAAGTAGATGCATGCAGTGCCTGGGGCTCAGTGTGACTTACCTTTTGGTGGACGGTGTGGCTTTGCATTTTAAAATGGTGCCGCCCGGCGCTTAGACGCCACTGCGCATGCGCCATCTGCCCGAGAATAGCCAAGCGTTTTCAGGCTTTCCCGACTCCGAGCAGTGGTGGCGCATGCGCAGTGTGCCTGTTGGGGGCCAACAGCAGCCTTTTTTTTTCAGGTGCCGCAGCCGATGCGTTGCTCTTCACCCAGTCCCAGGGCAGGGGGACCTCGAAGCACGCAGAAGGATCTGGCAGCGCCTGCTGCTGTGACTCGTAGGAGTCGGACTCCTGTGATGATCATGTGAGTAACTGACTGCGACTTACATTCTGCGAGCTGTGATGGCCGCACGGTGCCCCTGTTGCCCATGGCGCCCTGTGCGGCCGCACAGATCGCACACCCCAAAGGCCGGCCCTGATTCCTGTGCATTTCCCGCATTGCGTTAGTGTGAACCGTCCTGCATATATAGGCCTTCCCTTCTCTTCTCTATGCCCACAGAGCATAGAAGGGAAGTCTTTTGTAAACTCAATGTTCTGACGTAGAACTTGAAAAAGGACAATGGAATCTCCCCCCCTTACTCCTTTCTGACAGTGCTGGATGTCCATTTGGCAAAACAGGATTATGGCCACTAGATGGCGCTGAGGAGCATACCTATTTATAATGATAGCGCCATCTAGTGAGGATGAATTGCTACACAGTATCTGCAGCTAGAAAGGTCAGTGAGGGTGTGTTTCAAAGTTTATTTGCTGATTGTTAAGACTATATAAATGTCCACAGAATTTGCATTAGGTGAAGTTGTCCTTCCCTTCTCTCTTCTATAGAAGAATAGAAGGGAAGTGTTTTGTAAGTTCAGTGCTGTGGTGTAGAACTTACACAGGGCAATGAACTCTCTTCCTGTCCCTTTGTGACAGCGCTGGGTGTCCATGCGGCAAAACACAATTATGGCCAGTAGATGGCACTGAGAAGCATACCCTTTTTCCTATAATAGTCAGAGCCATCTAGTGAGGATGAAGTGCTACATAATACCTGCAACTACAAAGGTCAGTGAGGGCGGGATTTTAAGTTTATTTTCTGATTGATACGGTTATGTAAATGTCCACAAGGGAAATGGACTCAATCGGCCCCCTTTGTGACAGTGCCGTGTGTCCTTGAGGCAAAACACCACCATTTTGGCCAGTAGATGGCACTGAGGAGCATACCTATTTCCTATAATAATCAGAGCCATCTAGTGACAATGAATTGCTACACAGTACCTGCAGCTAGAATGGTCAGTGAGGGCGTGTTTCAATGTTTTGATTGTTAAGATTGTATTAATATTTCAATCTCAATGCCTTTCTACCTGCCTCGTGTGACAGCCATAGCTGTCCTTGTGGCAATACACATTAAGTATTAGCTTTGCCATGTGGGAGGGGAGTAAGCACAAGCCCCGTCCCCCATACTCTGAAATACTGAGTCTTTGCGTCTTTTGGCCTAACTGAGCAATGGGGGTGTATTAAAAATATTGAAGACGGATATTAGAGTGTGTGTGGTATTGTATGGGCGTTACCCATCTCTGGACTGGGGAACTTGGGGCTCTGGCAACAATCTGCCAGCGTGCTGGTTGATTTTCAAGGATGCGCAATGTACAGTGATAGCTCATGTGTCGGTCGGCCTCCTTTGTCCCTTTACCTTCCAATACCCCCATTCTTCAGATTTGTTGGCACTGTGGCAGGATGGTGGGATCTCACCCCGCCCCCTCCTGTTGTCAGTATTGGTGGCAGCAGTGGGATAGCTGACCAGCTGTTTGTCAGGAATAAGTGAAAGTATCTGGGGTCTGATACCACTATTGTTACAGGGGAATGTGTTGCTGGGGCAGGCGTTAAAGAGAACCTGTGCTTTGCCCATGTAGGGGACATTTGAGGGGTAAAGACGGGTTCTCCTCCAAATGAAGGACCTTCAATCCATACAGCAAAAATATGTCTTAAGCCGCGTACACACAATCAGAATTTCCGAAGAAAACCATACATTTTTGGTTCCGACGGAATCTTGGCTCAAACTTGTGTTGCATACACACGGTCACACAAATGTTGTCGGAAATTCCGACCGCCAAGAACGCGGTGACGTACAACACTACGACGAGCCGAGAAAAATGAAGTTCTATGATTCCGCGCATGCATAGGATTTTTGCATGTCAGGATGAATTCAGACAATCGGAATTTCCGACAAGAACTTTTGCCGTCGGAAAATTCGAGAACCAGCCCTCAAATTTTTGCTGTCGAAGATTCCAACAGAAAAAGTCAGATGGACCCTACACACGGTTGGAATTTCCGACCAAAGGCTCACATCAAACTTTTCTTGTCGGAAATTCCCATCGTGTGTACGCGGCATTAGAATCCTGTTTATAGAATTAATTTTTTACTAACTATATATGTGTATAGGATCACTGCCCAACCAAGCCGTGCAGTCAAATGGTAAGGAGCAGCTTCAGCCTATATGTCTCCAGTAAATCACAACCACTGACGCGTTTCGTCTCACTCCTCAGGGCTTAGTCATTTTTTACTAACTGACATAGAGTGGTGACTGGACACTGGGGGGACACTACCATCCCAAGCACTGTCCGGCCTCCTTCTTACCCTACACATGGATCCGTTCCAGCTCCTAGACTGCTGCCAGAACAAATACAAGACCGGAGAGGAACACTCCATGCGGAAAGTGTCATCCTTTATTATTTCTGAATGGCTCTCTGTGGGATTTTCCCCGGCTGTCCCGGAGATCCAGGAACAGGAGCCGAGCTTTATGACGTGCCGCTTGCTGGGGAAAAGAAAAAAAAATCCTGAGCTATCACCTGTTTAAATATTTAGCACCTCCGCGTTTTGTTTTTCCTCTTATTATTTGAGCAACGCCTCGTTCTACATGCACTTGTGGGACCGCAGCTTTGTCACCGCTATAAATATTCCACACGCCGGCTATCTCTTCTGATTTGCTGTGACAGCGCTGGAGACGGGCATGCTGGGAAAGATGGATATAATTTAATGGGCTCTTTTTCGCTGTAAAAATAAAAGGTTTGATTTGGAATTTCGACACCCCGAGGGTTCCGCGTTCCCGAGGCGTGCGTTTGTCTGGATTTCATTTTGTGAGATTCATGGGGAAGAGATCGGCTTACGGAAATTCTTCTTATCAAATCTTGTCAATGTGTTATAAAACAAGTTTTGGTTTTGAGTTTTTAATTCTTTATATATATTGGGGGGGGGGCAACATATTCCATTATATGGACACCTGACCATCCCACCTACATGAGGCTGTCCCATGGCCGATTCCAATACCATGACCCTTGTAGAGTTGTGCCCATCGTGCCTATGGTATTGGCCATCATGGGTGATCACTGTGACAGCCAATCACAGTGTTCACATAATTAGGCATACCTTCCTGCCTCCCAGGCAGATAAAGTGGTTGTAAACCTCAGGCATGAAATAGGAACAAAGCATATCCCTCTATAATGTGTACTTGTCTCAATTTAGAGCGCTAAGTGTCATTTCTGTCTGCTGCTTCCTCCCTTTGCCAATGAGCATGAGTCACTTCTGAGAATTATTTTTTCACATTACTTGGACAGCTGGCACTCATTACTGAACTTGCCGTTTTTTGGGGGGGCGCGCGTCTGCGATATGTTGGAAGAGACGCGGCTCCTGCGAGCGTTGTGTGCTCAGCGTGTTCATGTCTGTATTAGGAAAGGTTATCTCTGGACAGGTGAGTGTCCATATTTTAAAAGTCAGCAGCTGCAGTTTTTGTAGCTGCTGACTTTTCATATTTTTTTTA
Organism: Rana kukunoris; assembly: GCA_029574335.1. Lineage (NCBI taxonomy): Eukaryota > Metazoa > Chordata > Amphibia > Anura > Ranidae > Rana > Rana kukunoris. The sequence goes on along the minus strand of CM056056.1, from coordinate 24,581,445 downwards.
GGCGGAGCTCCGCTTTAAGGCCCTGTTCACCCCGGTGCGACTTCTCACGCGATTTGATATCGCACGACAAGTCACAAACTATTTTTCGGTGCAGCATCGATTTAAAAAACAAAAAAAAAAGCTCCTGCAAATTTTTCTGCGATTTGCAAAGACAACTGTGCATGAAGTTGCACAGATCTCAGACAAATCGCACCTGAAGTCGCAGTGACCTGCGGCTTTGAAATTGTGCAATTTTAAGTGAAGTTGTGCGATTTCAAAGTCGGACGCGGTACGGTACGAAAATACCGAATGCATCAGTGATATTAGATATCGCCGTGCACACCGGAGCTAAAGCAATAACTGTTTGAACTGATGACCTGTATAGGTTTCTAAACTAATGACCTGTATCATATGGCATTTGGCACGTGCGAAAGTGCACCAAGGTTGCTGATGCATGGGTGTGCGGTTAATAGCCCCTCCCATGTGCCTGCTAAAGTGCGGCGCGGGTTATAAACGCGCACCCCAGCTGCAGAGATATAAACCTAGCCTAAGGAAGTTTGACTGCAATTGGTGATTCAGAATTCAAGGAGAAAGAAAGGGACATAACAAAGGCTTCAGGAAGTACCTTCCCAGTGACCCTGTGAGGTGCCCTCTGGAATCTTGCTACAGTGATTTACATAGAACTGAATAATATTGTATATGAAGTGATATGATTTAGTAAACATTTCTCTAACTTGTTGCCTGGAATTGTAAATTTAGATGTGATTTGTCAGCAGCATCTGATGTCCGTCTGTCCGCGCTTCATTAGTAGCCCCGCCCACTTCTGTCACATGGCTTGGACAGCTGGCACTCATTACTGAACTTGCTGTTTTTTGGTAGAGTGGAAGAGTGATGGAGGAGGAATGATGGACAGAGGCTGCAGGTGACACACAGAATTCGGTGAATTCAGTGGCCTCAGATGATATAGAGCCACTTCTTCTTAATGTCCCCCGAGGGGAGGGCAAGGGGGGGGGGGCTCTCCTACTATTTGAATCTGCATATTCATTTTGACCATTTGCATAAAATCTACAGTATGTGGAGCGCAGGGATGCCGTCCTATCACAGACGCTTCTCACAGGTCTCATCCCTGGAACGGTCCTCATTATAAGTCTCCGCCCCTTTCTGTGGTTTCTACAGGCAGCCTGTAGTGGGCGGAGCCTGCTGGGCCCCTGAACAGGCTGTATACAGCTATTACAAGGTAAGATCTGGATTTTGCAGAGGTATTTGGTTCACACAAACTGAAATCATTTTCTTTGTGGCTATTAATAAATATCTTCAAATGAAAAGGTTTTTGGATCTCCGCTGTAAAGTCGATGTTTTCCATCAAATCCTGTCTTCACCTTTTTCTCATCACCTCCCGTGTCTCCTGCTGCTGATCTCCTCCAGACAGTTCCAGCCAAAATTTTACTGGCTGGGTTTACATCTTATTTAATAAAATAAAAGTATGATTGGAGTATCCAAATGTCTGTAAAAGATTCCCAATGACCTTGTCCTGCGCCTCACTCCCGGCAGGCGCCCCGCGCTGACATAACTCATGTTGTCACATGACCTTGTCCTAGGTGGATGCCACAATAGAATCGCAGACTAAAACGCATTTTAATAGCTGACTCTCCAGACAGAACGTTGGCAAAAATTCCAGAATTTAAAGCTGAATTTTAATCTGATTCCATTGTGTCTTTCTTGGTTCCGGTAGCGGCCTGTTCAATTGTCCACACAGGCACCGCCCCCCCATCCATCCTCCCTAATCTTCATGCAGGGCACCGGACGCATGGATTCAAATGGGGAGGGGGGGGGGTATAAAGAATGTGATTAGAGCCTGAGGCTCTAATAGGCTTCAAAAAGGGTGGGCCTGGGGGCGCAGAGCATTGTGCTCTGAGCCCACCCAGATTTTTGTGACGATAGCGAGTGAATATTTACTATTTTCACACTGATCCTCCTCCCTGCCAATCATAAAGCGTGTCCTGAAACCTTCACTTGATTGGCTGAAAGGACAGGCGATCCTATTGGATGCCTAGGAGTAGGGAGGAGACACACGGCGGGACCTGCCGTGATGCAGAGGAGGAGGAGATGCGATGGAAGGTGCCGCCCTCTGCCCGTAGAAGTGCTAACTGCCCACGGCCAAGATGGGGAAATGATGAATGGCCATGAGACCTCTCCAGGGTGCAGGTGACCCGACCGACAGCCAGTGGTGGAGCCGCTGACCGACCAGGGGGGCGTGTGCCTCAAAAAAAAAACACCAGTGGCCACTGCTTGGTTCCCCTTCCACCCTCATCTACATACTAATGATGACATTTTTAAATAAAACATTAGTTTTCATTACATTCCTTATGATGATTAAAGTGGATGTAAACCCGAAAATTTGTATTTATTTTTTTGCTTTCACAATGTAGAGTATAAGATTTTCTATCATCTGTGCCCAGTCTTGCCACACAGAGTTAATCCAGCTCTGAGCAATCCTCTTTTATTGTTCAGTGAAATAAAAACGGACTTACAGAGAAAAACCTTAGTCCATTCCGCCCCCTTGCTGTGAGTGACAGGCTATTTACATATCTTATGCACTAGCCTGGAGACAGGCATTATTTTTTAATTCCCACCCCCACTCCTTTTCTAAAGTCATGTGGTTACTTTTCTGGATTTTGACTGGATGTTAGTGATTATAGCATAATTTAGTGTAAGGAATACACAGGAAAAAATACATGTTGACAAGGGGAGTGTAGAGGAGGGCGGGGAGTCTACTGACATCACAACTCCACCCACCGAGCTTCAGACAACAGACCCACCCACAGAATCTGCAGTTTTTCCGTTCTCATAACAGACAGAGGGGAGACATTTGACAGGTAAGGATACATGCAGGCGACAATTACAGGGCACAGTGGTGACAATTGGCACAGTGGCGACAATTAAAGGGCACAGTGGCAACAATTACAGGGCACAGTGGCGACAACTAAAGGGCACAGTGGCAACAATTGGCACAGTGGCGACAATTACACAACACAGTGGCGACAATTGGCACAATGGCGACAATTACAGGGCACAGTGGTGACAATTGATGGGCACAGTGGCTGCATTTGATGGCACAGCACAGTGGTGACAATTGATGGGCACAGTGGCTGCATTTGATGGCACAGCACAGTGGTGACTATTGATGGCACAGTGGCTGTGTTAAGGGCCGTCTTAATAGCATCTTGGGCCCCTGGGCAAATTAATGCTCTGGGGCCCCTACAATGATGACAGTGCAGGTAAACAGACATCAAGTAGGTAGAAGGCAGACTGCCACCCCTCTGTATCTATCACTCTCAGTGCTATCACGGGGACCCCTAATTTTGGGGCAGTGTGGGCTTAAGGACCAGCTGCTTTGGGCAAAGTGCGGAGAGGCCCAACATGCAGCTGGGGCCCCTGGGCAGTGCCCAGGTGTGCCCTCTCATTAAGACAGCCCTGGCTGCGTTTGATGGGCCCAATGGCTGCATTTGATGGGCCCAGTGGCTGCATTTGATGGGCACAGTGAGGCTGCAATTGTTTTTTGTTTTTTTTTCGTTTGTTTGCGCCTCCCCAAAAATTTTGAGCACCAGCCGCCACTGAGCAAAGTACAGGCTGATAGAAGGGGAGAGCGGAGTGACAGAGAGATGAGCTCATCCACTATGCTACTTGTCTTTTCATGGCCCAATCACAGGCTGGGGGAGGGACAAGACCTGTAAGTGTTACTGAACCGCAGCACAGAAAAATCAGGTCTCCTGTGCTGTCAGACAGGACTGAGCAGTGTGGTAGAGCTGTGTAAATCTCAGGACTGGATAGACAGAAATACAAATCCTTTGGCAGGTAATCTAGCCCCCATATATGTATTTCATCTGCATATTTAACTTTAAGTTTGGAGTTTTCTCTTTACTTTACTATGATATTTCTCTCCCATCCGCCGCGCTAATCTAATCGCCTCCAGAGAAGACGTATTGTTTCTCCTATACAATCAGGTCCAATAATTGATGTATGAAAGCGCCTTAATCACTTCAGTATTGGCCGGCGGCTGTTTAGGCCATAATTTTTAATCCATAGGAAAGCAAAAGCTCCGTTATTTACGGGCAGACACCTTGCGAGAGGATAAAATATGAAAATGGCGCTGCGCTTCCCGTATGGCGCGCCCAACCCGCCGCCCGACAACTTTTCTGAATTTCTCCCGATGTCAGGAGCCGCTAATGGAATTTGTATGGAACATGACGTCTTAATATTTCATACGAAAGATACATTTCTAAAAATAATAAAATCAAAGCTGGTGATATGAGGCCGGGACGGCGTAATCACATTTCGCAGAGCGGGATCGCACTTTTGCTGGGGAACGAATGAGAAAGTATTATATTTTTTCCTGCTAGTATATTTTATGACAGTTGTGCATTATTAAAATCTCCCTAGTATAGTGGATTTATACCAAGGGCTGGGGCGCCGAGACTGCTGGATTGTTATAGTGAGGATTCTGTTATTGTTAACCCTGTAGTGGAGATGTAGCGCGGTCCGCGGACAAGGGAAGTGATCACATGACCCGCGTTCTACAGAACCGTCCCGGGATACACAGAACCAAATCGTAGGATCAAACTATAGAAGAAGTTATATTATTAAAAATAACCCACCAATATTGGTCATGTGACTTCTAGGGGCCACCAGGAAATCATGTGACCTCTGTACAGCGCTGCGGAATATGTTGGCGCTATTTAAATGAATAATAATGATAGAGTGTGACTGTGGTGGTACATTAGATTGTAAGCTCCTCTGGTGCAGAGACTGATGTGACTGACTCAGTGTTCTCTGTACAGCACCTTGGTATATGTCAGAGCTATATAAATGTATAATAATAATAGTGTGTGATGTTGTGGGAACATTAGAGTGTGAGCTCCTCTGTAACAGATTGATGTGACTGGCTCAATATTCTCTGTACGGCACTACAGAATATGTCAGAGCTATTTATATATTAGACATGTGCATGACGAAAAAAATTGTTTTGATTCTTTAATCTAGTTATTTTGTTTAGTTCAATTCGTATTCAGAATTTTTAAATTTTCTTTGAACTTACTGATTTTTTTTGAAAACTTGAAACTTGAAATGTTCAAATCGATACATTTTTGAATTGGTCGAAACGAAAATGTTATATTGTTTTTGAATGCAGCAAAGTGAACAAAATAAAAATCTTCATCAAATGATTACAATGACTCTTTAACCACTTGCCGCCCGCCTTATGCAAAAAGACGTCAGCAAAGTGGTTTCAATATCCTGAGTGGACGTCATATGACGTCCTCAGGATATTGAGTCGCTGCGCGCCCCCCGCAGCAATCGTTGTTGCAGGATGTCAGTCTGACACCCGCAACACCGTTATAGTAAAGAGACTCCGTCGGAGACTCTTTACCACGTGATCAGCCGTGTCCAATCACGGCTGATTACGATGTAAACAGGAAAAGACGGTAATCTGCTTTTCCTCAGTCGCGTCTGCTCCTCTGACGGGGGGGGGCTGTGCTGATCGATTATCAGCACAGCCCCCCGAGGATGTCCACACTGGACCATCAGGGATGCCACTAGACCACCAGGGATGCCCACTACAGGTATGCCACCCTAGACCACCAGCGATGACAATCACAAAAAATGGATGCCAATCAGTGCCCACAATGGGCATCACTAATTGGCAGGCATTATTGTTTGGCACTGATTGGCATCCATTAGTACAACACATACATTAGTACGTTATTGCCATCTATCAGTGCCCATCTATGCCCATTCGTGCCGCCTATCAGTGCCCATCCATGCCGCCTATCAGTGCCCATCCATGCCGCCTTTCAGTGCCCATCCATGCCGCCTATCAGTGCCCATCCGTGCCGCCCATCCATGCCGCCTACCAGTGCCCATCCATGCCGCCTATCAGTGCCCATCCATGCCGCCTATCAGTGCCCATCCATGCCGCCTATCAGTGCCCATCCATGCCGCCTATCAGTGCCCATCAATGCCGCCTATCAGTGCCCATCAATGCCGCCTATCAGTGCCCATCAATGCCGCCTATCAGTGCCCATCCGCGCCGTCTATCAGTGCCCATCCGCGCCGCCTATCAGTTCCCATCTGCGCCACCTATCTGTGCCCATCCATGCCGCCTATCCGTGCCCATCTGTGCCGCCTATCCGTGCCCATCTGTGCCGCCTATCAGTGCCGCATATTAGTGCCAATTTTCAGTGCCCATCAGTGCCACCTCATCAGTGCCCATCATTGCCGCCTTATTAGTGCCAGTCAGTGCAGTACCATCGGTGCCCATTTGTGAAGGAAAAAATGTACTTGTTTACAATGTTTTATAACTGAAACAAGAAAAACATATTTTTTTCTAAATTTTTAGTCATTTTTTATTTATTTTTTTGCAGAAAAATAAAAATCCCAGAGGTGATCAAATACCACCAAAAGAAAGCTCTATTTGTGGAAACAAAATGATAAAAATGTTGTTTGTGTACAGTGTAGCATGACCGCGCAATTGTCATTCAAACTGCAACAGCGCTGAAAGCTGAAAATTGGTCTGGGCGGGAAGGTGTACAAGTGCCCGGTATGGAAGGGGTTAAATCACCTTTGGCTCAACACAAACAGCATTGTTTCCAAATGGTTCTCTAATAACAAACATTGTTTTATTCGACTGGAGTTCAATGTAGAATTCAATTCGGATTTCAGTCCCAATTTCTGACAAATTTCGTTACGTTATTCGGAGCATTCGGTAAAATTTGTTTATATTGTAATTTGTGTATTTGGATATATCTGAATCTCTGAATAACGAAAAATTTGTCCGAATTGTAATTCTTAACGAACCGCACATGTCTAATAGATATTAGAGTGTAAGCTTCTCTGGTGCAAATACTGATGTGTCTCAGTGTTCTCTGTACGGCACTATGGAATATGTCAGAGCTTTATAAATGTATAACAATAATAAAAGTGGTGTGTGGCTGTGAGAGGACATTAGATTGTAAGCTCCTCTGGCGCAGAGACTGATGTGACTGGCTCAGTATTCTCTGTACAGCACCTTGGTATATGTCAGAGCCAGATAAATGTATAATAGTAGTGTGTGACTGTGGGAGGACATTAGAGTGTAAGCTTCTCTGGTTCAGAGACTGAGGTGACTGGCTCAGTATTCTCTGTACAGCACTGCAGTAAATGTCAGAGCTATATATATATATATATAATAATAGTGTGTGACTGTGGGGGGACATTAGAGTGTAAGCTCCTCTGGCGCAGGGACTTATCTTAAACTCAATGGAGCGAAAACAGAACTTCTTCTGTTTCACGCCAAGCGCAGGAATCAACTTTCAACAGTGTGGACCCCCCCGCCTATTTTGGGCAAGCTCATCACCCCTAGCGCCAAAGTCAAAAGCCTAGGGGTCATTTTTGACTCCTTTATGACAATGGACGCACAAATAGGGTCAGTAGTCAGCGGATCTCACCATCTACTGCGCCTACTACGTAGACTCACTCCGTTCATCCCTAACCACTTGCTTACTGGGCACATAAACCCCCTTCGTGCCCAGGCGAAATTTCAGCTTCCGGCACTGCGTCGCTTTAACTGACAATTGCGCGGTCGTGCGACGTGGCACCCAAACAAAATTGGCGTCCCTTTTTTCCCCACAAATAGAGCTTTCTTTTGGTGGTATTTGATCGCCCGTGCGGTTTTTATTTTTTGCGTTATAATGAAAAAAAGAGCGACAATTTAAAAATATATATATATTTTTTACTTGTTGCTATAATAAATATCCCATTTTTTTTTTTTTTTTTTTTTTTTTCTCAGTTAAGACCGATCGTATTCTTCTACGTATTTTTGTAAAAAAAAAAAAAAAAAAAATCACAATAAGTGACTGCTTTGCGCAAAAGTTATAGCACCTACAAAATAGGGGACATAATTATGATTTTTTTTTTTATATTTTTTTTTTTACTAGTAATGGCGGCGATCTGCGATTTTTATTGGGACTGCGATATTGCGACGGACACATCGGACACTTTTGACACATTTTTGGCGCCATTCACATTTATACAGCGACCAGTGCTATAAAAATGTACTAATTACTGTATAAATGTGACTGGCATTGAAGGGGTTAACACTAGGGGGTGAGGAAGGGGTTAAATGTATTGCCTGGGTGTGTTCTAACTGTATGGGGGGAGGGGGGTGACTGGGGGAGGTGACCGATGCTGTCTCCCTATGTACAAGAGAAACAGCATCTGTCACCTCACTGACAGGACGTGAAGCTCTGTGTTTACACTCAGAGCTCCACGTCCCTGCTCTCTCACCGACGATCGCGTGTACCTGACGGACATCGCGGCCGCCGGGTACACGCATCGGATCCTCGGTGATGCGTCGGGACTGTTTTTCCCCGCCGCGCGCCACCCTGTGGCGCGCGCGGGGAATTACAAGCAAATCACGTCCAAAGACGTGACCCCGGCGCCTCAGGTCCGCGCTGTTCACGTATTTTGTTAATAGCGCGGACCTGAAGTGGCTAAAGAAGACAGCTGTCGTGGTGGGAGCAATTGTAAACTCCAGGCTGGATTATGCAAATGCCCTTTACCTCGGCCTCCCCAAGTACCAAATCGCCCGTCTGCAAGTCGTTCAAAATACGGCCGCCAGACTTGTGACTGGGAAAAAACCCTGGGAATCAATCTCACCTTCACTGAGAGCCCTTCATTGGCTGCCAGTTAAAGACAGAATTGCTTTTAAAGCTCTCTGTCTTACGCATAGATGTGTCCATGGGAATGCCCCCCTTTATTTATGCGAAATAATAAAAGCGCATAATCCCAATCGCGTTTTGCGATCCACGAATCAGAACCTGCTCCAGGTTCCGAAAGCCAACTTCAAGTCCAAAGGAGAAAGAAGATTCGCGATCCAAGGTCCCAGACTATGGAACGCTTTACCAACCAGCATTCGGTTGGAGGAGAACCACCTAGCATTTAGGAAAAAGGTCAAGACTTTTCTCTTTTGATATCAAAGGAGACAGGAACAACAAGCGCCCAGAGACGATTCAGTTCGCATGTGCCGCGCTATATAAGTTTTCATTCATTCATTCATTCAGAGACTGATATGACTGGCTCAGTATTCTCTGTACAACACCTTGGTATATATCAGAGCTTTATACATGTATAATAATAGTGTGTGATTGTGGTGGGAACATTAGAGTGTGAGCTTCTCTGGTGCAGAGACTGATGTGACTGGCTCGGTGTTCTCTGTACAGCACTGCGGTATATGTCAGAGCTATATAAATGTATATATATATATATATATATAATAATATTAGTGTGTGACTGTGGTGGGACATTAGAGTGTAAGCTTCTCTGGCACAAAGACTGATGTGCCTGGCTCAGAGTTCGCTTTTCTCTGTACGACACTCAGAGCTCTTTAATTAGGCTGTCGCCTAAGGCCTCGCACTCACAGGGGCCTCACGGCCACCTAATTGTCCTCTGCTCGATCACTGTGTGCTAGATTTTGTGCAACTTTCCGCAGCCATTTGCTTGAATTATTTTTACCCATTATGGGCATTTGCTTAAGGCCTCACAAAGCCTAGAGCCGCCTCTGACAACACTATGGGATATGTTAGAGCTATACAAATGTATAATAACTGTGTGAGGGACATTAGAGTGTAAGCTCCTGTGGTTTAGAGACTGCTGTGACTGGCTCAGTGTTCTCTGTAGTATATGTGAGAGCTATAGTATTGTATCAAATAGGTGTGCCACTATGGTGGGACATCAGAATAGGGTTGCCACCTTTTCTTCAAGTCAAACCCAAACATTGTAGTGGCCTGGTGCCCTCAAAGAGAGTAGTAATGTGGTGCGCATAGCGTGCCACAGCAAACAGTGGGTGTGGCCAAATTTTTCTTGCTGACATCATCGCCCTGCCCCCTCTAGTGATGCCGAACCTGCCCCCAGACAACTGCCACAACCCCCGGGTGGAAACAGATTTATGTGTGACTATCTTGGTTACTTATGGAACCACATCCTGGTCTGAATAATGTGTCCGGGTTTCAGTCTGCCTGAAACCCAAACACATGATTCAAAACCCGGACTGTCCGGGTGAATCCCGGACAGGTGGCAACCCTACATCAGAATGTAAAGTTGGCCATACACTAGTAGATAGACGTACACGCATTTGTATGAAAAACCAAACTAATATAATAATCTCATTAGATAATTTGACGAATGACATTCAAAAGTACTTAAAAATTTAATTTTCGTTTAGCATTGAATTTCGTAATGAACCAAAAGCACATTCTGAGTGTTTTCTGTACAACGCCATGAAATATGTCAGCGCTATATAAATGTATAATAACAATAGTGTGTGACTGTGGTGGGACATTAGAGTGTAAGCTCCTCTGGTGCAGAGACTGATGTGAATGGCTCAGTGTTTTGTACAATAATCACAGTGTTGTCACTATGGTGGGGACATTGAGTGTCGGAAGTCCCCATGTTTGACCCCCATTATTCTCCGGCTGCCCCGTCCTGAATCTGATCATCCCTCCAGATAAACTCTGCCCTCCGCTCTGATGGGTCTGCCAGGCACTGTATTCCTGGTGTACATTCCAATTAGTCACTGCAGTTGTTTTATGTCTTTGTGATGTTTCTGGCTGTGTAGAGTAAGCTCCCTTTTTATGATGATTTTATGGCTTTTTCATTTCACTTTGAAAGAACTGGAATATCAGATAAAATTCTTGCTTCACCAAGGATAATTGTTTCCCTGATTTTCAAAGACAGGGAGAGAGAGAGAGAGAGTCAGTCCCGAGTCCCCCCCCCGGTCACGGCTGGATGGAGCGTGGGATAGGGTTCAGCAGAAGGCTATATTGTCCTCCTGAACAAGGCCATTCATCCTGGGAGGGCGGCCTCACTGAGGACTCTTCACCTCTATCAGATCTTCTCACTAAGGCACATGAGTCTTTCTTTTTTCATGCAACCAGCGGGTTGTAAAAAATATAAAAATAAGTCTATTCGCCCATCCACACACTTGATTTGGATAGGGGAATCCTCCTCGCCATCAGTGGCGGCTGGTGCTCCAAATTTTTGGGTGGCGCAAACAAACTAAAAAAAGAAACATTAATTGCAGCCACTGTGCCCATCAAACGCAGCCACTGTGCCCATCAAATGTAGCTACTGTAACCATCGATCGTTGCCAGTGTGCCCCATCAATTGCTGCCAGTGTGTGCCCCATCAATTGCTGCAGTCTGTGCCCATTTACAGCTGCCAATGTGCCCCATCAATTGCCGCCAGTGTGCCCCATCAATTGCCCCAGTGTGCCCCATCAAATGCCACCAGTGTGCCCCATCAATTACCGCCAGTGTGCCCTCATCAATTGCTGCCAGTGTGCTCCATCAATTACCTCCAGTGTGCCCCATCAATTGCTGCTAGTGTGCCCCATCAATTACCGCCAGTGTGCCCCATCAATTTCTGCCAGTGTGCCCCATCAAATGCCACCAGTGTGCCTGATAGGCGTCCAATCACAGCGCATGTCGCTTCAGCCAATCAGGTGACAGGTAACCAGACCCGGTGCACCTGATTGGCTGAGAGGCGGGTCAGTGTTAGAGAAGCGATTTATTCGCTTCCCTAACACAACACTGTGTAAACAGTGAACACACAGCAGTGCGTCCACTGTTTACCAATTTGGAAGCCTGTTAAGCCCACAGCTCTAATCAGGCGCTTCCAAAACACCCCCGCCGCTGTAATTCAGATGCCCGGCGCCCAACAAGGGGCCGGAGACCTAAATAGGGGGCGGAATCGGCGACAATAGAAAGATTCATTCAATGCATGAATCTATCTATTGGTGATAGAGTGGTGCAGGAGAGAGGGGGAGGCGCTCCTGCGCTCTCTATGGACGCACCGCCCCTGCTCACCATCAAATACACTAATCAGTACTATTGGCTACAGCTTTCGGTGCCGATCGAATGCAGGAAAACTTCTCCACAATCTCCCTGCCCATACATGGATCAAAATTCTGCTGGTCCCTGCTGAACTGGCCGTATTTCGATCCATTTATATCCAGATTAAAGCAGAGCTTCAGCCACTCCCACCCAACAAAAGTCAGCAGCTACAAGCAAATAATACATAACATACAACATGGAAAGGTGACACATAGCATTCCTTAACCACCTTTCATCTTGTCACAATCTATATATGCATACAGGCTTTTGGGCCATAGAGAACATCAATAAATCCAATCTAAAAGAGACAGTTGTGGAGATAATGGGGGAACTGGGATTTGGGTCCAACAGAGGAACAGTCCAGAGTGCTATTTGTGTATTTAGGATGACATGTTTAATATAACAGTTCAAAAGATCCATATACTGCAGATGGGAGGAGAAAGCTGCAAGATTGAATGGGTTTGCCTGGCTGTCAGATGGGCTGCACACATAACACGTCTTTACCAGACAGTTCTTGCCTGAAGAAACGATGATCCAAAATATGAGCTGTACGCCGCACGCGATAACAGTCTATCTGGTAAGAGCGCAGCGAAAGATGAAGGCAGAGTTTAGAATTGAAATGAAAACTCTTGGGGGTGTTTCAAGCCGCAGTGAAACTAATGATCGGCAGAGAAGTGTCTGCAAAGTCACTGAAGAGCCATAAAGGTGAATTCAGAATCATAAAGGTGACTAGGGAGCCATAATGGTGGCTGTAAGGTCATATAGGTGACTGTGCTGCCATAATAGTCGCTGTGCAGCTATAGGGGTGATTGTAGCGGCATGGAGAAGAGTGTAGGATCATGACTGCAGAGCTATAATGGGGACTCTAAGGTTACAGAGGGAGCTCTAGAGCTATGAAGGTAGTTTAGGAACATAGAGGCAACTGTAGTGTGGTGTAGGTGTAGTAGTATTATAGTGTAGTAGTTGTAATATAGTGTAGTATAGTGTAATAGTCATAGTATAGTGTAATGAAGTGTAGTGTGTAGTATAGTGTAGTGTAGTGTATGATGTAATAGTATAGTGTAGTGTAGTCTTTAATAGTCATATTTTAGTGTAACGTAGTGTAGTTTAGTCATAGTATAGTGTGATAACCCCCATAGTATAGTGTAATGTAGTGTAGGGTGTAATAGTCATAGTATAGTATAGTAGTGTAGGGTGTAATAGTCATAGTATAGTGCAATGTAGTGTAGTATAGGATGTAATAGTCATAATATAATGTAATGTAATGTGGTGTAGGGTGTAGTAGTATAGTGTAGTGTGTAGTAGTTGTAGTATAGTGTAGTGTAGTGTAGGGTGTAATAGTATAATTATAGTGTAATGTAGTGTAGGGTTTAATCATATTATAGTGTAATGTAGTGTAGTGTAGGGTGTAATAGTCATAGTATAGTGTAATGTAGTGTAGCGTAGTGTAGGGTGTAATAGTCATAATGTAATGTAGTGTAGTGTAGGGTGTATTAGTATTATAGTGTAGTGTAGGGTGTAATAGTCATAGTATAGTGTAATGTAGTGTAGTGTAGAGTGTAATAGTCATAGTATAGTGTAATGTAGTGTAGTGTAGGGTGTAGTAGTATTATAGTGTAATGTAGTGTAGGGTGTAATAGTCATAGTATAGTGTAATGTAGGATGTAATAGTCATGGTATAGTGTAATGTAGTGTAGTGTAGTGTGTAGTAGTATTATAGTGTAATGTAGTGTAGGGTGTAATAGTCATAATGTAATGTAGTGTAGTGTAGGGTGTATTAGTATTATAGTGTAGTGTAGGGTGTAATAGTCATAGTATAGTGTAATGTAGTGTAGTGTAGAGTGTAATAGTCATAGTATAGTGTAATGTAGGGTGTAGTAGTATTATAGTGTAATGTAGTGTAGGGTGTAATAGTCATAGTATAGTGTAATGTAGGGTGTAATAGTCATGGTATAGTGTAATGTAGTGTAGTGTAGTGTGTAGTAGTATTATAGTGTAATGTAGTGTAGGGTGTAATAGTCATAGCATAGTGTAATGTAGGGTGTCATAGTCATGGTATAGTGTAATGTAGTGTAGTGTAGTGTGTAGTAGTATTATAGTGTAATGTAGTGTAGGGTGTAATAGTCATAGTATAGTGTAATGTAGTGTAGTGTAGTGTAGTGTAGGGTGTAGTAGTATTATAGTGTAGTGTAATGTAGCATAGTGTAAGGTGTAGTAGAGTTTTAAAGGCGACTATGGAATCATAGAGATGATTCTATGGTCTTAGAGATATGGTAGAAACTGTAGATTCAGAACAGTCACTGTGTTATAGAGATGACTGTACAGCTAAAACCATAGACATAACTGCAGAGACATAGAGGGGCATGTAGAACAATAATGATGACTGAGTTCTAGAGATGAATACAGAGACATAGAGGACACAACAGAGCCATAGAGATGACTGCTGTACAGTATTACCATAAAGCTGAACACAGGGTCATTGAGATGACTAGGGCATAACAGATGTCCTCAATCCACTTACCAACAGGGACCGCTATGCCCCCCATCCCTTATGTCTAAAATAATTACACCAACACTCTATGGGGTGAAAATTGGCCATAGCACCACTTCTATAACTTTTGGGTTTTGGGTTCAAATGGAAGAAAGAGCTAAAGTACCTGGGTACCCTGATTCCAGTAAACGTAAAGGAAACCTTTAAAATAAATTTCCCCCCACTACTTAACTCGATTAGAGGGCTGTTTGAGAAATGGCAAACTGGATTACCTTCATGGTTCGGTCGAATCAGTATAGTTAAAATGAGTATCTTGCCAAAAATGATGTATCTGTTCCAGGCCTTACCAATAACCATCCCAGGAGCCTTTTTCCGACAAATGAATACTCTTATGATGAAATTTATTTGGTTAGGGAAGAAACCAAGAATAAACAGAGAGTTGATGAGGATACCCAAGTGCTTTGGCGGGATGGCGGTGCCAGACATTGCCAAATACTATCAAGCAGCTCACCTGACAAGATTGATTGACTGGTGTAGACATGGGCAGTATAAAAGATGGGTGGAGATAGAACAACAGATCAGCAAAATACCCTTACGGAGAGCACCCTGGTGTTATAAAGCACTACCAAGCAGGTTGAAAAAACATCCCATAATCGGCCCAACGCTGCGAATAGCGGCTAGGGTTTGTCAAAACTCAAAATTCTCCACAGGCCAATCACCCCTGTTCCCGGTACTGGGGAACCCAGGTTTTATACCAGGAACAGAAGGAGATGTATTCAATAAATTAAAAGAAAAGGGCACGATACAGGTCTCACATTTCTTACAAACAGAAAATTGGCCATCTATTGAGGATTTAATGAGACCAGGAGGAGCCTATGAACTGAGGTTCTGGCAAGCGCTACAAGTAAACCACTACCTGAGATCGTTGGGACAGCCGTTAAACTTTAGGCGACAGTTAACAAAATTTGAGACATACTGTGAGGAGGAAGAGCCAATATCGCGAGTGCTTTCTAAAATGTATAGACTGTTAATTTCTCCAGAAAGTGACTACATGATGCCAGGAATTAACAGATGGGGAAGAGACCTAGGGAGGACCTTCTCGCTAACACAGAGTAAACATATTATACACCTGGCATTAAAGTCCTCAGTCTGTACACGAATACAGGAATCTAATTATAAACTTTTAACCCAGTGGTATTACACCCCAGTAAAGCTACATACGTTCTCTACAGGAAATTCAGAGCTCTGTTGGAGATGTGGAATGGAGCAGGGAACTATGCTGCATCTATTTTGGTCCTGTGATAAAATAAGACAATATTGGTTAAAAGTGCAGAAAATATGTCAAAAATTTACAGAATTCCAGGTGCCAGACGATCCGGCTCTTTTCTTGCTCCATAACTCACAGATCCCGTTGCAGACATATAAAAAATCAGTTTTGTGTCATCTGATAAACGCTGCTAGAGGTGGAGTAACATTACAGTGGAGAGATACTAGAACACCATCAATTACGAGATGGCTTAAAAGAGTGCAGGATATTGGAGCAATGGAGGACCTAGTTCTCTCGGCACGGAACAAGAGAGAACAGTACGTGGAAACTTGGGCAGGCTGGAATACATTTATGAATTCTGAAGAGGGGAAGAAACTGTGGGAGGAGGAGAGTGAGGCATCCTAAGAGGGAGAGAGAGTATAGAGAAGGAAGTAAAAAGGAGGATTTGGAAGCTCCCTCCGTCTCCTAAGGGGTTTCAGGGGAGGGGAGGATTACAGGGTTTTTTTTTTTTTTTTTTTGGGAGGAGGTGGGGTGTGAAGGGCATATACAGGGACAAGGCTACAGAGAGATATCTGGTGAAGGAAACTGGGTTAGGGAATCTGTAGAGTTGGGTTGGAGGCTCAGCTCAATAACAGTACACGAAGAGGAAGGAGGGACATAGAGAACCACCCCCTTGGTTGATTATTATTATTATATGTTTCTTTCTTTTGTTATGATATAGATTGAGATATGTGTACTGTTAATTGAATTATTGAGTTAATGTTTAATCTCTGTTACCTTGAATAAAATAAAAAACAATTAAAATGAAAAAAAAAAAAGAAGAAAATTGGCCATAGCAACCCTTTATTAATAAGTAGCCAACATATAAAAACAAACAGAAATAAAATAATAATAACAATAATAACCAAGTTTGCCGGTCTTTGGAGGCACTAATGACCCACAACAGGTTTGTATCTCTAGCCGCAGAACACTGGCTCAAGAACAATCCCAACTTTCCAACACCACCTCCATTTCCACAAATTCAAAGTTTACCCAGCATTACTTGGGATTTAAAAGAGGATGCCATACCATAGATGGGCCCTTACTTTGATGTAACACAGTAAATTTTAAACACCTCCAAAGACCCCAACCACTGGACCACTGTGACCACCTAACAAGACCAAACCATAATGCAGGGCTGGAGGGAGGGAAGTTTCTAGCTTGGCAATCACCTTGAACCGCTTGCAGATCTTCAAAATCCCTCCTTGACATCCTTACAGCCCCTCCCTGAACATTCAATCGCACCAATCAAGGTGCCTAACATCATATCTTCTGATCCTTATATATACTTTAGACACACAGAGGAGACTATATACCTATAGAGGTGACTGTGGACTAATGGAGGTGACTGAAAACCTATAAAGGTGGTTATGGAGGTTACTTTCGACCTATAGAGGTGACTGCAGACCTATAGTAGCAACTATAAACATATGGAGGGGACTGTTGACCTGTAGAGATGAGTGTAGATCTATACAACTAATAGTAGACCTATGCAGGTGACTGTAGATCTATAGATATGACTTTATATCTATGGAGGTATCTGTTGACCTATAGAGGTGCCTGTAGATGTAAAGAGGTTACTGTAGACCTACAGAGCTGATTGTAGACCTATGGAGGTCTATAACTGTACACCTATAGAGGTCACTGTAGACCTATGAAGATAGCTTTAGATGTATAGAGGTTACTGTACATCTACAGAGCTGATTGTAGACCTTTTGGAGGTGACTGTTGACCTATAGAGGTGATTTTAGACCTAAAGAGGTAACTGTACACCTATGGAGGTAACTGTCGACATATAGAGATGACTGCAGACCTTTAGATGTGAATGTAGACCTATAGAGATGGTTGTAGACCCCTAAGGGTGACTTTAGACCTACGGAGGTGACTGTTTATCTATAGAGATAAATGTAGACTTATAGTGGAGACTGTAGACCTATGGAGGTGCTTGTAGACCTATAGAGATTATTTTAGATCTATAGAGGAGAGACTGTAGACCTTTAGAGGTGAATATAGACCTATAGAGGTGGTTATTGGCCCCTGAAGGTGACTGTAGACCCACGGAGGTGACTGTTTATCCATAGAGATAAATGTAGACTTATAGTGGAGACTGTAGACCTATGGAGGTGCCTATAGACCTATAGAAATGACTTTAGACCTATAGAGGAGAGACTGTAGACCTTCGTAGGTGAATGTAGACTATAGAAGTGGTTGTAGCCCCCTGAAGGTGACTGTAGACCCAAGGAGGTGCCTGTTTATCTATAGAGATAAATGTAGACTTATAGTGGAGACTGTAGACCTATGGAGGTGCCTGTAGAAATGACTTTAGACCTATAGAGGAGAGACTGTAGACCTTTGGAGGTGAATGTAGACCTATAGAGGTAGTTGTAGCCCCCTGAAGGTGACTGTAGACCTATGGAGGTGCCTGTAGAACTATAGAGGTTAATGTAGACCTATGGAGTTGACTGTAAACTTATAGAGATGGCTATAGATCCCCAAGAGTCATAGAAGTGACTGTATATTTATAGCAGCCTTGGCACAGTCAGGGAGGTGACCGTACAAACTCCCCATTTGTGTGTTTTTGTTCTTGTGGAGAATAATTGTTTTGTTGCCGTTGTTTGCCCAGAAGATGTTTAATTGTTGCTGTGTGCGAGGATTAGTTTTGGCACAGCTCAGCGAGACTCTGAGCCAGGAAAAGTCTTCTTTGGGTGACAGTAATAAATTCACAGAGTCTGCGCTACAACTGTCACGAGGCGGCTCTGGAACAGCCTTCAAAGCCAGAGAGGCATAGAGTTCTGCCAGGCTGAGATAAGATAAAGAGGCTGCCAGTGGGAGGTGGCTTTTATATCTAGCCAGACTGTGTCAGGACTATTATTCGTCCCGAATACACCAATCTGATGGAGTAGAGTCGTGTAACTAGGATTTATCAGTGATTATGCCACAGATAGGAAAGAGGCATTTTATAATGGTGTGAACACTCGAGCATGTATACATACTAGGGAATCTGTCGGAGCATTTTATGATAGGTGTATCGTGGGTATGTCCAGAAATTACCAAAATTTACCCCAAACCTCATTCTCCACCCCAATTTTTGTAATCCCCTGGCTTGTAACAATTTTTCCAGGGACAGCTAATGGGAGGTCGGTTCCTATTGATATAGCCCAGTATTTTTCAACCAGGCTGTCTTCAGGTTTCTTCGGGGGTACCTTGGCAAAATGCCTAATAATTGCCCAAAAATGATATACAGGCCTACAGGTGGATGAAGCTTGCCTTTTAGTTACAAAAAGTACTTTTATTGTGCACCATTACAACCTTCCAGCCACGGGTGACCCAACAACCAGTAATGTCGTCAGTTTATAAGGGGGCGCCAGGTGCCTGCACAGCATCCCTCCCCTGCCCCTGTCCATCAGCATTGGGGTCACATTTGCTCATACCTCCCCATTTTTGAGATGGGAATGAGGGACACCTGTCAGCAAATGTATTCAGGCATAGGACACACCCCTTGCCACGCCCTCTTAAAGGAGAATGTACAAAAAAAACAAGATTGGTTAAACCCACAAGTGCTTTTTTTTACCATTACTATTCCTTTATATTGGCTTTTGGAATTTACAAATGCAGCAATTTAGAAATGAGATGAACAGTAGAGCACTGGAAAACACTTTTAGATAGATAAAAAGTGCATTTTATATACAACTATATAGATCAGACCAAAATGAGGGACAAATGAGGAGGAATGAGGGACAGAGGGACATTGCTCCAAATCAAGGACAGTCCCTCGAAATCAGGGACAGTTGGGAGCTGAATGGGGGAAAGAAAATTTGCAATACTAGTCAATACCAAAATGCGTGCTGAAGGTGTGTTTGCTTTGAAAGAATAAATCACCCGTCAGGCCGCGTACACACGACCGAGGAACTCGACGGGCGAAACACATCGTTTTCCCTGTCGAGTTCCTTGTTCGGCTGTCAAAAAACTCATTGAGCCAAATTTTCCCATTGCCCGTCGAGGAAATAGAGAACATGCTCTCTTTTTGGCTCGACAAGTTCCTCAACAGTTTTCTCGGCAGAATACGTCTCTGTGAGGTGGCGTACACACGTACGAGAACCTCGACGGGCGGAACACATCGTTCCACCCGTCGAGGCTCTCGGCCGGCCGTCGAAATCGGCGACCCGCCCGTCGGGAATGGCAACCAGCCATTCATCCAGGCGGGCCGTCGAGCAAATAGAGAGCCTGCTCTCTATTCGCTCGACGGGATTCCCGACGGGCGGGGCGAGCGCTCTGTGTACACACGGCCGAGGTCCTCGCTGGAATGCAGCTTCCAGCGAGGTTCTCGCTGGTTTCCAGCGAGAACCTCGGTCGTGTGTACGCCGCCTAACGGTCACCACCATTTAAGACCTTCCATCCACCCACGACAAGCTTATCCGACACACTACGACAATCCTACATACCCGATCCATATCCATTTCCCAGAATAAAGATGAGACACAAGCTCCGTTCTCTCTGGTTTCAAAATGAATGAATACTTTATTGGTTTCTTAGCTTTCTTATATATCCAGTACAGCATATTAAAGTTAATCACAGGACAATGCAATCTCCACCCCCCTCATCACACACTATGGCTAATTACTATGCAGATATTTCGGCACCGATACTGACGAGACACGTCACATTCCTTTATCAATAGAATTCAAACAAAATACAATCACACAATGAATTTCCCTTCAATCCACATCTAGAGACAGACGTACTGTCTCCGGCAGAAGGGTCTTAACACCTGGGCATCAATAGGCTATCACACAGTGTTATCACACAATGAAGAGGTCTTGGAGCAGACTTGAATTAACACCTTTACTAAACATAATTGACATGCTAATTCAATACATCTGAAGAGAGACATGTGATCTTGAATACCCAATCTTTTAAGTGGCACAGGAGTATTTCTCATCCTTCCAAAGTCTTTGGTTGTCACCGTTCCTTCCGTTACAGTCTCCCATCGGGTTTCTTGCTGAATTCTGCCGAGAAAACCGGTCGTGTGTACGGGGCCTAAAGATGGGTGTCCTATGTGTGTTGATGTTGCTGTGTTATGTAAAACTATATGTTTTATTTTTTACACTTTAGAATGAAGTGTCTCGATATTCTGCATAATTTTAAAGGGTGCCTTGGGATTATCCATAATTTTAAAGGGTGCATTGACTGAAAAAACGTGGAGAAACACTGATATAGGCAGATCCCCAGAATGACTTCATCCTAGCGCCCTTTTCCTACACCACGTGTATGAGTTGGCTCTTGGGGGTCAAGGCAGCAGCTTTGTTTTGCTGGGAAAGAACTCAACGTATGAAGAGGAACAGAGGGGGGCAGGGAGCATTGACTGGGATTTTATGTTTTGTTTCTTTGGACAAGCTGCCTAGGTTATACAAATCTTCACATACTAATTATGCTTTCTGATGTTGGAAGCACAATAAAGCTGGCTGCAGCCAGATTGAGTCTTAGCTGAGGTTGTCTACCTCAAGAGACCGAGATCATGGCTGCTGCCCTTACAAGTTGTACCCTGTTTCCCCAAAAATAAGACCTACCCAGAAAATAAGACCTAGTGTTATTTTCCAAGAAGGCTGCAATATAAGCCCTACCCTGAAAATAAGCCCTAGTTTAAAATGCTTTTAAAATTCTATAATCTGCTCTATTACAGTAGTTTATAATGTACAATGTGTGTGTTTCTGTAATATAATTGCGGGGAAGAGAGCTCAGGCGGGTCACAGAAGCGCAGAGCGGCGCTATAACAAAGGCATTTGGCACAATTATATTACAGAAACGCACACATTGTACATTATATACTATTGTAATAGAGTGAATTATAGGATTTTACAAGCATTTTAACTCAGTTCACACTGGGGAGTCCTGACGGGCAGGGAGAGAGTGGCAGAGAGAAGACATCACATTACATGGTAAGACCTACCCCGAAAATAAGCCCTATTGTGTCTTTTGTTGCCAAAATTAATATAAGACCCAGGCTTATTTTTGGGGAAACACGGTACAGTAAGGCCCTACCATACTGGATACTAATCGCATAGATTGTTTAGGGCCTCAGGCTACATAGATATTGGTAACTTGTGCTGATTTAACAGATCTAATCTACAGAGGCGCATTGCCGGAGGTAATTAACCATTTTTCGCTCGCTAGGGGGGGTTAAAACCACACCACTAGCGGCCGAATATCGTGGTAAATACGACGGTATAGCGGCGCTAAAAACCGCGCCGCTATACCGCCAGCGCACCTCCTGCACCCAGTGTGAAAGGGGCCTTAGACCCCTTTCACACTGGGGCGTTTTTCAGGAGCTTTGTATTGTGCCTGAAAGAAGCCTCATCTGCAAACCCAATGTGAAAGCCTTTCACACTGCCAGTGCTCGAAAAACGCTTTTTTGTGCTTTTTTGTGTGAAAACACTCAGGCTTTTTACATTGGGATTGCAGATGAGGCTTCTTTCAGGCGCTTTACAGGCACTTTTTTTAACGCCAACGTGCCTAAAAAAGCCCCAGTATAAAAGGGGTCTTAGTAAATCAACCCCAATTTGCCTACGCACCCAAACCAACGTTGCCCGTTTTGGTCGCCCTGAAAGTAAATCTAATTGGTTTAACACCACCTTCAGGAATATGTAGCGCTAACAGGATAAAAGAATTGGTATTGTAAAATGACTGTGGCCAGCTTTACAGGACAGCTTGATATCCAAGATCCCTCCACCAGTCAGGAACTACGGTTCCCATCATACATCAGCTTAGGTGGCAGGTGCGTGTGGGGTCACACCGGGACTTTTAGACCCTCTGTAGCCGGTGATTTATGTGATGTTTCTTCATCTGTTGTTTGGTAATGTAATGTAGACGGATCTAGGAATCCATCTATAGACACGCACTGTAGACACCCTGGGGGGCACAGTATGGGGTATCCTGATGTATAATTGCGGGCTCACACTGTGGCAAATAATTGCCCGCCAGTCTCAGATTCTACATCAGCGCCTGAAGTGTTTGGTAGTGTAATAGCAGATTAAGGGAATGAGGAGTACAAGAACTGAAAGCTGAGCACCATTAATATTTTATTTGCTGTTTATCTGCTGCTCAGGATTTGCAGGGAGTTCTGAGAGCAAGTTGTAGAGAGCAGGGGGGTGGTGAAGGGGGTAGGAAGGGGGAACCAAAGGATGGTGAAAGGAAAGATAGGAGAAAGGCACGGCTGGGCAGATGGACGTACGTCCCCTTTAAGATGTGGCATTGTGGGCACGCGCTAGGGTGACCACATGTCCCGGATTGCCCGGGACAGTCCCGCATTTTGTGGGTCTGTCCTGGCCACCTTCATTCCAGAACAATACAGTGTCCTTATGATTGGAAAAATCATAAATCCCGCCTCTTGAGTCCAATCACTGTGCTGTGATTCGTTACAGCACAAGCTGATTTTTGGCAAGGGGGGGGTCCCTGAATGGTTGTTTGGAAATGTGGTCACCCTAGCACGCGCGCACCCACCAAGAGTTCCGTGATTCCGACCGCGGGTCCCGCAGGCTCAATGTCCATGGGGATACCCGCGATCATCTCACGAAGAGAAAGGACGGGGAAATGCTGATGTAAACAAGCTTTTCCCTGTTCTTCCTAGTGACAGGACACTGATCACAGCTTCCTGTAATCGGGAGTGGTGATCAGTGTCGTGTCACACACAGCCCATCCCCCCTACAGTTAGAATTACTCCCTAGGTCACACTTAACCCCTTCAGCGCCCCCTACTGGTTAACCCGTTCACTGTCCGTGTCATTTTTACAGTAATTAGTGCATTTTTATAGCACTGATTGCTGTATCCATGACAATGGTCCCAAAATGGCGTCAAAAGTTTCCGATGTGTCCGCCATAATGCCACAGTGACAATAAAAATCACTTATCGCCGCCATTACTAGTAAAAAAATATATATATATATTAATAAAAATGCCATAAAACAATCCCCTATTTTGTAGGCGCTATAACTTTTGCGCAAACCAATCAATAAATGCTTATTGCGTTTTTTTTACCAAAAATATGTAGAAGAATATGTATCGGCCTAAACTGAGGAAAAATATTTTATATATATATATATATATATATATATATATATATATATATATTTTGGGGATATTTATTATAGCAAGAAGTAAAAAATATTGCTTTTTTTTCTAAATTGCCGCTCTATTTTTGTTTATAGCGCAAAAAATAAAAACCGCAGAGGTGATCAAATACCACCAAAAGAAAGGTCTATTTCGTAGGAAAAAAAGGACGTCAATTTTGTTTGGGCGCCTCGTGACACGACCGCGCAATTATCAGTTAAAGCGACGCAGTGCCGAATCGCAAAAAGTGGCCTGATCATTTGGCAGCCAAATCCTGAAGTGGGTGTGTCAGGGGGGTGTGTCCTATATCTACGTACTTTTGCTAACAGGTGTCCCTCATTCCCATCTCAAAAAGTTGGGATTTGTGACCTCCTGTGCCGTCCCAGATAGGGTTCTACAATGAAGTTCATACAGGTCGGGGCCCAGCTCCCCGACAAGGACAGAGAGTCAAGGTCATGGCGACCTTCGTCCAGCCCCAGCAATCAATTATCTGAACACTTCATAACAGTTGAATACTCGCAGACGTTTCATGTTCCCCCCAACGATCTATATTCTTCATCGGGTTTCATGTGAAAATCTCTTCCAGACAGTCATTAGAGAAATGCTGTATATTAATTCAGGAGTAAATTGGAAATTGGAGGAAAGTGGATTAGGAGCAGAGCAGATTGTGTTACAGATATTGTGAGAGGGGGGGCCGGGGGGGGGACGGGATTAAGTATTTCACAGACATTTTTCATTCCTACAGATGAGATCCCGTGTACAGGATGTAATAATTTTCTATAATTCCAGTGTCATTTATCATCGCCTTGCGCGGAATGTGTGAAGTTGTTACTGCGCAGCCTGCTGAGCAAAGCCCGCTCTTTGCCCGTTGTTGGGTTTGCTTGCTTAATGAGGAACTTTGGCGTTGCGGGGGGGGGGGGGGGGGTAATTCCCTCCAGGTCAGTTGCATGTATTGTTAAGATCTGCCAAACTTTATTGTGCCTTAAATCGCCTGCTTCTGTTCTGGAGATATTGAGGATGGTCATGCCAACGCGGGGGTTGGTGTCAGTAGTTTTTTATTTTAATTATTTTATTATTTAAATAAAAAATTAGGAGCTTGGGGGCTTTGGTTAAATATCAGCAGGGGTAATCTGCGCCACACCAGGTGATTAGAGTGTGCCCAGGTACACACGGCACACCCCCTTGTGCACACCTATGGGTGCAGCTCTGCATAGAAACCATTCCTTTTTTTTTTGTCGATGCCTAATTGAACAAGCTGAACTTAGAAGCTGATTGGCTACCATGTCAGTAGGACAGTGGAAGGTGTCAGTAGGGCTGAGGAGGGTGTCAGTAGGGCAGAGGATGGTGTCAGAAGGGCAGTGGACGGTGTCAGTAGGGCAGAGGACGGTGTCAGTAGGGCAGAGGACGGTGTCAGTAGGGCAGAGGACGGTGTCAGTAGGGCAGAGGACGGTGTCAGTAGGGCAGAGGACGGTGTCAGTAGGGCAGAGGACGGTGTCAGTAGGGCAGAGGATGGTGTCAGTAGGGCAGAGGATGGTGTCAGTAGGGCAGAGGACGGTGTCAGTAGAGCAAAGGATGGTTCAGTAGGGCAGTGGACGGTGTCAGTAGTGCAAAGGATGGTGTCAGTAGAGCAGAGGATGGTGTCAGTAGAGCAGAGGATGGTTCAGTAGAGCAGAGGATGGTGTCAGTAGGGCAGAGGATGGTGTCAGTAGAGCAGAGGATGGTGTCAGTAGGGCAGTGGTTGGTGTTAGTAGGGCAGTAGATGGTGTCAATGGGGCAGTGGTTGGTGTTAGTAGGGCAGTGGATGGTGTCAGTAGGGCAGTGGTTGGTGTTAGTAGGGCAGTAGATGGTGTCAATAGGGCAGTGGTTGGTGTTAGTAGGGCAGTGGATGGTGACAGTAGGGCAGTGGTTGGTGTTAGTAGGGCAGTGGATGGTGTCAGAAGGGCAGTGGATGGTGTCAGTAGGGCAGAGGATGGTGTCAGTAGGGCAGTGGTTGGTGTTAGTAGGGCAGTAGATGGTGTCAATAGGGCAGTGGTTGGTGTTAGTAGGGCAGTGGTTGGTGTTAGTAGGGCAGTGGATGGTGTCAGAAGGGCAGTGGATGGTGTCAGTAGGGCAGAGGATGGTGTCAGTAGGGCAGAGGATGGTGTCAGTAGGGCAGTGGTTGGTGTCAGTAGGGCAGTGGTTGGTGTTAGTAGGGCAGTGGTTGGTGTTAGTAGGGCAGTGGATGGTGTCAGTAGGGCAGTGGTTGGTGTTAGTAGGGCAGTGGTTGGTGTTAGTAGGGCAGTGGATGGTGTCGGTAGGGCAGTGGATGGTGTCGGTAGGGCAGTGGATGGTGTCGGTAGTGCAGAGGATGGTGTCAGTAGGGCAGAGGATGGTGTCAGTAGGGCAGTGGTTGGTGTCAGTAGGGCAGTGGTTGGTGTTAGTAGGGCAGTGGTTGGTGTTAGTAGGGCAGTGGATGGTGTCAGTAGGGCAGTGGTTGGTGTTAGTAGGGCAGTGGTTGGTGTTAGTAGGGCAGTGGTTGGTGTTAGTAGGGCAGTGGATGGTGTCAGTAGGGCAGTGGTTGGTGTTAGTAGGGCAGTGGTTGGTGTTAGTAGGGCAGTGGATGGTGTCGGTAGGGCAGTGGATGGTGTCGGTAGGGCAGTGGATGGTGTCGGTAGTGCAGTGGATGGTGTCGGTAGTGCAGAGGATGGTGTCGGTAGTGCAGAGGGTGGTGTCCGTAGGGCAGTGGATGGTGTCAGTAGTGCAGTGGATGGTGTCAGTAGTGCAGTGGATGGTGTCAGTAGTGCAGAGGATGGTGTCAGTAGGGCAGATGATGGTGTCAGTAGGGCAGATGATGGTGTCAGTAGGGCAGATGATGGTGTCAGTAGGGCAGATGATGGTGTCAGTAGGGCAGTGGATGGTGTTAGTAGGGCAGTGGTTGGTGTTAGTAGGGCAGTGGATGGTGTCGGTAGGGCAGTGGATGGTGTCGGTAGGGCAGTGGATGGTGTCGGTAGTGCAGTGGATGGTGTCGGTAGTGCAGAGGATGGTGTCGGTAGTGCAGAGGGTGGTGTCCGTAGGGCAGTGGATGGTGTCAGTAGTGCAGTGGATGGTGTCAGTAGTGCAGTGGATGGTGTCAGTAGTGCAGAGGATGGTGTCAGTAGGGCAGATGATGGTGTCAGTAGGGCAGATGATGGTGTCAGTAGGGCAGATGATGGTGTCAGTAGGGCAGATGATGGTGTCAGTAGGGCAGTGGATGGTGTCAGTAGGGCAGTGGACGGTGTCAGTAGGGCAGTGGTTGGTGTTATTAGGGCAGTGAATGGTGTCAGTAGGGCAGTGGTTGGTGTTAGTAGTTTTTTTTTTTCCAATTTATTTTAGGAGCCTGGGGACTTTAATGACATATCAGCACGGAGAATCTGCACCACACGGGGTGATTAGAGTGTGCTTAGGCACACCCGGCACACCCCCTGCGCATGCCTATTTGTGCATAGAAACCAATCAGCTTCCATTTTATTTTGTCAAAGCTTAATTGAACAAGCTGAAGTTAGAAGCTGATTGGCTGCCATGCACATCTGCTCCAGATTTTGCACTCTCCGGTTTTAGTAATCAAACCCCATAACATCATCTGCAATAATCCATGTGGATCCGTACCGACGAAACGTGACGCCTGAACCGCAAAGGCGCCCTGGATATTAATGCGGTACTTTTTAATATAATCTGCTTCTAGGATCGGAGAACATACAACATAATTAGGCGCAAAGATAGAATTGTGGGTATTGCTTGCAGTTATGGCTGCGGCGTTGGCCCAACCGCATGAATTAATAAGCAGCTCTGGGTCCCGCTCTCCGCCTATTGTTATCCAGCCGCGTTCGTTTGCCGGAGCTTTGCGCGCTGGCGGAACGGTTCAGGGCTGATGAATGGAACCGACCCCGGCTTTATCTTTTGGTTTAAATAATGTTAATAATTGATAGTGCTCATTTAAATACAAGACTCAATTACAGAAGTGTACGAGGATGATGCATGCACCTCTCTCGCTGCACTTCATTAATCTGCTGCCAAGACGCACCGCCAAGATGCTGAGAAGTTCGCCTTGGGCTGCGCGCAGGGGGGGCATTAACAGAACACACACTCGCTGCATGAATATTCATCTTTAATTCACATTTCTGTCCATGTGAGCAAACTACTAATAGCTGCGCTTTATTACATATTAAGCACTCTTTAACCGCCAGGCCGGGGCGCCGTTTATGGCTGTGACGCTTCTTAACCCTATGGCTGACCCGCCATGAAATAAAAACTAACTGTGGTGCACAATATGTGATCTGGCATCTCTTCTGTAAAATTTGCTGCTTCCGATAACCAAGATTGTCTCTAATATGAATAGTTGAAAATAGAGAAAGAAAAGAAAGGCGTACCAGCCTGGTGTATTACCGCTTGACAATTTATTGAATAATAAAAATATTAAAAACTACTCACAAAAGACGTAACAAAACAGGCTTGTCAACAGGCAATGAGGTATGTTCCCCTCAGACCGCACTCCACAATGGGGGGACTGGAAATATGTTACTGCTGGCTGACACGTTTCGAGGCGTCTGGGGCCTCTTCATCAGAGCTCAGCAGCTTAAAAAAGTAATGTCGCCTGCAAGAATACACTGGAACAATTGGACTTCTGACTAGTGGAAGTGTCGAGTATAGATGTACGATCCCCGCTGTCTTCCAATAGGATCTGTACAATAACCAACCCTCATAATACATAAGATATGATTCGTCTCCCTTGTTTGCGTGGATTCAGGAGATGTATTGGGGTTGATTTACTAAAACTGGAGAGTGCAAAATCTGGTGCAGCTCCGCATAGAAACCAGTTTTTGTCAAAGCTTAAAGAGTAACTCCACTTTTGTTGAGAAAAAACATTCCCCTCTGGGTGATCTTACCTTTTGTTGTTCTTAAGAAATCCCTGTGTGTTTGTCTGTGGCCATGGGCACAGTGAATCTAATGGGAGTGGTTTCATAATTATCAACCAGCTGCTGCAT
The DNA here is from genome assembly GCA_029574335.1 of Rana kukunoris. Taxonomy (NCBI): domain Eukaryota; kingdom Metazoa; phylum Chordata; class Amphibia; order Anura; family Ranidae; genus Rana; species Rana kukunoris. The sequence goes on along the minus strand of CM056056.1, from coordinate 24,552,643 downwards.
CTATGTATATATATATATGAATGGACATACACATATATATATATATATATATATATATATATATGTGTGTGTATAACTCAAGATTTACAATATATATGTAAATTATATAAAAGTAAATAGTGGCACTACTATTTAGTTTTATATAATTTTACATATATATAATAAATCTTGATTCAAACTTTGTTTATTTAAAGTGGCAGCAGTCTACATTCACTATTTAGCATGTCCTTGGTGCAGTGGTGGGACCTCAAGTGTGGGTGGACGGATCTTGTTGGACCATCAGATTTCCTTTTATATACATATGTATAATAATAAAAATAGTGTATAAATGAGGTAGGAAATTAGAGTGTAAGCTCTTCTGCTGAAAGGGCTAATGTTCTCTGTACAGAATCACAGTATATGTCTATATTTATATTAAAGTGGTGGTTCACTGAAAAAAAAATAAAAAAATAAAAGCCAGCAGCTACAAATACAGCAGCTGCTGACTTTAAAAAAATGGATACATACCTGTCCAGGTCGCCCGCGACGTCGGCAGCTAAAGCAGGCTTCCACCGCTGCCATCCTCGGAGAGGGAATCGGGAAGTGAAGCTCTGCGGCTTCACTGCCCGGTTCCCTAATGCGCATGCGCGAGACACCTTGCGCCGTTTTGGGTGAACCTCCGCTTTAACAGTGTGACTGCAGTGGGACATGAAACTGTAAGCTCTTGTGGTACAGAGCCTGACATAAGTGGCTCAGTGTCCTCTGTATAACAATACAAAATATGTCAAAGCTATATAAATGTATGGAAATAATAATAATGTTTGACTGTGGTAAGACGTTAGAGTGTATACTCCTCTGCGGAAAGGACTGATTTTCTTTGTACAGCACCACAGTATACGTCAGAGCTATATATAATTATAACAGTGTGACTGCAGTGGGAACCTAAAACTGTAAGCTCTTGTGGTGTATCAATGTATGATAAAAACAGCATGTGACTGTAGTGGGGACATTAGATTGTAAGCTCCTTTGATGCAGACAGACTTGACAGGCTCAGTGTTCTCTGTACAGCATGTCAGAGATATATAAATGTATAATAATAATAGTGTGTGACTGTGGTGGGACATTAGATTGTAAGCTCCTCTGGTGCAGACCATTGTGAGAGCTTCTCTGTACACCACCACTGAACATGTTGGCACCCTCCATATGTTCAGCAGCTGCTGTGTAATTGATGTAGTGCTGTTTCATTTATTTTTTTACCCCCCATTATGAAGAGTAAACATCAGAAATCTTCAGAGCAAAGGCCAAACTAACAAGGTAACCTAATCCAGCAATTAGCAGGCTGGTGACTGGTGGTGGCTCTGCATGGACAGACACACAGGGGGTAACCTGCTTCCCCCCATCGCCATGTCACATGATATCTCCTAGAGTTTGGACATTTGTTAAGTGCTGAGAGAAGACAAGAGGACCTGTCAGGAAGTCACTGGACTCATTAGAGAGATAAAACACAACTGGCCAACTTAATCCTTAACGCCTTACTGGGCCGAGAACCTTCAGAAAGTCTTGGAGAAGAAGCTTTAATAAGATCCGTCTCAGGGGAGGATGGAGCCAGACACTCGGAGACAACCTAATGAACGCACTTCACAAGTACATCTAGATGGAGAAAATAATAAGAACGCAGGGCTAAGAAAAAGTCTGAGCGCCACATCCCCAAATAAAGTACTAAATCTGAGCAATGAAAGAAGCCATGGGGACGTTTAGGGCCCATGCACAGGGCTGTATAGCGTACCTTCTGGCGTATGTTGCCGCTAGGGGTTCCCCAGGTGTTGCGTACAGTCGCCTATGGAAATCAATGGCTCTATATGGCTATACGTGTGTATACACAAGAGCATAAACGTGCATATGCCTACGGGTGTACAACTCTGGATTGTACGCATACATGCGTTTACACAAACACTTGTATATAGTAAAACCTTGGTTTGAGAGTAACTTGGTTTGAGAGCGTTTTGCAAGACAAGCAAAATGTTTTAATGCATTTTGCCTTGATATACAAGCGATGTCTTGATATAAGAGTAGCGTCATGTCACAACTGAGTATAAAAAAAGAAGTGAGAAGCCTCTAAGTGTAGCAATATGGTTACATTTAATGAAGGTACAACATTTAGCAACTTATTGCTACACTTAGACGCTCCTCTCTTCTCTTTTATACCCTGTAAGCAGCACATGTGGTCTCCATGGTGGTGGGGAAATAATACACCAAAATGTACGCTTTACATATTGTACATCCATATCAGTCCCTACCCTCAAGGAGCTTACAATCTAAAGCCCCTAGCGTAAGGTAACCAGATTTTTTAAATGAAATCCAGGGACATTTTTTTTTACTAGTAATGGTGGCAATCAGCGACTCCCTGCCTGTCGCCGCCTTACAGCCTGTCAAGTCTTACTCTCCGGGCCCCCGGCTACTACAGGGTGGGGGGCGGGGAAGATCAATCCGGTAAGGAAGGCAAGGAGATAAGCCGGCAGGCGGCTGCCAGGGACTTTAGTCAAGGCAGAAGAACATGCAAGGGGAGCTGGATGGGCATGCCCCCGAAACAGAAGAAATATTCCCTCCGCTCCGACCAGCACATGATCATCAGAAAGGGGCACAGATAATAGAAAAAAAATACACCCCCCTAAGCTAGTAAGAGCGGGGACAAAACCGGGGACAGACTTGGTCTGGGGACAGTATCCTCAATCCGGGGACTGTCCCCAGAAACCGGGGATGTCAGGTCACATACATACACGTACTAGGACCAGTTTATACAGCAGACAATTAACCTACCAGCATGTCTTTGAAACATCTAAAATCCATGCAAATAGTGTCTTGGTTTGTTTTCAAACCCTAGTGCTGCAAGGCAGCGGTGCTAACCACTAATCCACTGTGTAACAGTCAAAGTGCTGTAGCTACCATAAGGTTACCAGATTTTAAAAATAAAATCCAAGGGGCACCCCACCAACATTTTTTAACCATACCCACACAAAACCTTGCCTCCATTTTTAACATGCTCTGAAACAATTGGTCAGGCTTTTGTAATAATAGGCAGACATTTAAGGTATGAAGATAACATGCAATGGGGACTATAAATGAAGAAATTATGCGAGACATGTATTGTGCTGCGGCAAATTGAGTGTGTGGCCAAATTGTGTCCAGTGGGAGAGGCTTACAGGGTTATTGGCCAAGAGTGTATAATGCACAGAGCACAGGGGTTAGGAGTGCATAGTGCACAGAGTGCAATGGTCAGGAAAAAGTAGCACATAGGGAGCAGCAGTCAGGTGTAAGTAATGCATAGAGTGCAGAGGTCTGGGATAAGTGAGGCACAGAGTGTACAGGTAAAGAGTAAGTAATGCACAGAGTGCAGAAATAAGGAGTAAGTACTGCACAAGTTGCAGGCATCAATAAATAGTAATGCACAGAGTGCTGAGGTCAGGAGTAACTAATGGACAGTTTGTAGCCAGCATCTGGAATAAGTAACTCATGGAGTACAGAGTAATACAAAGAGTGCAGGGGTCAGGAATAAGTAATACACAGAGTGCAGGGGACAGGAATAAGTAATACACAGAGTGCAGGGGACAGGAATAAGTAATACACAGAGTGCAGGGGTCAGTAGGAAGTAACGCAAAGTGCAGGGGTCAGTAGTAAGTAATGCACAAGGTGCAAGCATCAGACTTTTCACATATTTATTAATAAGAAATGTTGAAAACCATTTATTATTTTCCTTCCACTTCACAATTATGTGCCGCTTTGGGTCTATTACATAAAATCCCAATAAAATACATTTAAGTTTTTGGTTGTAACATGACAAATGTGGAAAATTTCAAGGGGTATGAATACTTTTTCAAGGCACTGTATACATCAGTATGATCTGTAGATTAAATATGGTGATTGAGAATGGGAAGGGGGGTTAAATGCAAACAAATTATGAGTGGAATGATTTCAGCAACATCTACTATTTAGAAAGTGAATGGGTCTAGGATAGGTCAATGGAGCTTAAAGCGGAGTTCCACCCAAAAGTGGAACTTCCGCTTTAAGCACTCCTCGCCCCCTTACATGCCACATTTGGCATGTCATTTTTTTTGGGGGGGGGGGGGAGTGGGGGCTTCGGTAGGAGTGGAATTTCCTGTCTCACTTCCTACTTCCACCCAGGGACTGCCTAGGCGACTCCTCTTCTGCCCCAGGTGGCCCCTCCTTCTAGGCGATCTCTTGGAACAGGTCCCAGGAGATCGCCTGTTCACTCCTAGAGCACAGCGCGACTTGCGCAATTGCGCAGTGAGTGCCCGGCCGTGAAGCAGAAATCTGTCACAGCTGGGTGCCCACACTGTGAATGGCGGCGCCGGCGGAGAGGGGGGGAGAGGAGCAGAGCTCCGGGCGGCTGCGCCGCTGGACCGTGGAGCAGGTAAGTGTCTGTTTATTACAAGTAAGCAGCTACACTTTTTGTAGCTGCTGACTTTTAATAAACCGTAAAAGGCTATAACTCCGCTTTAAATAACCCTCAAGAGCTACCCTTAAAATTTTGCCTCCCCAATTCTCACCAAAATAGCAAAATCTTCAGATTTTTGCTGAAATTATTATGAAATAAAATCTCAATTTCACTCATTCATAGTCCAAACCAGGGACAGCTATGGATGTGCATTTATTTCATCCTAGATTTTCCAGTTTGGAGCAACCTGATCCTGCGGACATAAGCACAACTCGGCTATTAAAAGATTTTAGTCCAAATGATTCTGCATTGGGTGTATATGTTTGGTGGAGGGAGGGGGATAACTGCAGGCATTGGGCTGTCTTGGGGGATTCCACAAGTGTTGGTTGGGTAAATCTATCCCGGACGAGCCCCCAATGCCTTAAGAATGTCGGTCAGGGTCATAGAGGGCCTGCAAACGTATAAATGGTTCCCATTCTTATGCCACGTACACACAATCAGATTTTCCATCTGAAAAACCTTGGATGTTTTTTTCCAACGGAATTCCGCTCAAGCTTGACTGGCATACACAATGTCACACAAAATGTTCTCTGAACTTTCGACCGTCAAGAACGCCAGTGACGTACAACACTACGACAAGCCGAGAAAATGAAGTTCAATGCTTCCGAGCATGCGTCAAATTATTTCTGAGCATTGGTCAGACCAGTTGTCTCCAAACTGCGGCCCGGGGGCCAGATGTGACCCTTTGCTAGCTTTTATCAGGCCCTTGGGCACTATGTCATCCACTGATACCAACAATGAGGCAGAATTCATCCAACTGACATCAGTGAGGGGGCACAACTCCTCCCACCAACAAAGAAGCACAATCTCACCCAATGACACCAACAATGGGGCACAATTTCTCCCAATAACACCAATGATGGAGCACAATTCTTCCCAGGGACATCAAAGATGGCGCATTGTTTATTCCCACTGACGTTGAGACCTTTTCAACTCCCAATGGCCACAGTCCGGCCCCCCCCAAAGTTCGAGGGACAGTAAACTGGCCCCCTGTTCAGAAAGTTTGGAGACCCCTGCGTCAGACGATCTGATTTTCCGATAGGAATTTTTTCCATCTGAAAATTTGAGAACCAGCTTTCAATATTTGTTGGCGGAAATTCTGACAGCAAAAGTCCGATGGATCATAAACACTTAAAAGGTATACGAAGGCATTAAAGGAAAGCTATAAGATACAAACAATTTTTTTGAGTGTGTGTTGTATGCAAACAATCACAGCATACAGAAAGGATATTGAGAACCTTCAGCTCCCTTGTATTTGTATATTTACATGCAACAGCGTAATATAAACACATTATCTATTTATTGTGCTTGAAATGCAGAGAAAAGTGTAATCTCATTCCCCAGCATGCTTTCCATCTAGTATTAACCCCGTCAGCTCTTCCATTGTTCTCTTCACTCCAGGCAGAGAAGCTTGCACTCTATAACACAAAGCCTGCCGAGCATAACAATGAAAAAGAATGAAAATATAGAAACATTTATATTACTGAAATAAGTTAAAAATGCGTTGCTCCCCCCCCGCAAGAAATTACCCCAAATGGCACTGGAAGCGGAAGGAGCGCGGTACAATGATTGCAGCTGTAGGAGGCCTTTTTGTGTTGCTACAATTTGAATCATTTAAAGACCCTCTCTCAATAGAGGTCAGCATAGAGAAGCGGGCTTCTCCCCCACCCATCCTCTCGCCGAATTAATGATTGCAAAGCAATTTCCCTCAAAAACGTTTCCCATTGGGCTGTCATCAAAGAAGGATTGCGATATTCCTTCCTAACTATGTATTGGCGGCCGTCCAGAAATGATTGTAATGGCAGTCAAGTGCGCGTTGAAGTAAACGCTCATTTCCTCGCTCGGGAAAATGCGGCGGGCCCAGGGATATTAGCTCCCCCAACAATAAGGGAAGAGGATTCACAAATACAAAATCATGGATCATTCTGCAGCAAAAAACAATGAGCCAAATATACATATGCAGCCTGAATGCTCCATTCCCCCCGACGTCATTTCACCTCTCAGGTGCTAAATTTAGAGACGTCTCATTCCGGATAAATGTTGTATAAACTGTAAATCTCAGAAAATGAAATGTATGACAATATAAGTAGTAATTACATACAGAGTGACATCTCCCTACGCCGGCTTCCTGTGTTTAATACAGCAGATAATCTCTGGTTTAAAGTGTACCACCTGTATTCGGTCTAACACTTGACAACCACCAGCATGCTGGGAGCTCCAAAACCTGTTGACTTCTCTAATGTGAGTACCAGGGCCGGGACAAGGGGTGGGCAGAAAGGACGGCTGCCCTGGGTGCAGCATGTATTGTAGGGATGGAGGTGCTGCCTGACAGGAGTAGTGACAGTGGCATCACTACTTCTGTCAGCCAACGCTGGAAGTGGCAAGGAGAGGAGGAGAGAGACGGAAGGAGGTGCAGACTGTGCTCTTTCTGCCTCTCCTTTTCATAAGCTCACATATAATGAAGGGGGCACAATTTGGCATCTTTGCCTGAACTTTTAAACTTACACGTGGTGTTACAGAACAGTACGAGGGGAAAAAATGGTGCAGGCTTCCCTTATTCTAACCAGGCCCTTATTCAAGTATGCAGGCTGGGTGGCAAAGAAAGGGAGGACAGCAAGCATGCAGCCACCCCTTTCCTATACCATACAAGACCACAAGCCTTGGGGGTACCTTGCAAGAATCATACTTACTCATTCTCCCAAAAAAAGCAAAATGTAAATAAACACACACATGCCTTAATGTCCTTTAGTAACAAAACAAAAATAAGATAAATAAAGTCAGCAATGTCCCCCTGAAACAAATCACATTGCCTGGTGGCTCACATTCAACCTGAACAGAATCTCATCCCTACTGAGAATGAAGGCCCGTGATATTGTCGTCACTGTCGTGGTCCCGTCACACCTTTTCTGGGTTGTGCAGAGTCGATCCTGCAGAGTTATTATTGTAGCTGGGTGTTACGCAATGTTTTCTCCGGAATTTGTGAATATCTGCCACTTCCTATTATGTACAGGGCTGGCCACGGGCAAGTACAAGGATTACAGCTCCATGATCTGTCTGTCCTCGTGTTTGTAATCTGTAAGCGGCACCCGCACTCACCGCACATAGAAAATAGATTTTTACTTTAACCACTTGGGTACCAGTTTTCACTACTGTGCAGTGGCGGCTGGTGCTTAATTTTATTTATTTTTTTGGGGGGGGCGCAAACAAACTGAAAAAAAAAACATCAATTGCAGCCACTGTGACCATTAATTTCCGCCACTGTGCCATCAAACGTAGCCACTATGCCCATCAAATGCAGCCACTGTGCCCATTCAAAAGCAGCCACTGTGCCCATCAAATGCAGCCACTGTGCCCAACAAACGCAGCTACTGTGCCCATCAAATGCAGCCACTGTGCCCAACAAACGCAGCTACTGTGCCCATCAAACGCAGCTTCTGTGCTCATTCAAAAGCAGCTACTGTGCCCATCAAATGCAGCTACTGTGTCATCAAACGCAGCCACTGTGCCCATCAAACGCAGCCACTGTGCCATCAAAGGCATCCACTGTGCCCATCAAATTCAGCCACTGTACCCATAAATTGCCACCACTGTGCCCATCAAATGCAGCCACTGTACCTATACAGTAAATTGCTGCCGCTGTGCCATCAAACGCAGCTACTGTACCCATCAATTGCTGACACTGTTCCTATCAATTACTGCTACTGTGCCCATCAACTGCTGCCAGTGTGCTCATCAATTGCCACTACTGTGCCCATCAATTGCTGCCAGTGTGCTCATTAATTGCTGACACTATACCAATCAATTGCTGCCAGTGTGCCCATCAACTGCCGCTAATGTGCCCATCACCTGTTGCCAGTGTGTCCATCAACTGCTTCCAGTGTGCTTATCAATTTCCACTACTGTGCCCACCAATTTCTGTCAGTGTGCCCATCAATTGCCACTACTGTGCCCACCAATTGCTGTCAGTGTGCCCATCAATTGCCACTACTGTGCCCACCAATTGCTGCCAGTGTGCCCATCAATTGCCGCTAATGTGCCCATCACCTGTTGCCAGTGTGTCCATCAATTGCCACTACTGTGCCCACCAATTTCTGTCAGTGTGCCCATCAATTGCCACTACTGTGCCCACCAATTGTTAGTGTGCCCATCAATTGCCACTGCTGTGCCCAAAAAATGCTGCCAATGTGCATCCCCCGCCCGCCCAGCACATACCCTGTCTCGGTGGGGCAGCGGGTCACGGCGATGTCCTCCACGCTCCTCGAAGGCCTTCTCCCTTGCTCTCTTCCCATCCTCTGCTATGATTGGAAGCCTGATAGGCGGCATCCAATCACAGCGCCTTTAATTTCAGCCAATCTGGTGACAGGTAACAGAGCCGAGTACCTGATTGGCTGAGAGGTGGTTCAGTGTTAGGAAAGCGAAAATGTATTCGCTTTCCTAACACAACCCTGAGAGAACAGCAAGCGCCCAGCATGGCGCTCACTGTTCACCTTTTTTGATGCATATTAGAGCCTATAGTTTTAATCAAGTGCATCCCAAAAAATACCACTGGCTGTTCACAAGGTTTAGGAGTGTGTCTATGAGAATGTTTGAACGTTCTTCCAGAAGCACATTTGTGAGGTCAGGCACTGTTGTTGGATGAGAAGGCCTGGCTGACAGTCTCCACTCTAATTCATCCCAAAGGTGTTCTCTCGGGTTGAGGTTAGGACTCTGTGCAAGCCAGTCAAGTATCGTGGGATGTCATTAAAGTTCATGTGCGTGTAAAGGCAGGTGTCCCAATACTTTTGAGAATATAGTGTATGAAAAGGGAGGTGAGGAGTTAAAAATATACAGGTCATTAGAGAAAAGATGAGACTGAGAGACTGAGACTCTTTAGGGAAGGACCATCCATCGCTACCCTGAATCTTTTCCTTGTGCCCTGGAACTAATGAATGGCGCAGCGTCGGACTTGTACCAGTGTTGAGAATGCTCATTCATTAGCTGTTCCTTCCTTATTTGTATGCAAAAGGGCTGACTATTAATTATAAAAACTATACTGTTTACTTTTATGATTGATGTGTTTGGTCATCACATGGCACAGAGTTGCTCAGATTGGCTCTGTACACTGTGTGTGTGAACCAGGCCATCTGATGACGGTTTGGATCACAGCAATCAACAGGTACACTGGTCCCTATCCGGAGTGTGAGTCTTAAAATAGATGCCCACCGATCCATTATTTTTTACAATACAGGGGTAAGGAGATGGTAAAAAAAATATTCTTGAAATAGGGGGCTGTCATTGAAGATAATACTAGTTGCTTGGCTATGTCTGATTTTTATACTTTCTACGTCAGTTGGAAAAACAAAGACCTGAACTCACAGAGCCTGTTATTATGCAGCTTTATTATTTCATTTTTTCAAAAAGAAATTTAGCTCAAAATAGCCGTGTATATAGGAGACGTATGTGCGGGCGCCGTGTGATGTACGTCTCGCAGCTCATGCTCCCCGCCACGTGAAAGAGAACAGTAGGAGAGGAACTTGTTAATTAAATGTTTTCCTTTCTTTTTTTTTTTCTATTGAAAAGAGATGAGATTCGGCAGGATGAAAAAGGTGGCAGAATTATGCTGAGACACAAATGAGCTTATTATACAAAGCTGAGCAAAGGGTGAAAACTCCATGTTGGTACCTACAACAACCAGTCAGGTCGCAGGTTACTTTAAGGAGATGCTAATTGGTTGGTATTGTGACCACACTTGCCATAGTCATAGATGTGTGAAGACCAGATTCTGTAGACCAACATCTGACTTGTAAGTGAAACACGTGAGCCAACTTTAGACAATCAAAGATTGCTTATGCCTCGTTTCCACTGAACGGAACGGTTCGGGTCAGTAAATTTGGAACGGTTAGAATGGACTGGTCTATTCTGGTGAGCGTTTCCACTACAAATCGGACCGTCAGGGACCATATAGGGTTTAGAAAAAATGCCACCAATCAGTGGAATGTATTGTAGCTCCACCCTAACCGAACCTTTCCATTTTCTTTATTTTTTTATTTATTTTTTGCTTTTTAGGGTTTATTTCTGAATCATAACACCAATATTTCACTGAGCAGGAGAATGTTCAAGTCAGATACTGTAGTATCCACCATCTTGTTTCCGAGAGTAGCCTCGATTAGTTGCAGCTGAGTGATGACTTGTGATGGCTCCATTTTCCATGGCCCCACATCTGAAGCAGGACCCAGAATGGTCCGGTACGATTCGGTTTTAAGGCACGCTTTCATAATGGAAACACACAAAATAGCGTACCGTACCGAACCGATCCGCTGAGTGGAAACGACACATAAGTGACCTTACATAATTCATCCCAGGGCTCTCTGAAATCACTTCCCAAAACTCAAGACCTCTCTATCTTTTGGTCCTTGGAAGAAGTTGGAACCTGGGGACCAAACAGTGGCCTCCTGACCAGCCTAGCTGGAGCTCTCCAGAGATAGGATGTCCCACATTTGTTGTCAAAGTGAGTACCAATGTAGCGCCTTTGCCTCACCCAACAGAGAAGCCTCCAGTATAAGTCACACTAGTCTACATCGCCTTGCCCAACCTTTGTATGGTGCCATTTTGATTTACAAAGAGGAGAGCATTAGTACCCACACTTGACATACATAAAGTGTCCCCTTCTAAAACCATACTTCATATTCCCATCGCACACTTTCCTGGATCCGCTCTTGGGTTTGGGTGCTTGTAGCAACAACCAGCTGGATACTGGTACACGTTACAGTAGAAATATTTGCCAGCACACCATGGAACAACGTAAATAGCATCCAAATGGATGTTTTATTGCATGATCACAACACTTGCACTTTCTTTGTGTTGTGATCATGCAATAAAACATCCGTTTGGACGCGATTTACGTCATTCCATGGTGTGCTGGCAAATATTTCTACCCTTCTAAATCCATTTTCCCAAGGAGGAGCCAACCGCTTTCTTCAAAAGGAGAAGGTTGACGCCCACAGCTCTCTTACGTGGTGGTGCAGATGTTCTTCACCCAACCAGAGAAACAGGACCTTCCTCCTAACACAAGGTCTTCTCCACTTCAGCACCCACCAAACTCCTTCCACAAGGGCCTTAAAACGACCTGGGAAACCAGAACGATAGGCATACCTAGCAACATACTGATGGAGTTTCCCTTAAAAGTGACCTACACCCATTACATCCTCATAACTACAGTGCTTACTGCAAAGTTCATACCTGTAATTCTGCCTAAAGCCCATTTTATGGTTGATGTAGAAGACTGCCATGTCAAAGAAGCTGTTAAACAATTCAGCTTACAAGAAATTGCTACATCAGGGGTTCTCAACCAGGTTTCTAGGCAACCCTAGGGTTCCTCCAGTGGTTGCTAGGGGTTACTTGTGCTATGAGGAATTACTGCGTCTCTGATAGGTTTCCACTGATGCCATTGGCCATTTTACCTATCTGTAAGGGGGTGATTATTCCCAATGACCACAAGTGTTAATGCCCATACACACGATTGGACTTTTTTGATCAGGCAATCCGACTGTGTATATGCTCCATCGGACAATTGTTTTCGCTTTTTCATCAGACAAATGTTCGCTGTGAATGCTCTCAAACTTTTCGGCAACAAATGTCCGATGGATGCTAATCCGATCGTGTGTACACAAGTCCATCGGACTAAAGTCCAAAGTACAAACACGCATGCTCAGAACCAATGCTAAAGATCAGACAATAGCAGAAGTTGCCTAAAGGGTGGCAGTAAAGAGCTGAAAAACCACATGATTTGGTGAAAGTTGGCTGAATAAGTCCTGCGGTGTGTATGCAGAACAAGTTCACGGACAAGGCCCTTAGGACAGAGATCCACGGGAAAGTCTGATGGAAGTCCGATCGCGTGTATGATGCTTTATGAACATTCTTCCCAATGGCAGTACAGGGCTGGGTCTGCAGCAGGTCTGCAGCATATGCCTACAGAACAATGCTGGGTGAGTATGTGTTTTGTGGATAACTGAGTAAAAAAAGTGGGAGGGAAAAAATATGGGAGCAGTGAAGTTCCTCTTTAACCTCTCCCTACCCACTTCCTGTGGCCCTTTACTCCCCTATCTTAAGGTAGAGATCACGACAGACTTCCTGATCATGTGATTACTGCAATTGGTTATCTGAGAGTAGAAAGGATGCCTCAGGTGCCACACATCCAACAAAACGCAACAGTTTCTGTAGTAAAAGCAGCATCAGCTCAGGCTTTGTACAGGCCACCGGACCTCCATAACTAAGCCACGTGGGTGGGGCGAAATGCGTCAGTTCATGGTCTAGACAGAGCAGGGGCTGAGGTTGCTTTTAGTACAGTAGACACACCATTAATTTGCTATGCAAATATGCAAATGAGGGAGATACACCGATCCACAAAAGTAAGTTGGTGCGGTGCAGTCTACACGATGTGCTTATCAGCTGCACGGCCGGTCTAAAATTAGACCATATAAAAGCTTGCTTAAAATTAGACAATCCGTCTACATGTCAGCAAAAGCAACACCATTAGGGCCAAGCTGAGCAGCCACACTTGCAGGACAACAATCTGTATGCCAACATGCCAGGGGCATCCTTGCTCATAGCTATACTACTGACTTTAGATGAGCGCAGAAGGAGGAGGGCACGGAGGAGGGCACGGTAGAGGATTTTTGTCAGGTATATCCGTGGGGTGAGCCCAATGGTAATAGGCCCCCCTTTTGGCTGGAATTAGGGTGCAATTGGAGAGATACCCTGTGTTAATAGGAGGGTAGATGTTGGTTCCTCAGCTTCCACTAATTTCAGTGAAATTGAGTAAAGGTGGATTAATTAGGTCAGGAGCCTGTGCAGGCCAGCAGGACAAAAAAGATTGCTAAAGTAGAATGATCATATGCTGCTATAAGGATGCCAGTTGTGACTGATGCACCCTAAACCATATAAAACAAAGAAAAAAATGTGTCTCTAGAGTCTAATAGGTAGGAATCCCTACTAGTGAGGTTGATTACACTAGTAACCACACAAGTAGGGATTCCTACCTATTAGGTAGCATGGTCAGAGAGGTGCTGACCATAGTCTGCTTCATGTGCACATGCCCAGTCTTGCCGGCCCTTCATTTGCATGGAGTCACAGCTCATTTTAATGGAACACGCCCACGTCCTTCCCACTTTGAATTACATTGCCTTACGCCTTTGGAATTTACATTGCACCGGTGCAAATTTGGCCGAAAATACTACTTGCGCCTCGAAATTAAGCCGGTCTAACTTAAAGGAGTTGCACTACGCTGGTCCAAAAATTTGCCGATGTACGTGAATCTGGCCCATTGCATTTACTCATTATATAACATAATAAATTACAGTATCGGCTGCCATGCCCATTTAACTGTCGCTCACCCACCTGAGCAACTGTTTTGCAGCTGGGTGCAAAACAACGAGATGATCTTCACTGGATAGCACACTTGCATACGCCAATTAATGCCCGAACTAACCAAACTTGTTTATTACAATGATGGTATTTTATTGTGTTAAGGTTATAACTTCTGATCACATCACGTATACGAATGACAATATTATTATTTAATTATTAATTAATAATAATTAATATATATTCATTGGTAATAATAATAATAATAACAACATAATTTTTATTATTTTTTTGTACAAATATAAATAATAATTAATAATAAACACAAAATAAACAAAATGCCAAACCATATATTACTAAATTAATATTATAATATATAAAATAATAATGTTATTATTATTATTATGACAAATAATGAACATGATAATAATATTTATTAACATAAATTATTATTTCATATATTATTTTATGAATTATTCTATTAATTGAGTATGGTGTGGTATTTTGATTTGTTAGTTTATTATTATTATTTATTTTATTATTATTATTTATATTTTCAATAATAATAATAATAATAATAATAAATTAGCATTATTATTTTATGAACTATTATATTAATAATGTAATCTGCAGTGTGCTACTTTGTTAGCGTTTATTATTATTTATTATTTTTATTTGTAATAATAATAATTACATTATTGTTTTATGAATAATTATATTTAACATGGCCAGTCTAACTATAGAGCAGATAATAGCAGCTTTAACTATACGCCGTAAAAAGCCGACTAGCGACGACGTAAGAGAATGCGACGGCCGATAGTAACTTCGTGGATCACCGTAAAAAGCAAATTTGCATACCTGACGCAGAAAACGACGCAAACTCCACCCAGCGGGCACAAAAATATTGCAGCGTTAGATCCGACGGCGTACGAAGATGTAAGCCTGTCGGATCGAAGCCGGAAGCCGTCGTATCATGGTTTGAGGATTCAAACTAATGATACGACGTGGGTAATTTGAAAGTACGCCGGTGTATCAGGAGATAGACCGGCGTACTGGCTCTGTGGATCTGGCCCTAAGTGTTTATTATTATTACTTAGATTTGTAATAATAATATTAATAATAAATAAATGTAAATTATTATATTGAGTAATCTGCAGTGCAATACTTTCTTAATGTTTTTAAAACATTATTACCTTTGTATCTGTTGTTTAGATGAGTGCAGCTGATAGATGAGGTTTTATTTGCACTGGCTGCCAGGGTTTCCGTGATGACGTACAGACAGTCTTCTTGCAGCGATTATCCCACATTTTGTTACAGTGATTTGTCACTAGGAAAATCATAATGACTTTCAATAATATGAGGGAACTGAAACATTTAAAGAGATTTAAGAAAAAGGAGGAAAAGAACAAACATGGGGACTTTTTAGGTGTCAATTCAGTAAAAAGATTACAATTAATAAAAGTGAATAAATTTTATTATAACAATAAAACATAATACATTTCTTATTATATCATTTGTTATATTGAAGGCATATACAGACCCTATCATTCTACATGTTTCGCTTCAAAAAGCTTCATCAGGAGAATCAGGTGTGCTTTATTATATGCTTTAAATGACAAAGAAACAGGAATGAGTTACATAACATTTTGTACAGAGTATTGCATCTATCACATTGTTGGCATACAATAGTACCGTATACATGTTTATTTATTTTTTTAATTATCAATATTGGTAGAAATTTGTTTTTAAAATAGTATGAAGATATGAGATAGAGATGGACCTATCGGATATATTTAGACCTAGATTTCGGTAAAATGGACAAATAGTCCTAAATAGTTTCAGTAGACGCCGGTAAGCCCATCTCTTTCTCAAATTTTCATACTACTTTAAAAACGAATTTCTGGCAATATTGATAATTTTGAAAAATTAAACATGTATACTGTCGTGTACCAATAATGTGATAGATGCAAAACTCTGTCTATAACGTTATGTAACTCATTCCTGTTTCTTTGTCATTTATAGCATATAATACAATACATATAATACAGTTCACCTGAATCTCCCCCGATGAAGCTTTTTGAAGAGAAACATGTAGAGTGGTAGTGTCTATATATGCCTTGAATATAACAAATTATATACTAAGGATTTTTTTTTTACCATGTTTTACTGTTATAATAAATTGTATTACATTTTATCAATTGTAATCTATTTACTAAATTGACACCTAAAAAGTCCCCATGTTTGTTCCTTCCTCCATTTTCTTACAATATATTGGGATGTGGTGTCTTTTCTGATCTCTTTGGCCTTACTTTCAAAAATGTAAAGAGATTTGTCGTCCTGTCACAAAATTTTGTCTCAGCGGCAAAATCGCCATCAACAATCACTCCTGATGCTTTGTTGTGAAATGTTGCAACAATTGCGATGTTTGGCTACAAATCTCTGAAGAAGAGAGATTTGTAGCAGTGCACAACCCACTGCTGTAGATAATCAGCAGAGACTCTAGCGATTCAAACACTAGCTACAAACCGATGTAAATCGCAAGCATTAGCGATTATGTAGCAGCAATTAATCTTTCAAGTATCATCAGCCTTACCTAGTATTGTTCTGAGTCATTACCGCAGTGAGTGTGAAATTTGTTGGTAGTTTTTGCATGACACCGGTATGCATTGTGCATTTTAATAATAAAGATATGAGTGCAGATACAGTGGCTGTGGATGATCTCTTCATCTGTGAGTCCAGGTGCGTGGTAAATGTGTATGTCTTCCAGATCTGTGCAGTAATAAAGTGTGTGAGACTTTTAATGTAATAAAGACCGCTCACTGCTGCTCTCTCTCCTTGTGCAGAGTGACTGGTCTTTTCTCCGCCCCCTCCTGTAGTCCTCTACAGGCAGCCTGTAGTGGGTGGAGCCTGATGGGCCCCTCCCACAGCTCTGCTATCTGCACAGTGTATGTACAATACAGTGATCATGTCCCTTGCTACTTCTAAAAGGTAACATCTGGGTTTGCCAAGGCACTGTGGATCTACAGTGGAACTTTGGTTTACGAGTAACGCGGTTAACAAGCATTTTGAAAGATAAGCAACTTTAGAAAAAAAAAATCTGACTCAGTTTGCGAGTGTTGTCTCGCAAAACAAGCAGAATTCAAGCTAATGGGGTGTGCAGTACCGCGTTTGGCCTGAGGTGCGGGGGCACCAGAGCGGAGCCCTTCGGAAATACTCAGTTCCAGGTTATTTCCGAGCCTTTCCGAGGTCAGCTGAGCTGTCCCCGGGACTTTCTGAGTATTTCTGAGGCTCTCTGGCGCCCCCACCTCTGGCCACATGCGGTATTGCATGCCATTGAAGTCAATGCGGAACAAATTATTTTAATTTCTATGGGGAAACTCGCTTTGATATTAGAGTGCTTTGGATTACAAGCATTCTCCTGGAACAGATTATGCTCATAATCCAAGATTCCACTGTATATTATTATACAGGATATACATTCATTTGTGGTTATTGATAAAAAAAATTGAACTGCAAGTTTTTTGCCCGGTGTTCAGCTTTAGCTTTTCTTTAATCCATTAAAAAAGGACAGGCTTTAAAATAGCCTTGCGTTTCATTTGTTCCTCAAAGCAAATAAAAATCTTACCAAAGGAATAAAGTAAATGACTCCAAACAGCAGGTAAACTCTTCACCACTTGGTAGAGGGTAAGGAGAAGGGTCGTCGTCGTCGCCCCCCCCCCCCCTGCCCTTCTCAGTGGTGACATTCCAGGCCTCCAGAGGATTTGTCTTGCTGTGGAGAAGAAGAAGTTTGTCCTCATGAACTCCGTCTTCAGTTGTGTAAGAGCAGACGATGTGCGGAGTGTCCCTGGGGCTTCTCTAACCTTTCACAAGTGACAGGAGTGTCACAGAGACACGACCCCGTGCAGCGACTGTCGGAGGATATGAAGCAATCCACGTCTCCTGATAAAGAGCACATACTGATTGTTACTGGTGATAATCCGATGTGACCCCTCCACCGTCTTCTCTGATCACTGAGGAACGCTTTACTCTCCCGAAAAAAGACCTTTCTCTGCTGAGGTGTAAATTACACAAAAATCCATCTACTGAAACGCCAACATTTCTGGAGAGCAAACCCCGCTGGAGGTCTCTTCTGTCTATCAGAGGCTCTACCGATGGGCACTTTGTGCTGAGTTCCTGGGTCTGTACACCTGCTGTGCTCATTGTGAGGGGCTCTCACCATTCCTGTCATCAAGTTCCCAGGGCTGCACATCTGCTGTGCCCATTATGAGGGGTTCCCACCATCCCTACAACAAGTTCCCAGGGCTGCACATCTGCTGTGCCCATTATGAGGGGTTCCCACCATCCCTACAACAAGTTCCCAGGGCTGCACATCTGCTGTGCCTAATTTGAAGGGTTCCCACCATACCTGAGCTAAGCTATGAGTAAACACCAAAGTTAGTGTGAAACGCGTCAGCTGTCCTAGGTTTTGTTGCTGTGATTTGTAGTGCCTGTTTCCAGTTCTTTTACAATAACGCTATGTTGGATTGGAGTTCCGCTGTCCTCATTATATTTAGTTTCTAAGTCCCTTGCCAGCACCCTTGGTTTCTGAGAAGAAGATTTCAACCAAAGGAGACCTGCCTAGAGTGGCAATTTCTGTCTTCCCACCATACCTGTCCTGAGTTCCTGCATCTGTGCACCTGCTGTGCCCAATATGATGGGTTCCCATAATTCCTGCACTGAGTTCATGGGTGTGTATACCTGCAGTGCCCATTGTGAGGGGTTCTTCTCACCATCCCTTTAATAAATTCCTGGGTCTGCACACCTTCTGTGCTCATTATGAGGTGTTCCCACTATCCCTGTGCTGAATCCCTGCATATATACAGCTTCTGTGTCCACACTGAATTTCTGGCTCTGTACATCTGATGTGCCCATTATGAGGTTTTCCTAATATCCCTGTGCTGAGTTCCCAGGTGTGCACGTCTGCTGTGCCCATTATGAAGGGCTCCCACCATCCCTGTGCTGAGTTCCCAGGTCTGTACAACTGCTTCTTCCATTTTACCCAGAATTCACATATTTTCCAGTTGAATGCAATGACAAAAATGTGTAAGGCCGCGTACACACGACCGGTTTCCTCGTCAGAATTCAGCAAGAAACTCGATGGGAGACGTATTCTGCCGAGGAAACCGGTCATGTGTACACTTTTTGGCGAGAAACCTGTCAAGCCAAAAAGAGAGCATGTTCTCTATTTCCTCGATGGGCAATGAAAAAATTTGGCTCGACGACTTTTTTGACTGCCAAACAAGGAACTCGACAGGGAAAATTATGTGTTTCGCCCGACGAGTTTCTCGGTTGTGTGTACGCCGTCTAAGTCTTGGGTGCACATTGTGTGGATCTTGGGTGCACATTGTTTGGATCTTGGGTGCACACTGTGTAGATCTTGGGTGCACATTGTGTGAATCTTGGGGGAAAGTTGTGTGGATCTTGGTTGCACGTTGTGTGGATCTTGGGGGAAAGTTGTGTGAATCTTGGGTGCCAGTTGTGTGGATCTTGGGTGCCAGTTGTGTGGATCTTGGGAGCCAGTTGTGTGGATCTTGGGTGCACATTGTGTGGATCTTGGGTGCACATTGTGTGGATCTTGGGTGCATATTGTGTGGATCTTGGGTGCATATTGTGTGGATCTCGGGTGCAGGTTGTGTGGATCTCGGGTGCAGGTTGTGTGGATCTCGGGTGCACTATGTGTGGATCTCGGGTGCAGGTTGTGTGGATCTCGGGTGCAGGTTGTGTGGATCTCGGGTGCACTATGTGTGGATCTCGGGTGCACTGTGTGGATCTTGGGTGCACATTGTGTGGATCTTGGGTGCACGTTGTGTGGATCTTGGATAATGTTGTGTGGATCTTGGATAATGTTGTGTGGATCTTGGTCTTGGGTGACAGTTGTGTGGGTCTTGGGCGCAAGTTATGTGAATCTTTGAATGATGAGGTTAAACTATATGTGAACCCTAACCTTGTAAAACAACCCATTTCGTTTAAAATATAAATGAAAGGCAAAACATTTTTGTATAGATATAAAAAAAAAACATTATAAATATATTTTTCCCTTTTGTATAAGTGATCACTGATCACATTCCCTCTGTTCTCAGCTGCATAAGAGCTGGGGGGAGGATAAGCAGAAGCACACTGATCTTTCCAGTCAATGGCTGTGTGGGGGGTGTCAGGAAAAGTCTGATCATTGGAGGAGGGAAGCCTTTGGGCAATGCCATTACTTTTTAATGGCATCTCAGACGAGGTCCTGTTTTTCTGCAATTGTCGCACGACTAACTCACACACCAATTGCGGCAAATCTCATCACACTAAGCTTGTCGACCAAAATAAGCTTCTGCTCATTTTTGGGCAACAAGATTTGTGCAGTGAGGTTTCTGTCACTTGACAATCGTGGCCAAACCGCACCGCGTTACCTACATAAAGAATGTCGTGTTTTGCCAAAATAGCAAAAGCATTTTTAAATGGCACCTCAACCGTGGTTGTGGTTTTGCCTCGACTGTTGTGGCAAAGTCCATTTCGCTAAGCTTGTTCCTCCTTTTGGGGTGACAAGGTCCGCAAAACCGCACCACATTTGAGGTGCGCTTAAAAAAACGGATGGCACCCAACCACGTGTGGAGCGTTTTGCCACAGTTGCAGTTCAATTTTGGAATTGTGGGCAGAATCATGGTGGTTCCGCCCACCCTCCAAAACCGCAAGATTTGCCTAATTGGCAGATCTGATTATTACACTCGGCTCTCTGCGTTTCATGTTCCGATACATTTCCCGTCCTCTATTATACAAGTCTGGCGGGGGGGGGGGGGGTTTTGGTAAATTATACAGAAGGGGGATCTCCACTCATTGTTTCTCCTCTCATTGATGTTCTATTCTCTGAGTTGGAGATCATAATAAGTTGCCGGTGAATTGCGTGCGTATGCATGAATCCGCAAGCCAAACCTTCATTTCTATAAAGCGGCTCCATAGAATAGACAATGTTTCCTTTGTTCTGCTATAATGGAAATATCAAGTGCTTACTGTTCCCAAAATGAGCCGTGTTGGATGTCATGTGAGTACATTATTTGTGTGTTTATTTAATACAGGTATTTATAGTGCCTACCACTTACACAGCACATTACATGTATTGTACTTTCTCATCAGTCCCTGCCCTGAAGAGCTTACAATCTAAGTTCCCTATCTCACATATACGATATTGCCAAAAGTATTGGGACACCTGCCTTTACACACACTTGAACTTTAAGGGCATCCCAGTCTTAGTGCGTAGGGTTCAATATTGAGTTGGCCCGCCCTTTTCATCTATAACAGCTTCAACTCTTCTGGGAAGGCCGTCCACAAGGTTTAGGAGTGTCTATGGGAATGTTTGACCATTCTTCCAGAAGCTCATTTGTGAGGTCAGGCACTGATGTGGACAAGAATGCCTGGATCGCAGTCTCCACTCTAATTCATTCCAAGAGTGTTCTATCGAGTTGAGCTCAGGACTCACTCACCCATGTCTTTATGGAGCTTGCTTTTTTATTATTATACAGGATTTATATAGTGCCAACAGTTTGTGCAGCTCTTTACAACATCAGGGAAGACAGTACAGTTACAATACAATACAATACAGGAAGGATCAGAGGGCCCTGCTCGTTAGAGCTTACAGTCTAGAAGGGAGGGTCAAGTGGAACAAAGGGTAGTAGCTGTGGGGGGGTGATCAGATGGACACAATTAAAATACAGTTGTTAGGTATGGGTAGGATAGGCTTATCTGAAGAGGAGGGTTTTCAGGGATCCTCTAAAAGCTAATAGAGAAGGAGATAGACGGACAGATTGGGGTAAGGAGTTCCATAGACTTGGAGAGACTCTGGAAAAGTCCTGGAGGTGAGCATTGGAGGAGGTGATGAGAGATCTAGAGAGCAGGAGGTCTTGAGAAGAACGAAGAGAACGATTTGGTTGGTATATAGAGACTAGGTCAGTGATGTAGCTGAGGGCAGGGTTGTGGATGGCTTTGTAGGTAGTTATTAGTATTTTGAATTTAATTCAAAATTGGAGGGATTGACAGAGAGGAGTTTGTCTATATACCTCCACCCTTGCCGATCAGTCTGGTGTACTGAGAGCATACCTTCCAACCTTCTGAGATGGGAACGAGGGACACCTAGTACCAAAAGTATGTAGTTCCTCCACCCCAAACTCACTAATCCATGTCTATATGGACCTCGCGGTGATCCATTCATACACCGCGAGACGCCTTTTAGAAACTGCCCACTAAAACCCAAATGTTCTAGTTGGACGCCGGCGTTGCGTTCCACTTTATAAGCCCTTGTTTTGTCGGATTCCTCGTTAGACTCCAGGTGATTATCTCGCTGAGAAGGGACACATAATAGGGGTTAGTTATGGGCGTTAAACTCTGCCGAAGTGATGCGCATAAATAAAGGTGATTAGATAATTATCTGCAGTCTGCTCTTTAATGAGGACTTAATAACTTCACATATATCTGCGTCTTTCTACCTCGCCGCTGTTTATACGGTGGCAGCTTATTTGCAGGTTTGGGTAATAAATGAATACTAGCGCAAATGATGAGAAATATAGATTTTTACACATTTTGCTATAATTGAGTCATGAATTCTTCACACGATTAGGAGTTTCCAATCTGTCCGTCCCGTAACTTCCATATATATGTGAGACCTTGTACAACGAGACTGTAAATAAACATTGTGTAATGATATACAGTATATTATCACCTCTATCACCACTAATATAAGAAGGAATATGCAAAGAAACTATAGTGTGTTCACAGTGCATATACTCCACCTATTGTGAAGGTGAAACACATGGGATTTATTGAGGATCCCCCCTTAAAATACCTGTTTTTTGTAATATAGCCAAGTGAATCAAGTATGACCTTTCACATTTTTTCCTTTCCCCTGCTGTCCCTTGAGAACTGCACTGGGACCCTCAATAGTTCTGCTAGCAAGGTTATTCTTCTATTGCCCAATAAACTTGTCCACAGATGCCGGGCTCAGCGTGTGGGAAAGAACACATAGCCAGCATCCCTTTAGATGCACATGCCTCCTATCAACGCAGGTCATCTTTGGCCTGCAGGGAGCTGCAAGGAACATCTAAAGTGATAATGTCCTCCATCTGCCAGCCTGACCCTCCGCTTCTCCCTCTTCATTGTGTACAAGAATTCAGATATGTCTGGGAAAGATACTAAATCTCCCTGCTCTCATTGATTGCAGGGCTGCTGGAAATGGTTTACCCAGATATTAAAGGGGACAATATTATTTTATTTTTTTCAAAGGTGCCAGATATAGATCTCAAGGACATAACTATCTATTTATCTATTGCTTCCTGATTTTTGGACTCTATAGCATGTAAGCCATGCTTTTCAAGCAAAGTGAGTAAAACTTATGCTTAAGCTACCAATTGCAGGATATGGTCACATATTGTTGTTGGAAGTTATTCTTCTAATTTTAGCGCTGTTAATATTTTGTTACATTAGTTTTATTAATGAATAAAGTATATTGTAATGGAATTTTGATTGCATTATAATAGCTGTTGTACTGCAAGAATATTTTGATTCGTGCTATTGGGTGCTGGGATCAGAGTGATACCCCAAAGGGTCTATCTGATATTTTATAACTATCTATCTATCTATGGTATCTATCTATCTATGGTATCTATCTATCTATGGTATCTATCTACCTATGGTATCTATCTATCTATGGTATCTATCTATCTATCTATGGTATCTATCTATCTATGGTATCTATCTATCTATGGTATCTATCTATCTATCTATCTATCTATCTATCTATCTATCTATCTATCTATCTATCTATCTAGATGTGCAATTCGTTTTGTTCCTAATTCGGTTTTTAACAAATTTTGACAAATTCGTTAATTCGGAAATATCAGAATTAACAAAAACCCACTAAACACATTTTTCAGAATATTCTTCAATTTGAATATTCAACAAAATTCGTAAATTTGGAAATCCAAAAAACAGCCAATTTTAAATCTGAAATAATAACTAACTAATAATAACTTACCCATAATTAAACAGTTTTGGCCAGATTCTCATAAGAGATACGACGGTGTATCTCAGGAAACACCGTCCTAGCTCTGTTTTTTTGCCCGGGTATCTATGCATGTGATTCCTAAAATTACTTACGCATAGATACGGCGTAGATCCGACAGGTGTAAGATACTTACACAGTCGGATCTTAGATGTAATTCCTTCGCTGGCCGCTAGGTGGTCTTTACGTTGATTTCTCATTTGCCTATGCAAATGGGCCTAATACGCCGATTCCCAAACGTTTTTACGCCGCCCCGTCGTCGTTTGCGTTGTTTCCGTAAGCGTAAACCTACCCCTGCTATATGAGGGGTAGGCTTACGAAGTTCCGTCGTATGCCATGTTAAGTATGGCGTCGGGTCAGCGTCGTCTTTTTCCGTCATTTACGTCATTTTACTAAGTCGTTCGAATAGGGAATTGCGTAAGTGATCTGGAGCATGCGCACTGGGCTTTTTCCCCGGCCGGCGCATGCGCAGTTCGATCGATGCGGGGGCGCGCTTAATTGAAATACAAGCCACCCCCTTTCATTTACGTGGGGATACGCTGGGCCATTTACACTACGCCGCCGCAACTTACGGAGGAGAATACGGCACTTGCTCCAGTAAGTTGCGGCGGCGTAGTGTAAATAGCTTACGCGCCGCCACGGCAGAAGGTACGTGAATCTGGCCCTTAGTAATAGGTATTGGAATTTTCTTTCAAATTTGGCTGTTAGTGAACGTAACGAATACTAATTTATCCAAAGTTACAAATTATCCGAAATAACGAATGCCGTATCTAAACGGATGTAACGTAACAAATTAATAATAATAAATAATAATAATGATATTAAAAACTTTTTTACTAATAATATTAATAATTATTAATTTGTTCTGTTCCATTTGTTTAGATTCTGCATTTGTTATTTCGAATAAATAAATATCTTTTGAATTTCCGGATTTTCTTTCTTATTTTTGAATTTACAAATTTTCAAATTGTGATCATAACGAATGACCCGAAAAATGAAAAACAAAAAAAACAATGAAACAAAAACGAAAATGAACGAATTTTTCGGCAGTGCACAGGTCTAAAGGGAATCTGTATGGGAGTGGTTTTATAATTATCAATCAGCTGCTGCACCTTTTGTATTATAATGAGGCAATGGGATATAGTTTGCATCCCTTTGGGAGTATCTCACAAAAAATGTAACGTTTGCTGCAGGGGATGCTCAAAATCTGGCTTTTATCTTAGTGTAGACTTCTGGGGAAATAAGTTAGCCAATCACACAAGCAGGAAATTGTATTTCTGGAGGGCGTTCTGTATACCATCTGTGTACAGAATGCCTCCAGGTGGCCATATTGCATTTTACAGAAAATGACAGAGCTGCAGATTGAAAAGGAAAGGTAATTTTTAAATAACATTCAATTACAATATGACTTGTGCTGCAATTGTATGCTGTATTATTTATTGGGTTTTGTTGTTTACTGTTCTTTTTTCCCATGAAAAGTGGAGTTACCCTTTAAGAGTTGGGCTTTTCACATACACCACGTGACTGCAGCAGGAAAAGTGAGACTTCAAGACAAAGGGAGCTCAGTACTAATTCATGGTTATATTGAGAAATCTCCGTCCCGCTCGTTACCCGTACAGACACGGTGTCGGGCGGACTGGAAAGTCAATCAGTGAGATGTGTCAGTCTCTCGATGGAGCTCCGCGGTAATTAACTGATGATCAGACCTTCTTCACTTAGACTGTCTGCGGCTTCTCGGCTCCCGGATTGTGGGCATAGGCGATGGAATAAAACGCCACTAGTAAGGAGAGGCTTCCAGCCTGGTAAATGGTTTTATCTGCAGCTTAATTGCATGTTCTCCATCCAGCAACAAGAGTGGAATCCTGACCTTTTCTAAAGAGCGCTCTGTAATTTCCTCTTTAGGAAGATCAGGCTGCGTCTGATACAGTGTTGTAATTTCTAGCAGATACTTACTGGCTGTGTCTGATATCTGGGAACTTCGAGGAAGTCCAACAGGAACATTTTCTATTCAAACTGATCAGCATAGGGAAACCAATCCATTTGGCCCAGGATTCAGTCTTCTGGGTTGGCAAAAACAGGCAGTGGAGCCATTGTTATACTACCCCTTGTGCTCTGAGTCGCAAGTTGACATGGTTAGCAGCCATGTTAGTACACATTGCTGCAGTTGTGGTATTGTAAAAATTATACCATTCGTTAAATTTTGGAACCACCTCCAAAGGCAACCCATTGAATGGCATGGAACCCATGCTGCAACATGGTTGTGGTGCTACAGGCTTTCAATAACACAGGTGGCGTTCAGAAACGTCCCTCAGAAGGAGGGGGATTGCACGCGTGTGCCGGAGCAGCGGCGCAATCCCAATGCGCTTGTGTCACCCGGACACAGCGCATCTACGATCGCCAGAAGGGCTCTGTGATTGGCCCTCCTGATCACATGATGGCCGTGTCCAATAACAGCCATCATGTGATGTAAATAGAGAGCCGGTTGCTAGGTGATCGGCTCTCCTCTCCTCACACAAAAGTTGTCGGTGAGGAGAGCGGATCTCTGCAGTCGGCTGGTGATCAGTGTGTATGAGCTGTTTGTTACAGCTTTTTACACACTGATCACCAGCCTAGTGTCCCCACTAGGGTGACCACATTTCCAAACTACCATTTAGGGACACCCCCTTCCCAAAAATCAGCTTGTGGTGTAACAAATCACAGCACAGTGATTGGACACTCGAGGCAGGATTAATGACTTCTCCAGTCACAAGCAGGGGGCGGGGACTGTGCTCCTCCAGGCATTCCTGGTCAGGGCAAGTACTGTCAGTGAGTAAAGTGGTAATGTGACAGCCTTTTTTGGGGGCATTAGTTTGGCTTGGGGTGTAGCTGTGTCAGTTTCATTCTGGGACACTGTATTGTCCTGGAATGAAGGTGCCCGGGACAGACCTGCAAAATGCGGGACTGTCCCGGGCAATCCGGGACACGTGGTCACCCTAGTCCCCACACATGTCCCCACACACATGACCCCACACATGTCCCCACAC
The DNA here is from genome assembly GCA_029574335.1 of Rana kukunoris. Classification (NCBI taxonomy): domain Eukaryota; kingdom Metazoa; phylum Chordata; class Amphibia; order Anura; family Ranidae; genus Rana; species Rana kukunoris. Next base: position 24,525,714 of record CM056056.1, on the reverse strand, counting down.
ACATGTCCCCACACACATGTCCCCACACACATGTCCCCACACAGTAAACAGAAAATTCTCCTGCGCTCCGGTATTTCCTACTATGGGGTGACGTAGTCCAATTAAAGGGTATCTTTAAAAGTCTTGCAGGCCTTCTCAGAATCGTGGGAATTCATATGGCTAAGAAAGAGAAAAAAGAATGGAGGGCGCACTGACCTAGTGTGATACCGTATAACAGGGTTTTTATTAAAATATTAAAGTCAATAGTTATACTCACAAAAATGAGTTGAAAAACACGCCTTAAAAGACAGCACAGCAAATGTACAGCAACTCCAACAGAACACGATGATTACACAAATCAAAACGGTGTTTATTCTGATATTAGGGCTGACGCGTTTTGGGGGCGTACCCCTTTCCTCAGAGCCTCGGTGGTCTGCAGTTACTCCCTCACAGTCAAACTTGTGGGTATATATATATATACACACCCACACACATAACTGGGCATGTGCTGGAAGCTTCATCCAACTATGATGGACCTGATCTTATGCCAAAATTGTTCTCTTTTTAACTGTACACATGACATTAGATGTTAAGAAACCCTAATACTAACATTTTATGGATTGGAGTTCAACTTAAAAAATATTGTGTGACTAGTTGAAATTCTCTTGGTGAACCTCGGCAGCACCAATCCATCTCTTGGAAAGGGAAGGACTTGGAATCTGATCCCCTGCAGATCCATCCTCCAGCCCGGAACGTTGCTCTAGGAAAGATGCGGGAGGCCTTGACACACTCTAATGGGGTCATTAAGACATTATCTGTTAACCACTTTTCTTTGGTCTGGCATTCTGAGTAGATTGCCCGGGCACCGGCTGACTTCACCACGGCCCGTTAACCTCACATCATGGCGCAGTCACGCCATGTTTCCGCTGTGAACAGAACATCACTGAAGGTCGCGAAAACTGGCATTAAGCTGCTGAAAATAAAATGTTTTGCTGACATTAATTGGATAAGCCAGCAGTTAGATGGAAAATAGCAGCTAATTAGTAGTTCTTAATTCTGTCTGGTAATGGAGAGATAAGTTTACACAGATTTCACCATAAAGCCGAGCGTGCAACCTACCGACAGATGAGGGATGAGGTGGAACCAACTAGGCACAGTCACATTGTTTTATTAACTTAATGTGTCTGTTGTCTAGCTTTGTCTCAGTACATAGCAGTAGGGTGCAGGGGATGTGGGCTGTCTGTGTCTCGTACTACTGGCAGGGCTGCTTTCCATCCAGGGGTATCATATTGTCACAGTTTTTACAATTTTGGGAACAACTTGAAAGTCAGGATTCTAATCCCCCGTACACACGATCTGATTTTCCGTTGTAAAAACCTTGAATGTTTTTTCCGACGGAATTCCGCTCAAGCTTGGCACACACACGGCACACAAGTTCTCTGAACTTTTGTCCGTCAAGAACACAGTGACCTACAACACTACGACGAGCCGAGAAAATGAAGTTCAATGCTTCCGAGCATGCGTTCAATTATCTCCGAGCATGTGTTGGAATTGCTACAAACGATCGGATTTTATGATAATAATAATAATAATGCAAGTCTTATATAGCGCTGTCTTACCCTAACTTGTCAGGCAAGCTTCCCAAGCCACAGCCGAAGCTGTAGCTCATCGGGTCTCGAGGCGCTTATATAGTAACATAGTCACTATTACCCAACACAGTGGTACGATAGGAATATTTTCCGTCTGAAAATTTGTGAACCAGCTCTCAAGCTTTTGTTGGCGGAAATTCCGACAGCAAAAGTCCGATGGAGCGTACACACGGTCGGAATTTCCATTTAAAAACTCACATCAGACTTTTGCTGTCGGAATATCCGATCGTGTGTATGGGGCATTAGTCATCATCTAATAGCTTTCTTTTCTTTTCTTTTTTTTATTTGGTTGGGTTTTATTAGAAAACCAACACGTTTTCATACATTTTTGCATACATACAAAAAAGAAAGAACAAGTGCATGGTCTTGGTACAAGTATGAGAACCATTAAACTGTACAAAAAACTGATGTCTTTCTTTTGGTAACACATGTAGATGATAACCAGAGAGAAGGGAGTAGGAAGGAAGGGTTAAAGTCAATACCCACATATAGAATTAGGTCACAGTGTGAAAATGTTTCCCACCCCATTAACAGATAAGATGTATGACATATTCACAGCCTTAATATGAATATTATTTGCCCAATATTGAATATTTGTGTCAGTCAACTTATCTATGATTAGATTATTGTGCTCCTTTGCCTCTTCTCCTATTATTCTGTATTATTTTCTCTTTTTCTCCTTTTAAGTTTCTCCTCTTTCCCCATTTATGTTCTCCTTATTCTATTCTCCTCTGTTTTCTGTCTCTTTTTTTCCCTGCCCTTTTTTCTACTTCCTCTGTCATCTTGTTTGCCTTATTTCCTCTCTTCTCCTTTTTATTTCCTATTTTCTGTTTTCTTCCTTTACACTTTTCCACTTTCCCTATTCTCTTTCCTTTTCCTTATCCTCTTTTCTCCTGTTCTGTTTCCTTTCTATTTTTTTTTTTTTAAAACGAGCCTTAGGCCGCGTACACGAGGAGATTTATCCGATGAAAACGGTCTGACAGACCGATTTAATCGGATATGTCTCCTGGAGATTTTGTTCTGATGTGTGTACACACGATCAAACCAAAATCGCCGCGGAGGGACAGCGCGGTGACGTGGCGGTGACGTTGACGCCGCCACGTCACCAAACTAGGAAGTAAAATACTTCCACGCATGCGTCGAATCCATTCGGCGCATGCGGGGGATTTATGTCCGCTGGTTAGGCGTACTAACCAGCGGACATGTCGGACAGACGGCTTTCCAGCAGACAAATTTTAAAGCATGCTTTAAAACTTTTGTCTGCTGGAAACCTGTCTGCTAGGCCATACACACGATCGAATCTGTCCGCTGAAACTGGTCTGCGGACCAGTTTCAGCAGATATGTTTGATCGTGTGTACGCGGTCTTACAACCACTTTGAATATGTTTTCTCCTCTCATCTTCCAGTTTGTCTCTTCTCTTCCATTTCTTTTCTTTGCCTTCTGTACTTTCTCTTCACTTTCATTTCTTCTCTTCTTTACTCTTTCATCTCCCCTCTTCCATTTCTTCTCTCCTCTCTTCTTTCATTTCTCCTATTCTATCCCCTTCCATTTCTCCTATTTCCCCATCTGTTCTTTCTCATCTCTTCCATTTCTCCTTTCCTTTCCACTTCCAATACTTGTCTTCTCTTCCATTTCTCTTTTTTGCCTTCTGTTCTTTCTCTTCACTTCCATTTCTTCTCTTCTTTCCTCTTCCATTCTCCTCTCCTCTTCCTTTTCTCCTTTTTGCCTTCTATTCTTTATTGTTTCTTCCATTTCTTCTGTTCACTTCTCTTCCATTTTTTCTTTTCTCTTCCATTTCTTCTCTTCTCTTCCATTTCTCCTCTTTGTCTTCTATTCTTTCTCTTCTCTTCCAATTCTTCTGTTCTATCCTCTTCCATTTCTCCTCTTCCCTCCTCTTCCATTTCTTCTCTTGTCTTCCATTTCTTCTCTTCTCTCCTCTTCCATCTCTCCTCTTCTCTCCTCTTCCATTTCTTCCCTCCTCTTCTCGTCTTCTCCTCTTCTCTTTTTAGTCTTCTCAAATTCTGTTTCTCCTTTTCTCTTTGTCCTGATTTTCTCACCTCTTCACTCCTTTTTCTTTTCTCCTCTATCCCTCCACTTCTTTCATCCTCTTCAACTCTTCCTTCTCCTCTTCTCCTTTACGATCCTCTTTTCTTTTCTTCTTCCATCCTTTCTTTCCCTCTCTTTCACCTCTTATCACTCTTAGGCCGCGTACACACGATCGAACATGTCCGCTGAAACTGGACTGCAGACCAGTTTCAGCGGACATGTTCGATCGTGTGTACGGCCTATCGGACCGTTTTCCAGCAGACAAAAGTTTCTAAACATGCTTAGAAACCTGTCCGCTGGAAACCTGCCCGTCGGACATGTTCGATGGTTAGTACACAAAATCATCGGACCAAAATCCCGCGCATGCTCAGAATCAAATCGACGCATGCTTGGAAGCATTGAAAGGGAATTTTGGTCCGATGGTGTGTACGCACATCAGACCAACAGACCACTTCAGCCTGGTCCGATGAAAACAGTCCGTCTGACACGTTTCCTCGGACATGTCTGATCGTGTGTACGCGGCCTTAAGTAATTACTTTTCCACGTTACACTCATGCGTTTCTCTTTGTACACGGATAGCGCATTGTTACATCCTTGTACATTCCATGTTGTCTATTTGGATGATTTCCCCCATCCACCCGCTGCTCTTCACCCCTGCACTTTGTACAGGATATAAACAGGCTTGTTTTTAGGAATTTCCAGACAAAATGAAGACTCTACAGCACAGCATCAGTCTCCTTGCAATGTGTGTTTTCTTTGTGGTTACATAGTCTCTTGAGGGAACATCAATATGGAAAACGGTTTCCCATCGCTAGTTTGGAGAGAGAATGCTGCAAAACTTACTTTAATTGGCACAGGAGGCAGAAAGTGTCATCTCATCTCTTCTGTTAGACGTACAAGTTAAATCAGCCATTCACATCGTGCTGGAAGAGAGAAGTCTTCTTGTAATTGCCAGGCTGGTTCTGGAAATATTCAAGGTTATTTAATAAGACAAATAAGAATCAATTGCTTATTTATCAGGATACAGTAAGCAGTTTATTTGGTTGCAATTTTACTGCTCCTTATTAAAGCAGTTTTAAACCCGAAAACCAAACATTTATTATATTGAGGCTTACCAATCATAGATGTGGTGGCTGCATTCGTTTTCTTTTCTTTGTTTTTTCCCCTCTGTTTTCACCTGGTGATCTTACCAGTAACACACCTCCTGTATTGGGGTGCCCCTACTCTGGATGAATGAGAATAGGAGGCACAGTGTTAAATGTATTCAAAGATTTAGATACACCAGGGGTGGCCAACCAGTGGCCCGGGGGCCACATGTGGCCCGCGAAGCCCTCTGATGTGACCCGTGACCTCCTGCTCTGGAATGGTGGGTTGGCAAGCCCAGATTGCAGGTTGCGCCCTGCCATACCACAGCATCAGTGTTGTGAATGAAGCTGGTGGTAGAGGAAGAAAGCGGCTGCAGAGCAGAACAGAGCCCCATAAACCAATAATTCCTCTACAGCGTAGGCTTTTGCCACAGGTTGAGTCTATGGGAAATTTCATCTTATCCGAAGGATAGACACAGGTGCACTACACTGCACCCGCGGTGTGGGTAAACTGCAGCACATCAGTGTGAAAGCCCTTTTCACACGATAGAGCGACAGATGTCTGTTTACCTCTGCCTACCTCCAATCTGAAAAACAGAAGGGAATTTTGTCCCCTTCCATCTCGGGGCAGGTCAGAGGGCCCGTAGAGTAGCCGTGACCTGTCATCAGCCCGCTGCGCTCATTGTGGCCCTCAAATGGTTACCAAGTTGCTTAAGTGGCCCTCACTCTTAAAAAAGGTTGGGCACCCCTGAGATACACAAACAAATTGAACCCAAACGCCTGCGCACACTTTATAATCAGTTACAGCAACAGTTTTTCCTTTTGGGATAAAGTATTTACATTAATAAATAAAAGCTGGTAATTTTATTCATCCCTGCCAGTGTTAAGTGGTTTGTAAGCTGATACATTCTGCTGAAGAGCTTGAGCTAGACTTGCTGGCTGGATTACCAGATGAAAATACAGTAAAAAAGAAGGAAAGTTTAAAAAAAAAAAATCTAATGCAGCCATCATTTCTAAGAATTGGTAAGCTGCAATATAATAAATGTTAGCTTTTGGGGTTATTACCCAACAGAATACCCTTTTACATCATGGTCTCCAAAAAAGTATGGTCATACATTTTTAAGGATTCTCAGTTTACCAGATCACCAACAAAAGAGAGTGCCATTAATTGGTGCAAAACACTAAAGCCCCGTACACACAACCGGGTTTCCCGATGGAAAAACTGCCCAAAAGATGGCGGACAAAAAAAAGAGAACAGCCCCGTACACACAACCGGGTTTCCCGATGGGAAAACTGCCCAAAGGATGGCGGACAAAAAAAGAGAACAGCCCGTACACACGATCGGGTTTCCCGATGGGAAAACTGCAAGGAGAGCTTTTGGCCAGGAATCCCGGCCATGTGTATGCTCTTTGCAGTTTTTCCGGAGGGAAAACAGCCCAAAAACCGCCGGACAAAAAAAGAGAACCTGCTCTCTTTTCTCACGCCGGGATTCCCATCAGACTTTTTACCACCAGAAAACCCAGCCGTGTGTAAGCGAAAACCGGCCGTGTGTGTAAGAAAACCGTCCGCTTTTGGCAGTTCTCCCATTGGAAAAACTCAGATGTAGCATACACACGGCCGGGATTCCCAGCCAAAAGCTCTTATTAGAGTTTTCCCATCAGAAATCCTGCTCGTGTGTACGGGAGAACAGGTTCTCGATTTTCCCACCTGGATTTCCGATGGACCTTGATCTGTCGGGAATCCCGACCGTGTGTACAGAGCATAATACCTGGATTAAACCAGGTGGGACACGCTGTCTGCAGGTATGTCGGAATATAATATTGTTATCAAGGTCACCAATTATCTCTTGGAGTTGGGAAAAGCTGGCAGAAGTGACTAATGCAGATAACAGAGGAACGAGGCAGCAAACAGAAATCAAACTCAGTGCTTTGGATAGAGACAAGTACACAGTATAGAACACATTCTCAATCAAAGTTCTGTGAAACAGCAAACAAACATGCTTGCCCATTAGTGTGATGTCCGGGTGGTCTACTACTCGAGGAATAGTTTCTCTGGCCTTGCTGCCCTCCAGGATAGGGATATCCTAGTAGCCATAAAAAGGATAGAAAAAAAGAGGGCGCACCAGCCTAGTGCATTTTCCCAATTACATATATTTATTGGTAAAAACAAGGTAAAAACTACTCACAAACATGTGGAGAAATATTGCTTGTAAAAGCCACCTATTTGTGGCAATCAGTCCTGAAACCAACAGTCTCCAGATGACAGAGGGAAGGACAGGCTACTGGCTGATACATTTGGAAGGAGTGCCTTCTTCCTCAGAGCCTACTAGGCCACTTGGCATGAGTGCAAGGGTGTCTTCTGGCCAACCTATAAGAGAGGCATTCTTCCCACTTACCACCAGTGTAAGGGAACTTTTCCCAATGAGCCTCAATGGACTAATCTTACCCTGAGACCTGAACATTATTTCAAGTGTTCCTCTGGGATAAAAAGTTTGAGAAAGGCTGGTATAGAAGTATATGCGTTGTTAAAATTTCATGTCCAAGGTTTACAACCCCTGTAACAGACCCAGGGGAGCAAATAAGAGTCGTTTAATAGTAGAGTTACTGTATTTTCCTGTGTAGAAGACAACCGGACGTATAAGGCGACTCCCTAATTCACTGTGTTTCCTAAGTTTTTGCCTATACTCACTGTATAGGACAAGACGCCCCTTCTGAGGCTTCATATTGCCTAGATTTCCTTCTTCTCAATGGAAGTTGGAGCCATACGGCGCTGAGCCAATCACGCCGAGCGATGTATTCAATTAATGAATACAAAGCCTGCTCGGATTGGCAAAGGCTGTGACATCATCAGCCTGTGCCACGAACTCAGTGTAATGTATCCTGCTCGGATTGGCAGAGGTTGTCAATCCAAGGTTTAGCAGGCTCTGTATCCATCAACAGAGTGCATTGCCCGCCGGGATTGGCTGAGCGGTGCATATTCTATTACCGAGCACCTAGGGGGCTGACATCCATCTGGCAGCCGATTCATCCGGCGTATAAGACGACTCCCGTTTTTTGGCTGTGAAATTTAGGTGTAAAAGGTTGTTTTTTACGCCAGAAAATACGGTAGTGCTTTAACTTCAGGCATTCTATCTTCTCCCCTGGCTAAGCCATGGTTCATACCTATGCATAGGAACATCGCAGGTTGGGCAGCCCATTCATTTTACTGTGTTGTCCTTGAAAAACATGGGTAAAGAAGTCTCAGTCTTTTTTTTTTCATTGTGCCGCACCAAATTAAATGGTGCTGAGGCACCATGGGGTTTGGTTTGCATGTTTGTCAATGCATAGGGGTGCCATCATGCCATTAAGACTTAATGGCACCTCCACGCATCTGCTAAAGAGCAGCACATTTCTTTGTGTGTTGGGAACGCATGCTATTTTGTGCATGTTCCATCATACAGGAATGTAAACCTAGCCCCAGGCAGTACTTATGATATAGAATAAATATAACTTGGCAGCAGTAAGATGGTACTTCTTGGTAAAATGGATGATCTAGGCAGATGACCCAGTTATTTTCCAATTTCTTACAAATCTCTCTTGTACACTGTTATTGTAGTCAGTATTGTATTATAGCTCATCCCCCTTCCAGGCGTCACCCATTACCTATAGAAAGCAACCGATCGTTCATATGATGGGCGAGCTTCTCCAATGAGCTCATACTGAAGCAATTATGAGCACGGGAGAGTAAAGAGGTTCCACTTAGCAGTCTTTTGGTCAATAATAATTTGGTGAATATTAGCGCTGCGCTCAGGCCTTCCCCCAGATGATTCCAATTCACAGATAATGTCTGGAGGAGAAGTGGAAAGGCGCACCTAGGCCGGTGAGTAGAACAATATTAAAGCGCCATAAATCAATGGAAATGTCTTTAAAAATACATCAATCGTGCTAGCCAGCTCCATTTAAGCACCGATCAAAGGCAGGCCGCCCCTCCACCTACACTCCACATTCATCTGCGGTTGGAAGTGTTTATAATGCCTTTTATCCTCCAGTTAAATTTACTAAAGGGAATTGCAACAAATTATTCTGGCTTTTAATATAAGGCTTGGATTGTAGAGTCCAGGATCTTCTACTTTCTACTCTCTCTACATTCTAATGTGTGATAGAGTTAGCAGAGTTTAAACCAGAGGGCTGCAAACTTTTCAATATGTGGGGCCACACCAGATATTTTACAAATATTCATGGACTGAAAAAAAAATCTGTTTTATAAATGAAAGAATAATAAATGAATGAATATGTTTTAATTGGATCTTTTTTGAAAACAACCTACTATGATTCTGAACAAAAGGAGAAAACATAAAGTGGATTCCTCCCTCTTCCAGTGCCACAATTGGCACCTTTGACAGGTATCCTTTCCCACTTCCAGGAGTCCGGGGCGCGGCCGTGACATCAGTGTGGGACTACCTCCTCCTCCCTCCCTCAGCCGCTGGGCCAGTAGGAGAGAGGAGCGGGCCTTGCGCATATGCAGTAAGGTTCCCAGCTGCAGTTGCCGACATCGCTGGCTCCAGGACAGGTAAGTGTCCATTTATTAAAGCCAGAAGCTTCATTATGTTTAGCTGCTGGTTTTAAATTATTTTGTTTGGGCCCCCCTTACACCAAAGTCCACTTAAGCCCCCCCCCCCCACACACATCCGATCCCTCATCAGAGAACTCCCTACATCAGGGCATCAGAGTCCCCATCAGTGTCTCCCCTACATTAGGGTCCCTATCAGCATCCTCCCCTACATCAGGGTCCCCATCAGACCCCCCCTTACATCAGGGTCCCCACCAGTATCCTCCCTTACATCAGGGTCCCCATCAGAGCCCCCCCTTACATTAGAGTCCTCTTTAGAGCACTTATATCAGGGTCCTCATCAGAGTCCCACCTTAAATCAGTGTTCCGATGGCTCTAATCAGGCACTTCCAAAACACCTCAACGGCTGTAATTCAGATGGCCGGCGCTCAACAGGGGGCCGGACACCTGAAAGGTGGGCGGCAGCGGCGACAATAGAAAGATTCATGCAATGTATGCAAAACTAATGTTGAGTGACGGTTGCAGGAGAGAGGGGGCACTTACATCAGTGGGCGTACCGCCACTGGTCAAAGCCCACCGTTGTGATTTTTATGCTTGACGTAGAAGCATGGACACGTGTAGTAGAGCCATTTCTATGCAGGGCATGACAGTATTTCCTGGCTTGATGCAACCCAAAGCAGCTTGAGACAGCTTATGGGGAGAGCGAGATCTTAAGAGAACTCCTAAGAACCTGCAAGATTTCACCCTTCATCAACAAATATAAATGGATTACAAACTCATGGAAGGGTGGAACTCTTCTTTCACTTTAAGTTGCCCATATATTGGCAAGTTTGAACATTTTCCATCAACTGGGAATTGCATATACGATCATCGGAAACTAAACAAGCCCTCAAACAAGTCTACCAGAATTTGGGAGATTGTGAAGTCAGGATTTGACTTGTATTGAACAATTGACCTATTAACCAGCTAAATCTTAATTGCTTTGAATTTGGAATGGGATTAAAATGGGAAAAAATTATGGCATACTCTTCTTGGGTGTCAAAATAGGAAAAAACAATGGCATACTCTTCTTGGGTGTCAAAATGGGAAAAAACTATGGCATACTCTTCTTGGGTGTCAAAATGTGGAAAAACTATGGCATACCCTTCTTGGGTGTCAAAATGTGGAAAAACTATGGCATACTCTTCTTGGGTGTCAAAATGGGAAATAACGATGGCATACTCTACTTGGGTGTCAAAATGGGGGAAAAAAAATGATGGCATACTCTTCTTGGGTGTCAAAATGGGAAAAAAACTATGACATACTCTTCTTGGGTGTTGTGACAGACTCACCCAGGACATCCCTGGACCATCTTATGTCTAAAATCATCCTATGTCCACTAGGGGCATAGAATGATTGAGAAATGATATCTTGGACTACCTGAGATGGGATTATTATGCAATTATTATCCACAATATATTCCAGGATATCTGTAAAGAACTATTTACTGGTTGTTGATTTTGAACTCAACGGGTTAATTGTAAGAGTGACTCAATCATAATGTTGGGACACTGTTAGATGCTAATCTCACCAACTCCAGCCATCTGTCTGTTCTCTGTGCTAATTGACCCCGCTATTGTTTGAAGATGTCCTGTATTTACGCTTATGATGATGTGTATTGTATAGCAGGTGAGCGAGGGAACGTGACGTTTACTCTGAAAGGTCATATCTATGAGTCACCTCGTCTGGGTAAATGATTAGTTAATTAGCTCATGTTAATTTATGTTCTGGTTACCTCCTCTAACTGTATATAAAATTGTATTCTGGGTTCTATTAAAACGCTCCATGTTCAGCAGACAAACAAGTCTCGTCTCGTTGTGAGCTTAAGAGCAGCTGGAATATCTGATATCTATATCCAGACTGACAGGAAGCGGTATATGATGGAAGCACTCAAGCGGAGTGTGGGACGTTCTGTTACAGGTGCCAAAATGGAAAAAAACTATGGCATACTCTTCTTGTGTGTCAAAATGGGAAAAAAACGATGGCATACTCTTCTTGGGTGTCAAAATGGGAAAAAAACTATGTCATACTCTTCTTGGGTGTCAAAATGAGAAAAAACTATGGTATACTCTTCTTGGGTGTCAAAATGAGAAAAAAAACGATGGCATGCTTTTCTTGGGTGTCAAAATGGGAAAAGACTATGGCATGCTTTTCTTGGGTGTCAAAATGGGAAAAGACTATGGCATACTCTTCTTGGATGTCCCCCCCCCCCCAATTTCGATCAGGTTAATTTTGATCCTGTTTCATTGTAGCTGATTAAAACCCCAATTTTATGTTCCCGTATGCTTTGTGATTTTGACAAAAAATTAAATTGAAAGTCGATCTCTTGATCAGATTTCCATGTGTGTGACCAGCTTTAGGCAACTCTTATCTGAGCAGCCAGGTTGGAGCAGAAGAACCTCCAGCTTCGAATTAAATTCTCAAAATGAGGGACGTGCAACCTTCAGACAATAATCTCACCAACTCCAGCCATCTGTCTGTTCTCTGTGCTAATTGACCCCGCTATTGTGTGAAGATGTCCTGTATTTACGCTTATGATAATGTGTATTGTATAGCAGGTGAGCGAGGAGACGTGACGTTTACGCTGAAAGGTCATATCTATGAGTCACCTCGTCTGGGTAAATGATTAGTTAATTAGCACATGTTAATTTATGTTCTGGTTACCTCCTCTAACCGTATATTGTATTCTGGGTTCTATTAAAACGCTCCATGTTCAGCAGACAAACAAGTCTTGTCTCATTGTGAGCTTAAGAGCAGCTGGACAATCTGATATCTATATCCAGACTGACAGGAAGCGGTATAGGACGGAAGCACTCAAGCGGAGTCTGGGACGTTCCATTACAGGTGTCAAAATGGAAAAAAACTATGTCATACTCTTCTTGGGTGTCAAAATGGGAAACAACGATGGCATACTCATCTTGGGTGTCAAAATGGGAAAAAAACGATGGCATACTCTTTTTGGGTGTCAAAATGGGAAAAAACGATGGCATACTCTTCTTGGGTGTCAAAATGGGAAAAAACGATGGCATACTCTTCTTGGGTGTCAAAATGAGAAAAAACTATGGCATACCCTTCTTGGGTGTCAAAATGAGAAAAAACTATGGCATACCCTTCTTGGGTGTCAAAATGAAAAAAAAACGATGGCATGCTTTTCTTGGGTGTCAAAATGGGAAAAGACTATGGCATGCTTTTCTTGGGTGTCAAAATGGGAAAAGACTATGGCATACTCTTCTTGGGTGTTCCCCCCCCCCATTTCGATCAGGTTCATTTTGATCCTGTTTCATTGTAGTTGATTAAAACCCCAATTTTATGTTCTCGTATGCTTTGTGATTTTTACAAGAAATGAAATTGAAAGTCGATCTCTTTATCAGATTTCCATGTGTGTGACCAGCTTTAGGCATCTCTTATCTGAGCAGCCAGGTTGGAGCAGAAGAACCTCTAGCTTTGAATTAAATTCTCAAAATGAGGGACGTGCAACCTTCAGACAACTCTTAGACTCCACTCTCCATCTTGTTCTCTTGCGCTGAGCTTGTTTGTTGCTGGGACCTCTTCCAAAACAAGCAACGCGCTGAGGACAGCATGGCGCGGAAACTTATTGTCCTTCATCGCCAGCACAGCGTTCCTGCCACCATCACTCACTGCTCCAGACACATTCCCTGGAAGTAGAGAGCAGTCAATTACAGGCTGCAGGTTTTATGGCTACATTATTACCATCTCACTATTAGCTTTTCAGCACCCGCGTTCCTTTTGATGGATCCGTGGCAGGCTGTTGATAGATCGCTTTGTTCTTCAGATGTCAAATACCTGCGTGGTGAAAAGGTGATATATTTACAGTCGTGCTAATCTGCTGTGGATCCCTTCACGTCAGCACAATGCTTTTCGGGCTGATCATATCAGCTTGATACGCTGCGCTCATTTCACCGCCGTTTCCAATATTATACGTCTGCTCTCACCTCTGAATGAATGGATTGTCTGAGGAGATTTTTGCTACTCTCAGACTTGTCTGGGTATTAAACGAAGCCAGGAGCTGCTTCTCATTAGGATTAGACATTTTATAAGATGGAAAAATCTATATTGTGTGGTTTGCTGAATGGACAGTTGACCTGTTGGCATTGTGTGAAAGAGTTCCGTTACACATTCAAGTATCAAAACCCCACAGGACGCAGTTAGTAAGGGATGAGCTTCAGGTGCAGGTTCACAAAAGAGTTAAATCAGAACTCTAGCTGGTCAAAGCTTGCTGAATGTGTGAACTAAATTGCCATATTTGGCCTGTTCACCTCCCCAAATCTCTGGCTGCTGCTGCACCAAGAACTGATTAATTTGGTGGTGGAATCAAGACCGCCAATAAATTAAAGGCAGCCCAGCTCACCCATAGTATATAAGCCAGCGGGTATTCTGGGTGACGCCATTGACCAAATATGCCCATGATCCAGTGGTGGCTGTTGCTCAAAATTTTTGGGGGAGCGCAAACAAAACTGAAAAAAAAAACATCAATTGCAGCCTCATTGTGCCCATCAAACGAGGCCATTGTGCCCATCAAACGCAGCCACTGTGCCCATCAATTGCCACCAGTTTGCCCCATCAATTGCGCCAGTTTGCCCCATCAATTGTGCCAGTTTGCCTTATTAATAGCCACCAGTTTGCTCCATCAATAGCTGCCAGTTTGCCCCATCAATAGCCGGCAGTTTTCCCCATCAAAGGCGGCCAGTTTGCCCCATTAATAGCCGCCAGTTTGCTCCATCAAATGCCACCAGTTTGCTCCATCAAATGCCGCCAATTTTCCCCATCAAATGCCGCCAGCTTGCCCCCCCTGCCGCCTCTTACCTTTCTCGGGTCAGCACTGTCCTTCACGCTCCCTCCGAGTCCTCAATGTCTTCTCCCGTCCTCTTCATGTCATCTCTGCTATGATTGGACTATGATAGATCCTGCGTTGCAGGTCTTGTTGGCTCTTCATTGGATAGATTGATAGCAGCGCAGCCATTGGCTCCCACTGCTGTCAATCAAATCCAATGACGTGGCACCCTGGGGCGGAGTCATACACTTGGCGGCTATGGCTGTCAAAGGTATCACACTGGAGCGCGCCCGCAAGGTAACCCCCTCGGAAGAGAGCTTCCCAGAGGGGGCAATCTATTGCGGGGAGGAGCCGTGAGAGCCTCCGTGGGTCCCCAGAAGAGGAGGATCAGGGCCACTCTGTGCAAAACGAACTGCACAGTGGAGGTAAGTATGACATGTTTGTTACTTGTAACTGAACCTTTAGTATCCCTTTCACATGATCATCCCAAAATGCCCATTTTCTATGGAAGATTCAATGTGAATACTGACAGGGGAAAAGCTGGTATTTGTAGAGGCCTAGCTGAAGAGAGTGCTGAGAAAATACAACCAAAGCCCCCCGTCTGCAGATAAGTTGGATTGCGCTACATCTGCCCGCACAGTGGCCAGATCAGAGCAGAGTGCAGAAATCAAAACCATTGTCTGCCACCTCTGGCTTTGCCCTTTGGTCCATAGAAAACCCTACAATTGTAGTGCAGAGGTGGGTTTCCCTTTAATATTATGATGACCTAATTTCCATCTGAAAGCCGAGAACTCATCAAAAGTGCACATTTTATTCTGCAATTTGTCTCTATCATAAAGGCGCTAAAATTAGATTTCTGTTACAAAGAATTGTGAGGTTTTTTAGTTATTTAAAATGAAATATGGGATAAAAAAAAAAAAGAATAGTATTTTTTTATTGCTGCCCTACAAAGACATATATTTGTAGAAAAACAAAAACATTTATTTAACCACTTCAATACCGGGCATTTTCACCGCCTTCCTGCCCAGGCCAATTTTCAGTTGTCAGGGCTGTAACATTTTGAATGGTAATTGCGCGGTCACGCAACACTGTACCCAAATGACATGTGATCATTTTTTTCCCACAAATAGAGCTTACCTTTGGTGGTATTTGATCACCTCCGCAGATTTTTTTTTTTTTGCGCTATAAAAAAGAGAGCGACAATTTTGAAAAGAACACAATATTTTTTACTTTTTGCTTTAATAAATATCCCCCCAAAAAATAAATATGAATTTGCTGTGTTTATATTTCATGTTTGAGGTTTACAACTACTTTAAGCTACACTTTTTCCAGTGTTATTATTATTATTCAGTATTTATAGAGCGCCAACAGTTTACGCATCGCTTTACAATTTGTGGACAGCACGAATACAATACCCTTTAATACAGTAGGAATCAGAGGGCCCTGCTCCTTAGAGCTTACAATCTAAAGCCTCGTACACACGCCCAGTTTACTCGGCAAGATAACTGCTGGCAGAGCTTTCTTGCCGAGTATACCGAGCGTGTGTACGAGGCTTTCAGGTTTCTCGATAAGAAAACTGCCCAGAATCTAGACGAGAAAAATAGAGAACATGTTCTCTATTTTTCTCGTCGTGAGATTCTCTGCAGTTTTCCTGCCAAGAAACCCAAGAGTGTGTATACTTACCTGTCGCCGTGAAAACCCGCGCATGTTGGAAATGACTTTGATGCATGCGCGGTAGCTTCCTCGGCATAGGTAGGGTGCAGCAAGATGGTGGCGACGGCATTGAATGTGACGAGCGCATGCTTGTCGTACGCGCTGACGTCACCACGTTCTTGCCTTTTTAGAGAACCGCGGTTCTTTTGAAAGGAGAGTCTGTACACTCGGGCTGCAAGAGGTTCTTGCCAAGAATCTCGTCAGGGAAAACAACGTTTTTTTCCTGACGAGATTCTTGCCCGTGTGTACAGGGCTTAAAAGGGTGTTCCAGCCTGTTTTTATGTTTATTAAAAGTCAGCAGCTACAAAAAGTGTAGCTGCTGGCTTTTAATAAACATGCACTTACCTGCTCCACGATCCAGCGACGCGCCGACCGGGGGTCCGCTCCTGTCCCCCCCTCCCCGGCCGGTGTCTTCATGCCAAGTGTGGGCACCCAGCCGTGACAGCTTTCGGCTTCACGGCCGGGCACCCACTGCGCATGCGCGAATGGCACTGCACATGCGCGAGCGAAGCTGCGCCGTCGGATTGGACTGACGATCGCCTGGGACCTGTGACGTGTCCCAGGCGATCACCTACAGGGAGGGGCTGCAGTAAGGCGATTAACCTAATCGCCTTACCAGCCCCTCGGCGGAAGAAGGAAGTGGGACAGAAAGTCCCACTCCTCCTGAAGCCCCCACCCCCCCCCCCCCAAAAAAAAATTACATGCCAAATGTGGCATGTAAGGGGGCAAGGAGTGGGTTAAGCGGAAGTTCCATTTTTGGGTGGAACTCCGCTTTAAGAGTTATATGAGAAAAGGAGTTTCTTCAGATGTGATCTTCCCTGTAGGCCAATGGTGAGCTGTCAAAATGAGAATGTGCATCTAAAGGGAGGCTATGGATGGTTTGTCTCTTTGAGATAATGCTATGTGCAAAGAGATGAGCCCCCAAAGAACAACAAGTACAAGATATAAAGTAAATATCCTAGTGGCTAGGATAGATTTAGAGCAAAATGTAACAGTCTTCCAAGTGTCTGCTACATATCCAGGGGCGGACTGACCATTCAGAAACTCGGCACTGTCCGAGGGCCCCATGCTACTAGGGGGCCCCATCAGAGTTGCCAACCTCAGTAAACCCAGGGATAGTATGTAAAAATCTGTGTTTTTTTTTTTTTTTTTAATCCCAAGATTAAAGCTGCCCCTCCTCTCCAGTACCCTTTTAGTGTGTGTATGTATACTGTGTGTGTGTGTATACTGTGTGGCCCCATAATCTATTGCCCGGGGGCCCCATGAGTTGTCAGTCCGCCCCTGTACATACCTGCGAAATAAATGACTATACCCAAGACCCATTTACAATATGACACAGGTGCCATTAATAATGTATGTGTGTGATGCATGTTTTTTCACACATTTCATAAATGCGAGCAAAAATGTCTTCATAAATTATTCCTGACATGTTCCAATATACAGCAACAATATCTGTTATTCATAATGCCCCGCCTCTTATTATTAAAAAGCCATCCTTTATCTCCAGTCAGTGACTTTGCCTAGGCTGAAATTATGTCATCAATCTGCTGCATGCAGGAGGAAGCATTTCCTCAGTCTCCTCGCCCCCCAGTGATCAGTCTGCAACACTGTAACCTCGTAGCCCCAAGGTGAGAGTCTGCAGCAGGGGGCTGATCTGTGTCAGACAGTAGTGAACACAGCCAGCACCTGGTTTTAGATGATTGTGCCATCTCTGAACCGCCATCTCAGTCCAGGAAGTGACCTTGCATGATGGCTGAACAAAGATGGAGCCGTCGTTCTGGAGAGACACAGATGAAGGCCTTGTCACATGGGAGCACTGTGATTTCTGTGAGAGATAACGAATACCTGGAGGGGTTACACTGAAGCTCTACTGAGCATGCTGTCCTCATCATGAAAAAATGGGGGAGATTTCACCCCCCCGAGACCATACCAGACCCTTGGTCTGGTATGAATTTAAAGGAGAAATCCCACACCAACCTTATTGTTTTTTAAATGAATGTCCCCTCCAAAATCCATACCAGACCCTTATCCGAGCATGCAGCCTGGTAGGTCAGGTAAGGGGGGGAACAAGCGAATGCCCCCCTTCCTGAACCATACAAGGCCACATGCCTTTAACATGGGAGGGGGCCCCCTCCCCCCAAAGCACCTTGTCACCATGTTGATGAGGACAAAGGCCTCTTTCCGACAACCCTGGGTGGCAGAGGGGCTTATCAGAATTTGGAAGCCCCCTTTACCAAGGGGGCCCCAAGATCCCAGCCCCCTATGTAATCGAGTATGGGATATATTGTACCCCCTACCCACTTACAAAAAAAAAGTGTAGTGGTACAAAAAAACAAGAGACAGTCCTTTAGAAAAAATGAAGAATATCCCCCATTGTAGCTCCAACGTGTCTTCTTTCTCCGGTTCCGCCACTGATGTCTTCTTCCTCCAGTCTTCTTACTTCACTGATGTCTTCTGCCTTCACTGATGTCTTCCTCCTCCAGTCTTCTCCCTCCACTGATGTCTTCCTCCTCCAGTCTTCTCACTTCACTGATGTCTTCCTCCTCCAGTCTTCTCCCTTCACTGATGTCTTACTCCTCCAGTCTTCTCCCTCCACTGATGTCTTCCTCCTCCAGTCTTCTCCCTCCACTGATGTCTTCCTCCTCCAGTCTTCTCACTTCACTGATGTCTTCCTCCTCCAGTCTTCTCCCTTCACTGATGTCTTACTCCTCCAGTCTTCTCCCTCCACTGATGTCTTCCTCCTCCAGTCTTCTCACTTCACTGATGTCTTCCTCCTCCAGTCTTCTCCCTTCACTGATGTCTTCCTCCTTCAGTCTTCTCCCTTCACTGATGTCTTCCTCCTCCAGTCTTCTCCCTCCTCTGATGTCTTCCTCCTCCAGTCTTCTCACTTCACTGATGTCTTCCTCCTCCAGTCTTCTGCCTTCACTGATGTCTTCCTCCTCCAGTCTTCTCCCTCCACTGATGTCTTCCTCCTCCAGTCTTCTCCCTTCACTGACATCTTCCTCCTCCAGTCTTCTCCATTCACTGATGTCTTCCTCCTCCAGTCTTCTCACTTCACTGATGTCTTCCTCCTCCAGTCTTCTCCCTTCACAGATGTCTTACTCCTCCAGTCTTCTCCCTCCACTGATGTCTTCCTCCTCCAGTCTTCTCACTTCACTGATGTCTTCCTCCTCCAGTCTTCTCCCTTCACTGATGTCTTCCTCCTCCAGTCTTCTCCCTCCTCTGATGTCTTCCTCCTCCAGTCTTCTCACTTCACTGATGTCTTCCTCCTCCAGTCTTCTGCCTTCAATGATGTCTTCCTCCTCCAGTCTTCTCCCTCCACTGATGTCTTCCTCCTCCAGTCTTCTCCCTTCACTGACATCTTCCTCCTCCAGTCTTCTCCATTCACTGACGTCTTCCTCCTCCAGTCTTCTCCCTTCACTGATGTCTTCCTCCTCCAGTCTTCTCCCTTCACTGATCTCTTCCTCCTCCATTCTTCTCCCTTCACTGACGTCTTTCTCCTCCAGTCTTCTCCCTTCACTGACATCTTCCTCCTCCAGTCTTCTCCCTCCTCTGATGTCTTCTCCCTTCACTGATGTCTTCCTCCTCCAGTCTTCTCAGTTCACTGACGTCTTCCTCCTCCAGTCTTCTCCATCCTCTGATGTCTTCCTCCTCCAGTCTTCTCCCTCCTCTGATGTCTTCTCCCTTCACTGATGTCTTCCTCCTCCAGTCTTCTACATTCACAGATGTCTTCCTCCTCCAGTCTTCTCCATCCTCTGATGTCTTCCTCCTCCAGTCTTCTCCCTCCTCTGATGTCTTCTTCCTCCATTGGCTCCAGCCATTGTGTCAGCTCTGTTTTCTGCAAGTTCTTAAATAGCTATGGGGCGTGGCCATTCAGTGATGTCACCCGGAGACCCCACCCCCTTGTGAATGGGGAAAATCCAATACGTGAATGGGGAAAATACTGCATTATGGTCACTAGATGTAGGTGATGAGCATACTTATTTCCTAAGATACTCAGCGCCATCTAGTGGCCATAATGCAGTATGTTCTCCTCTCACACATCCAATCTGCAGAGAATAGAGCCGTAGAATGTTCAATTTTGCCCTCTACACACAGATCGAATTTACATGCAGTTTTGATGGACGGACAGCTAAGTGATTTTTTTAATAAAAATACCTCTCAGTGTAAGAATAATTCTGGACAGTTCTGGATTCCATTGGGTTGCGGAGTAACTACAAGCCCCAGCATGGCCTGGGAAGCCACACAAGATTCGGCTCTGCTTGGGAAATCAATGCAGACATCGTAGAATCGCACTGTAATGACTGGGAATCAATCAGTCTGCATCCTCCATTCTCACCGCAGACTGCAAAGACAACAAATATATTTCCACTGTAAACCACATACCAACCAAACACAAAGCAGCACACAAACCCGCAGCACGTCGCACAAGCTGTCTCCGCCGCCGCCACAGCTGCTGCGCATTAACCTCTTAATTGCCAGACATTGGAGCGCAGACGGCGAACGCCTGGAGCAAATTATACCGCCAGCGTTGCCCAGGCTCCCTGTAAGCACAAGGGTTTTGTTAAATAATCCATGATGTGGGCCGCGTTCGGATTGATCACGGCGAGATTTATACCTCGTAATTGTAATCAGGTGGGGGAAAGCATTTGAAGGAGGCCGCATCCTGTAGACAGGACCATTAAGCCCTCCTTCGGTGCCAAAACAAAAATGAGCTGGGAACGGAGCCACGGCGTTTAGTGCGCCTGTCCTATCAAAGTGATGGATCGCCCGTGGTACACGCCAACATTAGGCTTCTGTTCACCCCACCCTGTTAACTGCAGCCGCTCCACCGATGTATCAGGATTCGTTCTACTGAGTTAAAGGCGACACCGAAATTCAAATTCTCCCTCCGGACCATATATATAAGGCGATGGTTGTAAACTTTTGAGCTACAGGGGAGTAAGCATAAGCCAACCCCCCCCCCCAGTTTGGTTCACACCAAAATTTGCCGAACAGGCAAAAAATTTGTTCGAACACGCGAACACCGTTAAAGTCTATGGGACACGAACATGAAAAATCTAAAGTGCTAATTTTAAAGGTTAATATGCAAGTTATTGTCATAAAGTGTTTGGGGACCCGAGTCCTGCCCCAGGGGACATCTATCAATGCAAAAAAAAGTTTTAAAAACTGCTGTTTTTTTGGGAGCAGTGATTTTAATAATACTTGTAAAACAATACAAGTGAAATATTCCTTTAAATATCGTACCTAAGGGGTGTGTATAGTATGCCTGTAAAGTAGCTCATGTTTCCCCTGAACTGTCCCTACACAAAATGACATTTCTAAAGGAAAAAAGGCTATAATGAATTGTTGGGTCCCGGCAATACAGAGAAAAGTCATTGAAAAAAACAACATGGGTTCCCCACCCTGAGCCTAAAAAATAAATGCGTGGGGGTCCCCCCAAATTACATACCAGGCCCTTCAGGTCTGGTATGGATAGTAAGTGGAACCATTTTTTTTATATTTCAATGTTTTTATTAGAGAAAAGAACAGAATAATCAGCATACATAGGCCAATCGTCAAACAAGTAAATTTTCCAAAAAAAGGGGAAAAAAATAATAAAAATAAAGCAATTCTATTAATCACACAGTATTAATACCTTGTAAGAGAAAAAGAAAAACAAACAAAAAAAAAAAAACACCACAAACACCTATAGGAGCCTGGATACCATTATAAAAGCAAACAAATTAGAAGAGGCCATTTTTTTATTAAAAATAAAATGGTGTGGGGTTCCCCCCAAAAATGTTAAATTACTTTTTTCCTTTAGAAATGTAATTTTATTGCAGGGACTTTTCTAAACATGGGAAAAATGTGCCACTTTACAGGCATACTATAAACACCCCCCAGGCATGAAATTTAAAGGAATATTTCACTTTTATTGGTTCACTTTAAGCATTATTAAAATCACTGCTCCTGAAAAAAAAAACAGCTGCTTTTAAACTTTTTTTTTTTTGCATTGATACATGTCCCCTGGGGAAGGACCCGGGTCCCCAAACACTTTTTATGACATTACCATGCATATAAGCCGTTAAATTTAGAACTTTTGATTTTTCATGTAAGTGTCCCATAGACTTTAACGGGGGTTCTGTGGCTTTCGAATTTTCCCCAAACTCAGAATATTGTTGGGTGTTCGCCACCCTAATCATCCCATGCGCATTAGCATTGCTGCTCTATGTGCCAGTGGGAAGATAGGGAGCTCTCCCTCTTACCGGCTCTGCCATAAGAGAAGTGCATATGCACTTTTTTTTCACTGTGCCAGCATAAATATGCCAGGGTCATAAATATGTAGACACGCACAGGGTTTTCTGGTGGAGGATTGCTCAGTGATTGAAGTGGATGTACGAAGGGGTTAAACTGGACTATGTTTTGTTATAAGTCAGTGTAGACTTTATTTATTTATGGCTTTTCACTGTTTTGGAATCAAAAGTATATTGTTTGTATACTTTGTTTCTTGTATGTTACAATTTGTTTTCTTGTGTGTCTGACATTGGCTGATTACAGAGGAAAGGTTGCTCTTGATTATTTGATTACAAAGATCGCCATCTGCACCATTCATAAACAGACTAGCAGTTCCCCCACCCAGGGATGATGGGCATCCACCAACACCTCCAACCGTTCAGGTCCAAGTCCTCCTTGTCCAGTACAAGTGAGGTTATGATTGGTGGATTTGGAACAAAGTGACACATTCTGCTTTTCTCCTCCGCCGCAGAGAAGACATCGCCCCGCGTATCATTCCTCTAGAAGTCAGCAAAAATCTCCCTTTAGCTCTCGATCCGTTATCCCGTGTTACCCGGGGGTCACCGATTAACTAAAACTGACAGTGACGGCGGCTCTGGGCCTTCAGATGGCGGCTCACCCGGCGTCATCCATCACCGTATCCTGCCCCTCTCAGCACTATTTCTACTAACTGGCCGGAATATTGGCTGATGGTCTCATTAATGAGCTATGATAAGAGGCTGCGAAGCGTCTTCCATCGGGATAACGATCGGGAGGGGCTGACCTGGATCCACATTGGTGAAAAACAAAAAGTGTGACTATGGGGTGTTCTCCTAAAGTTGCAAATTCGATGGTCGATGCTTTCTTACCGATGCATTTACAGAGCACATTTGTCTGCATTTGGCTGCTGGTCTGACGGGAGCCACTATTAACGTCTCAACTCCCTCCCAACTTAATGGAAACATTGGGCACAGTGGCTACATTTTATGGCTCAGTGGCTGCATTTGATGGGCACAGTGGCTGCAATTGATGACACAGTGGCTGCATTTGATGGCATAGTGACTGAAATTGATAGCGCAGTGGTTGCATTTGATGGCACAGTCGCTGCATTTGATGGCAAAGTGGCTGAATTTGATGGCACAGTGGCTGCACTTGATGGGCACAGTGGCTGCGGATATTGGGCACAGTGGCTGCAATTGATTGCACAGTGGCTGCAATTGATGGCACAGTGGCTGAATTTGATGGGCACAGTGGTTGTATTTGATGGCACAGTGGCTGCAATTGATGGCACAGTGGCTGAATTTGATGGGCACAGTGGTTGTATTTGATGGCACAGTGGCTGCACTTGATGGGCACAGTGGCTGCACTTGATGGGCACAGTGGCTGCCTTTGGTAGGCACAGTGGCTGCATTTGATGGAACGGTGGCTGTATTTGATGGCGCAGTGAGGCTGCAATTGGTATTTTTTTTTTCAGTATTTTTCAGAATTTTAAGTTAGTTTGCCACCACTGCAATCATCCCAACCTATAACTAATCTTTGCAGACAGGAGCACATGGCAGGGTGACTCACATCAAAAACAAACAAACATTTTTGGGATGTGCCTATTATCATGCCGGAGAAACCAGCAAAAACGCAGTAGAAAATGCAAGCGCTGCATTTTTTATGCTTTTTTGATGTGTTTTCGCTTTATAGAAAACGCAACGCGGGCAAGAAAAGGTTCATGACCCTTTCCAAAAAAAATAAAAAATCACAATAAGCGTTTATTGATTGGTTTGCGCAAAGGTTATAGCGTCTACAAAATAGGGGATCGTTTTATGGCATTTTTATTAATATTTTTTTTTTTTACTTGTAATGGCAACGATCGGAGATTTTTATCGTGACTGTGACATTATGGGCCAGATTCAGGAACAGTTAGGCTGGCGGATCCAGTGATCCGCCAGCCTAACTGTCACTTTGAGCCGGCGTTTTTGTTTTCTGTAACCAGAAAACAAAAAAACGCCGGGTTGAAGCTCCGATGCGATCAGCGTAACTGAGTTTCGCCATCGCATCGTTACTTCAACTTAAAAATGGCGCCGGGGGCGTTCCCGCCGATTTCCGCTCAAAAAATATGTTAATGAGCGGAAATCGGCAATTCACGAGCGAATTCCGGCGCGACGCAATGACGGTACGACGTTTCCAAAAGCGATACGCGGCGCGAAGATATACCTACATGGGGTTGGAGTATCCTATGTTAGGTATAGGCGTCGTCATCGCATCGGGAAAAAAAAAACACGTCGCTTGCGTAAAAAGATCATGAATGGGAATGTGACGTCATTGACGTTCATTCACAGAATTTGGAGCATGCGCACGGGGATGCTTTGACACTCGACGCATGCGCAGTACGTTCGCGGCGGGATCGCGCTTAGTTTAAATACTACACGCCCCGTACCCGCCCAATTTGAATTCCGCCGGCTCATTTTCGTTACGCTGCCGCAACTTTAGGAGCAAGTGCTTCGTGAATGACAGCACTTACTGCTAAAATTTCGGCAAAGTAACGTAAATGAGAAGCGTTACTCTGGAGCAAAGATGCTCCCATCTACCTGAATCTGGCCCTATGTCGGACATATCGGACACTTTTGGCACTATTTTGGGACCATTCACATTTATACAGCGATCGGTGCTATAAAAATGCGTAAATGTGACTGACAGTGAAGAGGTTAACCAGTAAGAGGCGGGGAAGAGGTTAAGTGTGTCCTAGGGATGTGTTCTACGTGTGACACGACACTGATCACAGCTCCCGATTACAGGAAGCTGTCAGTGTCCTGTGTCACTTGGCAGACCGAGGAAATGCTTGTTTAACATTTCCCCCTTCTTCCTCTACATGAGATGATCGCGGGACTCCTGGCGGATATCGAGTCCGCAGGATCCACGGTCAGACTCACAGAGCTCCCGGCGGGCGTGTGCGGGCGGCGGCCCTCGCGCGCGCCCACAACCCCGGGCTTTAAAGGCGACATATATACACGTCGATCTGCCCAGCCGTGCCATTCTGCCGATGTATATAGTCTTACATCACAGTCCCCCTTATATCAGAGTCCCCCCTTATATCACAGTCCCCCCCTTATATCACAGTCCCCCCCTTATATCACAGTCCTCCCCCTATATCACAGTCCCCCCCCTATATCACAGTCCCCCCCCTATATCACAGTCCCCCCTTAGATCACAGCCCCCCCTTAGATCACAGTACCCCCCTTATATCACAGTACCCCCCTTATATCACAGTACCCCCCTTAGATCACAGTCCCCCCTTAGATCACAGTCCCCCCTTAGATCACAGTCCCCCCTTAGATCACAGTCCCCCCTTAGATCACAGTCCCCCCTTAGATCACAGTCCCCCCTTAGATCACAGTCTCCCCTTAGATCACAGTCTCCAATTAGATCACAGTCCCCAATTAGATCACAGTCCCCCCTTAGATCACAGTCCTCCCTTAGATCACAGTCCCCCCTTAGATCACATTCCCCCCTTAGATCACAGCCCCCCCTTAGATCACAGTCCCCCCTTAGATCACAGTTTCCCTTACATCAGAGTCCTTCTTATGCCCACAACCATGGGCTTTAAAGGCGACATATATACATGTCGATCTGCCGACGTATATAGTCGTGCAGCGGTCGGCAAGGGGCTAAATGAAGTGTAGCTCGTTTCTAGAAAACTGAAAACGCACTGCAAAATGCATAGGTGAGAACCGAAACGTAAGGGGAAAGGCTGCAGCAGGGGCTGATCTGTGTCATTTGTGAACACAGCCAAGAAATGTGTCTTCTCTGAGCAGGCATCTCAGCCTGTAGATGGATGATTCCTGAACAAAGGTGGTTCTGTCCTTCTGGAGAGAGAAGCAGGTGAATGCGTTGTCAGGGGGAGTCCAGGTAATAAATACTTGGAAGTCTTACATTTATGTATTACTCACTTAGCATGAAATCCTATAATCTGAGGCTAGGTCTGCTTTATATGTTGTTCTAAACACCAAATGGATAAGTCAGGAGATCACTGATAGATGTTTAAAATTCCTGGAAACCTTCTGGGGATATCTGACTAGCGCGTTTCGGGGCAGTATGATGTTTGATTCAGCCTTGGAGAAGGGGGGGGCGGTAGTATTGCGGCTCATGTTGGATATAACCATATCTTCTAATAGCTTCCTGGGAAATGTCCTGGGGAAATGTCTTCTCAGAGGAACGTCCACCTACCTTATCCGTCCTTCTCCTCCCCCTACCTGTCCTCGGCCCTGGCGAGCGACAGCGGCGCTCTGTGCGCAGTCACGGGGGAGCCGGCTCAGCTGCGGCGGTTATCTAGGTGTGGAAGGCGGCAGAGGTTAATTGAAAACGTAATGACTGCACCTGTTCAAACAGCTCTATTAATCATGCTGCGGCGCCAGCTCCCTCGGCGGCGGCACAAAGACATTTCGTTTTGCGATGGCTACGTGAGCCGGGGGAGGGGTGGGACGCGTCCCGGCTATCAGCACAAGTTCTCCTTCCATATTCCATATGGTAATGGCAGGAAGGCGCTGGGATCAGGCCACCAATAGGAAGAGAGGATTTGTGCCCCATGTGCAGCCAGTAGTTGGCGAAGAAGGGGATTTAAAGGGGAACTCCGGCCTTCCCTCCGGTCTTGTAGAGTTGTTTGCACTGTGTGGGGTCATGGAGTCGCATGGATGATAGATTGTGAGCAGCGGATGTGTCTGTGCTGCCGCTGTGTGCGTCCCGAAAACATGAATGGGACTGTCAGCACATGTATGCTGGGAACACCGTACACCCCCCATGTGGGTACACGCGGCCCTCATACGGGCGTACACTGAACTCTATGCCAGTGTGAAGGGGGCCGGAACCAGGGAGGCTGACGGAGTGCAGAACAACACTACAGGGGGGGATTCCTATAAAATACTCCCCCCCCCGGACTAAGGGTAGCGGCACCTTTGTGGTGTATTTCCAGCTAATTCTCAGGTGTGTGCCTGAGGTGTGTCCTTATCATTCTTTCAGGACACGGCACTCCAGACTATCAGTATAAGAGTCATGTCCTGCGAATATCAGAGTCCTCACTTACATCAGAGCTCCCCCTTACATCCGGGTCCCCATCAGAGTCTCCCTTACATCAGGGCCCCCATCTGAGTTCCCCTTGTATCAGAGCTATCCCTTACATCAGGGTCCCCCTTATATCACAGCCCCCCTCAAATCACAATCCTCCCTTACATCAGGGCCCCCCCTTACATCAGGGTCCCCTTACATCAGGGTCCCCCTTATATCACAGCCCCCCTTACATCAGAGCTCCCCCCTTATATCAGCCCCCCCTTACATCAGGGCCCCCTTTACATCAGAGGTCCCCCCTTACATCAGGGCCCCCCTTACATAAGGGCCCCCCTTACATAAGGGCCCCCCTTACATCAGAGCTCCCCCTTACATCAGGGCCCCCTTTACATCAGAGCTCCCCCTTACATTCTGAGTCTCCCTTACATCAGGGCCCTCATCCGAGTTCCCCTTGTATCAGTTATCCCTTACATCAGGGTCCCCCTTAAATCACAGCCCCCCTTATATCACAGCCCCCCCTTACATCACAGTCCCCCTTATATCACAGTCTCCCTTACATCAGAGATCTCCCCTTACATCCGGGTCCCTATCAGAGTCTCCCTTACATCAGTTCCCTCACCCGAGTTCCCCTTGTATCAGAGTTATCCCTTACATCAGGGTCCCCCTTTAAACACAGCCTCCCCTTAAATCATAATCCCCCCTTACATCAGAACTCCCCCTTACATCAGCCCCCCCTTACATCAGCGCTCCCCCTTACATCAATGCCCCCCTTACATCAGCGCTCCCTCTTACATCCAGGTCCCCATCAGAGTCTCCCTTACATCAGGGCCCTCATCCGAGTTCCCCTTGTATCAGTTATCCCTTACATCAGGGTCCCCCTTAAATCACAGCCCCCCTTACATCACAGCCCCCCCTTACATCAGAGTCCTCCTTATATTACAGTTCCCCTTATATCACAGTCCCCCTTACATCAGCCCCCCCTTACATCAGCCCCCCCTTACATCAGGGTCCTCCCTTACATCAGTGTTACCCCTTACATCAGGGTCCCCCTAATATAACAGCTCCCCCTTACATAAGAGTCTCACTTACATCAGAGCCCCCCTCACATCAGGGTCCCCTCTTACATCAGAGTCCCCCTTACATCAGAGTCCTACCTTATATCAGCATTACCCCTTACAACAGGGTCCCCCTTATATAACAGCCCCCCCCTTACATCGGGGTCCCCATCCGATTCCCTCTTACATCAGAGTCCCCCTTACATCAGGGTCCCCCTTTTTTACAGCCCCCTCCTTACAACTGTGTCTCCCTTACATCAGAGCCCTCCCTTACATCCGAGTTACCCCTTACATCAGAGTCCTCCTTACATCACAGTTGCTGATTATATCAGAGTTACCCCTTATATACCGGTCCCCATAAAAGTCCCTCTTCCAGCACAGTTACTCCTCACATCAGAGTCCCCATCTGAGCCCCCTTTTCATTAAAGTGCCCCTTCCATCAGAGTCTCCCTTACTCAAGAGTTACTCCTTATATCACAGTTCCCCCCTTACATCAGAGTCCCCCTTATATCACAGTCCCCCTTACATCAGCCCCCCCTTACATCAGGGTCCTCCCTTACATCAGTGTTACCCCTTACATCAGGGTCCCCCTAATATAACAGCTCCCCCTTACATAAGAGTCTCACTTACATCAGAGCCCCCCTCACATCAGGGTCCCCTCTTACATCAGAGTCCCCCTTACATCAGAGTCCTCCCTCATATCAGCATTACCCCTTACATCAGAGTCCTCCTTTATATCAGAGGTACCCATTACATCAGAGTCCTTCTTACATCACAGTCCCCGATTACATCAGCACTCTCATTCCTCCTGTATTATATTGAATTGTATTGTAACTGTCTGCCCTCATGTTGTAAATCGCTGCACAAACTGTTGGCGCTATATAAATCATGAATAATAATAATTTCCCCTTATATCAAGCCCAGGTCCCCATTAGAGTTCCCCTTCCAGCAGAGTTACTCCTTGCATCAGGGTCCCCATTAAAGCCATCCTTACATCAAAGGATCTCCCTTATACAAGAGTTACCCATTACATCAGAGTCCCTATTTGAGTCCCCCTTACATCAGAATTACCACTTATAGCAGGATCCCCATCCAAGTCCCCCTTACATCAGGGCCCCCATCTGAGTCCCCCTTACATCAGAGTTACCCTTTACATCAGGGTCCCGACCAGAGTCCCCCTTATATCAGATTCTTCCTTAAAACAGAGTCACCCCTTACATCAGGGTCCCCCTTATATCAGAAGCAGACACCATAGGCAGCCTCTGCTCACCTTAATCCCCAATCTGTGCCCATTGAAGACACACCACTGACCCTAGCTGTGTGTTAGATAAAATCTAGTAGTGGGCCAGGTGTGGCCCTCGGGACATAATTTGGAGACCCCTGATTTAGGAGAAAGCATGCAGGAGATTGGAACTCCTGAACTAAAAACTCTGGCCCAGTAACGGAAAGTCATGACCCAAGGATGGGGATGACGTCCACAGAACTGGTATATAAAGAGGTCAGCATTGGCAGCTTGACCGGAAACAGTTGTAAATAATAATAATAATTGTAAATATAAGGTGAACTCTCAAGGTCTGCCGCCAGCGAGGCACTCCGCCGCTCTTTGCTCCGGGATCCACTCGCGTCTTCTCTCTGGGCGTCACATGCGGACTATAAAGACCGCGATTAGGAGCGCTGCGTGTGATGTTTCTGACATGAAAGCTTTTCATTTGAAATATTAACAAGAAGCTTTGTGTAATGCTGATCCCCCCCCCCCCTCTCCGCACAAATCTCCCCTCCCGGGAGCACCAACGCTGCTTAATGCACTGAAGAGCTCACAATGAGTGCAGAGAATTCATTACTGAGTAATGGAGGATAGAAGAGAGAAGGCGCGCTCTGCCGCGGAGGGGGGGGGGCTTAGAGGGAGGAGACGCTTTGTGGTCCATTATCGATATCCCGCTGACCTCCAGCCAGAGACTTTTACTTTCCTGAGCCTCAGACTTACTCTTTATTCAAATCACTTTCATCAGCGGAAGACAACGGCTCAGGATTCCAAAGAGAAAACTATTGTGATTATTGGATGTTCCCAACATCCTCTACTGGAGGTCTACTGAGGAGGATGGGGGTTCCCCCTCTTTCTGAAATCCAGAGGCGCAACTAGAACCTTTTGGGTCCTGGTGCAAGAAACTATGAAGAGCCCCCCTGACCGCCGGGACCCTTTCCATCAATCCTGGGGCCCTTTTCTCTGGTCCCAGGGACCTTCCCACTGATCCCGGGGGCCCTTTACTCCCATCACAGGGGGCCCTTTATTATAAGCCATAAATCATACTGCTGTGACTTATCATCATGGCCGGTGCTACCACTAGGCAAACTAGGCAGCCGCCTAGGGCACCCTGCTGCCTAGGGCGCCCGGCCACTGGAGTTCCTACTCTCTTCTCTCTGCAGCAAAGCAACTAAGTCTCAGCATCAGCAGGCAGCCACTACGCTTTTCCTCTGATAGTGTCAGAGACGCAGCGGTGGCGGAGAACCGTGATGGCCGCTGGTGAGGCTGCATTTGATGGGCGCTGGTAGACTGCATTAATGGGCGCTTGTGAGGCTTCATTGATGGGCGCTGGTGAGGCTGCATTTGATAAGCGCTGGTAGAGTGCATTGATGGGTACTGGTACACAGCATTGATGGCGCTGGTGAGGCTGCATTGATAGGCACTGGTGAGGCTGCATTGATAGGCACTGGTGAGGCTGCATTGATAGGCGCTGGTGAGGATGCATTGATGAGCGCTGGTGAGGCTGCATTGATGGGCGCTGGTGAGGCTGCATTGATGGGTACTGGTAGACTGCATTGATGAGCGCTTGTGAGGCTGCATTTGATGGATTCTGGTGAGGCTGCATTTAATGGGCTTTTGCTTAAAAAGGTGGGGTATACATGGGCAGGGCAAAAAGGGTGGGGTCAGGGGTGGAGCGGCAAAATGAGGTTTCACCTAGAGTGTCAAAAATCCTTGCACCAGTTTTACTTATCATATGACTTGCGACACATAAATTCACATGACAAGGCAAAATACATTAATTTCAATAGATGCTGTCTTAACCAATGTGACTTTGGTGCGATTTGAGCTCCATAGGCTGCTCTGTTTCAAAAGTCGCAAGAAAACTGCAAAAAAGTTACAAGGAAGTCACATAACTTTGGGGTCTTAGCAATGTGAACCAAGCCTTAATATTCTGCAGCAAGCCCCCTTCCTGCTGTCTTGAGGCCCCCCACAGCGGCAGAACACCAGGGCCCAGTTGCAAAGCGACCTTTGCGACCCTGGTAGTTGGTGAGGTCTGTCACTGGTGAGGTCATGACTTTAATCATCAGCTGCTGGAGGACTCCCATCCCACCTACTCCATCATCAGAACACATTGATCAGTGTTGCTGGCTATAGCTTGATCGTTCTGAAAAACCTGACAGGCTGGTTGTACACAAGTCGATCGATTTTATAGTCAAGAGTATTTTGTACAACCAGCCGACCTATGCATGGGTGGAAATTCATCCAGTCCAGCAGGATAACATTTATGGCCACCTAAACTCTTCTCTGCTGAATTACTCTGCTGTGCTCGGGGACTCTGCTCCTTCCTCTATCCAACGCTCCTCTCCTGAAATACTCTGCACTGATGGAGGACTCTGCTCCTTCCTCTATCCAACGCTCCTCTCCTGAAATACTCTGCACTGATGGAGGACTCTGCTCCTTCCTCTATCCAACGCTTCTCTCCTGAAATACTCTGCACTGTTGGAGGACTCTGCTCCTTCCTCTATCCAACGCTCCTCTCCTGAAATACTCTGCACTGATGGAAGACTCTGCTCCTTCCCCCAACTCTCCTCTCCTTAAATACTCTGCTCTGCTGGAGGACTCTACTCCTTCCTCTATCCAACTCTCCTCTCCTGAAATACTCTGCACTGATGGAGGACTCTGCTCCTTCCTCTATCTAACTCTCCTCTCCTGAAATACTCTGCACTGATGGAGGACTCTGCTCCTTCCTCTATCTATCGCTCCTCTCCTGAAATACTCTGCACTGATGGAGGACTCTGCTCCTTCCTCTATCCAACTCTCCTCTCCTGAAATACTCTGCACTGTTGGAGGACTCTGCTCCTTCCTCTATCCAACGCTCCTCTCCTGAAATACTCTGCACTGATGGAAGACTCTGCTCCTTCCTCTATCTAACTCTCCTCTCCTGAAGTACTCTGCACTGTTGGAGGACTCTGCTCCTTCCTCTATCCAACTCTCCTCTCCTGAAATACTCTGCACTGTTGGAGGACTCTGCTCCTTCCTCTATCCAACTCTCCTCTCCTGAAATACTCTGCACTGTTGGAGGACTCTGCTCCTTCCTCTATCCAACTCTCCTCTCCTGAAATACTCTGCACTGTTGGAGGACTCTGCTCCTTCCTCTATCCAACTCTCCTCTCCTGAAATACTCTGCACTGTTGGAGGACTCTGCTTCTTCCTCTATCCAACTCTCCTCTCCTGAAATACTCTGCACTGTTGGAGGACTCTGCTCCTTCCTCTATCTAACTATCCTCTCCTGAAATACTCTGCACTGTTGGAGGACTCTGCTCCTTCCTCTATCTAACTCTCCTCTCCTGAAATACTCTGCACTGATGGAAGACTCTGCTCCTTCCCCCAACTCTCCTCTCCTGAAATACTCTGCACTGATGGAGGACTCTGCTCCTTCCTCTATCCAACCCTCCTCTCCTGAAATACTCTGCACCGCTACGGGGTCACTGGACATTACATAATATATGTGACTGGTGATTTCACACACAGACATAGACAGAAGCAGAGCATTATGGGTATTGCCTGCATTACTCCTCCACAGTAACAGGAAATAAAATAATGAGCCATAAGACTAATGTAATAATAATAATAACTATTCTTATAATTGGAAGATGATGATGGTTATCTCTCACACACAGGGGCTGCAGATGGTCCCAGTAACCCCTTACTGTACACAGAATGTTCTCCATTCAGATACAGGCAATTCAAAATCATTTTGTACTTTAAAGGGTCACTAAAGGAAAAAAAAATGTTTTGCTGAAATTACTGTTTACAGGGTATAGAGACATAAAAGTTAACTGATTCCTTTTCAAAATGATTAAAAATAGATAAAAATCAATCATATAATGTGCCTGCAGGTTAGTTTTACTTTTGAACTGGCTTCATGTTTCTGTGAAGTAGAAATAGACACACAGAACAAAAACAAACAAATCCAGGGCAGTGTTTTTTAAAATGAATCTGATTGGTTCTGGGAAGTTTTAGACACACAGTAATGACAGCTCAGACCACGGTGAGAAAGCTCCCAGCACTGTGGTTATAAGGAAACAGACAAGCAGGAAGTGTGGAGAACAGAGCAGGATTACAGCAACTTCAAAGCAAAAACGAACAATAAGGACATGAAACCAGTACTGCAATAAGGTAAAGGAAGCTATTTAGCTAAAAAAAAAAATTCCTTTAGTGACCCTTTAAAGAATAAAATCCCACATTGTCCATACCAAGCAGATCCCTTTAACTGTATAAAGCATGGGTCTTCAAACTACGGCCCTCCAGGTGTTCAGGAACTACAATTCCCATCATGCCTAGTCATGTCTGTGAATGTCAGGCGCCGTACACACGGCCGAGGTTCTCGCTGAAAACCAGCGAGAACCTCGCTGGAATGCACATTCCAGCGAGGACCTCGGCCGTGTGTACGGTCTCAGCGAGCTTCCCGTCGGGAAGCCCGTCGAGCCGAAATAGAGAGCACGCTCTCTATTTCCTCGACGGCCCGCCTGGAAGAATGGCTAGTTGCCATTCCCGACGGGCGGGTCGTCGAATTCGACGGCCGGGAGAGAACCTCGACGGGCGGAACGATGTGTTCTGCCCGTCGAGGTTCTCTGCCGTGTGTACGGCGCCTCAGAGTTTTACAATGCCTCGTGGGATGTGTAGTTCCGCAACAGCTTGAGGGCCGTAGTTTGAGGATCCCTGGTATAAAGCATCACTCCAGGTAATAATACAATGAAATAGTGAAACAATCCTGCCCCCCAGGATATCCTCATTCTTCCAGGTGAAAATGACTCTGGGTGTCATTCATGCTTGAAGACTGAGGACATCTAGTGATAGAATTTTTTTTTCCCATC
Source organism: Rana kukunoris (assembly GCA_029574335.1). Lineage (NCBI taxonomy): Eukaryota > Metazoa > Chordata > Amphibia > Anura > Ranidae > Rana > Rana kukunoris. The sequence goes on along the minus strand of CM056056.1, from coordinate 24,491,383 downwards.
AGGGTCCACCATAAGGGGTAACCCTGCAGACTCTGATGTAAAGGGGAACTCTGTGGATTTTGATGTAGATGAGAACTTTGTGGACTGTGATGTAAAGGGGAGCTCTGTTGACTCTTGTGTAATGGGGGCTCTGATGACCAGAGGCTATCATACATCAGAGTTCCTCTTTACACCAGAGAGAGCAGCATTCCTCCTTACATCAGAGTCCTCATAGTTTTTCTTACATCAGAGTCCTCATAGTTCTCCTTACATCAGAGTCCTCATAGTTCTCCATTACATCAGAGTCCTCATAGTTCTCCATTACATCAGAGTCCTCATAGTTCTCCATTACATCAGAGTCCTCATAGTTCTCCATTACATCAGAGATCACAGTGTTCCCTTTAACATCAGGGTTTGCAGAGTTTCCGCTTGCACTTTAAAGGGTTAAATGAGTTATAATAACCTGACCTTCATTAAAAAGGAGAAATATGTTGTTTTTTTTTGCCTTTTGCTATACCTTAGTCACATTCAGTGGTGGTGCGTCCATAGAGGGCGCAGGAGCGCCGCCCCCTCTCTCTCCCGCTCCGCCACTTAAATACAATACATAGATTCACACATTGCATGAATCTATTTATTGTCGCTGCCACCCACTATTCAGATGGCCGGCCCCCTGGTGAGCGCCGGCCATCTGATTAACGGCAGCTGGTTGGCTTTGGAAGTGTCTATCAGAGCCAGCGGCTGACCCGAGAAAGGTAAGTGCCGGTTGGGGGGGCAAATTGGTGGCATTTTAAGGGGCAAACTGGCGACATTTTAAGGGGGAAACTGGCAACATTTTAAGGTGCAATCTGGTGGCATTTTAAGGGGTAAAGTGGCGGCAATAATGGCACAGTGGCTGCGTTTGATGGCACAGTGGTGACAATTAATGGCACAGTGGCTGCGTTTGATGGCACAGTGGCGACAATTGATGGCACAGTGGTGACAATTGATGGCACAGTGGTAACAATTAATGGCACAGTGGTGACAATTAATGGCACAGTGGCTGCGTTTGATGGCACAGTAGCGCCAATTGATGGTACAGTGGCAACAATTAATGTCACAGTGGCTGCGTTTGATGGCACAGTGGCGACAATTATTGGCACAGTGGTAACAATTAATGGCACAGTGGCTGCGTTTGATGGCACAGTGGCTGCGTTTGATGGCACAGTGGCGACAATTGATGGTACAGTGGTAACAATTAATGTCACAGTGGCTACGTTTGATGGCAAAGTGGCGACAATTAATGGCACAATGGCGACAATTAATGGCACAGTGGCTGTGTTTGATGGCACAGTGGCTGCATTTGATGGCACATTGGCTGCGTTTGATGGCACAGTGGCTGCATTTGATGGCACATTGGCTGCGTTTGATGGCACATTGGCTGCGTTTGATGGCACAGTGGCTGCATTTGATGGCACATTGGCTGCGTTTGATGGCACAGTGGTTGCATTTGATGGGCATAGTGAGGCTGCAATTTTTTATTTTTATTTTCATTTGTTTGCGCGCTCCTAAAAATGTTAAGCACCAGCCGCCACTGGTCACATTGCTAATAGCACTAGCTACATGGTTGTAGCTTAAATATTAATATTTGCACTGAAAACGATCATTTTGACAAACTTTTAAAGTGCCAGTAAAAAAGTTGGCTCAGCCAGTAAATTTCATGTGTTGTTTGGTGCTGTAGGTAAATTTTACTTCAGGAGGTTGGTAGCACTTGGGGGAAAACCTAAGGTTCTCTGGAATCCTGGTTGAGAATGCCTAGATTATATATAGACATACACCACTTGTAATCTCTTATGCCCTGTACACACGATCGGTTCATCCGATGAAAACAGTCTGATGGATTTTTTCACCAGTTATCCGATGAAGCTGACTTTCATCAGTCGTACCTACACACCATCAGTTAAAAAAACGATCGTTTCAGAACGCGGTGATGTAAAACACAACGACGTGCTGAGAAAAAGGAAGTTCAATGCTTCCAAGAGCATGCGTCGACTTGATTCTGAGCATGCGTGGATTTTTAACTGATGGACTTGCCCACAGACGATCGTTTTTTTTTCTAGCTGTTTCTTAACCATCAGATAATTTTAAAACAAGTTCCTAGTTTTTTTCACCGATGGATAAAAAACGATAGGGGCCCACACACGATCGGTTCGTCTGATGAAAACGGTCCATCAGACGAAGCGATCGTGTGTACGCGGCATTAGAATGCAGAATGCCTTACTTGTATTCTGAGGAACATTTCTATCTACAATAGATTTCACCAACACCAGTGAATTGATTGATTTTCTTAATTTGTTTGGTTTTCATATGGCAGTTTGCATTCCAACAATTGCTGACGTATGGCGTGTTTCGTGCGCTGATATGAGACGCACTCCATGCTTCTTTATGAAATACATTAATAGGACTTCTGCTATCGCAATTGGACATTAAATGCGTTTTCAATGCTGCACTGCACCTCTCATTGAGCCCCTAGAAGGCTATTTGGTAATATAATCAGCGAAATGAGATTGTTTATGATGTTAGGAAATGGGATTTCATTTGTAGCATATTAAGACAACGTTGTCTAATCTTCAATGACTATGGGAAAAGGTGGAGGAAACATTTATGTTATATAAATAAACTAATTAAATAAATGACATTTTCGTTGCCATCGTTTCTGGGGATATAATGGTGTGTTTTGCACCAATTCTTGAAACATAGAAGATTGAAGGCAGCAGAAGACCAAATAGTCCAACGAGTCTGCCTTGTTTGGCATAGATTGTGAGTATAGATCTACAGTGTTTTGCACAAGTGCAAAAGTATTCACCCCCCCCCCTTGCCTTTTTATGTAATTTGTTACATTACAGCCTTTAGTTCAATGTTTTTTTTTTTTTATCTGAATTCTATCCAATGGATCAGAACACAATAGTTAAGTTGGTGAAGTAAAATTAGAAAAATGTATACATAAAACTATTTTTCAGAAATAAAAAAATGAGGATTGGTATGCGCGTTGCCACAATTTCTTAAAGGATACATGTTTTTTCGCCTTAATAAATTCTATGCATTAAAGGGTCACTAAAGGAAAAAAAATGGGCTGAAATGACTGTTTACAGGGTATAGAGACATAATAGTTAACTGATTCCTTTTAAAAATTATTAAAAATAGATAAAAATCAATCATATAATCAACCTACAGTTCTAGTTTCGTTTTGCTGTTCTTTCCTGTCTCTCTGATGTACAGAGCCAGAGAGCCAATAGAGGGCAGTAATGGTTTGTCTAAAACCCCTCAGCCCAATCTAGTTTCAGTTTACACACAGTAATCACACCTCCTTGATTAGTGACCACAGTGAGAAAGCTCCCAGTACTGTGGTTATAAGGAAACAGACAACCAGAAAGTGTCCAGAATAGAGAAGGATTACAGCAACATCAAAGCAAGAACAATGAGGACATGAAAACAGCACTGCAGTAAGGTAAAGGAAGCTATTTAGCTAAAAAAATAATTTCCTTTAGTGACCCATTAATATGAAAAAACATCTCAGCAGCATTAGCGCCCCACCGAGCCCCTATTTACTTACCTGGCCTTCATTCATTGGTCGTTTAAAAGCATTGCAGCCATTGGCCATTTACTTACCTGACCCTTCGAAAGTCCCGTGCCGTGAATGTGCAGGCTTCTCGGTCGGCTTCTCGGCTCATTCATTGGTTGATTGAAAGCAGCGCAGCCATTGGCTATTTACTTACCTGACCCTTCGAAAGTCCCCCGCCGTGAACACGCAGGCTTCTTGGTCGGCTACTCAGCTCATTCATTGGTTGATTGAAAGCAGGGCAGCTATTGGCCATTTACTTACCTGACCCTTCGAAAGTCCCGCACCGTGAACACGCAGGCTTCTTGGTCGGCTTCTCAGCTCATTCATTGGTTGATTGAAAGCAACACAGCCATTGGCTCGCGCTGCTGTCAATAATATCCAATGACGTGGCGCGCCAGGGGGGCGGGGCCGGTTGATACAGTGATCGGCTATAGCCGCCAGCTGTATCACGGGAGCGCGCCCGCAAGAACTTTCCACCATGTGAGAGAGCTTGCATGAAAGGTGGAAAGTTCTTGTGGGGGGGGGGGTGCTGAGACAGCCACCGAGTGACCCCAGGAGACCAGGTTCGGGGCCACTCTGTGCAAAACTAGCTGCACAGTGGAGGTAAGTATAACATGTTTGTTATTTAAAAAAATATTAATAAATATTAACTTATTAATTATTAATTCATTAATTTAAATATTAATAAATATTTAATATTAAGGCTAATGACATTAGAGGCCCATACACATGATCCGAAAATCAGACTTTTTCGCTTGCTAATTGCAAGTAGAAATTGATGAAAATTCTCATATGACAGAATAAAAATTCGGAAAGGGATGTATTTTTAAACAGCAACTGTACTCATTTACTGAATTTTTTTTCGTCCTTGTCTGATCGCATAAACTGTCATGATCGGCTATCAAAAGCTGTGTACTAACGCTCAGATTATCATACCGCTTCAAAAGATTTTCCGATCATGTGTACGGGCCATTATGTGCAGAACAGGAAAAAAGGTTCTAGACTCCCTTTATTTGGCTGCGAGGCATTAAATACAGTTCTCATGTCGGACGTGTTAATAAGTAATTGTGTTTTTTAGAATTTGGTAGATGTTCTTTACTCACAAATGTTCCTTCCCTCTTCTGAGGGACAATGACACACGTCCTGTCCAGACCGCCATTTGTCAGATGTCAGGGCGTGAAATGTCAGCGCCGAGGTCAGCTTTCCAGAAAGTGCATTAAACTGTGATGTAATGACCGTCAGTCGTGATAAATGAGAACGGGCATGATGGCCCTGAGCTCACCGTGTCAAGATAAATACTTTTAGTTTGTGATAAATGAATATTTCTTCCTAAGATTGATAGATGGCCTGTGATCCACCGGTTCTATAACGGGACTCATGAGAGTTTTTAGAGGAAGTTTTTTTTTTTCATAAAGTCTGTTCATAGTAATTGATTCAAAGAAGATTACAATGAGTTTCTAAATATAAATCATTAAAAACAGGAAAGGACAAGAAGTGTTAGAAATTAGGAAATGGATGGAATAGACTAGACTAGTGGTTCTCAACCTGGGGGTCGGGACCCCCTTGGGGGTCAAATGATGATTTGCCAGGGGTCACCAAATCCTGGGCTGTTCCTGAAGCCCGCACCGCTCACCCAGCCTTTTTGCATCTCTGGAGCCAGTGGCCACCCAGCTGGGCTGTTCCTGGAGCCCAAGGCCGCCCACTCTTCATTATCTATTATCTACCACCTATTCAGTTCACGGCATGGCTGGGGGGCAGAGACTAGCTGTCAGCTGACTGGTGAGGATTGTGAGATGGGATGGGCTGGAGGAGACCCTATCTCCTGACTTCAGCATAGGTGTCACTTCTACGAGACACCACAAAGTTGGAGACACACTGGGTAACACTACCTGTGATTTATAGTTGCCATTAAAAGTCCCCACTACAGTTCTCAGATCAGCAGATGACCTTGATCAAGAGCACCTAAGTTGGCTGATCAGACCTCACCACAACACTGCCACTCATCCCCCCCAAAGTGGAATGGACTCGGAGCACTAAATGTCCATTGGTTGGGGGTACAAATTACTTGTCTTGCTTTGGGTGCTCACACTTTGAAAATAATTTTACTGTTAGGGGTCCCCACAACTTTGGAAATGTTATCCAGGGGTCACGGCCCTAGAAAGGTTGAGAACCACTGGACTAGACCAATATATAGCTTGGGTCCTCCTGGAGAAGGTCCAGTTACTGGCTGGGGTCTTCTAGAGAAAGACAAGTAAATGGCCAGCGGTTCTTCTACTGAAGCGTTAGTGGCTGGGGTCACCCTGGAGAAAAACAAGTAAATGACTGGGGGTCTGTCTGGAGAAGGTTAATTTAATGGCTGGGGTCCTCCTGGAGAAGGTCCAGTTACTGGCTGGAGTCCTCCTAGAGAAAGACAAGTAAATAGCCAGGGGTTCTTCTGCTGAAGAGTTAGTGGCTGGGGTCACCCTGGAGGAAGACAAGTAAATGACTGGGGGTCCATCTAGAGAAGGTTAATTTAGTGGCTGGGGTCTTTCTGGAGAAAGACAATCAAATGACATGGGTCCTTCTGGAGAAGGTCCAGTTATTATTATTATATTATTATACAGGATTTATATAGCGCCAACAGTTTACGCAGCGCTTTACATTAGGGAAGACAGTACATTCACGATACAAATCAATACAGGAGGGATCAGAGGGCCCTGCTCGTAAGAGCTTACAATCTAGAAAGTTAGTGGCTGGGGTCCTCATGGATGAAGACAAGTTAATGGTTGGAAGTTGTTCTGCAGAAGGTCCAGTTAGTGGCTGGGGTCCTCATGGAGGAAGACAAGTAAATGGCCCGGGGTCCTTCTGGAGAAGATCCAGTTAGTGGCTGGGGTCCTCCTGGAGGAAGACAAGTAAATGGTCAGGGGTCCTTCTGCAGAAGGTCCAGTTAGTGGCTGGGGTCCTCTTGGAAGAAGACAAGTAAATGGTCAGGGGTCCTTCTGCAGAAGGTCCAGTTAGTGGCTGGGGTCCTCTTGGAGGAAGACAAGTTAATGGTTGGAAGTTTTTCTGCAGAAGGTCCAGTTAGTGGCTGGGGCCCTAATGGAGGAAGACAAGTAAATGGCCGGGGGTCCTTCTGGAGAAGGTCCAGTTAGTGGCTGGGGTCCTCCTGGAGTAAGGCAAGTAAATGGTCCGGGGTCCTTCTGCAGTAGGTCCAAGTGGCCTTCCTGGAGGAAGACAAGTAAATGGCTGGAGTCATTCTGGAGAAGGTCCCGTTAGTAGGTGGAGTCCCCCTGGTAGAATACTGGTAAATGTCAGTGGTGCTTCCAGAGAAGGTTTAGTTGGTGACCATGGTCCTGCTGTCTAGTAAATGGCTGGAGCCCTCCTGCAGAAGGTCTAGATTTACTGATTCAGCTGAAGGAAGATCATTAAATGGTTAGGTAAGTTTCAGTTAGTATCCAGGGTTTATCTCTAGTAGCCAGTTCAAATCTGGGGCAGCTGTGCATAGAAACCAATCAGCTTCCAGGTTTTATTGGAAAAGCTTAGTTGAGCAAGCTGAAATTAGAACCTGATTGGCTACCATGCACAGCTGCACCAGTATTTGCACTATCCAGTCGTAGTAAATCAACCGCTATGCCTACGTTTATTTACAGTTCCCTTTTTTTGTGAATAAGTATTATGTATCCCTTACTCATAGATATGGGGGGGGGGGGCTGGTATCTTGGTGCCCCCTTATTGTCAAAGGGGGCTTCCAAATCCAAATAAGCCCCACTACCCGCAAACCCTTACAACCACTGGGCCAGGGTTGTAGGAAAGAGGCCGTTGTCCTCCCCAACACCATAGTCCTTGTATCCCTTAGGGCAGTGCCCCCCCCCTCATGCCTTTTGTTTGACAATCCCTTGCCTATTAGCCTAGTCAATGGCCATTACCATTTTTAAACATTTGGCTCCCATTGACCTCAATAGGATTTTGATTTGGCACCCGAACTTTATTCATGTTTGCCGAATAAATCCCAGCTTCTTTCAGCTCATCGTTACCCTGGAGAACACTGCAGATGGTGGAAATCTCACAAAAATTCATAACATAAACTCTCAGCGTAAAGAATTTTCAGGCCAATTACGATAGGGCCCTCAAAGGGAAGATTGGCTAAGAACACCTGAGAATTGTCTTCAAAGAGCACCTGTCACAGGCCCAGCAGAAGCAGTAATTTAGTGAGTAGAACCAAGATGTATGCGCTCATAAGGAGCTTGTAACAGAATATTATAAAATATTTCTTCATACAATGTGGCTCCAGAGTGAGCAAGACAGGTACACTTATAACCGCATGCAGGAAATAAGTACTCCCACCGAATCACCCGTCAATTATTTCCCAAGGTCCACAAGAGCACTCCAAACCACTTGCATGTCATTTTCTTTGCTGGCACATGTAATCAGCTAATTACTCAAAATGAGGCTTTAATGAAGGCGCTGCTTAGCGGGAAACAGCAGAAAATTAGGGAGAGATCAGCGGTTGGGAAAAGGAACTGACAAGACAAATCCTCAATTATTTTATATGATTTTTTATATTCATATTATACAGCCTCTTCTCCCAGCCCAGTACAGCTGTACAGTGATTGTATTTGACTGTTCCTCTCAGCCAGACACCGGGGAAAAGGCTACTTTTCAAAGACACCAAAGACACCAAAGAAACATCGACATCTATGCAGGCGTGATTCTGTATTTGTCCATGCTTCATGTCACTTTGAATAGTTTGTTTGTACCAAGATTTCACACAAGCTGCGGCCGCGTGTCCCAGCAAGGAGTGCAGTGCATCCCTGTCAGTGTTAATTTCGTAGACTAAAACCGGCTAAAACATTTACCATTTTAGTCGACTAAAATGCGAAAGTAAAACAATTGAGATGACTAAAATACGACTAAAACAAAATGGGCATTTTAGTCATAATACTAAAATGGGACTAAAACTAAAATGCCATTTTAGTCAAAAGACTTAGGGCCAGATTCAGGTAGGACAGCGGTTCTTTATTTCGGAGTAACGTAAGTCATTTACGTTACTCCGCCGAAACTTTAGGAGCAAGTACTGTATTCACATAGCACTTGCTCCTAAAGTTGCGGCGGCGTAGCGAAAATGAGCCGGCGGAATTCAAATTGGGCGGGTAGGGGGCGTGTATTATTTAAACTAGGCGCGATCCCGCGGCGAACGTACTGCGCATGCGTCGACTGTCAGTGCGCATGCTACAATTTCTGTCAGTGAACGTCAATGACGTCAATCCCCATTCACGGACGTTTTACGCAAACAACGCTAACATTTTTAAATTCGACGCGATGACGACGGCCATACTTAACATAGGATACTCCACCTAGGGGGCTGGTTTTTCTTTATGCCGCGTATCTCTTACGGAAACATCGGAAAGTCACTGCGTCGGGCCCGCGTACGATCGTGAATTTCCGTCTCTCGCTGATTAACATATTCTCAGCGTTAATCAGCGGGAACGCCCCGAGCGCCATTTTTAAAATTGCAGTTCCGATACGACGGCGAAATACAATAACGCCGCTCGTATAGGAACTCCAACCCGGCGTTTCTTGTTTTCTGCTTATAGAAAACAGAAACGCCGGCTCAAAGTGAGAGTTATGCTGGCGAATCACTGATACTCCAGCGTAACTCTACCTGAATCTGGCCCTAAGACTGAAACTACCGTATACACTTGAGTATAAGCCGAACAGAATATAATCCGAGGCACCCAACTTTACCACAAAAAAATGGGAAAATGTATTGACTCGAGTATAAGCCTAGGGTGTCCATCTGCATGCCTCACTGTGCCTCACTTTGCCTCACTGTGCCCATGCCTTACTGTGTCCATGCCTCACTGTGTCCATGACTAGACTGATGTTTAACATGGGAGTCTATGGAAGGGGTGTCTGGACTTGAAAAATCATTGCTCCCCAGCCGAAGGTCCCCCAGACAACAAGCTTTGCACTCTTATAGAGGAAGAGTGGGGCTACATGTGTGCCAGGTTTGGGGCCCAGGGGACCCACGGCCAGTACCGTGTCCCCAAAGTCACCAGAGAAACCAGAGAAATTACTGTTTATCATGGGAGTCTATGGCTTTGAAAAATCGGTGCTCTCCGGCCGTAGATCCCCTGGACAACAAGCTTTGCACACTTGTAGAAAAAGAGTGGGGCTACCTGTGTGCCAAGTTTGGGGTCCAGGGGACCTATGGCCAGCCAGTACCGTGTCCCCAAAAATCCGGGAGATCAGTCGCAAAAAGGTGACTCGAGTATAAGACGAGGGAGGCATTTTCAGCACAAAAAAATGTGCTAAAACAATCGGCTTATACTCGAGTATATACGGTACATTGAAATTTATATTCATACCTCAATAACATAAATAATAACATATTCGATTTTTCACTCCAGCAGTATATAATAAGTTTGGAAATTGTAGAGAAATCCCTAACTAATGCATTGCAATTTAATCACACCCAATCGATTTTAGTTGACTAAAATTATTTTAGTCGACTAAAATGTCCTGGAGATTTAGTTGACTTAAAATGACTAAAATTAAAACAATTGCACTAAGATTAAAATGGGACTAAATTGCCATTTTAGTTCTAGGTCTAGGACTAAAACTAAATCGAAATTTGCTGCCAAAATTAACACTGGTCCCTGTTCACCATTTCAGGTGGGAATCAGGACCGAATTTTTAGCCTGACTTGGGACCTGAAAAGGAGCCAAAGATGCACAGGACCGTTTTCCAGCGCCCCAGAGTTGTGTGAACCGGCTCCGTTGAGTCAAATTGCCTGCCAAATTGGAGCCTATTGCTGGCAATGGCACCGTCCGTGGTGCAATGGAAAATTCCTGCACTACTTTTGGGTACTTCGGGGGGCGATTTCAATAGACATCTGTGCAGGAACTCGCACAGATGTCTGTCAAAATGCCCCCCGAAGTCAAACGTTTACAAACACTGTAGGCAAAATCCCGTAATGATGCATTAGCTGTATTATTAATTTGTGTCTTTTATTATTTTATTTATTTATTGTGTTAGGCTTTAGGTTGCTACCTAAAGAAATGTGCAGATTCTGGAGTTTTGATTGGTCCCTGATTTTGTAACCTGTATATTAAGATAGTGATCATGTCAGGAACCGCCAAGGAACAAGCTTTCTCCTTTTTGACATACATTCAATGCCGATAATAGCCTCTCACTTTGCCACTTGCTACAAATTTACAATGCTGCAGACTGATCACTGGGGAGAGGGGAGACTGTGGAATGCCTCCTCCTGCCTGCAGCAGACTGATGACATCATCTCAGCCTAGGCAAAACACTCATGCCACGGTGGTGAATTTTCCTTACATAGGGGTACAATCGGGCACCGGATCCCACCCACTCTAGGCCAGTGATGGCGAACCTTGGCATTCCAGATGTTTTGGAACTACATTTCCCATGATGCTCAACTACATTGCAGAGTGCATGAGCATCATGTGAAATGTAGTTCCAAAACATCTGGAGTGCCAAGGTTTGCCATCACCGCTCTAGGCTATGTGCATCTTCAGCCATTGCTTCCTCATATACAGGTTCTCTTTAGTGGTCGCCCTGTCAGGATCTCCATTGAATAATTCCTGTCTTCTCTTTTCGCAGAGCCGCTCATCTCCAAGGGGAATGACTGCCTGGACGCCGCCAAGGCCTGCAACCTGGACGACACCTGTAAGAAGTACCGCTCAGCCTATATAACGCCCTGCACCAACAGCATATCCAACGAGGTCTGCAACCGCAGGAAGTGCCACAAGGCCCTGCGCCAGTTCTTCGATAAGGTGCCGGCCAAACACAGCTACGGCATGCTGTTCTGTTCCTGCAAGGACACGGCCTGCTCAGAGCGGAGGAGACAGACCATCGTCCCGGCCTGTGCCTACGAGGAGAGGGAGAAGCAGAACTGCCTGAACCTGCAAGAGACCTGCAAGACCAACTACATCTGCAGGTACCCATCGTCCTCTGCTCCTCTATATGGGGGTCAGGTGGACGCATTCATTTTTGGTTACCTGTCATGCAAAGTTGTTCTGGATTTAGATACTCACCTGTCCAGTGGTACCTATTAAAGTGGCTTTAAGTGATACAAAGAGATGAAACAAATCCTCCTACATAAGTTGTACCTGTTTATCTGAGTCTTCTTTTCTTTAGTGTACATCCGTTCAAAGTCCAACACTTATAAAGCTTGTCTGAGCTTTCAGACAAAAGGGGGCAGAGAGCTGAAGTTACACTCTGCGGAGCTCAGTGAGGAGAGCTCTGAGAGCTGATTGGAGGGAAGGAACACACCCCCCTTCACACAGTATCACAGAAACAGAGCTGAGGCTGTCAATCAGCTAGTGGTCCCTTCCCTGTTACCATTTTTCTCTTGGTGTCAGGAAAACTTGTCAGAAGTGACTCCTGCTGATAGCAGAGGAAGGAGGCAGCAGACAGAAATGACACTTAGTGCTCTGGATTGAGACATGTACACACTATAGAAGGATATGCTTTGTTCCTATTGCATGTCTGAGGTTTATAAACACATTTTTAGGACCAAATCTTGGGAAGTGTTCAAGACCCTCTCATCACAAAGTGGCCATTACCCTGGAGTAGGGATGTGCAGAATGATTTTGATTGATTCTGTGTTTTGTTCATTGAGCTTCTTGGTGAAATTTGCTTCAAAAGTGTTACTAAACCCACAACAATAAAAATCAGTCTGTATATGCAGTAAAGCATGCTTGTTATACCTACTGTGCACTGTGTAAAAAGGCTGTTTGATTCTGTCTTCTTTGATCCTCCCCTTCTTTCGCAGTTCCCAATCCATCTGCTGATAGAACAGAGCTTTGGAGTCACTTTGCACATGATCAGTTTGGTGTGTATTGCTAGAGAATTTTTTTTCTGGGAGGGTGCATGTGATCAGCACAGGGCCAATCAGCACTGTCCACACTCTCCAGACAGAGGGTCAGGGGTCATGCTGCCTCATAGGATAGTCAGAGAGGAGAATGAAAACTCCTCCTACAAGCTTTAACCAGACACTGATAGAAGTCCCAAGACTCCTATATCCTGCTGATGAGAAAAGGTATTTAGCAGTTTATATTTACTAAAATAATTGCATTCCCATGTTCTGTTGGAGACCAGATTTAGTGAAGTCATAGTAATATGAAGTCAGCAGGAACCCCCCCTCCGGGTGGACGTCATATGACGTCTTAAGCTTCTCAGGCCGCTCGGGGGTGTGCCCACTGCATCGCCCGGAACTCGATGCATGTGCCCGGCGGCCGCGATGTCCGCCAGACACCCACGATTACCCACAATCATGGCAGGACCATGGACCTGTTTGTGTAAACACACAGATCTATGTCCTGTCAGAGGAGAGGAGACCGATGTGTGTTCCCAGTACAGAGGAACACCGATTAGTCTCCTCCCCTTGTGAGTCCCCTCCCCCTACAGTTAGAATCACTCACTAGAGAACATTTTAACCCCTTGATCACCCCCTAGTGTTAACCCCTTCCCTGCCAGTCACATTTACACAGTAATCAGTGCAGTTTTATAGCACTAATCGCTGTATAAATGTGAATGGTCCCAAAAACTTGTCAAAAGTGTCCGATGTGTCCGCCGCAATGTCACTGTCAGAAATATCGCAAATCACTGCCATTACTAGTAAAAAAAATGCCATAAATCTATCCCCTATTTTGTAGACGTTTTCCAAAAAATATGTAGAAGAATACGTATCGGCCTAAACTGAGGAAAAAAAAATTAAAAATTGGTATTTATTAAATCAAAAAGTAAAAAATATTGTGTTTTTTTTCAAAATGTTACGCTCTTCTTTTGTTTATAGCGCAAAAAATAAAAACTGCAGAGGTGATCAAATACCACCAAACGAAAGCTCTATTTGTGGGGGGAAAAAACATAAAGCCTTCATTTGGGTACAGTGTTGCATGACCGCGCAATTGTCATTCAAAGTGTGATAGCGCTGAAAACTAAAAATTGTTCTGGGCAGGAAGGGGGTGAAAATACCCGGTACGGAAGTGGTTAATAACACATTTTTTTTTTTATTATTTTATGTATAGGATGTGTATTTTTGGTTTATTTTAGAATAGTTTATTTTGCCTAAAAAATATTGCAATTTTGACCAAAATGAAATAATGAAAATCCGATACTTCCCCCATTCCCACCCTGTATCTGGAGTAGTCGGCAGTAGCTGTGATTGCTCGGCACGCTTATTATTAATTGGACTCATTGCCGGTGTCCCCATGTCACCATATGATTAGCAGATGAAGGTAATGTGATCCATATTGTTGGTCCTGCCACGTGAATAGAAAACAATCATCCCATATGGCTGACAGATCGCTCCCGTGCAGGAGCCAGGCGAGGCGCACCTTCATCAGCAGTGGGGATCAGTGACACCCGCCGGCTGATCGCTGTCATACATTTTCTGCAGATCAGGGTAATTGAAATGTCATGTTTTGGGTCTCTCGCCGCCCGTCCCCTCCGCATTTCCAGCGGAAATCACTCAAGAAGCTTGGCGGCATTTCCCAGGGAAGCAGCAGAAAGGAGAACAGATTGCAGACTGCAGCGTCTGCGGATTTTAGAGACAGAACATATTCATATGGACAGTAATAGAGGAGATCTGGACTCTGTGAGCTGGAAGAGCCTCTAAATCGAGTGTTTGACCCAAAATCCATACGGGAAAGAATTTTCCACCTTCAGCTGGTGTGAATGTGAAGAGGAAAAGGAAACAACGAAAAACAATGGGGGAGATTTACTAAAACTGTAGCACTCAGAATCTGGTGCAGCTCTGCATATTAACCAATCAGCTTCCAACTTCAATTAACCACTTAAGCCCCGGATCATTTGGCTGGCCAAAGACCAGAGCACTTTTTGCGAATTCAGCACTGAGTCATTTTAACTGACAATTGCGCGGTCTTGCGACGTGGCTCCCAAACAAAATTGGCGTTCTTTTTTTCTCCACAAATAGAGCTTTCTTTTGGTGGTATTTGATCACCTCTGCGGTTTCTTATTTTTTTGCGCTATAAACAAAAATAGAGCAACAATTTTGATCACTGTATTAGTGTCACTGGTTCCTGCAAAGTGCCAGTTAGTGTCAGAATGCCCGCTGCAATATCGTAGTCCTGGTGTAAGTCGCTGATCGACGCCAATATACTAGTATGCATTTTTTATTTTATTCTGTTCCTATAGTTTGTAGATGCTATAATGCTCGCATAAACCAATTAATGGTGTATTGGGATTTTTTTACCAAAAATATGTAGCAGAATAAATTTTGCCCTAAATTTATGAAGACATTTTTTTTAAATGTTTACATTGTATATGTTTTATAGCAGAAAGGAAAAAAAATACATATTGTTGCTCTTTTTTTGTTTATATCGCAAAACAATTTAAAACACAAAGGTGATCAAATACCAGCAAAAAAAAAGCTCTAATTGTGGGAAAAAAATTTTTTTTGGGTACAGCATCGCATGATCGCACAATTGTCAGTTAAAGTAACGCAGTGCTGTATCGCAAAAATTACCTGATCATGAAGGAGGGTAAACCTTCAAGAGGTTAAGTGGTTAAGTTTGTTGCACACAAGCACAATATAATATTTAACATTTTGGTTAATTTTGGAAGTAGAGGGTTGTGCTGAGTAAGTAGATACCAAACATGTCAAGCCTCAAAATTGTCTGGGCCAGTGAAACGGTGAAAACAAAAATACATAATGACAAAGCTTCAAGGCCCTATTATTAGTGATTTGGAAAGGCGGACAGAATCGGACAAATGTTCAGCACACGTTTGGGTGCCATTCTTTCTAATGACAAAATCGCATTAAACTCTATGCCTAAAAAGGTGCATGAGCTTCTTTTGGGTGACAAATGCACCTGAATGAGCTGTGTAAAATGTGTGTAAAACACACTAAAATAATTGCGAGCAGGAATGCAAGTTTCCGCTACACACAATGTGAATGGGGCCTAAAAGCCTTTACAGATAATCAGTTTAGAGTTAACAGGGAATGATGGTTCTAGAATTATTGCTCTCACTCCTGCATGTGTGGCAATACCTAATATGGCTGGCGCAATGAGTAGGACCCAACATGCACATTCTTACGCATGAGTGGTAAAATGCTATTTTATTTTATAATAAACCTTCATTTTTTCAAACATGTTTTTTTAACTGTATTGCTACCGCAAGTGTACTTTATGTATAGGTGACAGGTTCACTTTAAAAATAAGTCCTAATGTAACCGCCGGACTCTGTTGAAGCTGATTGAGAACAGGCAGCTTCATCCCCTGGCTATAGCTCCTTTAGTTTAGAGGTCTGAATTGGGAAGAGCTCAGAGCTGAGCACTTCCATGTTTAAACTACCCAGAGGAGATCAGGGAATGGATGTTCAAAGGTCTCCTGCTGCTTTCCATCCTGACTCCTTCCATGGAGATTCCAGGAGGGACAGAAACGCACAGGGCACATGGTGTTCAGGTGGAGGGGCAGGAATTATGTCTGGACATAATGTTTTTTAAGCAATTTGGCTAAACCCTTCCTTTTCGGGAGGGCTACTTACATTTCCCTAGAAAGAGAACCTGTCAAGATACAAGCATGGCAATCATTGGCTTATTTTTGAAGGTTCAGGCTCCAGGACTGTAGTAGTCTTCCTTCTTTCACTGCTTAGTGCACCCTTACATTGGTGGTCAGTGGGAAGAATGGTCCTTACATTGGTGTTCAGTGACAAAAATGCTTCTTCCACTGGTGGTCAATGGGAAGAATACTCTTGCATGGGTGGTTAATGGGAAACATGCTCCTTGCATTGGTGTTCATTGGGAAGTAGTAGTCTTCCTTCTTTCACTGCTTAGTGCCACTTACATTGGTGACCAGTGGGAAGAATGTCCCTTACATTGGTGATCAGTGAGAAGAATGCTCCTTACATTGGTGATCAGTGAGAAGAATGTTCCTTACATTGGTGATCAGTGAGAAGAATGTTCCTTACATTGGTGATCAGTGGGAAGAATGTTACTTACATTGGTGATCAGTGGGAACAATACTCCTTACATTGGTGATCAGTGGGAACAATACTCCTTACATTGGTGATCAGTGGGAAGAATGTTCCTTACATTGGTGATCAGTGGGAAGAATGTTCCTTACATTGGTGATCAGTGGGAAGAATGTTCCTTACATTGGTGATCAGTGGGAAGAATGTCCCTTACATTGGTGATCAGTGGGAAGAATGCCACTTACATTGGTGGTCAGTGGGAAGGATTTCCCTTACATTGGTGGTCAGTGAGAAGAATGCTCCTTACATTGATGGTTAGTGGGAAGAATGCTCCTTACATTGGTGATCAGTGGGAACAATACTCCTTACATTGGTGATCAGTGGGAAGAATGCTCCTTACATTGGTGGTCAGTGAGAAGAATGTTCCTTACATTGGTGATCAGTGGGAAGAATGCTCCTTACATTGATGGTTAGTGGGAAGAATGCTCCTTACATTAGTGGTCAGTGGGAAGAATGTTACTTACATTGGTGGTCAGTGGGAAGAAGGAGGAGGACACACCCAAGGAGCTCTCTGAGAGAACCAGCCTTTTTCAAGCCTGGGCCTTGCCTGCTAGCTTGGCCCAGGAATAATGCCTGATCCTGGGGGAGGCCCTGGGACAGATCCCCCTGATGATACGGGGCCTAGTGAGGAGGAGGAGGTGGTGCAGGATCTGACTGTGGGTCCAGGCCCTGGTGAGAATGTTGATGTATACAGACAAAAGGTCATCGATCATTTTCGGGCGGTCGGAAGAGCAGAGGAGAAACTAAAATGTTTGAAAGCTGAACATAAAAACCTCAAAACCAAGTACTTCCAGGCTTGGAGTAAAAATTGTTCGGCCATGAAGCCTGAGCTACAAGAGATGGAGGAGAAAGTAAAGAAACAATCTTTATTGTTGGAGAAATTAAAAGATAAAAGTGGAGCGTTTGCAGAAAAATTTAAAAATGAGAGGAGATTTGCCAGCCAGACCTCTGTGGATCAGCAGCAGTCGCAGGTTACAGAAAACCCGGGTCCATCTGCCTCTGCACCCCTCCCCCCATGTCAGGCTGGGGAATCGCCAGCGGCAATCAGCCAGGGGGTTGAGGGTGAACATGGCACCTTACAGTTTACCCAACAGATGGAGTCACCCCTAAGGGCAGACAGGTCTGCTGGTGAAGCGTCAGAAGTTGCTGTGGAGTCGCAGAAGGGTCGCAGACCGGCACTGGTGGAGAAATCCCACTGTACGGTGCAGCCGCCTTCCAACATGGGTGTCCCGGCTGCAGTGAGTGGTGTCCCGGCTAAAGTGGACGGTGTCCCGGCTGTAGTAAGTGGTGTTTCTGCTGTGGAGAAATCCTCTGCAGATATGAAGAGAAATCCCCTAGCAGAGGTGTCACCAGCCCACCAGAGCAGTATGGATGGATCTACATCATGCCCCCCACAAATGGATTCTGCTATGACTGCTGGGACCTGTGGTTCTACAACCAAGCAGGCTGCCAGCTCCACAGAGCCTGTTTCAGCCTCACCTGGGCTGATTGATGCAGGTGGGGGAGGGGAGCAGCACAGTGCAGCATGTGGAGTGGAAGCAGCAATGGAAGTTTCCTGCACTGATTCACCTGTTGCTGACAACCCTGTCCCGATGGAGAGGAGTCTGCCAGGAGGTGAAGTATGTGAGGGCACCTCTGTGAATATGGACACAGCAGGAACTGAGAATGTGCCAGGAAATAATAACAGTAATAGTATTGATGAAGCAATGGATGTGGTGGGTGGTGGTGAAGGGGTTAACAATGACATTTCTCCTCCTGCTCAGCAGAGGAAAGACTCATCTGCAAAACGCATAACTGGACCCTCTGCGGGGAGTTCTGTGAACACCGGCAGCTATGCAGCAGTTTTGGGGAGTCGCACCAAAGAGGGTGGGGGGAATGGTGCAAATGTTGGTGGTCATAATTTGGGGGGGTTTAGTGGGGGGATGGTTGGTGGGTACAAAAGAAGAAACGTGGTCCAGTTAAAGTGGGAGGGGGAGGGGACCCCACCAGTAAGGGGGAGGGTGGCAGAGTTGATCCTGGAAATGGGATTTAAAGTCGGAGACATTTTTGCATTGATTTGTCCTGTTGGAAGTTCAGAATTTGATTTATCCTTTGTAAAGCCTGAGGGTTTGGATTTGTTTTGGGAACGTTTTAGGGGGCGCAGGGACCTTCAGCAGTGGAATGGTTGGATGCCAAAGGTGGTTTCCAGGCAGCCTCTAATAAAATCGGTGACGATCCTCGTGCGTAATGAATCCATCCCAGAGGCTGATTTGGTAGTGTGGTTACGCCGATATGGTGAGGTCCTCGCTCCACTGCGGAAGGTCCTTGATCAGCATGGGATATGGACAGGGGCCTGGACAGTGTCATTAAAATTGGGGGTGCAGGGAAATGTTGTTCAACATTTGCCCTGTTCAGCCTTTCTGGGGAGGGACAGGCTGACCATTTTTTACCAGGGTCAGCCTAAAGTGTGCAATAAATGTGGGGACAGGGGCCACTTTGCGTCCACCTGCACCCGAAAGAAATGTTCTTTGTGCCAGGCGCTGGACCATTTGGCTAAAGACTGTACAGATATTCGGTGCAACTTGTGCCAAAAACTTGGTCACCCCTACAGTCTTTGCCCAGAGGCATTACATAACCTGCCAGGGTTGGAGGCTGAGCTGCAGAGGCTGGATAAGGAGGATGAGGCCACCAAAACTGTTGTTGTCCCTCCTGTGTCTGTGGAACCCGTTTCTGTTCCCTCTAGTGATGTGGTCCCTGAGTCTGTCCCTTCTGTGTCTGTGACATCTGTTTCTATTCCCCCCAGTGGTGTGGTCCCTGAGTCTGTCCCTTCTGTGTCTGTGACATCTGTTTCTATTCCCCCCAGTGGTGTGGTCCCTGAGTCTGTCCCTTCTGTGTCTGTGACATCTGTTTCTGTTCCCCCTACAGATGTGGTCCCTAAATCTGTCCCTCCTGTCCCTAATCCATCAATTCGTAGATCCTCCAGACTGGCAGAGGCTGCTGGGGGGGCAGGTTTAACGGACCTTCCCACTCAGCCTCCAGTCCCTGCCCCTCGGCAGTGCAAGCGTGGTCAGGGGAATGTGGGGGTGCTGGATGGGGGTGGGGCTGATGGAGGGGTGTCCATACCCCATGTCTCACATTCGGTTGATGGGGATTCGGATGAGGAGGGGTGGGAGAAGATCAGGAGGAAGGAAAAAAAGAAGAGAAAGGCTAGAAAACCGGTCGTCTCTTCCTCAGAGTCGGATCCAAGAGGGGTTCCCCTTGGTAACACCTTTAATGTGTTTTCGGGTGATGAGATGTCTTTGTCTTCTCCCTTATCATCTATGGATGAGGGGGAGTCACATAGTTTGAAGAGAGCTGTTTCTGGTGATGAGAGTGTGGTGAAGGTCAAGAAACGACTACCCCAATCATCCTGATGGCAGTTCCCACTCTGATAAAGGTGGCGACCATTAATGTCGCCAGCACTAAATCTGCAAGAGCTCGTGATATGGCCTTATTTTTGCTCAGCGAGTTTGATTCCGAGATTTTATTTTTGCAAGAGACCTGGCTCCATACCTTGGCCGACGTCCATCTGGCAAAAAGGGAGTGGAGATGCGGTCCCTCCTTTTGGTCTCTTGCGGCTGAGCCCTGCAGCGGAGTTGCGGTTCTTTTTAAAACCGATATGGTAACGTGCCGGCGGGTAATTGGGGTAGTAATGGGTAGATGCCTGGTGTTGGACGTTTCCTGCCTATCTCTGGGTGAGGGTTTCCTTTTCTGTCTCTTTCACTCCCTTAGCTTTTGTTGGTTAGTGTCTTTTTGAAGAAGGGCTGCATGCATAATGGGTGCGGGTTTGTTTCTTGACCTTGCAGGTTTGTCTGGTGTAGTGGTGTGAGTTGTATTAAGATTTATTTTCCCCGGTGATTGCATGATTTTTGCTTTTTCTGTAAAGTCTTTTTGTTTGAGAGCGGATTTGCTATATTTATTTTCATTTTATGTAAATATGTATATATTTATGTATTTTGTGTGTATATAGTGATTTTATGCTTAATGATTGCAAGACTTTCAATAAACAAAATTGGGAAGAATGCTCCTTACATTGGTGGTCAGTGGGAAGGATGTCCCTTACATTGGTGATCAGTGGGAAGAATGCTCCTTACATTGGTGTCCCTTACATTGGTGGTCAGTGGGAAGGATGGTCCCTTACATTAGTGGTCAGTGGAAAGGATGGTCCCTTACATTAGTGGTCAGTGGGAAGAATACTTTTTCTATTGGCGGTCATTGGGAAGAAGATTTGTTCTATTGGTACTCATTTGGAAGAATGCAGAGAGGGTGAGTGACGTGATGAATACCTACACATCACCAGGTAGAGGAAGGAGGACACTAAGATCAAACCACAGGGATAATTGCCCTGGAGGTGTATGGGGGGGAGGGGGGGTATGTGTGTGTTTCCAATTATCTATATAAATCCCTTGAGGCGATGATCAGCATGGAAGGGCAAAGGTAACAGTGGCAAATGATTGTCACACAATGCAGGAGAAATCCAGTCCTCTGATCCAGACCTCCGGAACACAACAATAATTAATGGAATTATCTACTGAATCATCTGTAATGTAAATTAGGAGCCTCGGCAGCATCTGGAGAGGAAGAAGCTGACGGGGGCAAAGAGTTCTCTCTCTTAAGATTGCGCTGAAAAGGTCACCAAGGAGCAGAGCTATACCGAGTTCTGTTGGAAATCACAAGAGAATAAAGAACAGCGGTAGAACATAGTTCAGCTTTCTGGTCCTCGGATGTGGTGGCTGCATTTGTTTTCTTATTTTGCTTGGTGATCCTGCCAGTAATACACTTTCTGTGACAAAGTTAAAGCCCCCTGCACACTTGACTGAAGCCCCGTACACACGACCGAGCTTCTCGGCAGAATCCAGCGAGAAGCTCGCTGGGAGACATATTCTGCCGAGGTTCTCGGTCGTGTGTACACTTCCGACGAGCGTCCCGTCGGGAAGCTCATCGAGCCAAAAAAGAGAGCACGCTCTCTTTTTCCTCGTTGTTTGGCTCAACGAACTTTTCCGAAAGCTCATCGGGAACCTCGTCGGGCTAAACCCATCGTTCCGCCCGACGAGGTTCCCGATGAGCGTTCGGAAAAGTTCGGTCGTGTGTACGCGGCCTGACTCTATCACGGCACGTTTTTAGGGTGGGGTTTTTTTTGCACTTTTTTTAGCTAGTTTTTAGAAAGGAACGATTTATTTGTTTCAGAAACGTGATAAAGAAGCTCATGCACCAAATTTTAAACATGAGCCAAGCGTGTAATGCGCGCCATAAAAAAATAAAGGCACTGCAAGCGTATTGTGCGTTCTAGTGTGTTTTTCGAGAATTGGTAGAAAGGCGTGCAGAAACACGCATATCTGCCCAAGTTTCAGCTACGACCTGGGGTGAACAGGGTCTGACTCACATTAACTGGATGTTATGTTGCACTACCTTTTGAGGAGTGTTGGTGGCCGCTTCATAAAAAAATGGGCTTCCTTTATCCAATCATAGCGGCACTTTACCACATGATCAGCTGTGTCCAAGGACAGCTGATCACAGATGTCAACACAAGCCGGTTATTGGCTTTTCTTTCCTCATGCTGAGAGCATGAGGAGAGGAGAGAGCTGATAACCGACTTTTGTTAAGGGGACATCGACACTGAAAAACAGGACACCGATAAGCAGTGCCCTCCAGTGCTACCAATCAGTAGCCACCAGTGCTGCCAATCAGTACCCACCAGTGCTGCCATTCAGTGGCTCCTCATCAGTGTCACCTATCAGTGCCGCATACCAGTGCTGCCTATCAGTGGCCATCAGTATCGCCCCTCAGTACTGCCTATCAGTGGCCATCAGTGTCGCCTCTAAGTACTGCCTATCAGTACTGCCTATCAGTTAAACCTCATTAGTGCTGCCTCATCAGTACCACCTCATCAGTGTGCATCAGTGCCACCTATCAGTGTTTATCAGTGCCGCCTTATCAGTGTGAAAAATTTATATAAATGTCATTTGGGTACAGTGTTACATTGTCATTCAAAGTGTGACAGTTCTGAAAGCTGAAAATTGGCCTGGGCAGGAAGGGGATAAAAGTGCTCAGTAGGCAAGTGGTTAGGTGCACCATAACACATGTTAAGGTGCGGCGCATGCATTTACACACTGCCATGGAATGTGTAAATGTGCCCTAAAAATTTAACGTTCATGGCCAGCTGCCCACACCCATTATCCAAAGGATCATTATATCAAGAAGCTCAAAAATTATGAAAGATTAATGAAAGATGAATCCTTATTGGTCATCATAAGTTATAGCACCTCATCTGCAAACACATTTTCTATTCTGACAACCCCCCAATCCCACCTCCAGTGTAGACAATTAAAAAAAAAAAAAAAAATTGATACCTGCGTACTCATCAACAATATGGTCCCGCATCCAGGGACCCAGTTAAACCCAACCCTCGGTCTGCATTATGTCCACCCACTTTGCAGGTAGGTGTGCCCAAATCAATCCCACTTTAAGGGTTGGTCCCACCCAGAACCAGCCTATGGGTACCCCCCCCCCCTCCTTTGCAGATTGGATCTTGGCTTTTTTTTATGCTGTGGCTATAATAACGTTGATGCTGTTATCCCAGGACACAGACACATCACTGGCAGGATAGAGGGCCAAGATGGCAGACTGTCCCAGCAGCCTCAGGACAGTTGTCACCTACCTGATATTAAAAAAAAATTCACATACATTTAATTATATTTTCCCCTATATGTACATACAGACCAAGCTGTCCAGCAGACGTATATTTGTACATGGATGGGAATAAATCCCATGTGTTTAGGGATTTGAACCCATGCATGTGCATGAGCTTATGTAAGCTCACAGTATACCCACATACAGACTTACTGGCTGGATCACCAGATGAAAATAAAAGAAAGAAAGACAAAAAACAAAAACAAATGCAGCCATCACATCTAAGAACTGGTAAGCTGCAATATAATAAATATTTGCATTTGGGTTTATGCTATGATTAAGCACTAATTTATAGTGCGAAACGCGTCAGTTGTTTTACTCCCGTGTAGTGTGCTGTGACTTGTAATGCATTTTTCCTTTTTGAAATAAAGACAACCCTCAAGGTTTTTTGGAGTGCGGCTGTCCATATTTTCTTTTTCTATTTGTTCCTTTGGGTTTAATACCGCTTTAAGGCTGTATCATAATTGTAATTTTTTATTCTGCAAAGAATTCCGGTTTTTCATTTTTTCATAGAAGCTTGTTGCGTGACACATTGTCCCCGGTGGCTGGTGGGGGGTGTCGTGTGTTCCGCCATCTATGGCCGGAACGGCGTGTGTCCTCGCAGCACCGGAGAGTAAACAGGCTCACCTCCTGTTCAGACAACGATTGTGTCATCACAGACAGACAACGATAGACTTCCGCCGGGCTGACATCTGCTAGAAAGGCGTATTGAGGGGTTTGTTAGTCTCGCCGCGCTGCGCAGACGAGCACGCACACACACCAAGCGCAGGATGGCGCAGGGGGGCGGTAATACATGGTATTTACCCGAGCAGCAGGCTGGAAGAACTTTCCCACAGAAAAGAGATGGAAGTGTCGCATTTATGTCTATTATTATCTTTTTTATTTTTTTTCCTCCGATGCTGCTGTTGTGATCTGACACATTGTCATAAAGATGATTTCTCCGAAAATAACTTCACAAGAACGCTCCTCCGTTCTGAGGTTTGGATCTCGCCCCATGTAATTCTTATGAGCTGTTGCGGGCGCCGCCACTGATCGCAAAGGAGACTATTAAAAGAACTTGCAAAGTCCTTGTATACAAATCCAGAAAATCCTCATCAATTTGCTCTAACAGGGAAAAAAAATCCTCCTGATCCCCCCAGATACTCCTTGAATCAACAATCAAATGTGTTTTTATTAATAACCAGGTATATTTGGTCATTTAAAACCACATATGGCTTTTTTTTATGGGTTGGATAGAGCTAGCTCCTGGGGAAGTCTATTCCACATTTTCACACCTTTAACCATAAAGAAACCTTTCCACATGTGGTGTTTAAATGTCATTTCCTCCAGGAGAAAAGAGTGCCCCCCCTTGTCCTTTGCAGTGACCTAAATGTATAACTGAAGACTTTTTTATTTTTTTAGTTTTGATTAGAGTGGAGAGGGATTAGAACACCTGTCAGGTGCCCCTTATGCCGCGTACACACGGTCGGACTTTTGACCGTGCAAAACTACGACGGAAAAATAGAGAACCTGCTTTCTAGCTAAAATCCGTCGGAAATTCAGATGGAAAAAGTCTGATGGGGAACACACACGGTCGGAATATCCGATGGAAAGCTCCCAACTGACTTTTTCCATCGGAAATTCCGATCGCGTGTATGCAGCATTGGAGAGGTTCAACCTCTCTACTCTACAACCTCAACCTCTCTCATTGTGACCATTATCACCAAAAGTGAAAAAAAGTCCCAAATTTCAGGTTGTCACCAAAGTAATAGAGGGGGGGGGGTCTTCCAATGGGGACAGGGACCACCAGGGTTTCCCTCACTTTGAAGGGATTTTCTCTCACTTCCTGTTTAGTCTATGGGACAGGGAGTAAATGGAACTCTCCCCAATCGGACACAGATGGCAAAGAACCTGACAGGGGTTATACCCCTTACCATCCAGAAGGAAAAGAAGTAGGAATATTGCATCACTTACTCCTACAGGCACCTCCAACTAAGATAGATAAGCAGATAATAGGGTTACACCGATACCAGTATCGGTATCTGTGCCGATCACGAGTATTTTCACGAGTACTCGTGAAAATGCTCCAATACTAGAAACCGATACAGCAGCAGATGAAAGACAACACATCATGCTTATTTCCTTTCAACATTGGAAGTTGTTCAGCAGTGCCATCAGCACAGAACTGGTGGGAGCCATTGGGACGCAGGCAGGTCTGCTCATAAGGCAGTACAACTGGTCCTGTTGTACTGTGCCGAGGCCCCATCAGTTAAAGAGGGGGGTCAAGGCTTTATTGATAATTTCTGCCTTAATGGACTTTACTAGACCATACCCTCATTCCTACTTGATTACCAAGCCTTAAATTACATTTCCCTGGGCTCCATCGGGTTAACAGAGGGACCCAGGAGGTGGGTGCAAAGGAGGGATTTTTTTTCCATTCTTAAGGTGTCGGTTGGGTGTAGGGCATGGTTGGGGGGGTTGGGTGTAGGGCATGGTTGGGGGAGGGGATAGGCTCAGTGTATGTCATGGTTGGGAGAGGGGGTAAGTTGGGTGTAGGACATGGTTGGGGGAGGGGGTAGGTTGGGTGTAGGACATGGTTGGGGGAGGGGGTAGGTTGGGTGTACGGCATGATTGGGGAGGGGTGTAAATTGGGTGAAGGCCTTGGGGGGTGGGTTGGGTGTTTATGGCATGGTTGAGGGTCCCAATCAGGAGGGCTGTATGAGGCCCCATGACTTCTAGCAGCAGTCCTGGATGCAGGTAAACCCATCTACTATCCGGAGAAGTCTGGCCAGAACTAGTCACCTTCACATAGAAACAAGGGTAATCGAGCCAACTATGCACGAAAGCAGAGGAACTGGGGTGCTCCGGATTGGGTCAAAATGTGAAATATTTGGCTGTAGCAGGAGGCAGTTTATTGGTGAAGGGCTGGAGAGTGGTGCAATAATGGCAACAGGCATGCAACAGTGAAGCATGGTGGAGGTTCCTTGCAAGTTTGGAGCTGCATTTGGGCAAATGAAATTGGAGATTTGGTCAGGATCCATTGTGTGTCAATGCTGAGAAATACAGGCAGATACTTACCCATCATGGAATACCATCACGGAGGCGTGTGATTGGTTCCAAATTTATTCTGCAGCAGGACAATGACCCCAAACACACAGCCAATGTCATTAGGAACTATCTTCACCCTGATCTCAACATCATGGAGTCTGTCTGGGTTTACATGAAAAGACTGAATGATTTGAGGCAGCCTAGACTCACAGAAGATATTTGGTTAGTTCTCCAAGATGTTTGGAACAACCTACCTGCCGAGTTCCTTCAAGACCTGTGTATGAGTCTATCTAAAAGAATTGATGCTGTTTTGAAGGCAAAGGGTGGTCACTGCAAATATATAAAAGATCTGATTGGGATTTCTCCTCTGTTCCTTTACTTTCTATTTTGTTAACTGATAAAAAATTAACTATTAACACATTCTATTTCTGAAGGAATTCTTCATTCTTCATTCTTCTTCTGCATTTTTCATACATGCCTAAAACGTATGCACAGTGATGTATGTGTGTATGTATGTATATATATATATATATATAAAAACAAATCAGTATAATTATATATATATATATATATATATATATATATTAGGGCTGTGCAAATTAACTTTTAATTAATCGATTAATCTTTAATCTTTTTGATCGATTACAATTCTTTTGATTGGTACTCACCTCTCCACCGACTTCCGGGCCTTCAGGGAGTTCCGTCGGAGATCCGGTAACGTCACGGACACCGGCGGGGCTTGCCGTGTCCATCTGAAGGGCTCCTTTGCTGTGCCTTCATATCTGCATGCCGGCGGGACCTTACTATCTGCCACACTCAAGGGCTGTTAGACTTCCATCTATCCCTTCCCTCTATCAACCTGGGATTCTACAGCTATCCACTGGGAATTGTAATAGTTCCGTTCATGGGACATCTACATGCCGACGGACCAGGGGCGGACTGACCACTGAGTCACTCGGGCACTGCCCGAGGGCCCCATGCCACTAGGGGGCCCCATCAGGGTTGCCAGGCTCAGTAAAACCAGGGACTGTATGTGAAAATCTGTGTGTTTTTTTTTACATCTGTCCCTGATATGTCCAAAACTGACATGCTTTTGATGTGAAAATCCTGAGATTTTAGCTGCCCCGTCTCTGCACTGCCTCCTGGCGTGGTGGCCATCAGTAAGCCCAGGAGCCCCATAATACTTCTATTGCCCAGGGGCCCCATGAGTTGTCAGTCCGCCCCTGCGACGGACTGATGTTAACCTCTCCTCATCTGGATTCAGCAGTGATATCATTGTACACATTTTTATACCAGTATCATACTTAGATACATGTTTTTATGACTGCTTTTAGTACCGTTTGGTATTACTCTCACCATTTTTACAGTTTATGTAGCTACATTGATTTTATCTCCAGTGCAATATTTATTTGAAGACTATAATATTTACTTTAAGACTATAAAAGTGTTAATGCTATTCCCATCGAGTGCCGCCTGTGTGTGGTTTTTGTATCCTGTTATCCATTTTTCCAGTTGTTGGTAGCTGTACTGGGAATCAGCCTGCAAGGAGATCAGCTAAAAGTAGTTGGATCTGTATGTGCGTTATAATTAATCGAAATTGATTAATCAATTTAAAAAAAAAAACTATTAATTGAATTTTGATTAGTAACAGCCCTAATATATATATATATATATATATATATATATCACCCTATTACTTTCAGTGCGGGCACCAGTGTTGCTCATCTTACTTTAAAAAGGTAATTAGTTACAGTTACAAATTACTTCTCCGAAAAAGTAATTGCGTTAGTGACTCAGTTACTACATTGAAAAAGTAATTAGTTACTCAGCAAAGTAACTGATTTTTTTATTATTATTCTACAATGCTTTGTTGAGAAGCAGATGACGGAGGCTTGCCAGGGAGCAGTGAGTTAATACTCCAAGACAAAAGAATGCCAGATCCTTGAGAGAAGAAAACCGGAAACAAATGGTGATCTCGTGTACATCCCAGCCTAGGTGCATCCGTCCCACCATGTATGTGCAGCTATTGGACTTAAAACCCTTATCCATCTGCTACATATTACATCCAAATTATAAGCTGGATTAAAATGTTTATAATATACATTCCCTTGGCGTTTACAGAGTCTGTAATTTAGAATCTTATATTAGACTTTATTAGAATTTTCTATAGTTTATTATTTATTATTTTATTTATCTTATATAAGCTTTATTAGATGCAAGGGATCTGGAATGGGGATGTCAGATTTTTCTTTGTTGTCTGATGAAGAGATGAAATCACTGACCAAAAATAACCTGCTGATCATTGTTCTGTATAGGTGTTGACCACTAGATGTCGCTGTGTACACTGTGTTGTACAGGGAACGTTTGTTCTGTAGAACATTTTTTTTCCAGCCATGCGTTCCCCGGATCATTGATCAGGTTGCTCACACAGTGTGTGTGATCGATGTGAGTTGTTCCCCGGTGATAGGTCAGTGTGAGGCGGGTGGGGCTCATTGTATCCAGGGCTCCTTGCGATTGGGAGTTTTGACAGGCCATCACAGCGGTCACATGATTCTAAAGCGGAGTTCCACCCATATTTATGTTCACAGCGCCGGCAGAAGCAATTACTCTGCTGCCATCTAGTGGCAGTAGATGTAATTGCGGTAATTCTACACAAGTAATGGGAACTGCGTTACTGTGAGGGGAAGAGTAATCAGGTAGATGATTACTGTAACTCCGTTACTTACAACACTGGCGGGCACTACGCTAAAGTTAATGGGTGAATGGGAGAGTTACTTTGCTCCCATTCCTTATTTGTTAAATTGCAGGCTGCTGCATCCACGGACCCCATTCGCATGGCCCACCTGCCCAGAACCACCTGTTCCATGGAGACCCATCCAGATGTCGATGGGGGCCCCAGTGACCTACTGGGTCCCCAACTTACTGAGAAGATCCCGGGCTGTGTGCCATTCGGTGGGGGATCGGCTTGAGGAGAACCCGGAGGCAGGTTATCCAAAAGGGCTGGAATGAACCATCAGGGATCTGGTCGCCGAGAATTGACAGGTACATGTCAGCTGTCAACCTGTGACACTTTTCATTGCATTTACTGGAAGGATTTTCTCAATCCGAATTGTTCTCTTGGGTACTGAGGTACAAAGCCTGTAGGAGAGGCCCGAGCCAGGCCTGTGGCAGAGGCCTGTTCCTCCCAGCAAGTTACAGGTGACATTTCGGCTGCCAGGCCTGTGGCGGGGGTCTGTCCGGAGGCACTTTACCCACTCCTCCTGAGTGGCGACGAACTATATCTACTACTACTGAGAGCGAAACTGCTTGTGTTATATCCAGGCCTGATACCGCACTGTTCTCTATTTCTTCATCAACCTTTCCTATCTCCTGTTGATGTTGGCCGTTGTTGGGCCCTGGAATAAAGCATTGAAAAATCCATTTGGTGACTGGACATTCGCTCTATGCTACTACTCACTGCTACTACCCCTAGACACACTACAAGGTAACTTAATACGCCGATCCCAAACAACAACCAGCGGCTCCTGAGGGGGTAGTGCTACACGCATATACATACAATATATATATCCTGTATATATAAAACAAAGCAGACAAAACAAGTAGTAAGCCTCAGATGGACGGATGCCTATCGACTACTCCTGATGCGTTTGGAGACGATGGGACAGTCTGTTCCGCAATCATTGTTTGCCTTGAATTATGTGTTATTCATTTTTATTCATTATATTTTCTTTCACTTCCTATTAAATTATCTTTGTGTTGCCAGGCTGGAATGGAGAGAGTAAATTACTTCCAAAGTGAAATCCAATAGACTCTTATTTGTTTTTTAATCGGAGGGAAGCGTCACTAAACTTTAATTATTTTTTTACTAGCACTTGGACGTATGTTGTATAATTAACTGAAAGATAAACAAGCCAGGTACAACAAGTGACACAAGCCTTGGGCGAGACATTCCCACTCGAGTAAACAAACCCGCTATTCAACAATAGAACAAAACCCAAAATCGGCAAGCCCAATGAGGTTTTTTGGGTTCTTTTAGGTGGCGGATGTGACCGGTAATCCCAGACAGAGGAAGTGAACAAAGATAGCGTGGCTTGTTTTATATTTATTTACCGTAATTCTGTTTAAATACCGTATTTATCGCGTATAACACGCACAGGCGTATAACACGCCCCCTAACTTTAACCAATTGACCACTGGGCACTTAAACCCCCTTCCTAACCAGACCAATTTTCAGCTTTCGGTGCTCTCACAATTTGAATGACAATTACTCAGTCATACAACATTGTACCCATTTGAAATTTTTGTCCTTTTTTTCACAAAAATAGAGCTTTCTTTTGGTGGTATTTGATCACTTCTGGGTTTTTTATTTTTTGGGCTATAAAAGAAAAACAACTGAAAATTCTGTAAAAAAAAAAAAATGTTTCTGTCATATTAGCGGGTTATTTCTCACACACAGCGTATGCATACCACAAATTATACCCCAAAACACATTCTGCTATTCCTCCCGAGTATGGCGATACCCCATGTGTGAGACTTTTACACAGCGTCGCCACATACAGAGGCCCAACATGCAGGGAGCACCATCAGGCGTTCTGGAACACTCAGGGTAAAAAAGTGAGTGTTATACGCCAATAAATACAGTAAATTATAAGTGTACCTTGTAAACACACAAGAACTTTTTATATAACTAAGGACATTGAAAAGACAAATATATCCGGCTCCATTTGTTTTTTTCCTTCCCTGCTTGAAGAACTGTCCTCAATGGCCCACAATGCACTTTTTATATGTGGCTTGTCTGTCAGAAGCTATAAATGGTGATTTCTATGCTGCTCTGCACTCATGTGCTCACCAGAGACTACAAACTGCTAAAAGTAAATAGCCCTCAATGCGGCCAAAAGGCTTATTCCTAGTAAATGGCAAGAGATCGAATGTCCCCAGATATGGGAATGGATCGATATGGTAGAAGGGACTTACATCATGGAAGACTTGAAAAATAGTATTGAGGACAGTAAAAAGAACCAAAACCAGAAATGGGATAAATGGAAGAGATTTAAGAGGACCTGGAGCTACGCTGAAAATCTAAGGGAAGAGAGATAAGGAAAAGAAGGTCAGACAGGGAAAAAAGATATGTGGCAAAAAAAATTGGTGAGAAAAGGGGAGGAGAATGTGGGGGGGAGGGGGGAAGGGGGAGATGGATTAGGGGTGTAAATTATGGGGGGGGGATGTTGTAAAAGGAATAGAGTATATGTCTTCTGTCCAGATATATGTCTTTAAAAAAAAATAAAAAAAACAAGGGAAAAAGAAAGATGAGTAAACATACATATATATGTGTATGTGTATATATATATATATATATATATACAGTGCAGAAAATAAGTATTTGAACACCCTGCTATTTTGCAAGTTCTCCCACTTGGAAATCATGGAGGGGTCTGAAATTGTCATCGTAGGTGCATGTCCACTGTGAGAGACATAATCAAAAAAAAATTCCAGAAATCACAATGTATGATTTTTTTAACTATTTATTTGTATGATACAGCTGCAAATAAGTATTTGAACACCTGAGAAAATCAATGTTAATATTTGGTACAGTAGCCTTTGTTTGCAATTACAGAGGTCAAAGGTTTCTTGTAGTTTTTCACCAGGTTTGCACACACTGGAGGAGGGATTTTGGCCCACTCCTCCACACAGATCTTCTCTAGATCAGTCAGGTTTCTGGGCTGTCGCTGAGAAACACGGAGTTTGAGCTCCCTCCAAAGATTCTCTATTGGGTTTAGGTCTGGAGACTGGCTAGGCCACGCCAAAACCTTGATATGCTTCTTACAGAGCCACTCCTTGGTTATCCTGGCTGTGTGCTTCGGGTCATTGTCATGTTGGAAGACCCAGCCTCGACCCATCTTCAAAGCTCTAACTGAGGGAAGGAGGTTGTTGCCCAAAATCTCGCAATACATGGCCCCGGTCATCCTCTCCTTAATACAGTGCAGTCGCCCTATCCCATGTGCAGAAAAACACCCCCAAAGCATGATGCTACCACCCCCATGCTTCACAGTAGGGATGGTGTTCTTGGGATGGTACTCATCATTCTTCTTCCTCCAAACACGGTTAGTGGAATTATGACCAAAAAGTTCTATTTTGGTCTCATCCGACCACATGACTTTCTCCCATGACTCCTCTGGATCATCCAAATGGTCATTGGCAAACTTAAGACGGGCCTTGACATGTGCTGGTTTAAGCAGGGGAACCTTTCCGTGCCATGCATGATTTTAAACCATGACGTCTTAGTGTATTACCAACAGTAACCTTGGAAACGGTGGTCCCAGCTCTTTTCAGGTCATTGACCAGCTCCTCCCGTGTAGTCCTGGGCTGATTTCTCACCTTTCTTAGGATCATTGAGACCCCACGAGGTGAGATTTTGCATGGAGCCCCAGTCTGAGGGAGATTGACAGTCATGTTT
Organism: Rana kukunoris; assembly: GCA_029574335.1. Lineage (NCBI taxonomy): Eukaryota > Metazoa > Chordata > Amphibia > Anura > Ranidae > Rana > Rana kukunoris. The sequence continues at coordinate 24,458,612 of CM056056.1, read as the reverse complement.
AGCTTCTTCCATTTTCTAATGATTGCTCCAACAGTGGACCTTTTTTCACCAAGCTGCTTGGCAATTTCCCCGTAGCCCTTTCCAGCCTTGTGGAGGTGTGCAATTTTGTCTCTAGTGTCTTTGGACAGCTCTTTGGTCTTGGCCATGTTAGTAGTTGGATTCTTACTGATTGTATGGGGTGGACAGGTGTTTTTATGCAGCTAATGACCTCAAACAGGTGCATCTAATTTAGGATAATAAATGGAGTGGAGGTGGACATTTTAAAGGCAGACTAACAGGTCTTTGAGGGTCAGAATTCTAGCTGATAGACAGGTGTTCAAATACTTATTTGCAGCTGTATCATACAAATAAATAGTTAAAAAAATCATACATTGTGATTTCTGTTTTTTTTTTTTTTATTATGTCTCTCACAGTGGACATGCACCTACGATAACAATTTCAGACCCCTCCATGATTTCCAAGTGGGAGAACTTGCAAAATAGCAGGGTGTTCAAATACTTATTTTCTGCACTGTATATATAATGAAAAAAAATCAAAAAACAAAACAAAATAAAACAAAAAAAAAAAAGTAAATAGCCCTTTCATGATTTCCCCCACTGAGCAGAAAAGATCATGACCGAGAAAGCATAAATGGTTAATGCAGTAAACTTAGTGGAAAATTGTTATCTTTATGGTCATTGCGCTCTTCGATTTGCCTTTTTGCTAAGATCAAGTGTAGTATGTGTTCTTATCAGTGACCAGTAGGGGGTGCTATGCTTGAACCGGGACTCAGCGAGCTATATAGTTTCCCTGCTGGTGTGATGGGGGCTCTGAAGGCTAAACCCGGCTGAAACAGCCTGCAGGCTGTCGGGACACCGAAGTAAGTTGGGTTCTCCCTTGACTGGCTGGGAAACCAGAGAGTCCACAGTGTCTGTGTCACCTGGGTGGTCATCACTCTAGGGTTGCTCTTGGGTGTGGGACCCCACTATGGGAAAAGGTACATGTCACAGTCACTAAAACTTTTTCTGCACTTTTAGGGCTCTGCCTTTTTGCTAGGATTTGGGCAATTTTTGTCTTCCAGGCCTTAGGGTCCGGCCAGTGCACATGCACGGCCACTTATTTATTTTAATTTAGTTTAATTTGTCCTTTGATTGAACTTGGTCTAATGGTGGATGGGTTGGTTAAATCAATGCAGGGACTGCCTGAATCAAGCAGTTTGTGATCTCCAGTGATCACATAAGTGCAGAGCATAATATAAATCATTATTTGTAGCTCCTGCCCCTTAAATAATATGTTTAGAAGATTCTTCAATTTTCATTCTTGGGTCTAATCTGCAAACTGTACCATAAAGTGCAGACAGGTCGAATGTAAGCAATGTTATGTTATGTTATGTAAGCAATGTTAGGGGTGTGGCCTTGACAGGAAGGGGTGGGTCATATTTAAATTAGGGGGTGCACAAGTTTAGTCAGGCCTAGGACAGCACAAAACCAAAACACACTACTGCTGTAGATACATAATAATAATAATATGGGTGTGTATGTTTTCCTCTTTATGCTTCTCCTTTGTATGAACTGTATGGATTTAATGTAATTAGAATGGTGATTATTGTGGCTCAGGAGAGGGGGAAATGTTTTTCTTGGTTATTAGAATGTGGGTAGATGATTAATTACATTTAATAAAAAGAATGTTAGCCTACGCCTGCCAATTTTTTAAAATAAATTAGGACAGTCTTAGGTGGTCTACCTTGAGGATAATGAGCTGTAAGCTTTAGTGTGGACATAAAGAAAGGTGTTGGACTTCCAAATTTAACTCATTCGAATATTTTTTCACGGTAGAAGAGATATGGAAATGAATGTCTAAAGACAGAAGGCCACTCCAATCTTTTTTTACTTCTTTTGAATTAATTTGGAAAAGGAGGGTGTTAGGGAAATGTAGCTGTACGCTATGCGCACACCATATCTCCTGTGCTAATAAGCACACATTGCCTCTAATGATATAATGCATCTTACCTATCACTCTATTTCCTGTGTATCCTCAAATAAACAGACATCACCATAGCTTACGTTCATAGCTCCATCAGCATGACTGCCCAGCGACCAGTGTACTTGGCTTTTTATTTGTAAATCACAAAAGCATTCACAAACAGGAAGTGGTGGCTCTAGCAGCCAATCACTTCCTTCATGGGAAGTGACATCACAGGATATGACTTCCACACAGGAAATTACCTATCAGGAAATCCTTCCAACAGGATGAGTTAATACAAACAACCAATGAATAATAGCTAAAGGAGTCCTATGGGCGTATCTGAGCAAAGACAGGGTGCATGCATGTTTTTCCTGTCCCCTGTACCTGGAAGCTAAACAAAAGAAGCCGCATTGGCTTTCAAACATGGACTCTGTCTCTGACCATAACAACTCAAAGACTCCTGTATTTCCGCTGATAGGAATCCTTATTCTGCATTGTTCCAGAGAATAATGCATACCTGGATTATACTACCGTTCCTTGTGGATGGGAGGCTATCTGCAGGGGCACGCTATGAGTCTCGACATGTGCTGATCAGACACAGCAGAGACAAGAGCGTACATATCCCCTTAGACGATCGTCTGTGCAATGCAAATGGGCCCTTTCGCTGGCGGACATACCCCCACTCTGCAAACACCTCTCTCCAATCCCAGGAAGTTTTCCACTACCAGACGGGACTCAACCATCGTCAGTCTGCCCCAGTCAGCTCTTTAGAGTTTTGAATTTTTCACGTCGTTTGCGTAAGTCGTTCACGAATACGGCCATACGTAATTTGCGTTAACGTCTAAACCAATGACGTCCTTGTGACGTCATTTGGAGCAATGCACGCTGGGAAATTTAGCCGGCGGCGCATGCGCATGCGCAGTTAAATCGGTGCTGGACACGCCTGATTTAAATAATACACTCCCCCTAGCCGCGGAGTTTGAATTTCGCCGGGGGATTTACGAGCCGCCGGCGCCACTTTAGAGGCAAGTGCTTTGTGTACAGCACAAATAAGATAGATTACGCGGATCTAAAGATCCGCTGATCTATGTAAATCTACCCCACAGTGTCTTTTGTAAAGGAATTAAAGTGGGCGACCAATGAGTAGCACCAAGTGCATGTGATATCAATGACCTCTCGGACACATCCGCATTTTTTTGTTTGGATACTTTTCATTTTTTACTGTAGAATTAATGAAAGTGACATTTAAATACCGACATACGCTTTCAGCGCACATTGATAGTCAGCATGTTTCTGCCATCGCCTATTAAGAAGCTTCTTGGCCTCTCTGCTGACTGCCATTACAGCAAGATCTGGGTCACTTTTACGATGGAATTGGCCTTATCTAGATCCAGCCATGATGGCGTCGGTCCAGCAACTCATCCTGAATTGCACCCAAACCGCCGCGCGACCTTCAGAGCTACCCTCCCCCCCCCCCACAGTTGCCGGCACAGCGCCAACTCCCGAATCCCTTCCGGTTCCCGGTCCAGGCCCAGACTGGAGGGAGCTGGAAATGGCTCGGCACTCCAGGCTAAGTGTTGGGCTCTCTGACAAAAGTAAATGAAATCTTCCCAGCAGATGGTATCCGCTTTATCAAAAGTTACATTAGAAGATTGGATTCTAGACACGATGCCAAAATCTCAAGGACGCTCGAAATGATAAAACCAGCGAGCCGTCATTGACAGCCAGGATTCATATACGTTTCACAGAAGACACGCAGCAATTAGGAAATTACACTGCAGTAATTGTAACGCCGCTCTCGTTAACCCCGAGATGAATAAGGCATTCTGCTGATATATAGATGCCGGTTATATAGAAAATGTCCCAGCAAGCAACAGGGTGGTTTACAATAAGAAAAGAGAGGGGGAGGAATGTTTGCCAGATTCACCAGACCGGAGAAGCTAACCTGGTGAGGTGATGATGTCATATCTCAGAGTAGTGATGTCATACAGAATCAAATACGCTTCTTTTTTTTTAAAAGGGAAGGCACCCTTTTCCACATTAAAGCCTCGTACACACGATCGGATATCTGATAGAATCTAATCCGATGGATTTTTTTGTTGGATATCCAATGAAGCTGACTTTTATCAGTCTTGCCTACACACCATCAGTCAAAAATCCGACCGTGACAAAACGCGGTGGCGGAAAAAACTACGACGTGCTGAGAAAAATGATCCATAGGAAAAATGTAAAACATGTTCTATTTTTTTTCACCAATGGAAAACAAACCGATGGGGCCCACACATGATTGGTTTTGTTCGATGAAAACGGTCCATCTGTCTGTTTTCATCGGACAAACCGATCGTGTGTGCAGGGCGTAATGCAATTGCTATTTATACTTGGTTGTATAAAAAAGGGAAACTTTTGTATTAAAGTAAATGTAAACCTTCACCTTGTAAAACAACCCATTCAGTTTAAAATAGAAATAAAAGGTAAAACATTTGTGCACATACACTCACCGGACACTTTATTCAACCAATACATGGAAGCAACTCAATGCATTTAGGCATCCAGATGTAGTGAAGACGACTTGCTGAAGTTCAAACTGAGCATCAGAATGGGGATTTAAGTGACTTTGAACATGGCATGGTCAGCTCCGACATTCAGATGGTGGGTCAGAATTTGGATTAAACCTGAAAGAATGGATTCATCCTGCCTTGTATCACCAGTTCAGGTGGTGGTGGTGTAATGGTGTGGGGGATATTTTCTTGGCACACTTTGGGCCCCTTAGTACCAATTGAGCATTGTTTAAACACCACGGCCTACCTGAGTATTGTTGCTGACCATGTCCATCCCTTTATAAATACAGTGTCCCCATCTTCTGATGGCTCCTTACAGCAGGATAATGCCCATGTCACAAAGCTCCAATCATCTCACCACTGGACTCCAGTGGCCCCCACACTCACCAGATCTCATCCAATAGAGCACCTTTGGGATGCAACTGCGTGATGCCATCATGTCACTATGGAGCAAAATCTCTGAGGAATGTTTCCAACACCTTGTTGTATCTATGTCACGAAGAATGAAGGCAAAAGGGGGTCCAACCCGATACTAGCAAGGTGTACCTAATAAAGTCCGATGAGTGTATATTGTATTTACAAACATGACAGAAGACAAGTGGGAGAAGGTTGGTTGCCAGTCAGAGGTTCAAGGTATTTGTAGCTCTCACTCTCCTGATAGAAAGAAGTCATTAATCATTAGACTGCCATGGCAGTGTGTGACTATCTCCTTCCAGAGATGTCAGTGGGGATTCTGGCTCTGTATTAATAACACACTTCTCTCCTCTGACTTTATTATCTCTGAAACAAAACACTGGAACTGCTAGAATACCTTTATAGAGAGAGAGAGAGAGAGAGAGAGAGAGAGAGAGAGAGAGAAAGAAAGAAAGACAGACACCCTGAGCCTGTACAGACTGAGTGCCCACAGCCTGGAAATGGAATTAGGACGGCACAGACAGACCTACAAGCCCAGGGAGAGTAGACTGTACCAGCAATGTGACCAGGGGGTCCCGGAGGATGAGGAACACTTCCTGCTACATTGCCCCAAGTACTCATCAGTGAGGGACACTCACTTCCAGAGACTCCCCGCTCTCATATCGGACTTCAACTCTACAAAAGAGAAGAGGAAACTCCAATTTCTACTGGGAGAAGAAGAACCAATGGTGAAGATAGCTGCCCAATATGTGACAGCGTGTCACCGACTGAGAGGGACATGAGAAACTGAGGACTTAAAAATCCTTTCACAGACTTATGTCCATTGCCCGTTATATTACCCCCCTTCCCTTTTTCTTATACAATCTCAACTGCTTTGGCAATGCTAACATTTATTTGGTCCTGCCAATAAAGCTTATTTGAATTTGAATTGAATTGAAATTGAATTGAATTTGAATTTGAGAGAGAAAAGAGGTAGGAGAGAGATGAAGAGATAGAGCCAGGGTAAGAGAGAGAACAGAGGTAGGAGAGAGAGATGGAGATAGGAGAGCCAGGGAAAGAGAGAGAACAGAGGTAGGAGAGAGAGATGGAGAGAGGAGAGCCAGGGAAAGAGAGAGAACAGGGGTAGGAGAGAGAGATGGAGCGAGGAGAGCCAGTGAAAGAGAGAGAACAGAGATAGGAGAGAGAGATTGAGGGAGGAGAGCCAGGGAAAGAGAGAGAACAGAGGTGGGAGAGGAGAGTCAGGGAAAGAGGGAGAACAGAGGTAGGAGAGAGAGATGGAGAGAGGAGGGTCAGGAAAACAGAGAGAACAGAGGAAGGAGAGAGAGAGATGGAGAGAGGAGAGCCAGGGAAAGAGAGAGAACAGAGATAGGAGAGAGATGGAGATAGGAGAGCCAGGGAAAGAGAGAGAACAGAAGTAGGAAAGAGAGATGGAGAGAGGAGAGCCAGGGAAAGAGAGAGAACAGAGATAGGAGAGAGATGGAGATAGGAGAGCCAGGGAAAGAGAGAGAACAGAAGTAGGCAAGAGAGATGGAGAGAGGAGAGCCAGGGAAAGAGGGGAAAACAGAGGTAGGAGAGAGAGATGGAGAGAGGAGAGCCAGTGAAAGAGAGAGAACAGAGATAGGAGAGAGAGATTGAGGGAGGAGAGCCAGGGAAAGAGAGAGAACAGAGGTAGGAGAGAGACAGAGAGAGGAGAGCCATGGAAAGAGAGAGAACAGAGGTAGGAGAGAGAGATGGAGAGAAGATAGCTAGGGAAAGAGGGAGAACAGAGGTAGGAGAGCGATGGAGAGAAGAGAGCCAGGGAAAGAGAAAGAACAAGAATCAGATGAGCGTTGTGATGGTATATGGCGGTTATATTGCAGTAATCAGATGAGCGTTGTGTTGGTATATGGCGGTGATATCGCAGTAATCAGATGAGCGTTGTGCCGGTATATGGCGGTGATATTGCAGTAATCAGATGAGCGTTGTGTCGGTATATGGCGGTGATATTGCAGTAATCAGATGAGCGTTGTGTTGGTATATGGCGGTTATATTGCAGTAATCAGATGAGCGTTGTGTTGGTATATGGCGGTTATATCGCAGTAATCAGATGAGCGTTGTGTCGGTATATGGCGGTGATATTGCAGTAATCAGATGAGCGTTGTGTCGGTATATGGCGGTGATATTGCAGTAATCAGATGAGCGTTGTGTTGGTATATGGCGGTGATATTGCAGTAATCAGATGAGCGTTGTGTTGGTATATGGCGGTGATATTGGGACACGGCAGATCACAGCAGGGTCCCAGCTCTTGGATCCATAGCTCCTCTCTTTGATCATGCCTCCTTTTCATGTGTTGTCGATCGATGGGGACATGAAGCAGACAGCACTGTGGCCTCTCTAAGGTCCTCACTTTCCCATACTGGGAGCCGGCCATTGATCACCCCGCAGCCTCCAGGCTAATGGCCATGAAAGCTTTCAAATCCATTTACACCCATTTGCTCATGTTCATTCCATATCACATATATTGTTGGCTCCATACTGCTCATGTTTAACCCATTCACTCCCCAAAGCTCTCCATTTCTGGCTCCCATCCATTTACTAATGGAATTTAAAGGGTAATGTCACCTTTCCTCCACACACATCAGTAACATGGACCTTAGTCTGAGCTAGGATGGAGAGGCAATGTACATAGCACACAGTGCGTTCTCTGTGTGGGGTCTCCAAACACCCATTTCATGTTGTGAAACTAAATTCTGTATGGTTTGCATTTGCGTTTATTATAACACACTAGTACATTATAGCAAAACCTTACCGGGGGCAGGCTTTACTTCTGCTTTAAGCTGACCATACATTACTGTGTTTCCCCAAAAATAAGCCCGGCTCTTATATTAATTTTGGCAACAAAAGACACAGTAGGGATTATTTTTGGGGTAGGTCTTACCATGTAATGTGCTGTCTTCTCTCCCCCTCTCCCTCCCTGCCTGTCAGGAATCCCCAGTGTAAACTGAGTTAAAATCCTATAATCTACTCTATTACAGTATTATAAATTTGTACAATGTGTGTGTTTCTGTAATATAATTGTGCCAAATAACTTCTTTATAGCGCCGCTGTACATTATATACTACAGTAATAGAGTGGATTATAGGATTTAACAAGCATTTTAAACTAGGGATTATGTTCGGGGTAGGGCTTATATTCCAGCCCTCCTGGAAAATAACGCTAGGTCTAATTTTCAGGGAAAACATAGTAGTAGAACTCCCTTTCAAATTTTTTGTTTTGAGAACTTTCGTTTGACTTTCTAATTATTAGTGAGGTCAAACTGATGTATTTTCCACCACAGTGACAAGAAAATTTGAAGTAGCAGATAGAAATTTGTTCCATCAAAAACATTTTTTTCAAACAAAATGGTTTTCGTGGGGCAATTACATTCATTTAAAAAAATTGATTGTTAAAAGCAAATTAAATGTTGATTACTTTCGAATGACATTCGTCCACTTATCAGTATTATCAGCCTAACCACTTCAATACCAGACACTTTCCCCCCTTCCTGCCCAGGTAATTTTTCAGCGCTGTCGCACTTTGAAGAACAATTGAGCTGTCATGCAACGCTGTACCCAAATACATTTGTTATTGTTTTTTTGAGGCAGATAGAGCTGTTTTTTGTGTAGTTTCAATATGTTTATTGAGTTTTTGGATAAACAAGTTTGTTGATCGCCCGCGCAGGGGCTCGAAATGTGTAATAATTACCAAATACCAATATTTTTCACAATTATCCTATGACATAGTGAAAATAAGGGATGGTATCAAAAAATGAATACTGCATAAAATGCAATGTCGCCAAAGGGGAGGCTCTTTTCCAGCAACAGTATAAAAGACATAAAATCATCTGTATGGACATCATGCATCTATGTAAGCCCGACACGTTTCGTTGCTGCCTCCGGGGTGTTTGTGTTGAATGAGTATTTGGCCACCATTTTCCAGGGCTTACTTCTAGGTCTATGGCGGACTGGAGGTCCCTTTCTCACTGGGCCATATAAAAGAGGGGTTCTGATGACGAACATCAATTTAAAAAATCATAGATAGCCAAAATGAGGCTGGGGGACCCAGGGGCATGCTGACATGCATGTTCAAAAAAAGGTCTTTTGAAATGGGTAATGGGACGTGCAACGCGGGGCAGTAATCCAGTGTTTCAATTGAAGGAAGCGATAATGTTTTATAGCCGGTGCATCGTGTTTCTCGGATGGTCTCTCAAGAAAGAAAGGAGCAGGAGGAAAGAAAGTTTTGAACCCATGGGTAGCTATGGAGAGAGCAACCAAGAGAATGCCTGAGGCTCCTCAAGGCCTGGGGGGGGGGGGGATTGTGAGTGATGGGGAGTAGTGGTAAAAAGGAGGACATCAAATTACCAGAGTAGCAGACAGAGTCCAAAATCTGCAGGCCATGCAGCACCAAGGGGCTCAGAGAGGGGGGGGGTGTAATTTATGAGGGGGTCAGAGCAGAGCTTGGAGCGAGGACGAGTCACAGTTGGACAATTTAACCACTTAAGACCCGGACCTTTAGGCAGCTAAAGGACCTGGCCAGTTTTTGCGATTCGGCACTGCATCACTTTAACTGACAATTGCGTGGTCGTGCGACGTTGCTCCCAAACAAAATTGGCGTCCTTTTTTTCCCACAAATAGAGCTTTCTTTTGGTGGTATTTGATCATCTCTGCGGTTTTAATTTTTTTGCGCTATAAACAAAAGTAGAGCAACAATTTTGAAAAAAAATGCAATATTTTTTACTTTTTGCTATAATAAATATCCCCCAAAAATATATAAACATTTTTTTCCCTCAGTTTAGGCCGATACGTATTCTTCTACCTATTTTTGGTAAAAAAAATCGCAATAAGCGTTTACCGATTGGTTTGCGCAATTTACAACGTATACAAAATAGGGGATAGTTTTATTGCATTTTTATACATTTTTTTTTACTACTAATGGCGGCGATCAGCGATTTTTTTCGTGACTGCGACATTATGGCGGACACTTCAGACAAATTTGACACATTTTTGGGACCATTGTTATTGTCACAGCAAAAAATGCATTAAAAATGACAATTGCAGTTTGGGAGTTAACCACAAGGGGGCGCTGAAGGGGTTAAGTGTGACCTCATCTCTGTTTCTAACTGTAGAGGGGTGTGGCTGTAGGTGTGTCGTCATTGATTGTGTTTCCCTATAATAGGGAATACATATATAAAAGGGTGGGAAATTGCCACGAATGCATGAGAGTGGTCAAGGCACGCAACAAGGGGTAGTAGTTGGCGGAGAACAAAGAAGAGTAGGAAGGCATCAGTTTTGATGCCTAAATATTCAATTGAGTGATATGCCCGTTCCTGAAGGCACTGAACCACATCAGTAGAGAGGTTCACATTCAGCGCTGTGGTTTTGGAGGAGTTCATTTGAATTCCGGAGACGGCTGAAAATTGGTCTAACACAAGTTGCAGGTTGGGAAGGGAGATGAGTGGGTTTAACAGAATCAGGAGCGGGTCATCTGCAAAAAAATTGGCTTTATACTGGGCTCCAGCATAAGGCACTCCTGAAATGTCAACGTTGGCCCTGATCACTGCCGCCAATGGCTCTAGTGCCAAACTAAAAAGCGCTGGGGACAGGCGGCAGCCCTGCCTAGTACCCCGAAATATAGGAAATAAGTCGGAGAAGCCACCTGGATCCAGGGCTTTGGACAGCTTAAGATTTGATAGCTTGGGAGAAATAGGTGTGTTCAGGGTGTCTTGGGCCGTCAAGGACAACGAGGGGAGACAAAATGTTTGAAAAAAACTCTCACCTTTGCCCAGATCAAATGACTGTATAGTCTGATAAGGCTGCACTGATGGGTACTGGTGAGGCGGCACTGATGGGCACTGATAAGCTGATGGGGCAGCACTGATAATCCCTGATTATCAGTGTAAATGTTCCCTGTCAGCCTTGCTGGTTATTGGCTCACTTTTCCTCACATAGTGACAGTGCATGGGTAAAGGAAGCTGAACGCGCACGGCTTCATTCCTGCAGCCCAGTGTGAACCTGGGCTTAGATACACTAACAAATCAAAGCTAAACTTCAGCTCACACTTTAAAGACAGTGGCAGCAAGCATTTTATTTCCTTTTGGATATAGCTTTTGCATGAATAATTAAAAGCTGATCACTGTCAATGGTAAATGGTTTGTCTCATCCATGTAAACTGATACATTCTGCTGGAGACCTTCATGCTTTTAAAACAAAAGACTTGCTGGCTGGATCACCAGGTGATAATACAGAAAAAGAAAGCTTTTGGGTTTCATACAGCTTTAATATGTGTAGACCAACCCATGCCGCCGAGTGATTTCAGCTTTCTGGAGTCCTCTGTTGATCTTTATCACAGAAGATTGGCCTTGTACAATCGGCAATTAAGAGCCTCCCGGTGCTGCTTGGCTGCTCAGAGGAGAATTGACTTTCCTCCTTCCAATTTTCTCCTGCAATTACCTCAATTACCCAACATTTCCCACTTCCTTCCACGCATCCCCCTCCCCGGCGGAGATGCGGGCACACCGGTCCTGGCGCTCAGCGGCGTGTGACGGACAATACACAGGAAAGACTCGGCTCTAATGTCACACGACAGCGGTAATAAGTCACACCAGGACGGATTTTGTTGCTCGGATAAAATGAGCCGGGGAAAGGAAACGGAGAATTGTTTAAAAATTCAATAGAGACTTTCTACACCGCTGGAAAACTCAAAATGAATGTAAACTCAACGTTTTATGGCTCTGGGACTTGAGATAAAAACATGTGGACAAATTCTAGACAAGGGTCTCAGATCGGCGGCCCTCCGGCTGTTGTGAAACTACAAGTCCCATCATGCCTCTGTTTGTGGAAATGTTTGGAATTTCCGACAATAAATGTTGGATGGTCATGCTCTTAAATTGTCCGACAACAAATGTGTTCCGTCGGATTACAAACACGCATGCTCTGAACCAATGCTAACCTTATGTTGCCCAAAGGGTGGCGCTAAAGAGCAGAAAAAACACATGGGGCCAGATTCAGAAAGTATTTACGTTGGCGTATCAAGAGTTACGCCGCGTAAATACTAAGAATAGCCGGCGTATCTTTTTTTGCTATTTAGAAAAGACGATACGCCGGAATTCTGCTAATATAGGAGCGGCGTAAGTCTGTTACACCGTCGTATATTAGTTGCAGTTTTACGCTGGCCGCTAGGTGGTGCTTCCATCGTTTTAAGCGTCGAATATGTAAATTAGGGAGTTACGCCGATTCCCGAACGTACTTGCGGCCGGCCGGCGTAGTTTACGTCGTTTGCGTAAGCGTTATTGCGGCGTAAGGTTACCTTTGCTATAGGAGAAATGCGATCGGTTGCCCACCCTTTGCAGCTTTAACAGCTTCAACTCTTCTGGGAAGGCTGTCCACAAGGTTTAGGAGTGTGTCTATGGGAATGTTTGACCATTCTTCCAGAAGCACATTTGTGAGGTCAGGCACTGATGTTGGATGAGAAGGCCTGGCTCACAGTGTCCTCTCTAATTCATCCCAATGGTGTTCTATCGGGTTGAGGTCAGGACTCTGTGCAGGTCAGTCAACTTCCTCCACCTCAAACTCGCTCATCCATGTCTTTATGGACCTTGCTTTGTGCACCTGTACAAATCATTTGGTGGGCGGGGGGGGATTATGGTGTGGGGGTTGTTTTTCAGGGGTTGGGCTTGGCCACTTAGTTCCAGTAAAGGGAACTCTTAAGGCCCCTTTTTGAGGGGGGACCTGAACAGCCACTCCATACAGTCCTATGGAGCGTCGGATGTCAGCGGTGACATGTCCGCTGACATCCGATCTGCCAAAATCAGACGTATGGCGATACGTGCCCATCCGTCCATGGTGGATCGGATCGGGTAAGATCTGTTGAAAACGCATGCATGCATGCTCGGAATCAATTCAACACATTCTCGGAATCATTCAACTTCGTGGCTCGTCGTAGTATTGTACGTCATCGCGTTTTTGGCGGTCGGAATTTTGTGTGACCATGTGTATGCAACACAAGTTTGAGCCAAAATTCAGTAGGAAAAAAAATCCACGGCTTTCTTGTCAGGATTTCCGATCGTGTGTACGCGGCATAAAGCCTCGCACACACGATCGGACTTCCATCGGACAAATCCGTGGATTTTTGTCCAAAGGCCGTTGTACTTTGGATTTTAGTCTGACGGATTTGTGTACACCCGATTGGATGATCCGACGGAACACATTTGTTGTTGAACAATTTGAGAGCATGAACACCCAACATTTGTGTTCGGAAATTCCGACAACAATTGTCCGATGGAGCGTACAGACGATCGGATTATCCAACAAAACACGCCCATTGGACGATCGTGTGTACAGGCCTTAAAGTGGTTGTAAACCCTTACAGACCACTTGGCCATACAGGAAAGCCTAGATTAAGGCAAGGTGCAAGAAATATATCCTAAACCTACATGGTTTAGGAGATATTTGCAAAAAAGACAGGGACCAATGTCTATGGCGCATGCGCACTGAGTGTGCTGTTTCTAACGGCGATCGTGCCATGACTGGTGGCTCCTCTGCGCATGTGCGGGAGTGACATCATCGCAGCTCCGAGCAGTCACAGCACCTGAGCCGCGATACCTGGAAGTCACTCCAGGAGAGATAGCGACGACAGAAGAGGGGAACAAGGACGGCTGCAGGGGCTTCGATCTCAGGTAAGAAATTCATAATGAGCTTGTATGCTATGCATACAAGCTCATTATGCCTTTGTCTTGCAGGGTGTATTTTTTTTTCAGAGGGTTTACTTCCTCTTTAAAGGACAACATTAGCAGAAGTTGGCTAAAGGGTGGCGCTAAAGAGCAGAAAAACAACGTAGTTTTGTGTATGTTGGCTGAAAAAGTTCTGCCGTCTGTATGCAGAACAAGTTTACGGCCAACACACTTCAGACAAAATTCGACGGCTTTGTCCAATGGAAGTCCGATCGTGTGTACGAGGCTTTAGATTGTAAGCTTCATAAGCAGGAACCTCCTATTCCTTTTGTATTGAATTGCGCTGTACATGTTCTCTCCCCCTTTATATTGTAAAGCGCCATGCAAACTGTTGGCGATATATAAATCCTGTATAATAATAACATAACATAATAATACTGTATGTTATTGCACTCCAATGGTCTGAAGGGCCAACATGCACAACATTCTCTCCAAATGGCTTCTTGGTTTACTGGAGAACTGCTTGGACCTTGAAGAAGGAAAAAAAAAAAAGTTTCACTAGAAAAATCGTATGTACATGCAAATAAAAAAAAGAATCACGGACAGTACTGAATAGTTTCTTTGGTTTACAATACAAGTCTTCAACTGGCAATAACTGTACCCCAAGATCACCATGGAAAAAGTCAGATGGGACTTTTATTGGCCAACACCTTCAATTGGCAATAACTGTACCCCGAGATCACCATGGACAGAGTCAGATGGGACTTTTATTGGCCAACACCTTCAATTGGCGATAACTGTACCCCAGGGGTCACCATGGACAGAGTCAGATGGGACTTTTATTGGCCAACGTCTTCAACTAGCGATAACTGTACCCCGAGATCACCATGAACAGAGTCAGATGGGACTTTTATTGGCCAACGTCTTCAACTAGTGATAACTGACCACTGAGATCACCGTGGAAAGAATCAGATGGGACTTTTATTGGCCAATGTCTTCCACTAGTGATAACTGTACCCCAAGATCACCATGGAAAGAGTCAGATGGGACTTTTATTGGCCAACATAAACTCCCAATGACAATGTAGGCATTTAGTAGATGAAGGACCTCATTCCATAGATGTGAGAAGGCATTGTATAGAAATACATGATGGAATGTTTGGATAACCATTAAATGTAATGAGGAGGCCCTTGTCATATCCTCCTAACAAGGAGACCTATAAGATGACCTATGCAGGAACTTGGCAATCATTAGCTTGTAAATTACTTTTCAACTGAGAGATCAAAGGAACGCTGATAAGAGAGGATAGATAAGAATTGTGAAAGTTCATTGCTTTTTAATTGTGGTCTGGAGAGGTGATGACCCCGGACCTCCTGCCGGGTGGTGACCTCCAGCAGGCATAAAGAACTCAATGACATGAATGGGTGAGTGTTGGTCACCTTTATGGTTAGGATGCTAATAGGAGCGCCCATCATTCCTCTCATACAGGTTGCCACTCACATGGTTGAAACTTCCATCCCAGCCATCAATATTTCTCTGGAGACCTCTGAAAGCAGCAATTATCAGCAGAGGTGGGAAAGAGAACTGTACTTGGATAATCTGTAGGTCAATGGGTGAAAATGTGTGCAGAAACCGCCATCTTATATGATCTGATCAGCCTATAAAGAACTAAGTGGTGGATAATTGGCTAGGACATAGTAGCCCTATTGGGCCATCTTACTTCTATACTGTACACCAAGGGTCTCCAAACCTGGCCAGTTTACTGTCCTTCAGACTTAAAGGGATTAATATGGTACAGTTTTTTCCCCCTAAATAGCTTCCTTTACCTTAGTGCAGTCCTCCTTTTATTACCTCATCCTTCCATTTTGCTTTTAAATGTCCTTATTTCTTCTGAGAAATCCTCACTTCCTGTTCTTCTGTCTGTAACTCCACACCGTAATGCAAGGATTTCTCACTGGTGTGGAGTGTCATGCTCGTCCTCTCCCTTGGACTACAGGAGAGTCAGGACGCTCTCTACATTGCAGATAGAGAAAGGAGCTGTGTGTTAGTGGACGTCCTGACTCTCCTGTAGTCTAAGGGAGGGGGCAAGCACGACACTCCACACCAGGGAGAAAACCTTGTATTACTGTGTGGAGTTACAGACAGAAGAACAGGAAGTGAGGATTTCTCAGAAGAAATAAGGACATTTAAAAGCAGGAGGAAAGTGAAGGAGGACTGCACTAAGGGAAAGGAAGATATTTAGGGAAAAAAAATTGTACCTTTACAATCCCTTTAAGGAGGGCCAGACTGTGGCTATAGGGAGTTACAAAAGGTCCCAGCATCAGTAGGATTATACAAAGCCCTATCTTTGGTGTCAGTGGGAGGAATAGTGCCCCATTGTTGGTGTGAGGAGGAGGAATTGAGTGAGTGAGTGAGTGAGTGAAAAACATATATAGCGCAACCCATGCGAACTGAATCACCTCTGGGCGATTGTTGGTGTCATTGGGAGGAATTGTGCCCCATTGTTGGTGTCATTGGGAGGAATTGTGCCCCATTGTTGGTGTCATTGGGAGGAATTGTGCCCCATTGTTGGTGTCATTGGGAGGCATTGTGCACCATTGTTGGCATCATTTGGGGGAATATCGTCCCTTCACTTATGTCAGTGGGAAAATGATAGCCTATTGGCATTAGTGGATGAAAATAGTGGCCCAAGGGCCAAATAAAAGCAGGCAAAGGGCCACATGTAGCCCCTGGGCTGCAGTTTGGAGACCACTGCTGTGCACCATAGAGAAGGAGAAGCCAGGCAGCCAATCACAGATGTCCCGCCTGCCTATGATAGCACCTTGTGTGTCACGGTTCTCTGCACAGGTCAGTGCCCATGAGGAAGGGTCAGAGGGAAAGAAGAGGCTCAGCTAACAACTTTTTACAGTTTATAATTAATATTTACATTGAATTCAATGCATTGTGTAGTTCATCAGTCATTGTACCAGAGGAGCTTACAATCTAATGTCCCCACCACAGTCATACACTAATATTTTACATTTATAAAGCTCTGACATATACCGCAGTGCTGTACAGAGAACACTGAGCCATTCACATCAGTCTCTGCACCAGAGGAGCTTACACTCTAATGTCCCCCCACAGTCACTTTATTACACATTTATATGGCTCTGACATATTCCATAGCGCTGCACAGAGAACCCCAAGCCAATCACATCTGTTTCTTCACCATAGGAGCTTACACTCTAATGTAAGAGGCGACACGCTGACACCCACACGGATTGTAGAGTGTATGGGCCCCCGGGAGATATAATACCAAATGTCGTAAGATAAATTCGGGGTCCCTCCGCCGTCTTCTCACCGCGTCTCATTGGAATTCAGGCGGCGGACATGCAGATAAATGTAATTACTTTGCCGTTAAATTGGAACAAATACGACTTTTATTTTCTCACAATATGAGATTGTAAATGAAAAGAAAACGGGAAGAATTGTAAACAATTTTAAGAGTATCGAGGGAGGGGGAGGTGATGAGAGAATTAAACCTGAGAGATTCATTAAATTACGGATGAGGCCAATAAAATACATTTTGCACTTTTATGGTTCGCCTCTCTGAGAAGATGGAAAATCTTTTCAGTGGATGGAGCGCGGAATGGATCAGAGACCTGTAAGATACATGGGACCCCCCCACCCAATATGAGAACCTGGAGGGCTGCCGCTCACAATCTGGCTGCTCTCCTCTATAAAATGGACCGATCATCAGATATCATTTCCATAATAAGTAATGACACAGATCAGCCCCTCTCACTCTGTGACTTGCAACAACGTTACAATGTATAGTCTGAGCCAACGCTTCTCAATCTGTCTTCATTTGTGACACCCTTTAAAAGTACACACCCCGGTCCAAAATATAAATGTTTCTTATCAATGGGAACCTGAGCCGGGGCAATTCAGAGGTCCCCCCATCACATCCAAGGTCCCCCCATCACATCAGAGATCCCTTATCACATCAGAGATCCCCATTCACATCAGAGATCCCCCATCACATCAGAGATCCCCATTCACATCAGAGATCCCCCATCACATCAGAGGTCCCCCATCACATCAGAGATCCCCATTCACATCAGAGATCCCCCATCACCTCAGAGATCCCCCATCACATCAGAGCTCCCCCATCACATCAGAGGTCCCCCATCACATCAGAGATCCCCATTCACATCAGAGATCCCCCATCACATCAGAGGTCCCCATCACATCAGAGCTCCCCCCTCACATCAGAGATCCCCATCACATCAGAGATCCCCCATCACATCAGAGCTCCCCCATCACATCAGAGATCCCCCATCACATCAGAGCTCCCCCCTCACATCAGAGATCCCCATCACATCAGAGCTCCCCCATCACATCAGAGATCCCCCATCACATCAGAGATCCCCATCACATCAGAGCTCCCCCCTCACATCAGAGATCCCCATCACATCAGAGCTCCCCCATCACATCATGATCCCCCATCACATCAGAGATCCCCCATCACATCAGAGATCTCCAATCACATCAGAGATCCCCCATCACATCCGAGGTCCCCCCAACACATCAGAGTCACCCCCTCACATCAGAGATCCCCATCACATCAGAGTCACCCATCCCATCAGAGGCCCCCCATCACATCAGAGATCCCCCATCACATCAAAGTCACCCCATCACATCAGAGGTCCCCCATCACATCAGAGTCACCCCATCACATCAGAGGTCCCCCATCACATCAGAGATCCCCCCATCACATCAGAGGTCCCCCCATCACATCAGAGGTCCCCCCCTCACATCAGAGGTCCCCCATCACATCAAAGATCCCCCATCACATCAGAGATCCCCCATCACAGTAGAATCCCCCTATCACATTAAAAGGTCCTCCCATCACATCAGAGACCCCCCTTCACATTGGAGTCCTTCCATCACAGAGATCTTCAGTCAAACAGCCCCCCCCCCCCCAATCACATCAGATTCCCATCTTCTTATCACACCCTTCACATCAGAGATTCCCCATCACATCATAAGTCCCCTTAATGCCAGGGTTCCCACCTCAGTTTTCACTTTGCTTGTCAGAGTCACCCTTTTACATCAGAGTCCCTCATCACATCCTGCCTCCACATCAGAAGTTCCCTATCATGATTGACAGGGTTCCCCCATCACATCAGACCCCCCCCCCCCCATCCTTTACATTAGAGGTCCTCCTATACATCTGAGCCCCCATCACATCATAATCACTTAAATACATCAGAGGCCCCCTGGACATAAGTCTCCCCATCTCCACAGAGGCCCCCTTTACATCAGGGGTTCCCTATTTATAAGTCTCCCCATCACCACAGAGTCCACCCTGTACATCAGAGGTCCTCAAAGGCATGAGAGCCCCATCACATCATAATCACTCATATGCAACAGAGACCCCCTATACACGAGTCCCCCCCCATCACCACAGCATTCCCCCCTTTACATTAGAGGTCCTTATGTTCATGAGAGCCCCATCACATCATAATCACTCATATACAACAGAAACCCCCTATACACGAGTCCCCCCCATCGCCACAGGGCCCCCCCCCCCTTTACATTAGAGGTCCTTGTGTTCATAAGAGCCCCATGACATCATAATCACTCATATACAACAGAGACCCCCTATACATGAGTCCGGCCCATCGCCACTGCTCCCCCCTCCCTTTACATTAGAGATCCCTGTGTTGATGAGAGCCCCATGACATCATAATCACTCATATACAACAGAGCCCCCCCCCCTCATTGCCACAGCATCCCCCCCTTTACATTAGAGGTTCTTGTGTTCATAAGAGCCCCATGACATCATAATCACTCATATACAACAGAGCCCCCCCCATTGCCACAGCATCCCACCCTTTACATTAGAGGTCCTCGTGTTCATGAGAGCCCCATTACATCATAATGACTCATGTACAATAGAGGCCCTTATACATGAGTCCCCCCCCCCCCCCCATTGCCACAGCGTCCCCCCCCCCTCGTTACATTAGAGGTCCTCATGTTCATGAGAGCCCCATTACATCATAATGACTCATGTACAATAGAGGCCCTTATACATTAGTCCCCCCCCCATTGCCACAGCGTCCCCCCTCTTTACATTAGAGGTCCTCATGTTCATGAGAGTCCCATCACATCATAATCATTTGTATACATCAGAGGCCCCCTATACATGAGTCTCTCCATCACCACAGAGCCCCCATTACATCAGCGGTCTCCAGTCATGCCAGGGGTCCCCCCTTTAACATCAGATCTCCCACAAACATGAGAGTTTACCAATACATCAGAGTCCCCCATATACATGAGAGCCCACATCACCCTATACATGATTAGAGGCCTCCTATACATGAGGTCCTCCATCACATCCCCCCCCTCCCCGCCTTCTTGTCAGAAACACCCCTTCACATTAGAGACCCCTTATCACATTTGAGTCCTCCTATCATAGAGCTCTTCAGTCAAACAGCCCCTCTCCCTTCACAGAGTCCCCACACAGTCATTGGGTGTTCTGGTGCTGGTGGTTGGCACCCCCTTACAGCCAATGTAGCTGGTCCCATGCTCACGGCGACCTGGTTGAGAAAGACTAGTCTGAGTAATCACAGAGAGAAAGGAGACTGAGGGAATGCTTCTTCCTGTCTGCAGCAGACTGATGACCTCACCTAAGTCACCATCTGAAGGATGGCTTTTTAATAATAAAAGGTGGAGCTTTTATCAGAAATGAAATGATACTATTGTTGTATATTATGACAGGTCAGGACTTTATTCATGCAGTTTTGTAATGTAACTGAAAGGACCACTTTACCGCCATATTCGTCATTACTGAATATTTTTCCTTTCTGTTTCAGATCCCGACTTGCACATTTCCTCAACGACTGCCAGACTGACCCTCGATCGATCAGCGGGTGCCTGAAGGAAAACTACGCGGAATGTCTCTTGGCTTATTCCGGTCTGATCGGTAGGGGCGCTTTATAGAAATGTCAGATGTCGTAATATGAGCGTTATTCTGTGATGTAATAATTGTGTATTGGAAAGTGCGCAAATTATATCCTTATTGTAAATATTATATTATATTATTACACTTCCATCACTGCACTGGCAGCTCCAGCAAGGAGGTCAATAAATCTACATTCCAAGCCGTTATACAGAACGACTACTGACAGTGATCAGCGCCATGTTTGTGCAACGTGTTTCGACCTTATATGCGCATTTCTAATACATCAGAGTGTCGTTTTATTGTGATTATAGTTCATAAATAATTCATATATAAAAAATAATATAAAACAACCTAGAACGTTTTCAAATTGGCTTAATATGGCCAGGAGGTGGATCACTAGGCTTTTTTAATGTTTATCAGGCTAACATTAACTGCTTTGCTGAAACAATAAACCTGTCCTTTCATCTGGTTTTATGCATATAATGTGGCAGCATGGAAGTGGACCTTATTCAGTGCGGCCATGTATATGTGTCACTGTTCTGTGCTAGGAGCGCACTCAATCACACCTCCCGGCACTAAAGCCTTGTACACACGATCAGTCCATCCGATGAGAACGGTCTGAAGGACCGTTGTCATAGGTTAACCGATGAAGCTGACTGATGGTCTGATGTGCCTACACACCATCAGTTAAAAAAACGATTGTGTTAGAACGCGGTGACATAAAACACAACGGCATGCTGAAAACAATGAAGTTCAATGCTTCCAAGCATGCGTCGACTTGATTCTGAGCATGTGCGGGTTTTTAACCGATGGTCGTGCCTACTAACGAACGGTTTTGACCTATCGGTTAGGTGTCCATCGGTTACATTTAAAGCAAGTTGGCTTTTTTTTAACCTAAGGTTAACCACTTCCATACCAGGCACTTACGCACCTTCCCGCCCAAGCCAATTTTCAGCTTTCAGCACTGTCGCAATTTGAATGACAATTGCGCGGTCATGCTACACTGCACCCAAACAAAATTGGCGTCCTTTTTTCCCCACAAATAGAGCTTTCTTTTGGTGGTATTTGATCACCTCTGCGTTTTTTTTTTTTTGTGCAACAACTAAAAATAGAGCGAAGATTTTGAAAAAAAAATAAAGTTTTTATTTTTTTCTGTTAATTTTTTTGTAAATGAGTATGTTTTCTCTTTCAATTATGGGCACTGATATGGTGGCACTGATGGGCACCGATGAGGTGGCACTGATGGGCACCGATGAGGTAGTTCTGATGGGCACCGATTAGGTAGCACTGATGGGCACTGATAGGCGGCGCTGGTATTGGGCACTGATGGGCACTCATGGGCGGCACTGATGGGCACTCATGGGCGGCACTGATGGGCACTCATAGGCAGCACTGGGCACTCATAGGCAGCACAGATGGGCACTCATAGGCGGCACAGGTGGGCACTCATAGGCGGCACAGGTGGGCACTCATAGGTGGCACAGGTGGGCACTGATAGGCGGCACAGGTGGGCACTGATAGGCGGCACAGGTGGGCACTGATAGGCGGCACAGGTGGGCACTGATAGGTGGCACAGGTGGGCACTGGTAGGTGGACACTGGGCATGGATTGGCACTGTGGGGTGGCACTGACAGACACTGGGGTGGCACTGATGATCACTGAGGGGTGGCACTGATGGATCAATGTTGCCAATCAGTGCCCATGTGTGGGCACTGATTGGCATCATTTTTTTTTACTGTCACCCCTTTTTTTTTTGTCTTTTTTTTTTTTTGTCATTTTTTTTTTTGTCATTTTTTTGTGTCTTTTTTTTGTATTTTCCTGGTGGTCTAGTGTGGCGATCCGAGGGGGGGCTGCGCTGATAAACAATCAGCGCGAACCCCCCTGTTAGGAGAGCCGCTGATCGGCTCTCCTGTACTCGCGTCTGTCAGACGCGAGTGAGGAAGAGCCGTCGGCGGCTCTTCCTGTTTACATCGTGATCAGCCGTGATTGGACACGGCTGATCACGTGGTAACGAGGCTCCGCCGGAGACTCGTTACCGAGATCGGAGGTGCAGGGTGTCAGACTGACACCCCGCATCACCGATCGCCGCGCTGCGCGCCCGCACGGGCGCGTGCGGCATGAAATCGTGCAGGCCGTTTGAGAACGGCCTGTCACGATTTCATAACCACTTCCCGGCCGTAAATCGGCTATTGGCCGGGCGGGAAGTGGTTAAATAACCTATTGGGCCCACACACGATGGGTTTTGACTGATGAAAACAGTCCATCAGACCGTTGTCCTCTGGCTAACCTATCGTGTGTACGAGGCCTAAGACCGTGCTGCTTTTTTAATGTTATCAGGCTAACATTAACTGCTTTGCTGAAACAATAATCTAGCCTAACTCCTTCTAGCTTGTTATATGGATATACACTATGGGCCAGATTCAGAAAGATCTGTGGATCTTTCTGCTGGCGTAACGTATCCCCGATACGTTACGCCACTGTAAATATTTGCGCAAGTTCTTTATTCAGAAAGAACTTGCGCCATTATTTATGGCGGCGTAACGTATGTGTGGCGGCATAAGGCCGCGCAATTCAAATGAATGAAGTGGGGCGTGATTCATGTAAATGAATCATGACCCCACGTAATTCACGTTTTTTTTGGACGGCGCATGCGCCGTCCGTGGACATTGCCAGTGCGAATGCGTGAAATCATGTCGCTTTTCCTCAATGTAAACGACGTGAATGTCGAGCCCCATTTCCGAACAATTTACGCAAACGACGTAACCGACGTACAATTCGCCGCTGTCCCGACGTCCATACTTAACATTGGCTACGCCTCCTATAGCAGGGGTAACCTTACGCCGCTCTAACGCTTATGCAAACGACGTAAACTACGTAGCTCATTTGCATATATTATGCGAAAACCACCATAAGCGCTACCTAGCGACCAGCGTAATAATGCAACTAAGATACGACGGTGTAACAGACTTACGCCGCTCGTATCTTAGAAGAAAGCCGACGTATCTTCTTTTCTGAATAGCAAAAAAAAATACGCCGGCTATTCTTAGTATTTACACAGCGTATCTCTTGATACGCCGGCGTAACTGTTACTGAATCTGGCCCTATATTACCAAAAGTATTGGGATGCCTATCTTTACACGCACATGAACTTTAATGGCATCCCAGTCTTGGTCTGTAGGGTTCAATATTGAGTTGGCCCACCCTTTGCAGCTATAACAGCTTCAGCTCTTCTGGGAATGCTGGCCACAAGGTTTTGGAGGATCGGGTACACTGTGTGCAAAACGAGCTGCACAGTGGAGGTAAGTATAACATGTTTGTTATTTTTTTTTTTTAAATAGGAACCCTTAGTGTCCCTTTAAACCTAGAAGGTTATAATGCACAGCTGCACCAGATTATTTTTAGTAAATCTCCCCCAATGTGTCATGTGTTATGCCGCGTACACACGGTCGTTTTTTGCGATGAAAAAAAACGACGTTTTTTAAAACGTCATTTAAATTGATCGTGTGTGGGCAAAACGTCGTTTTTTGTCTTAAAAAAAACGACCAAAAAAAAATTCCAACATGCTTGAATTTTTTGTGTCGTTTTTCAAAACGTCGTTTTTTGTTTCACAAAAAGTCACCGTGTGTAGCAAAAACGTCTTTTAAAACGACGCTTTTCAACCCGCGCATGCCCAGAAGCTAGTTATGAAGCGTGCTTCAATGGAAAAGAGTGGTGAACGTAACCTCGCTTTTTGTGAAAAAACGATGGTGTGTATGCAAAATTGTCTTTGAAAAGTGACGTTTCAAAAACGTCGTTTTTTACTTCACAGAAAACGTCGTTTTTTTTCATCGCAAAAAACGACCGTGTGTACGCGGCATTACTGTGTGCTTCACAGGAATGGACCAAAAAAATTTTTTTTTTTTTTGTGATGCAGTACACGCATGTGCGTTGGAGCTGCGTTGCCTTACTTGATATAGAGTTGGTGGCGGTGCCATTCAAAATGAAGGGCAACGTGGGTTACAGTTGCATTTCAATTAAGTGGCAACACAAGCCACTATGGCATTCATTTTGAATGGCACTCCCAACCCATTAAGACAAAGCCGCTCCAGCGCACATGCATTGCAGCGTGATTCCAGGTCCCAGACTTGTGCTCTTGGATGAAGGTGTAGGGTGTCTTTTCCAGAACTGTTATCTGAGCGGGTGTTGTATATTAATTCCAGGTACAGGGATC
The DNA here is from genome assembly GCA_029574335.1 of Rana kukunoris. NCBI lineage: Eukaryota > Metazoa > Chordata > Amphibia > Anura > Ranidae > Rana > Rana kukunoris. Next base: position 24,433,851 of record CM056056.1, on the reverse strand, counting down.
ACCCCAAACTACATCGAGTCCACCAGCCTCAGCGTGTCTCCCTGGTGCGACTGCCTCAACAGCGGCAACTACATGGACGACTGCCTGAAATTCCTCAACTTCTTCAAGGACAACCTCTGTCTCAGTGAGTACCTGTCATTATAAATCTCCTCCATGTATCTCGGATTGGGAAGAGTTGGGTCATGCCCACCTGTGAAGTGGCACCCCACGGCTAAAACTTTACAGAACAGGCAGGACCTCTGTCATGTTTTTACTGTTGTCTGTGGTCCCACTATGGGAAATTTCTGCCACTTCCTTTTGCAGTGGTAGTGGTGACAATCTGACAGAGGCTGGAGTTAGACTTTGCCAATACCACAAACGGTAAAGCTGCTTATGTGTTGCATTACCTGGTTCCTCCCGCACCTTTCAACATGCTAATGACATTTTTAAATAAGCATTAAAAGTGATAATTACAGTATACATTGTGCTGGGAGGTGAAAAACAATCCTGGCATGGATGGCAATTTGGGGCTGGAACTCTGCGCCCCATACCTAGCACTCACCTGAACTCTGCACCCTGTACCTAGCACCCACCTGAACTCTGCACCCTGTACCTAGCACCCACCTGAACTCTGCACCCTGTACCGAGCACCCACCTGAACTCTACACCCTGTACCTAGCGCCCCCCTGAACTCTGCACCCTGTACCTAGCGCCCCCCTGAACTCAGCACCCTGTACCTCTAACCCACCTGAACTCTGCACCCTGTACCTAGCACCCACCTGAACTCTGCACCCTGTACCTAGCACCCACCTGAACTCTGCGCCATGTACCTTGCACCCACCTGAACTCTGAACCCTGTACCTTGCACCCACCTGAACTCTGCAGCCTGTACCTAGCACCCTCCTAAACTCTCCACCATGTTCATAGCACTCTCCTGAACTCTGCACCCTGTATATAGTACTGTCCCGAACTCTGCACCCTGTACCTAGCACCCTTCAGAACCCTTCGTCCAGATATTGAATGCACCTTTAGGACCCTCCCCCACACAGTTTCTGTGGCACGCTCAACACCCCACCCCCCTACCCTGGGGAAAGGTGTGGGGCGTGGTTGAGTTCCTGCACCTATTCTGTGAGAAAAATGCTTAGGGTGACACTATATCAAGTAGCACTGTGGTGGGCTAGAGGGGGAGAGTCACCCAGTGCGCTTGCCTGTTCAGTGCCCAGTAATACTGCCTTTCCTGCTGTCACTCCGCAGCGGCAGGACAGAGCAGTTTTTTTAAAAATTTCTTATTTGAGGTCCTTTCACACTGATCATTTCGTCTTCTGTTTTTGCCTTAAAGTTGATGTAAACCCAATCACAAAAAAAAAATTCATATAATCTTGAATCTAGAATGTCATTTCAAAAGCCATTTTGATAATCTTTCAAAATCTTCAGATTTCGTTAAAATAATCCCTGATGATACTGCCATGACAGTCCTTGCTCAGACACTTCCTGTTATAAGGTGACAACGCTCTGTCCCCGTCTCCCAATTGTACTCCTGTGTTGTCACCCTGTCATGTGCTCTTCAGGCAGAGAGAAAACGTGGCTGCGCCTACACACATTGCTCAGGCATGGCCCACTCTTGTCATCCTCAGGAAGTTGGTCCAGTGCAATGACCTGCAACAGATGCGGTCAGGGGTCGAGTCCTGGGGAAAAAAGTGTGGGAACTCCCACCCAAAATCCACTCCCCCACCAAAAAAAAAAAATGATACACTCATATGCATAATTACTAAACCGCATGTTTTTTGTTTTTTTTCGATACACTGTACCTTAGTCACTTCCTCGATGCCGCAATGTCTCCTGGGAGCTTTTGTCATTGTTCCAAGGAGATATTGCGGAGGTCGCCGCGAGTTATCGTGGGATTTAGAAAGAACTTTAGGCAAGAATCCATATACAGGAAGCGACCAGTAACATAAAGGATTACTAAGGTTCGCCTGCCCCTGACAGTGACTCGAGCTGGGCATCGCCGCTTGGTAAAGGATTGGCTCGAGCAGCTCGGCTGCTTTAGTCCTGCAAAGGGAACTGCGTTCCTGCTGTGAAAAAAGTGCAGGGATGCCGTTCCCACGCGTTCCTGCAGGACTTAAGCCACGGATGCTGTGCATGTAGACAGAAGTAACTGAACAATGATGGGCAGCATTGAGATGCAAAAAAAAGTTATTTTATAAAAAAAAGAAATAATTTTGCTTTTGATACTCAGCTCACCTTCTTACATGCAATTTCAGCCCAAATTATAGTATTAGAGAGGTGCATCTAATGAAGCTTGCTGAGAGCTGTAGTTCTCTAGCGGCTGATGGCCTGCGGGTCCCCAAGACCCGGATAAGCCATGCCCGCCTGCCTGGCAGCAGCAAGGCATTATCTTGCTGAACATTCACTTTTTATTTCCTGAGCTATAAATCCATAATCTTCGACATTCCCAGAGGACCTGATTAAAAGTGTTTTCTATTCATTTAGCGGAGGAGCCGGAGAATGAAAGGGAGCAGGTAATTTTCCCTGGCTATGAACACAATCCCTTTCAAATTGCTGTAATCTTTTCAACTTCTGCATTGTACACTTTTATCATTTGCTTTGTCGCTGTAATTATGCAGATGGTCCGCAAGCTACAAAGTCTTTGCCGTCATACACCAGGAGCGGTCCTGGTGTAACGTTTGTGTCCCCCCCCCCCTTTTACCCCACCATGCCTGATGAACCACAGCGAGCTCAGGCACAGCACGGGGGGCTCACGTTACATCTTTTCCGGCCATCGTCACGCAGAAATGATTCAACATATGGGACATTAACATCACACAGAACAGGCGTAGCGGCGGGGGGAATTGCTCACTAACAAACATTGCAGCCAAACCAAAATGCGTTCAAATGATTTTACGCAGAGTGAACACAGGCTGGATTCTGACAAATAGAAATTTGCTATCTATTCTGATTGCAAATTGATACCCAGGTTGACATTGGACAGATGACAGATATAAGCTGGCAACTCGTGGACTCAAAGGTTGAAAATCTTTATTGGCTAGCATGGTTTTACTGGATGTACATGTGTAACCAAAAAGATTTTCAACGTTTGAGTCCACCAAGTTGTTGGCTTATATCTATTAACATTAGAAATACTGAGAAACTGCACATCTCAGCGACGAGCACTACATTTCAGCCTTGGACAGCATTCCCAGCAGTAGATCTTGGGTATTGTATCCAGTGATTCTTTGTAAAGGTGAACAGTTGTACAGCGGAAAGGTTTGAGCCCTCTTTCATGGGGCCGCCTTAATAGCATCATGGGCCCCTGGGCAAAGTAGTGCTATGGGGCCCTTACAATGGAGACATTGCAGGTAAACAGACATCAAGTGGGTAGGAGGCAGACAAGCGGAGCTTCCCCTTTTGGGTGGAGCGCCGCATTAACTACATGAACAATCATTCTGTACAGAAAATAACCAGGGGCAAAATACTACATACATAAAGTGACAAAGCTGTCCTGTGCATATAATACATCTGCTCTATGGCCACTCTACACCCGGATATGCCCCCCCCCCCCAGCACTGTAACCATATACCATAAGATACCACATAGGCGTGCGCACACGTGTAATCACCCCATGTGCATTAGCATTATCCAGGAGCAGAACCAGGTGGGTAGTTGAGGGTGCCAGTGGCCATTGTAAATGCCCACGTTAAATCTAGTTTCATCTTTAGGAACACATTACACCTGTATTTACAGTGTATAGTATTATGCTCCTAAACACTTGGCTTCCACCACCAGTGCCCCTTCCTGTGACAGCAGGTAGCGTTCATGTGTGTTTGAGCTTAAGGGTGCACACCCTAATGCAATAGGCTGTGCACACCTATGAGATACCTCTCGTATTGTGACCTCACTACATCTCTCATACCCCCTACACTGTGGCCTCTCTAAATCCCTGATACCTCTAGCACTATAGCCACCCAAGCTACCCCAAGCATTGCTACCCCCTATACAACCCAGATCCCCCCTCAGCATTGTTTTCCCCTATACACCCTTGATATCCCCCAGCACCATTATTCCATCCATGTAGTACTACCTTTTCCAGTGGAGATACAGTGCATGTTATCTTTTGGCTCTGTGCCCACCAGGCATCCATAGTTTAGATAAGCACCTGAACGACCAGGGCTGTCTTAATGAGAGGGCACACCTGGTCACTGCCCAAGGGCCCCAGCTGCATGGGGGCCCCTGCACTTTCCCCAAAGCAGCTGGGCCTTGAGCCCACGCTGCCCCTAAATTGGGGGGCCCCATGATGGCACTGAGAGTGATGGATACACAAGGGAGGCAGGCTGGCAGTGGTGCGCCGTAGTGTGCAGAATGATACCTATTATTTCACAGCCAGCAGGGAGGGGCAGGGCCAGAGCACCAGTGATGCTCTGACCCCACCCCATGCAGCTTGAATGCTCGGGACTTGAAGGACGTAGAGGGGCCCACAGTGTAGGGGGTATCAGGGATGTAGTGGGGTCACAATACAAGGGGTATCTTATGGTATATGGTTACAGTGCTGGGGGGAATATCTAGGGTGTAGAGGGGTCAGAGTGCTGGTGGGGATCTAGTGCATAGAGGGACCATAGTGCTGGGAAGGCATCAATCTAGCAGATATATTATATGCACAGGACAGCTTTGTTACTTTATGTAGTATTTTCCCACTGTTACTTTGCTGTGCAGAATAATTGTTCATGTAGTTAAAGCTCAACCCAAAAGGGGAAGCTCCGCTTGTCTGCCTCCTACCTACTTGATGTCTGTTTACCTGCACTGTATCTATTGTAGGGTAGGGTGACCAGACATCCCCATTTTTAGGGGACAGTCCCCTGATTGAGGACACTGTTCCCGGACCAAGTCTGTCCCTGGTTTTGTCCCCAGATTGGATTTAATAGAAGGCAGGGGCAATTTCAAAGACAGTCAGTGCAGAATTTAAAAAGATTAATTAAAATTACCCCCCCCCCCCCCTCCGCGGTGCCTACTATCATAGAGGGTTGTATTTTTCTCATTATCTGTGCCCCTTTCTGATGATCATGTGCTGGTCGGAGCGGAGGGAATATTTCTTCAGTTTCGGGCGCATGTCCATTTAGCCTCGCTCCCATGTTCTTCTGCCTTGGCTCAAATCCTGGCCAGCCACCTGCCTATCTCCTTGTCTTCCCTGGTGGAGTGATCTTCCTCCGCTCCCCATCCAGTAGTAGCCAGGACCCGAAGAGTAAGACTTGAGGCGGGCGGCAACGGGGCGAGAATCCCTGATTGTTGCCATTACCAGTAAAGAAAAAAATATGTCCCCGGATTTCATTTTTAAAATCTGGTCACCTTATTGTAGGGGCCCCCGGAGCATTACTTTGCCCAGGGGCCCATGATGCTATTAAGACGGCCCTGTGAACGACCACAACATACAGGGATATACAATGTAATACTGACCTTTAATCACACACATAGGTTGGACTTGTGTCTTTTTTCAACCCTCACCTATGTAACCTTCATAGGATAGGCAAATGTTCCTCACTGATTTAATTGAATTTGGGTTATGAAATGGATAACCCTGAAACTCTTTAAATTATTCATATATAAGCCCCTTCCCATTCATTTAAGCATTAACCAAACACTCCTGGTTATAGACCCTCTGGCCAATGTTGATGAAGGAGCATCCAGCCATCCTTGGAAGTCTTATCACCACCTTTACTCTAGTGATGCTAATTCGGCCCTATAGTGTGTTGTGGCTCCTATCTCCACAGCCCATTCTTCTTATCCATTGCACTGATGTGTTGAATAACCTAATTGCATCTTCTGTCTCTTGGAAGTCTTATTCCCACATCTACTCTCTTAACAGTGACACCAATCGACCCTAAAGAGCATTGTGGTTTCTATCTCCAGAGCCCATATTTTAACCACTGCACCAATGGGTTAAATAACCTAATTGCATCTTCTGTCTCTTTGGAAGGCTTATCCACACATGACACTACAGTAGATTGTGGCCCCTATCTCCGCAGTCTATAAACTAACCACTGCACCAATGAGCGGAATATTCTAATTGCATCTTCTGTCTTTTGGAAGTCTTAACCTCAACTCTACTCTCTCAATAGTGACACCAACCAGCCCTAAGGCACATTGTGGTCCCTATCTCCTTAACCCATATATTGACCACTGTACCTATAGGTGGAATAGTCTCTTGGAAGCCTTATCCTCCCTTCTACCTTCTTAACAGGAACACCAATCAACTCTATAATACATTGTGGCCCCCATCTCCACAGTCCATACATTGACCACTGCACCAATAGGTGGAATAACCTAATTGCGTCTTCTGTCTCTTGATGACATCAGTGCTCCAAATCCTATGTCCTGTGAGATTCCGGTTTGTTTGAGAAAAATAGAGAAGGAAAGCATTTAGATTGCCACATCCGTACATTTAGAGGGGAAACAAGAAGAACGGGGCTCAAAGAGTCACCATTGGGCCGGACTTTAGAGGCATAGAAAACAATGGAGAGGTAGAAAAATAACTATTTATTGAAAAAAGTACATAATTTGGTCAACAATGTTCAAAACTGATAAAAATCATATACAATTATACAACTTGTACAGTGAGCCCTTGTGCTTCAACGCATTTAACCGTTAGGCTTCTTCAGGATACAGTCAAGGTTCAAAGAAGTAACAAAAAGAGAAAGAACGAGTCTCACTGTCAGAAACGAAATATTTTCGAATCGCACATCCTACAAACAACACATCATAAAATACAATAAAAAGCATATACTAAATCTGTCCCAGAGAGCTGACACATGGCGAGTGTTTAGATTGTGTTTCGTTCCATTACAAAGTACAATTATCAGTGTGTGGTGGGCAAGACGCATTTTAGACAAAGAGTCAAATGAGAATTGTTGAACTCCAATCTTTATTGATTGTAGAGTTAAAATATATCCAACACGCCTCAAAGAATTGGATCGCCCCCTTCTTCAGGGTGATCCTCTGAAAGGAGCTGGCTGTATTTTTAAACTACTATCAATAAAGATTGTGATAAGGATTGATAACCCCTGACACAACCTCAGGGCATAACCCATTCTGCCTCTGACCCAAATTATGAAAGCCTGCAGAAAGAGAGGGACGATCTGCTTCTTTCTGTGTCCAACCGTGGAGAGAGGCCGAACTCTTTTATTATCACAGCTTTATAGACAGAATGATATCATTCATATGAGCACAACTGATTGGTAAGTCCATATATGGCTTCTTTATGTGACGTCCATTCTTGGCATGCAGCACACGTTTCACAGTCTCGGGGGCCATCTTTGTTTCAATCGATGGAGGGGGTTTTGGAGTAAAGAGTAGTTAAACCATCTGTCTTCAGTTTTTCTTCAGGCTGAGATCTACTGTAACTCTATAAATTCTGTCATAACGTCTCTTAAGTAACGTAATATTGTATATACCCATATATATATATATATATATATATATATATATATATATAGAGAGAGAGAGAGAGAGAGAGAGAGAGATAGAGAGAGAGAGAGAGAGAGAGAGAGAGATCAAGAAATAAAAGAAATAAAACAATATAGGAAAGAAAGGCAATATTTGAGTAGTTCAGGGGAAATGTAACATAAACACAAAATAATCATTTTGTTTAACTCCATCACAATTGACCTCAACCAGTGAGTCAACCAATGACTGTTTGTGTAAGGGGTCCCTTAGTCACCATAATGTTGCTTTGCTTTACAATGAGATTTCATTCTGACTTCACTGTCTGCATGCTTGTTGCAGGTCAGTGAGTGAGATGATGCCAAAGCCAAAGACAGACAACTGCCATTTTTTGGGGAGGCTAGGAACAGCACACCCATATCTCTCTATACAGGCTTCCTTTAAAAAGTGTTTGTATTTTTTTGTACAATTCCATTTGTATAACATGCTTTTCCCCGTCTGTTATGCAATGCGCTGTGAGCAGGTTCACGCTTGAACGGTTCTCTTAATAAAAGAACAAAACCTCCAACATACGGATATATATATATATATACATACATACACATTGCTGATGGTGTTTGCTTTGCAGCATGATATTGGAGACAGAATGGCACTATGTTTTTGCTGAGAGGAATACAGGGGCATCCACTACTAAGCTGCTGAAAAATGCTAGGTGCCTGGCAGCCATACCGATCAAGTGGCTTCAGTACTTTCTGAATTACTTTTATAGAACTTGCATGAAGACAGTGAAGTCATATAAAAGTCGTAGCTGCCTTAGGGCATTTTAGTTCCAGGCATAGATGTGTGCAGCCTATTGCATTAGGGTGTGCACCTCTAAGCTCAAAAAGACATGAACGCTACCTGCTGTCACAGGAAGGGGCGCTGGTAGTGGAAGCCAGGTGATTAGGAGCATATTACTATACACTGTAAATACAGGTGTAATGTGTTCCTAAAGATGAACCTAGATTTTAATATAATGGGGGCATTTACAATGGCCACTGGCACCCCCAACCACCCACCTGGTACTGCTAGTGGATAATGCTAATGTACATGGGTTGATTATGGTGTGCCTAGGCACAGCCGGCACACCCTGTGCGCACGCCTATGGTTCCAGGTGAAAGCACACACAAGTTTTTTTTTTTTTTTACCTTAAAGGGATATTAAAGTCTTGTTTTTTCTTCTTTAAAATAGCAAACATGTTATACTTACCTGCTCTGGGCAATGGTTTTGTACTGAAAGTCGGATCCTCCTCTTTTAGGCCCCCATGCTGGTGCTCTTGACCCTCTGCTCTGGTGTGTCCATTCACATACAGAGCTGTAACTTGGCTCCGCCCCTCTGTCTCCTGATTGGCCCACTGGCCGTGATTGACAGCTCCCACTGCTCCCCTCTAGCTCCCCTCTAGCTCCCACTGCTGTTAATCAGGAGTGGGATTTCACGGAGAGACAAGGCTCTCGTGGACATCACTGAGTTGAGAGGGGGCTCAGGTAAGTTATCTGGGGGAGGCGGGCTGCTAAACACAGTTTTTGTTACCTCCATGTATATAATGCATGAAGGTAAAAAAATGTGTCTTTACAACCACGTTAATGCAGAGAATGCATTGAGGTAAAAAAAAAAAAAAAAACTTCTGGCTTTACAACCACTTTAAGATCTACGAGTTCATAAGTTAATAAATAATATTTATAACAAGATGAAGACATGTTCGGTACGCCCTAGGAAATCTTTATTTGTATACCTTGGATGTACCCTGTATGCCCAATACTTATTCCCCTGACTGTGGCTCCTGTGTGAATGAAGCCTGCAAACATTGGTTTCATTCATGAGCATATTACAGTGGAACCTTGGATAACAAGCATAATCCGTTTCAGGAGAATCCTCGTAATCCAAAGTATTTGCATTTAAAAGCGAGTTTTCCAATTGAAGTCAATGGAAACTAAAATAATTTTTCCCGCATTGACTTCAATGGCATGCAATACCGCATGCGGCCAGAGGCAGGGAGCAACGGAGAGCCTCGGAAACAGACAGAAAGGCCCTAGGACAGCTTGGCTGACCTCGGGAATGTAGTATTTCTGAGCATTTCCGAACGGTGCCATTGGGCTCCGCTCAGCTCTGGCGCCCCCCACCTCAGGCCAAACACGGTACTGCACACCACTTTGGCCTGAATCCTGCTCGTTTTGCGAGACATCACTCGCAAACGGAGTAAGGATTTTTCAAAATACAGTGCTCGTATTGTGAAACGCTCGTTAACCGTGTTTCTCACAATCCGAGGTTCCACTGTATATCAATATTGTGACTACTGCTTGGAAAAGGTTTATAAACCCAAAACACAGCATATCTCTATGGAGCTATTTTTATACATTTATATTTGGTGAAATAAACATTATTTAGAAGAGTCTCCTGTGACTACAGACCTACATGTTTAAAGCGGATCTCCACCCTAAAGTGGAACTCCCGCTGATCGGAACCCTCCCCCCTCCGGTGTCACATTTGACACCTTTCAGGGGGAGGGGGGTGCAGATACCTGGAGGACAGGTATTTGCACCCACTTCCGACCACACAGTCTCTGGCAGACTGTGGGCATGATGTCACCTCCCGCCCCCCCCCCTTGTGTGCTGGGAACGCTCGGCTCCCAGTACACAGTGGGAGCCAATCGGCAGGCGTAGTGCGACTCGCGCATGCGCCATAGGAAACTGGGCAGTCAAACCGGAGAGCTTCACTTCCTGGTTCCCTCACCACGGATGGCGGGGGGGGGGCAGCAGAGTGACGAGCGATCGCTGGTCCTCTGCTGCGGACGGCGCTGGACTCCAGGACAGGTAAGTGTCCTAATAAAGTCAGCAGCTGCAGTATTTGTAGCTGCTGGCTTTTAATATTTTTTTTTCATCCGCTTTAACTTCTATTATCAGGAAGATTCATGAGATTCTGATAAAGAACCACATAGAAGAGTATCTGCTAGAAATCAATAATATATGTAAGTGACAGTCAGCGTGGATTCCTGAAAGGCCATATTTGTCAACAATTCTACTTTCTTTTAATGGGAAATTAAGCAAAAACGTGGCTGTAGATATAGTATACTTGGATATTGAGCATTGGGAATTTTTCTTAGACGGCTGTGTTTGTTACGATCTATGTGTAGATGTATATATGAATTAAGAACACCCACAATGATTTAATGCAAAAGGATTAAATTCAGATCATAAAAAGTATCCAAATAATTTACAAGACAGATTCTAAGATACTGTATATATAATATAAGTCAATATACTGTATACAGTGCCAAGTAAATGTAGCGCCATGTAAAAAGGAAACAGACAATGTGCCAAATCCAAGCATAAGGATATAGCTCAAAGACATACAGATTATATGGTGGACCACCGTGAGAAAGTAGGGGTATTCCCCCCCCCCCCCCCCCCAAATATTGACTTTTTGGACCAAAATGTTTTTCTGCCTGATGACTGAAATCAGTTGCATTACTACTCTGATATGCTACCCAAATAATAATTTATTTTGTACTGCTATAAAATACTTTACATTACATGTGAGGTCCATTTGCTATATCTTGGCCTCTGTATGACTGTTGTCATTTCTATCCAGGAAACGCCATCCAGGCCTTCGGTAATGGCACCGATGTCAAGCTGCATCCCGACCCGCCAGTACACACCACAACATCCTCCTCATCTGTCCACTCGAAGAACAAAAATAAAGAAACCAACTACATAGAAACCATGCACATCACCAATGAGATCCCAACGCATAATGGCCTGCCAGGCTGCGCCAATCTCATCCAGGTGAGCCAAGACCCATGTACTACATGTTCTGTCCAGAGTCCGAACCATGTGGAATAAAATACAGCAGTATGCATGTTTTCTAAAGTTGTTAACAAATGCTTTTGGCCTGGAGCATCAGTGCTATTGGTGGTATCTAAGAAGTCAAAGATGTTGCAGATGTAAGCTGGCCTCTATGGCTTGAGGGCCCGCTGCCTCCCTCTGCAATCCAAACTAGCTGCCCACTACCTAACGTTAAGTCGTCAAGCGAATGCCACTCCAATTTCTGCTCTACATATAGTAGGAAATGTACTGTGAGCTCTCATTGGTTAGCTGTCAGAGGGCAAAAGAGAAAAGTACAATTGCTGGGGATATGGAGGGGATCATCCCTGTGTAAAGGGATAGTTGGGCTGGCAGCAAAAATAATTAACCACCAATGGCAACAACAGCCCTCGATTTTGAGAGAAAGGATACAGTGTTATTGGTGTGCGCATAGCAAGGATACCAGAACTGTTGGGGGTGGTGAGATCCTATAACCTGCCTGATAATGAGGTCCTCCGACCTGGTGGGTTCACGGCAACTGCCTCTTTTTAATTTGTTGGAGATATCTTTGTTTGAGAAAATTCCAGTACAGCAATTGGTAAGTAGGGGAAGGCAAGAAGAGTCTTTACCAGGGAAGATGATATAATTCAAACTGCTATAAACACTGTAAAAAAGGAATAAAAAAAATGTCATTATTCATGTACGTGGTAGGTAGAATGCTAATGCCAGATATGATGTATCCCTGGAAAATGAATGACACCTAAACCTCAGTATCCTAGCTAATATTTCCCAATAGGAAACCTAACTTTCAGCTTGACCCCTACTTCTCAACATGACCCTCAGGCCTTGTACACACGTGTGAATAAATCCGCTGAACATGGTCCGACGGACCATTTCAGCCGAAAAATCCGCTCGTGTGTAGGGGCAAACGGACCGTTCTGGCCGGATTCCTCCGGCGGAAAATTTCCAAAGCATGCTTTGGAATTTGTCCGCCAGAGAGCTGTCCGTCAGATATGTCCGCTGGTTAGTACGGCAAACCAGCGGACATATCTGCCCGCACATGCGTCGTATCCTGTGAATGGATCCGACGCATGCGCGCGGAAGTGTTTACTTCCTGGTGCGGTGACGTGGCGGTCACGTGGCGGCGTCAACGTCAACGCCGCGTCACCGCGCTGTCCGCCGGCGGGGAATTTGATCCGATGGTGTGTACAGCCATCGGATCAAAGCAATCCGGCGGACAGATCCGATGGGAACGGTCCGTCGGACCGCTCCCATCGGATCTATTCCCTCGTGTGTACAAGGCCTCACTCTATAGTAACCCCCAATCCTTGTTCTTACGATGCAAGAAACATGTTGAGGAAAAAAGTATGTCTTACCTGTATGCTTGCCATCAAAGGTTCCTCCACCAAGTACTAAGTCATGTTTTGTTTGGGGATCAAATTTGTATTTTACTCACTGAACTGCAACTTAATTTATAACATTTGTATTGTGAGTTTTATCAGGATTTTTGGTTAATATTATGTCTCTATCATTTAAAATACACCTATGATAAAAATGATAGACACTTGGGGCCAGATTCTCAGCGGCGCTACGACGGAGTATCTCAGATACCCCGTCGTATCGCCATTTTTTTTTGCCTCGTATCTATGCGAGTGATTCCTAGCATCACTTTGGCATAGATACGGCTGAAGATCCGACAAGTGTAATACCATTACACTTGCGGATCGTAGTTGTAATGACAACTCCGGCCACTAGGTGGCCTTTACGTTGTTTTCTCATTTGCCTATGCAAATGAGGCTACTACGCCGATTCCCAATCGCTTTTACGCCGCCCCGTCGTCGCGTACGTCGTTTTCGTCCGCGTAAGGTTACCCCTGCTAATATGAGGGTTAACCTTACGCAGTACCGTCGGATGCCGTCGGGTGCCGTCGGATGCCATGTTAAGTATGGCGTCGGGTCAGCGTCAGCTTTTTCCGTCGCTTACGTCGTTTTACTAACTCGTTCGCGAATAGGGCATTGCGTAGTGTCGATTACGTCGTTTTGATGTCAGTTTCCACGACGCTTTCCGACGTGAGCTGGAGCATGCGCACTGGGCTTTTTCCCCAGCCGGCGCATGCGCAGTTCGTTCGACGCGGGGGCTCGCTTAATTTAAATACAAGCCGCCCCCTTTGAATTTACGCAGGTTTACGCTGGGCGATTTACTCTACGCCTCCGCAAACTACGGAGCAAGTGCATGGAGAATACGGCACTTGCTCTGTTACGTTGCGGCGGCGTAGTGTAAATAGCTTACGATACGCCAGCGAATTTGTATGAGAATCTGGCCCTTAATTTCTTTGTAAGTGGGCAAACTTAAAAAATCAGCAGGGGATCAAATAATTATTTTCCCCACTGTAACTAAGGGGGCTTGTTAGGCTTGATTTATTAAAAGTACTATTCTCCTTTACGTTTTCTTCCCTTGTATAGATATAAATGTTAGTCTGCACTGAGCAACTGTGAAGGGTGGCAAAAATAAATGTTAATTGCCCCAACTCACCTGTAGCCCCCTACCTGCTGCAAATAATGAAGGTTTTGAAGTTGGGGACATGAAAACAAGAGCTGTGAAATAATAAAGAATGATTTCCTGTATGCAATGAAAGGTTAAGATAACAAATCTGGTAAATTAGTTCTATATTCAGCACACACACACTTTTCTGCAATTGTAATTTCTTTAAACCGCCAGAAGGAAGTCACATTTTATGGCAAAACGTTTTTCACATTATCAGGTTTATAAAAAGTTGTTCACTTGGGAAGAGACCCCAGAGGGGGTGATTAATTCAGTTTCAAGGTTGGGAGGAGTCTTTAGGTTTCCAGATATACCTGTGTCTGAATATTATATATATATATATATATATATATATATATATATATATATACATATATATATTTGTCTTCATATGCTCTTGTGTCAGCTATATTATCATTACCTGTATAACCTAGGGGGTAACTACAGGGGGTGCAGAGAGGGCAATTATGCCTGGGCCCTTGAGGACACTACATCCATATATAACTGCCTAAAATAAACGGCAACAATATATTTTACATACTTAAAAACCTCTAACAAAATAAGTCACCTTGACAGGTCATAATTCCATATCTACAGTATAGGTGTTTAGACAAAAAAGTACTGTATTTATTGGTGTATAACACTCACTTTTCTACCCTGAAAATGGAGGGTAAACTGTGCCTGTGTGTTATACGTAGGGGACTGTGGAAAGTTTTTTCCCTGAAACTTCTCTCTTAAAGTAAGGGTGTGTGTTATACCCCTGTGCGTGTTATACGTCGATAAATACTGTAAATAAGGAGACCTGTGTACTTACAACCCCAATTCCAAAATATACAATCTTAGTTCTACTCGAAAATAATTGCTGGGGTTTTGCTGACTAAAAAAATAATGTACAACCCCAGTTTACCAATTACTATTATTATTATTATTCAGGATTTATATAGCGCCGACAGTTTAAGCAGTGCTTTACAACTCGAGGATAGACAATATACATACAATACACTTTAATACAGTAGGAAATAGAGGGCCCTGTGCACTAGAGCTTACAATCTAAGAGGGAGGGTCAAGAGATACAAGCGGTAATAACTGTGGGGGATGAGCTGATGGAGAAAATAAATGTACAGTTGTTAGGTGGGGGCCAGATAGGCTTCTCTGAAGAGATGAGTTTTCAGGGATCGTCTAAAAGTAGACAAAGTAGGAGATTGGTGTAGAGCATTCCAAAGGATGGGAGATGCTCAGAAGAAGTCCTGGAGGCAATCATGAGATGAGGTGACAAGGGAGCTAGAGAACAGGAGGTCTTTGGAAGAGCGAAGAGGATGATTTGATTGGTGTTTTGAGACCAGGTTAGAGATGTAGCTGGGGGCCAGGTTGTGGATGGCTTTTTAAGTTACTGTTAGTATCTTGAATTTGATCCATTGGTTGAGTGGCAGCCAATGGAGGTATTGGCAGAGATAGGTAGCAGATGCTGAGTGGTTTGTAAGGTGGATGAGCCTGGCAGCAGCTTTCATGATGTACTGAAGTGGGGATAGCCTATTTAGAGGTACCGTAATTGAAAATATTTTGGGTATTTTGAAATGAAAAATACGACAAAGAAGACCATGGACTTTTAAACAGTTAGGGCCAGATTCAGGTAGAGTTATGCCGGCGTATCAGTGATACGCCGGCATAACTCACACTTTGCGCCGGCTTATCTGTTTTCTGTATGCAGAAAACAAGATAAGCCGGTTTGCAGCAAAGATCTGACAGGCGTAATTGTATTACATCGTCGGATCTTAACTGCAATTTTAAAATGGCCGCTGGGGGCATTCTCACTGATTTACGCCGAGAATATCTAAATCCGCGAGATACACCAATTCACGAACGTACGCCCGCCCGACGCAGTCACTTTACGCCGTTTACGTAAGGGTTTTTCCGGCGTAAAGATAAAGCTGCCCAAAGCAGGTGCATCCTATGTTAAGTATGGACGTCGTGACCGCGGGAAATTTGAAAATTTTTACATCGTTTGCGTAACTCGTCCGTGAATGGGAATTTACGTTGATTACGTTCATGTCGAAAACACTGTCATAATTCGGAGCATGCGCACTGGGATTTTTCTAAGGCGGGCGCATGCGCAGTACGTTCGGCGCGTGGACACAACTAATTTAAATAGGAGACGCCCCCTACCCGCCTATTTTGAATTAGGCCGCCCAATTTACGCTACCCTGCCGCAACTTAACACGCAAGTGAATACAGCACTTGCGTGTTAAGTTGCGGCGCCTTAATGTAAATAAGAAAAGTTACACCGCCGCAACTTTGCGCGCGGCTTTATGAATCTGGCCCTTAGAATTCTATATCAGTCATGAATTAGACAACATTCCTCTCCAAAAACTCCAGCAACTAGTCTCCCCAGTTCCCCGACAACTACAGGGTGTTGTTAAAAGAAGAGAGGATGCTACACCATGGTAAACATTTTTGAGATGTGATGCTGCCATCAATTTCAAAATTACCTTATTGATTTTTATAAATGGCACATTTTCACAAACATTTGATATGTTTTTATTTTTTTGCCCAGCAAATTGCGGTGTATTGTACCGCGATTTTCCGCGACAAAACGGGTCGTTTTAACCTTTTTTTTTTTTTACTTTACATTGTTGTCTATGCCGAACGCCGAAAGCCGCCTGAAAAAAGGGTCCGGGACTTGTTTTGAGCTTCAGGCGTACGGCGATTCGGCGTTCGGCGTGGGGTTGTGAACCATCTCCATAGACAACAATGTAAATCCACCCCTCCAGCAGCACGAGCGTCGGGTGTAAAAACGCCTAGGTGTGAATGCAGCCTTAAGTTCAAGTAGAAATAAAATTGTAGTCACATTCAACTAGATATGTTTTGTAGCTTACCCAAGTCACATCCTAGAACTAAAGAAGTGGCTTGGTTAAGGTAATCTTCAACATTACCAAACAAGTCCAGTTGAATGTAACTATTAAGCCCTGTACACACGATCAGGCTTTTGCCCGGCCAATTTCACATCGGAATTCTGACGGAATTCCATCGGAGTAAAAGAGAACATGTTCTCTATCTAAACCCAGATGGAATTCCTCTGAAAATCCGATGGAATTACTCCAATGGGGCATACACACGGTCGGAATTTCCGATGGAAAAAGTCAGTCAGGCTTTTTCTATCGGAAAATCCGATCGTGTATACGGGGCTTTAACTAGCTATGCCATGGCCCAAATGAGAACTTTCAAAGACGAATTATATTAAATGCAGAGAAGATGGTCCATTAGCTGCCAAGGATGTCCAGGAACAGGAAGCCTTTCCAAAGACTAGGGCAACCATTCTCAACAAGTGTTCCAGGGATTCCCCCAGAGGTTGCCAGGGGTTTCTTCTCCTTTCTTCTTCTCCTTCTACTTTCTTCTCCTTCTCCTTTCTTTGCTTCTTTTTTGCCTTCTTTTTTCTTCTTCTCCCTTCTTTTTCTTCCCCTTCTCCTTTATTCTCCTTACCCTTTCTTGTCCTTTTTTTCTCCTTATCCTTCCCCTTCACCTTAATTTTCGTTCCCCTTTCTTCTCCTTTTTTTTCTCTCTTTCTCCTTTTTTCTTCTTCCTCTTCTCCTTCCCATTTCTTCTTATTTGCCTTACTTCTTTTTTCTCCTTCTCCTTTTTTCTCCCTTTTTTTCCCTTCTTCTCCCTTCTTCTCCTTCCCTTCTCATTTGGCACCTTTTTTCTCCTGCTTTCTTTTTCTCCTTCCTTCTTCTTTGTCTTCTCTTCACCTTCCTTCTTCTCGTCTGTCAAGCTTCTCTTTTACTAGAGCTTCCAGCACGCTTTTAAGGATTCATAATGGTTTTGCATCAAGTTATTGCCCTTCCAGTTTAATTTTTCTTTACGAAAGTTTATTGTAACAATTTGTCAAGTGGTAACGGTAAAAATCGTAACGGGAGGAAAAGAGCAGGTGTGTCATTAGGGAAAGTGAAGCGGGAGTGAGGTGCAGGCACATCATTAGGAAAGACTTAGTAGGTAGGGTGGATTGTTAGAGTGTCAATAAGGAAAGCAAAGCAAAGGTGGCGTAGAGTGCAGTGGTGTTATTAGGAAAATGGAGTCAAAATCCCTCCAGTTTCTTTAGATTGGCTAAATGTGAAATCCATTGATATCACAATGTCACAAAAAGAACTTGTGACTCATCTGCTGGATGTGTCAGCGCTGTCACCATCTTCTCATAATATGATCAATACTGTGCTTTTTCCAGAAAAGATTCTGCTTACAACAACTTTTCTCGGAGTGCTTATTTTCCCAAAGCGAACTCTGCACCTTACAACTTTCTGCTAAATCTGTCTTTGGAGGATTAGGAAGGAAACTTGTGACCAGATTTGAGATGGTTCATATACATCTGTTTCAGCTTTTTACTCTTCTAGGTAAAGAAAGATGTTCTTCAGGCAAATATAAGAAGGCCCCCATTTTATTGAGAAAATAATTAATTAAAAAATATTTAAAGGGGTTGTAAACCTTCTGTTTTTTTCACCTTAATGCATTAAGATGAAAAAATATCTGATAGTTACTGGCCACCCGGTTTACTTACCTGAGCCCTTGAAAGTCCCCCGTAGAGAACGTGCTGGCTTCTCGGCTCTTCTGGGCCCGGTTTCCTTGGCTCTTCATTGGATAGATTGATCGCAGCGCAGCAATTGGCTCACGCTGCTGTCAATCAAATCCAAATGATGCGGGCTCCAGGGAGAGGGGCCGAGTCCGGCATTCGTGTCTATGGACGCAAATACTGGACTCGGGAGCGTGCCCGCAAGGTAACTTATTTGGGAGACGTTTACCAAAGGGCATTATCTGATGCAGGGAGCTGCCGAGACAGCCGCTGAGGGACACCAGAAGAGGTGGATCGGGGCCACAATGGAGGTAAGTATGACACGTTTGTTATTTATTTAATTTTTTTAATTACGAATCTTTACAATCACTTTAATATACAGTGTTTGTTTATCTTCATACTTCCTTGCGGTGTGGGGGCAACTTCACTGCAAGGGAGAATCTTTGTCCTCCACCTCACTTCTTGATCCACTGCACTAAAGCATTTTTGTTTTTCCTGGACTTTAGCCCCAGAACCTGGAAAACATACCATCCTAAGGGTAGGGTGAGCAGTAAAGGTGCAGGTTAGTGGATGAAGGAGGCTGTCCTCAGTCATCACTCCCTCGCGTCACCCCTACCAAGGAGACCCTTTTTAATGCACCACTGCCCACATTTGGCATCTTTATCTCCGGGAGGATACATTTCCTTTGTTTTTTTCCCCCCAGGGGGGTCTTTTTTGTAAGGCTCAGGTATACCACCTGCAAAGTCCACAAGCTCAGCTCTGATCTTTGGGAGGACTGCTGTTGGTGCTGTTAATCTGCGCCTCAGTTAAAGGCCCCCCCTTCGGGGCCAGTATTTCCAGAGTGTAAAATGCCAGCTACTGTCAGAGACAGAACTGTAAAGAGTTGAAACGAATGAACTGTAATGCCGCGTACACATGGTCGTTTTTTGCGATGAAAAAAAACGTTGTTTTTTAAAACGTCATTTAAATTGATCGTGTGTGGGCAAAACTTAGTTTTTGTCTTCAAAAAAACGTCAAAAAAAAAATTCCAACATGCTTGAATTTTTTGTGTCGTTTTTCAAAACGTTGTTTTTTGTTTCACAAAAAGTCACCGTGTGTAGCAAAACCGTCTTTAAAAACGACGTTTTTCAACCCGCGCATGCCCAGAACCTAGTTATGAAGCGAGCTTCAATGGAAAAGAGTGGTGAACGTAACCTCGCTTTTTGTGAAAAAAACGATGGTGTGTATGCAAAATCGTCTTTGAAAAGTGACGTCACAGAAAATTTCGTTTTTTTTCATCACAAAAAATGTTCGTGTGTACGCGGCATTAGTAATTATCCTGCTTCTATGATGTGTACTGCCAATAAGCATGGATATTATTCCCATTTATCAAAGCTTGCAGCAAATTCTGTCAGCTCCAAGCCTTACGCCACGTACACAAGATCGGAAATTTCGACAAGAAAATTCCGACCGTCAAGAACGCGGTAAAACAGTACAACGAGCCAAGAAAAAAGAAGTTCAATGATTCCGAGCATGCTTGTTTTTTTTGAGCGTCAGAAATGCATACAAACGATTAGACAGAAAAAGTCCAATGGGGCTTACACGAGGTCGAAGAATTTCTGACCAAAAGCTCACATCAAACTTTTCTTGTCGGAAATTCGGACCGTGTGTACGCGGCATTAGCTTATCCCCTCCTTCTCCACCTGATGCCATATTACAGGACCGAGGTTTGAGGCCCCACCTCAGACCCAAAGTCGAGATTTGCTGTGCACACAATTTTTTGTCTTTCAAAAAGAGAAAACAATGTCAGCACAGAGTGGCGTCCGCTGTTATCTCAGCTAAGCCACCATGACACGTCCCAAACACGACACCGAGAGACAGACGCATACGGCTCCATGTGCACGACGCAGGCCCAATGACCCAGCAGCTGTCACACAGGGAGACGGCTCAGCATCTCTGTGTTTTATTGCAGTAATTGGGATGCAGAGCTCGAATCCTCTGCTTAACCATTTAGGTTATTTCCCGGAGAGAGGCGTGCACTGCCAACGGAGCCGAGGGAGGGGGGCCAACCCAGGCATATTGGGATCCGGCTGGCTGAATCTGCAACATTCCGGCAGATGGAATTAAAATTTGCTCACTCGGCATGGGTGAGCCCCGCAGAGCAGTCGTCCAGCTGCAGACCGTTATGTGCCAAGCGGGACAGCAACTTCAGATATGTGTCTGTGGATGGGCATGAAAGGGGAGGAGCGGCACACAGGGGGATGCCAAACTCTGCATTATGTCTATGTTAATTGCTGGTTCTAATTGGCGATGGGGGATAGACAAGCTGAGGGGCTGTTGACATAAATCTCTGGTGACTTGTACTAAGTCATGTGTAAAAACAGACACAAATCGCCAACTAAAGCGGAAGTAAAGTTTTCACAGTGCGAACAGCGACGGTATGGAGGAGCTGCCGACAGTTACCACATACAACAATCTACATGTAGTGTAATCTTATCTGTAGAATGAATTAATGAAATGCCAAACTCTGACCAATGCAGGAATCACACAAGATCTAAGATGGACCGAACCCTGACCAATGAAGGAATCACACCAGATCTAAGATGGACCCAACCCCGATCGATGCAGGAATCACACCAGATCTAAGATGGACCCAACCCCGATCAATGCAGGAATCACACCAGATCTAAGATGGTCCCAACCCTGATCGATGCAGGAATCACACCAGATCTAAGATGGACCCAACCCCGATCAATGCAGGAATCACACCAGATCTAAGATAGTCCCAACCCTGATCGATGCAGGAATCACACCAGATCCAAGCTTCACTCAACCCTGACCGATGCAGGAATCACACTGGATGTAAGATTGACCCTGCCCTGACCAATGCAGGAATCGCACCAGATTTAATATTGACTCAGCCCTGACCAGAGCAAGAATCACACCAGATCTAAGATGGACCGAACCCTGACCAATGAAGGAATCACACAAGATCCAAGCTTCACTTAACCCTGACCGATGCAAGAATTACACGGGATGTAAGATTGACCCAGCCCTGACCAATGCAGAAATCAAGCCAGATCAAAGGTTTATTATATACAGTATATTGTCATAAAATATATACTTTATAGGCACCAAAATACAGGTTCACCCAGCCCTGATCGATGCAGAAAATTACACCAGATCTAAGAATCATCCAACCCTGACTACTGCAGGAATCACTTTCCTGGATCTAAGATCGACCTAACCCTGACCAATGCAGGAATCACACTGGATATAAGGTTGACCCAACTCTGACCATTGCAGGAATCACACAGGATCTAAGATTCATTCAACCCTGACCGATGCTGGAATCGCACCAGATCTAAGATTCATTCAGCCCTGACTGATGCAGGAATCACACAGGATTTGAGATTCACCCTTCCCGTGCATTAGTAGGACGGTGTTATAAATATGCAGTAATGTTTGTCTGTCAGCTTACCTCCTCCATGTGTTCACCTTAGAGACCAGCCACTCTCACCTGGCTGCCTAAGTAATCTCTCCTCTAGCATGGCTCCACCTCAGGCCCTATCACGGAAATCTATATTAACCTGTGCACTGCAAGCCAGGTGTGCTGATAAACAGTGTTTGTTGAGCTATTATGTGTTTGAGTTCCTGCTTGCAGTTTGTTACGTCTGTCTCTGTTTTACCGATCTTGGCTTGTCCTCGACTATCCCTGTCTGCTTGTGACCTTGACCTTTGGCGTGTCCTTGGTTTATCTTTGTCTGCTAGTCGCCCCAACCTTTGGCTTATCCCCTCACTATCTTTTGTATCCTGAGCTGCTGCTTCCCCTCTATCCTCTATAGCCTACTGTGAGCGTGAGCTGGGGGACTCTGGGGGCCGCGACCTGGATCCAGTTGCGCTTGTAAGAGCTCCTCGGATGGACGGCTCTATGGGGGGTGATGGTTCAAAAGATTGTGGATCTTTCCCAGGAATCATAGGGTCCAAGATGGAGAGTGGTTCCAAGATTTCAGATGGAGCAACACTTTTACTTCGATTTCCCTTCATCTTTTGAATCATCACCCCCATAGAGCCGTCCATCCGAGGAGCTCTTACAAGCGCATCTGACACATTGCTCCCGGCATATGTGTCCAACATTTGTGGTAAGAGTACCCATCTTTTTCCATATATCTGTTTGGTTATCCTGTATGCCCATCCGAGTGGATCACGTACACCATCAGATTCTCCAGTAACACAGGAGCGGTGAATAGGAGTGCTCCATATGAAGACTTGCCTGCTTTGACTTGAAGGACTTGCTTTGTAATTACACTTCACCGTTTGCATATAGGGTTTCACCACCCTTTATATATTTTCTTGTTATTGTGTTTTTGGACTACACCATTATAATGTTACCAATTTAAATGGGACTGGTCTATATTGCTTCATGCAAATTTATGCTCACCAGCGCTGCACTTATTTTTCTTTCATTGTTTACTCACAGGGTGTTTCACTGTTAGTGCTGGCTGCTTCTTTTTTCTTTACATTTTCAGCAGCGCAACTTTATTTTGTTTTGTTTGGATCCAGTTGCAGCCCAGTCTATCCTCACCATTAGAGGCTCTGGTGACAGACAGGTTTAGGCATGACCTTATCACATTATTGGTTTGAATTAAAGTCAAATTATTGGCAAGATTTTTTCTTTTATCAATTTTGGATGGTCATAATCCCTGTCAGTTTTTTTTTCATCCCTGTCCCATTGGTGAGATTTGCATTCACTTCCTGTCCCATAGCCAAAGCAGGAAGAGAGAGTAAATCCCTTCAAATTAAGGGAATCCATTCGGGCCTACCAGGTCACCAAAACTGGTATCCCCATTGGAGGGTTCCCCTTCTATTCCTGTTCTGGGGACAATCCCAATTTGGGATTGTCTTTCACTTTTGATGATTATAGTAACCAGGACAAAGAATGAATCTCTCTAACAGGGGCACAGACAGCAATATAAAAATATATTAGGTTATGTGTTGAGGGTTCATTTTTTATGATTAAAGATGAAGACCCTCACTGTGTGCAATAAATTCAAGGTAAGTAATTTCAATACAGGTGAGGATCCTATACAACTGTGCAATTAAAGGGAAGGCTAGAAGGGCCTGCAATGGGTTCACTGTAATGGCGGCCACGTTGTATGAACCATGGCCAATCTCTGATCGTTACGTGAGCTTCTCTGTGTGCCTTTCTTCATATAAATGGGTAATGGGTTGCTTTCTTTATGTGGTTGATCCTGAAAAAGCAGTTTAATAGAATATAATATGAGGAAGTTATGTTGTATTATGATAAGGAAAAAACAAGTGATCCTAAATGATAGCCTAAATTGTAAAATCTGTGCCTGTCTCTTTACATTTTCCATATGACTTCATATATCAGATGCAGCGATGTTCAGGGAAGGTGGAGATTAATGTTCTTGTTTTCTGTCTTTTTTTTGCATGATCAGTTTTTCTTTCCAACAAAAAACTTTTATTTCCAAAGAAAAAACATTTCTGCTTTTAGGGTGACCACTCTGACTTGCATGGTCTCCTTGCTGGCCAACCGTTGTCACCTGTTGTGTGCTCTTCCAGCTTGGATCACATGCTTACGTTTCGGCACTGATTATTAACTAATGGTGATGTTCTCCACTGACATTGAGCCCCCTCCACTTTGCAGCCTACTGCCAAGCCAATGTGATTGAAAACATCTTCTCCATTGAGGACACGCTAAGAATCAAGGGACATGGTTGCCCAAAGCGCCTTGTCACATGATTAACGATTGGTGTGCATTATGTGAGCTCAGCGACCAGGAAGTTTAGGCTTTTCTTGTTGGGGTTTATTATTGCTTCAACAAACAAGTTTTGAATGCAGGTTTTTATTTTAATTGGTTTATTTTTGACTTTTGTTTAAATTGATGGACATCTTTCGTTATATATACGTACGCAACAATATAACAAACAATTACAATCATAAAAGCAACAATATATCTGCAGCAAAGTTCATATGGAGTTATGGCCCGGCCTATAGGTTGTAAAGCAGGTTAAGGAAAGGGCAGACAGAAAATTGTGTATCCAAAGACTTTTGGGGGCATTTGAAAGATTCTGGTACCACATACACATATACATTAAAAATGATCTATAATTTATTATGTAAAAATGTATAAACACAAATAAAAAAACACGTCCATCAGTTGCAATAAAATGGTCCACATGCAAGCTCAACACATTTCGAACATCCCTTGTCTTCCTC
The DNA here is from genome assembly GCA_029574335.1 of Rana kukunoris. Lineage (NCBI taxonomy): Eukaryota > Metazoa > Chordata > Amphibia > Anura > Ranidae > Rana > Rana kukunoris. Next base: position 24,409,284 of record CM056056.1, on the reverse strand, counting down.
AGGAGCTAATGTGAACACTACACTACAGAGTATTGTCAAAGCAAAGCAATTTTTTCATAGGAACAGAAGAGAGAGCCAAAGCACCAAAGGTCATCCAATCATAGCACAAGGGATGCCAGAATAGCCACCAAGCCAGTTAACCAGCTATCAAAAAACTGCCCTATGTCGCACGTGAAGAACGCTGAACTTGCTGTTCATGCAGGACATAGGACTGTTTTATGAAGGCTGACTAACTGGCCTGGTGGCTATTCTGGCGTCCCTTGTGCTATGATTGGGTGACTTCTGGTCTTTTAGTTCTTCTTTCTATCCCTATGGAAGCATTGGTTCACATTGCCAATGCCCTGGAGTGGATGTCATTACAAATTGTTCCTAAAGGAGTTCGTTCACCTGCATGGGTAACATATTGTGTTCACATGTTCTCCTGAAGAAGACCACAAATGTTTGAAACCGTTGAGCTTGCATATGGGCTGTTTCATTGAATTACAAAAAAAACATATGTAGAATATACATGTGAGCTTGCTGTCAAAACAGATGAACATAATTTTATATTTGTGTTTTTAACTTTTTGTATAATAAAATATAGCTTTTTTGTGTATTTGTGTGGTACCAGAACCTTTAATATGCCCTCAAAAGTCCTTTGCTACACAATTTTTGGTCTGGTAAATGGCATTTTAGTTTTAGTCCCAGTTTAGTCTTCTGCAATTTTAGTTTCTGTAGGACATTTTAGTCGACTAAAATCATCAGTACATTTTAGTCGACTAAAACAAATTGTAGTTGTTTAAAATCAAAATGGGTGTAATTAAATTGTAATGCATTAGTTAACATTTCTCTACAATTTCCAAACTTATATACTGCTGGAGTGAAAAATCTAATATGTTATTATTTATGGTATTGAGGTATAAACATGCACTACAGACCAGTTTTAAGTTTGAAGTCAAATTGAAATTTAGCTTTAGTCTTATGCCCTGTACACACGATCGGTTTGTCTAATGAAAACTGACCTTTTTCATTGGACGAACCGATCGTGTGTGGGCCCTATCGTTTTTTTTATCATCGATAAAAAAAAAAAATAGAACATATTTTAAATTTTTTTTATAGTTAAAAAAACGATAGAAAAAAACAATCGTCTGTGGGGAAATCCATCGGTCAAAAATCCACGCATGCTCAGAATCAAGTCGACGCATGCTCGGAAGCATTGAACTTAATTTTTCTCAGCACATCGTAGTGTTTTATGTCACCGCGTTGGACACGATCGGATTTTTAACCGATGGTGTGTAGGCAAGACTGATGAAAGTCAGCTTTATCGGATATCTGATGAAAAAATCCATCGGTCTGTTTTTATCAGACGAACCGATCGTGTGTACAGGGCATTAGTCTTTTGACTAAAATGCCATTTTAGTACTTTCAATTGTTTTAGTTGTATTTTAGTCGACTAAAATAGCATTCATTTAGTCAACTAATAGCATTCATTTAGTCATTTTAGTAGACAAAATTAACACTGGTAGACACAGAATTCTCTCCTTTTGTGACTCGCGTTAAGGCAGTTTTCTGCACACTCCAGTGCATCGTGCTTAGGGCCACCAATTTATTTTAATGGGCTGTCCTAAGCATGCGAAACGCAGATAAGGAGCCCCCGACCCTTTACCAGTCATGCTGCAAATGCATGGGGGCGCTAAAGGGCAGATCGCTTCTGTGCGTGTTGGGACAGCATGAGTTTTTGCGCAGGTGCTAGACCCACAGGAATGTGAACCAGGCCTAATTGTGTTGTTTCTAATCTGAATGGCATCCCTTGCAATGGCCATGCACTGTGGTTGCTGTGCATTGGCACCATGCTACATCACACATCCATCTGAAAGTGCGTTGGGCTGCCCTACGCATAAGAAATGAAGAAAGAAAGTGCCAGACTCTTTTCCAAAAATGGCGCACGTGAAAATGTGTAGGGCTGCCATTAACAATTGCAAAATGCTTAAATGGCAGGGTGTTTCTCTGCAAGTCAGTAAAACACACAATTTTCCGACTTGTAGTAAGTAGTGTGAACCTAGCCTTCAGAATGCACCTGCGCATTTTACATTCATTGTGGCACATAGACAATAATGTACCCCAACTACAGTGTGTGACCAAACCCTCCCAGTAAAGGATGACCCATTAGGGCTCATTCACTCCAGCTATTTGTGCCTTTTTCATGCATGCTGCATTTAACTCTGTCAACGGCAGCATGTTTTAAAGCGCTAGAGCATATTAGAAAACATGCAACATGTTCTTTTTTTTCAGTGTGCAGTAACAAAGCGCATTGGTGTGAACTGAAGCTAAAGGACATAAGGAAATTGCCTTGACTGGTCACTGGCACTGCGCTAGCATATGCTGCCCAATGCAGCCCAACAAAGCTAGTGTGAATGACCCCCAAGGGCAGTCGTTCTCTGACCCCTGTCATTCATACCATCACATCACCAGGCCTTCAGACAAAAACTTAAGACCCACCTATTCTGAAGGACAAATAGAAGTAAATTGGATGCCAAGCGCCTTGAGGCGATTCAGTTTGCATTTGTAGCGCTATACAAGTTATTCACTCGCTCACTCAGTGACATCACTTCTATAATTGTGAGTTATAATATAACATGAACACAGTTCTGGGAGCCAAAGCATGCCAGCTTCCATCTGAGGCTTCTCCCCCAGGTGCGTGACTAATTCCCTTAAAATCCAGTCACTCCTCCACCGTCTGGATTGTCATCATTAATTTCCATCCAGACTTTTCCTGGCTGGCCAACAATTATCATAAGAACGCATTCGAGAACAAAGAAGGATGCGTCAGTCGGACATCAATATATCAGCCGGTCGCTATAACGAGCTGCCAAGCAGCCGGTTCCAGCTAATTAATACGGCTGATGGCGCTGGATTAATCTCAGCGTCTTGCCATGTAATTAATTTCACCGGCTACAATGAGAATCCTTTAACCGAGGGAGGCTTTGTGTGTTTGCTAAGGAATATGGCGAGAAAAAAAAAAATGTTCTTCGTTCTGTGCAAGCAACTGGCGGCGATGTGTGTCACCGGCTCATCACAGACGTCTCAATTAAAGTGTTTGTTTTTTTTCTAGGCACAGAGAATGAAATTAAACGACACCGTGGACACCCAACTCTGCCTGGCGGAGGTGAGTGGAGCATTCTTAGAAAAGTTACTAAAGATGAACTCAAAGAAACTTTTTATTGCCAGTTCTATCCAAAATCGATGATTCAGTGAATTTCCTCCCAGGCTGTTCATATCTCTAGAATAATTTAGCAGAAGGATCTCCCCAGTAGATTTCCCAGCTTCACTGATGGTGTCACGCCCACCCAACAGACTTTCTATAATGTAGAATTAAAGCTGAAGAATGGGATAGGCTAGACTCGCAGATGTAGGGAACGTTGGCTCTCCAGCTGTGGTGAAACTACAAATCCCATCATGCCTCTGCCTTTAGGATAGGGTGACCAGACATCCCCAGTTTGAGGGGACAGTCCCCTGATTGAGCACACTGTCCCAGGACCAAGTCTGTCCCTGGTTTTGTCCCCAGATTGGATTTAATAGGGGGCAGGGGCAATTTCAAAGACAGTCAGTGCAGAATTAAAATAAAAAAAAATTGAATTACACAACCCCCCTCCACCGTGCCTACTAGCATAGGGAGGATGTATTTTTCCCATGATCTGTGCCCCTTTCTGATGATCATGTGCTGGTCGAAGCGCAGGGAATATTTCTTCAGTTTTGGGCGCATGCCCATTCAGCTCTGCTCACTTGTTCTTCTGCCTTGACTCAAGTCCCGGTCAGCAGCCTGCCTGTTTATCTTCTTGCCTTCCCTGGGGGAGTGATCTTCCTCTGCTCCCCACCCAGTAGTAGCCGGGGCCCGAAGAGTAAGACTTGAGAGGCTGTGAGGCGGGCGGCGACGGGCAGAGAGTCGCTGATTGTCACCATTACTAGTAAACAAAAAATATGTCCCCGGATTTCATTTTAATAATCTGGTCACCTTACTTTAGGAGTCATGATTATAACTGCAATATCTCATGGAACTTGTAGTTGCAAAGGAGAGCCAAGGTACCAAACTACCCCCCCCCCCCTATCCAGTAACCCCCCCTATCCAGTAACCCGGTTTTAGTTGTGCTTCACCATCCTCCATGGAAGCTGTGCCCATTGAGCTCCTCCTGGCATCCTCGTACCGCACACAGTCTGAGCATGGACAGCACAGCTCCTCTCCCCCTCCTGCCTCCTTTCACGTAGTACACAGCCCAGATCCATTCTCTTACAGACAGGCTCTATCTGCACACTGCTATGCTGCACAGCCTTTTTTATATGGGAATTTCACAGATCAGAACTGCAGCATAGCAGGCAGCTACACAGTGTGCAGATAGAGGCTGTCTGCAAGAGAATCCATCTGAACTGTGTACTGTATGAGAGGGGGAGGAGGGGGGAGCAGACAGTCCAGAGGCGACATCAATCAAGCAGAGGAAAAGGAGAGGAGGTGGATCCCGACAAGACTGTCAGCATAATAATCTAGAGTTGACTGTAGTTCCTACCGCAGGTATTTACCTTGCTTTAAACAGAAAGGGTGCACTTCTCAGAGGGCTGGAAATACTTTTAGGTATTGGCAGCTCACAGAGAAGAGGATGAAACTAAAAAAAAAAAAAAAGAAATAAAGAAGGAAACCCTTACTTTTAATAAATCATTTTGGGTTAGAGATTTGATTATGTGGAATTAGTAAAGACCAATACGGCTGCTGGAAAATTCCACCATTGTAGGAGGGGCAGAGACACAAACTACTGCCGGGAACACACATTGTGGGAGGGGCAGAGACACAAACTGCTGCTGGGAAAACACATTGTGGGAGGGGCAGAGACACAAACTACTGCCAGGAAAACACCTTGTGGGAGGGGCAGAGACATAAACTACTGCAGGGAAAACACATGGTGGGAGGGGAAGAGGCAAAAACTACTACAAGGAAATCTTACTATTGTGGGAGTGGTAAAGACACAAACTACTGCAAGGAAATCTCACCATTGTGGGAGGGGCAGAGACACAAACTACTGCAGGGAAATCTCACCACTGTGAGAGGGGCAGAGAGACACAAACTGCTGCAAGGAAATCTCACTATTGTGGGAGGTGCAGAGACACAAACTGCCGCAAGGAAATCTCACTATTGTGGGAGGGGCAGAGACACAAACTGCTGCAAGGAAATCTCACTATTGTGGGAGGTGCAGAGACACAAACTGCCGCAAGGAAATCTCACTATTGTGGGAGGGGCAGAGACACAAACTGCTGCAAGGAAATCTCACTATTGTGGGAGGTGCAGAGACACAAACTGTTGCAGGGAAATCTCACTATTGTGGGAGGGGCAGAGACACAAACTGTTGCAGGGAAATCTCACCATTGTGGGAGGGGCAGAGACACATACTGCTGCAGGAAATCTCACTTATTAGAGGACGAAGGAGGAGACCTTTTCCCCTGAAACGCGTTGGCTCAGTGAACATTTTTACTAATCATTAAGCTGCATGACTGTTCTTACTGGGCGTTCCTAACCCCACACTTCAAAATTGATTATTGATTAAACAGTGCACTCACCATGACGGATAGCAGCCTAAGAATGAAAACAGGTGCCTATACATTATACCTCCATTGTAGGTTGGCCTTCTTAAAGGAGCACCATCTCATTATACAGACAAATAAAATCACAACTTTCATTGTACCAGAAAAACATGCAATCACTAGAATCAATGTCTTTTGTCTATATGTAGGCTTCACAAAGGTTATAAAAGGGTAACTGTTTTTTTTTTTTTTTCCAGCAGTCTCTCGGAAAGGACAACATAGTTGGACGATCTTCCAGCGATCCCATTTCTGCTGACAACTCCTCTGCGATATCATCTAGGCCCGTCACAGCACTCTTACTGCTGACTGTGACGCATTGGCTGTTCCTCGGCTCCCCCTCCCTGACGTTATAGCCGCACCACAACACACGGACCTGAATAAGACAACAAAAATATATAATTATATATTCCGTACGATTAATATTATTCACTTTCCTACCCTCTTGATCACCTGAAATTGACGTACTGGAAAAAGAACGGAATATTCTGGAACGTCGCGGAAGAAGACCAAAAGCAAAAGGGGCCACGCAACAACGTGGTCGGTCTGGGCATGCTTTGTGTTTTAAAGAAAAAAAAAAAAGAAAAAGAACGTTTGTAAATTTGGTTGTTGATAAACTATTTTTCCACCCGTGAAGAGGAAATTCCTACCTTATCCTATTTATAGCATTTTTTTATGATTTAATTACTTTCCAAAGTTCTTTAAAAAGAGGCCAAATGTACATACCGTAGCAGGCCAATCGCCAAAGTGCTTGTGTTTGTTATATACTGCTTCGTCTGATTTCCTTCAGTGTTTCTCTTTTCATGTCTGTTATAACATCACGTGGCCCAGTGATCACACCATGCCATCTTTGGTTGGGGGACAGTGACATCTTGAGTTCTCAGTGAGCCAGTTTTGGAAGTGAGGTCTTGCATGACTGAAAAATCTGACCCAACATATCTGGTCGGGAGTTGATAACATCTTAGGCTCTCAACGAGGTCGTTTTGGAAATGACATCTCCTCTGGCTCAACAATCTCACCCACCATCTTTGGTCAGGAGTTGACTACGTCTTAAGCTCTTATTGAGGCACTTTTGGAAATTACATCTCTCTTGACCCAGCTATCTCACTGTGACATCTTTGGTTGGAGAGGACAACATCTTGAGATATCAGTGAGGAAAATTTTGGAAATGATGTCTTGCATGACCCAACGATCCTACCCTCTCATCTTTGATTTGGTGATGCCGATATCTTGAGTTCTCAGCAAAGCAATTTTGGAAACAATGGCCCAGATTCAGAGAGCCATTACTCCTGTCTAACTGGTGTTAGACTGGAGTAATTTCAAATTACGCGCGTTTTCTAGCTAGTCGAAAACCTCAAACAATGAATAGACGGCTGCGGGCTTCAATTCGACTGGATTACGTGTTCATACGCCTTCGGATCTACGCTGCAATAAAATTGCGGCCACGTCGTTTTCAGCGTCAAGGTATGCAAATGAGCTTTTGCCGGCGATCCCCAAAATTACGATCTTCAATCGCAATCTCTTACGGCAATCTCTTAGTCATCTTTTATTTGCGTAACACTATACCAGCTTTTTGCTGCTCTAATATTAGACAGCCCATGTTAAGTATGGCCGTCGTTCCCGCGACGAATTTCTACGTTTTCCGACGTCTTTTATTTTTTTTACGTAAGTTGTCCGGGAATAGGAATGTTCGTAAACGACACTAATCAAACAACGAATGACATAACGACGTGATTTCGCGCAATGCACGGCGGGAAATTTCTGAACGGAGCATGCGCAGTTCGATCGCCACGGGGACGCGCTTAATTTAAATGCTTCACACCCCCTAATCGCGTATTTCGATTACGCGGCGAGAAATAGACTACGCCGCCGTAGCGTACGGGCAAAAATCTACCAGGATTCGGTGTAGAGCCTGGTGAAATACGGCAGCATAGAGTATTTCGATTACGCAGTGCAATATTAAGTGTATTTGAATCTGGGCCAATGTCTTGCGGGACCCAGTGATCTCACCCTTCCATCTTTAGTTGGGTGACAACAACATCTTGAGTTCTGGAGGCAATTTGAAAATTATGTCTTGCATGGCCAAGTGATCTTACCTCCTCTCCCACGCCATGTTTGTTTGGGTCATGATGTCAGGTTCTCAGCAAGGCAAATTTTGGAAAGGATGTCTCTCCCACATTGTGTTAAATATGACAAGTGGTGAAGGGTAGGGATCTCTTTGGGTTTGGAAAGCTATTGAAAACAGATGAATTTTCATAGCCAGTCTAAACAAAAAGATTAGGAAACAAAACACAACTTTTGGTTGGAAGAGGCAAAAAAGAAAACCAAACCCAAAAAAAAGAGGGAACACTATTCTGGTTCAATTTGTGCCCAATATATTTCAAATGTTTATCCAAGGAAAATCTGTTTTGCCAAATGAAGTTGCACACCCAGTTCCAGTTGTCCCCCCTCATCCTTTCCTGTCTGTTCTAAAAGAACAAGCAGCGTGTATAATCTAAAGCCGCCATATGTCCATCTTACAATGCGCATATGGCGACTTTGCAGGAGGTGACCGCGCAGCGCAAGACTCGACACAAAATGTTTGATGCAAAGATTTTTTTTGCCTTTCTTTACCGGTTTTGAGCTGATGCATATTCATATTATTATTGGCTACGATTCTCTGGACTCGCTAACAAGTACGTTTAGACACTTGCGACATGCCAGGAGCTTAATTACTATTACAGTTAACGAAGAACAACGTTGTGTACACAAGGAGAAAAAAGAAATCACAAGCACTGTGTTTGCCTTAATAAAGCATGGTTTCATAATCCCTTGTACAGAGATTAATATTGTGCGCAGTACAAAAAAATGAAAAGAGAGAATTTGGCTCAGAGGACTTTGGATCTGGGCTGCGCTTGTTTTTCTAAACAGAACACAGACAGTCTGTCGCAGCTGCTTATGTAATCCTCCGACTGCAGCCGCCTTGGAGAAAGGAGCTAAAGGTTGGTGTGCTGTCTCAGCTTTACTTGGTTCGAGTTGCCGGTTTTGTACATTGCTCATACAACGGGTGTAAGAACTGCTACTGTAAGGTGGACTCAATGCTAAGCAAGCAGTTCAGTTATAGGTGTGCACAGAAGACCTCAACCTCCCATCAGCTTTTTATATATCCCAGATTCCAAATTTTCCTGCAGTAGTTTGTGTCTCTTCCCCTCCCAAAATTGTGAGATTTCCCTGCAGTAGTTTGTGTCTCTGCCCCTCCCACAATGGTGAGATTTCCTGCAGTAGTTTTTGTCTCTGCCCCTCCCACAATGGGGAGATTTCCCTGCAGTAGTTTGTGTCTCTGCCCCTCCCACAATGGTGAGATTTCCCTGCAGCAGTTTGTGTCTCTGCCCCTCCCACAATGCCAAGATTTCCCTGCAGTAGTTTGTGTCTCTGCCCCTCCCACAAAAAATGAGATTTCCTGCAGTAGTTTGTGTCTCTGCCCCTCCCACAATGGTGAGATTTCCTGCAGTAGTTTGTGTCTCTGCCCCTCCCACAATGGTGAGATTTCCTGCAGTGGTTTGTGTCTCTGCCCCTCCCACAATTGTGAGAAGAATTTCATCTGAATATCTTTCTCTACTGGAGTTCAAAAGATATAAGAAGCCAGTAGGTTGTTTAGCTTTGGTAACATCCACACAAAGTTGAAAAGTCAGTTTCACATTGTCCTTAAAAACATTGATCAATGTTTCACCCAAAAAAAATAGACTCCATGAAATCTATTATTCACACACAGAAATAGTTCCAGTACGACCTGTGGATTCATGGTTTAGAAGACACAGCCCTGACTGACCCCTGTGAAATAGTATAATGTAGATTGTGGTCATGGGCAAAAGGGACCAAACGTGTTAGACTTGCCCCTCCACTGTGCACATTAATGGTTTCTCCGCAATTGGAGATCTGTGTAGACTTCTGCAGACAGCTGAAGAATCAGATGGTAGCTGGCAAAGACCAACATGGAGTTCGCCATGAACACCGTACACTCGATGCTTTGACTTGACAGCAGGTAAAATTTGATTGGTCCCCGAGGTACACCGCTAATTTAATCCTTCATTGCAAGATGGTGTAAAATGTTCTTTTTATGTATCAAAGACATTAAGAAACGTAAACCGTTTGGTGATTTTATGTTCCAAACTCATAACCTTCTGCTGAAGAGCTGAGGGTTTTGTGTAGCCTGAGCTCTTATAAGCTGTCTCGTAAGTGAGGTGTTGTCACCTGCAATTGCAACTTCCTATCGACCAGTCAAAGCTGCTGAGGTCACATAAGGGCTGAGTTTTCACACGTGGCTCCAGGTACAATATGGAGGCTGGCTGTGTTAGCATATTTTGCCCCAGAGCTGTGCTTCTTACAAAAGACAGGCCATACACAGAGTACATTTTTATCCTGCAAAAAGTTGCTCTATTTCCCCATCAACACTGACAATTTTGACAGGAGAATCCCTCCTGCCGAGCCATTGTATTCTCCCGGAAGGGGTGGAGGAAGCTGAAGCCGCCAGGAGAAGACACTGATTATTGCTAATGGCTATACCAGCTCCTAGCGATAATCTCACATAAAATCCAGACAGGCTGGTTATACCCAAGTTGATCAATTGATCGACATGGTACATTCATGTAAAATCCGCACAGGCTAGTTATACCCAAGTTGATCAATTGATCGACATGGTACATTCAGCCTTTCTCATACTTGGCTCCAATCTCGGCCAGTTCGAACTATAGATTTAAACTGTCGATGGCTGGCCTTATATAAATGTCCATGTTGCCATTGGGCAAACAAACATAGTTTGGTCTGTGAAGGAGAAAAATGGCAGAGCATTTGCCTCGGCTTACAACCTATCGTGGACAGGGGTCCATACCCACAGAGATAAAGATAATCAAAGTGATTGCAGGAGCGTACCTGAAGCTGGAGAGGCAGCAGAGGGTACTGACAGTGGCGTATAGCAGGCCAGAAAATCGTGTGGCATAATGGAGGCTGTGTGGAAACACGAGGGTACAATTAGAGTTACGCCACACAGGGGCACCTTGGAGTCACAGGGGTGTACAGGGGTGCAATGGAGACATAGGAGTTCATAGAGGTTACTGGAGACAAAGGAGTCTCTGGAAACAGAGGTGCCAGGAGCACATAGAAACCACCAGAGACACAGGGTTACCGAAGATACAAGAGTCACTGGAAACACAGAAGCACACAGGGGTCAGTGTAGACACAGAGGTCACATGAGACAAAGGGTCACTAAAGACACACAGGGGTCATCGGAGACTCAGGAGTCACTGGAGGACAGGGGTCACGGAAGAAATAAGAGTAACTGCAGACACGGGGTCCTGGGAGCATCCAGGGGTCACTGGAGACACAAGGGTGACTGGAGATATAGAAGTCACTGGAGACACAGGGGTAACATGAGAAAGGGGTCACTGGAGCACACAGGGGTCACTAAAGACAGAGGACACACAGGGGTCACTGGAGACTCAGGAGTCACTGGAGGACAGGGGTCACTGAAAACATAGGAGTAACTGCAGACACGGGGTCCTGGCAGCATCCAGGGGTCAGTGGAGTCACAGGGGCCATTGGGGATACAGAAGTCACAGGAACATCCAGGGGTCACTGGAGACACAAGGGTGACTGGAGATATAGGAGTCACTGGAGACACAGGGGTAACAGAAACACACACATAGGAGGTTCAGTAGAGATACAAGAGCACACTAAGGACCAGAGGCAGGCATTGCAACATGTTGCTCTAATGCCACATAATGTGTTTTTCGGCCATTTAAAGATCACAAAATAGAAAAGCTTTTTACTAATTTGGCCCCCCGGCATCGGCACTGAATGTGAAGCTCAGAATTGGTGACAGCCATGTGCCAGATAGGAGACATAATGCTGGAACCATAGAAAGTTGAGTGTAACACAACCCATTCTCACCCATTCTTCTGAGAGAGAATGGCCAGGAAACATGAGAAGATGTCAGGGAGCACTCAAATAAACCAAAATATGTAGGACTGGATTCAGTTTTGTCTGCAAACTCCTTCATTGACTGATCTACAGTTATTTGATTACCTTCCACAGAAGAGCTAAGGGCTGATTAAAGTCTGAGCCCTTATCTGAAATAAACTCTGCAAAGTCAGACTGGTTGTTAGTGGAGGTGATGACATAGATATATATTCGTCATCAGTATATTGGATGGACCTACTTTATTAATAAATCAAATTTAGGCCCCTCTCACACTTGTACGACTTGGGACTGAAAAGTCGCATGACAAGTCGTTCCCCATGTTTTTCAATGACAACCATTCATATTAGTACGACTTTAAGTCGTGCCGACTTCAAAGTAGTCCCTGCGCCACTTTGGTCAGACTTTGATGCAAGTTCAGATTCATAGACCTCAAGTCTCCCTTAAATCGCTGCTAAATTGCATCAAAATCGCGGCCGAGAGATCGTGGCAAAATCGCGCATCTTTAAAGTTGTGGTAGTGTGAAAGGGACCTTAGGCTGACTAAGCTGAGATAGGGGCTCATGATTCACACAGCTTTTTGCCGTCCCTTGGAAGTTATCCAGTTGGTAATGGTAGATCAGTGAACTTCACCTTTCTAAAAGGCAGCAGAGGAGATTAAAGGGTTGATTTACTACAGTTGCTCTAAAGCAGGGGTCTCCAAACTTTTCAAACCAAGTTATTGTCCTTGAGGCCCCGTACACACGGCAGGGAACCTCGACGGGCAGAACACATCGTTCCGCCCGTCGAGGTTCCCTGCCGGCCGTCGAAATCGGCGACCCGCCCGTCGGGAATGGCAACCAGCCATTCATCCAGGCGGGCCGTCGAGCAAATAGAGAGCGTGCTCTCTATTTCTGCTCGACAAGCTTCCCGACGGGAAGCTCGCCGAGAGTGTACACACGGCCGAGGTCCTCGCTGGAATGCAGCTTCCAGCGAGGTTCTCGCTGGTTTCCAGCGAGAACCTCGGTCGTGTGTACGCCGCCTCAGACTTTAGGAGGGCCGGATTGTGGCCAGTGGGGCAGAAAATGTCCTGAGCCCATCATCAGTGAGAATAATTATGGCCTCAAGGCTGGTGGTCAGTAGGAGGAATAGTAGTGCCCCTTATTAGTAAGAGGAATAGTATCCCATCATTTGTATCAGTGGAAAAAAATAGTGTCCCCTTGTTGGTATCAGTGGGAGGAATAGTGCCCCAAGGGCCGAATACATGCTTGCAAAGGGCCACATCTGGCCCTCGGGCCGCAGTTTGGAGACCCCTGCTCTAAAGCTTCATAAGTGAGCAGAAACTCTGCTGGCTTCCATCGTTTGGCATTGTTTTTTTTCCAGAAAAGAATTCTGATATTACCACGCTTAAAAAAACACAAGGAAATTCTTAGTGTTGGGTAAACCAACCAAATTACAGATTTTCTTCTCCCACTGTTCAGGTCATATCCGTAACGCCTCGTTGGGTTGCTATGGACAGCATTCATTTTGCTTGCCTACACCAAAGAGGTCACAGACATAGTACTGTTTAACAAAATAAATCTTTATTGCAGACTGAAACTCCTGATTCATCAAGCTGCCATTTACAGCATGCTAAAGTGGCCTTTCAAACACTTTTGGGGTTTATTTAGCATGCCTTAAGCGCTATCCTAGCTTGATAAATCAGGACAACCATGTTTAAGGAAAAAATTGCAGTGTTGTCCACAGCCGCCAAATGTTACCAGTTTGAAGTTTTGTGGCACAATGAAATTTATGAAGTATAAGGACTCTGTAAGAAACCTATTACATGATGAGTCCCAAACATCCCAAGTACCATCCGTATCCCTTCAGTGCAAGAAACGAATATTCATTAGAAAGTCTGAAACATCAGATTTTGAGATGTGGAGGTTGAGTCACCGACCGGTATAAGATTGTTCTGTTAATTTGGTGGCTGCGGTCTTTGATGGTGTCACAGGGGGGTCTGTCAGTGTCTACCCCCCTCTAGGAGTCTCCTGAGCTACCCCAGTATGGACTGACCCCCCCCCCCCTCATGTCTTCTCCACGGTGTAAATAAGAGTTCTACAATTCTCTGATCTATTTTGTTCTTCTGGAAAAAGTATTACGTATTATAAAAGGAGCTCGCCAGTTTCTCATTCTCCAAAATCGTCCACTTATTTTTTCTTATTAGTGATTATTATGATGATGATGATGATGATGATGTTACTTACTTTTAATAAAAGTGTAAAAAACAAAACCCTCCACCTGTCCGATGTCTTATTTTGGGGGGGGGGGGGGGCACAGCAGGATGTAAATTAAGGGGGACAAGCCGAACATAGATGCAGACCCATTTCTAGTGAGGTAGTGGTAAGCTTGGGCTTCCACCAGGCCATGTCCCCTGTAAATTGTGCGCTGCCACTTAGAGCTTAATGGGGTTATAAAGGTTCATGTTTTTTCACCTTAATGCATCCTATGTATTAAGGTGAAAAAACACCTGGCTGTCACGGCCCCCCAGCCCAGCCCCCCCCTAGTTTTTCTTACCTGAGCCAGCATGGGCATCCGCTGAAATTTTTTCAGAGGGGGACACTTAGGCAGCGGCGAAACACCTTTCTTCGACCACTAGCGGGGGTTAAAAGCGCCCCCCCCTCCCATTTTAAAATGTAAAAACACCCCACTGTGCCCCCTGCATCTTTCAATATCTCTTTGTCACTACTGTGTACCCCTCTCCACAACTGCACCTCTGGACCCCTTTACATTACACAGCACCCCACAGCTCTGGACCCATTTACATTACACAGCACCCCACAGCTCTTGACCCCTTTACATTACACAGCACCTTGCACAACTGGACCCCTTTACATTACACAGCACCCCACAGCCCTGGACCCCTTTACATTACACAGCACCCTGCACCACTGGACCCCTTTACATTACACAGCACCCTGCACCACTGGACCCCTTTACATTACACAGCACCCTGCACCTCTGGACCCTTTTACATTACACAGCGCCCCACAGCCCTGGACCCCTTTACATTACACAGCACCCTGCACCACTGGACCCCTTTACATTACACAGCACCCACAGCTCTGGGCCCTTTTACATTACACAGCACCCCACAGCTCTGGACCCTTTTACATTACACAGCACCCTGCACCTATGGACCCCTTTACATTACACAGCACCCCACAGCCCTGGACCCCTTTACATTATACAGCACCCTGCACCACTGGACCTCTTTACATTACACAGCACCCTGCACCTCGACCCTTTTACATTACACAGCACCCCACAGCCCTGGACCCCTTTACATTACACAGCACCCTGCACCACTGGACCCCTTTACATTACACAGTACCCCACAGCTCCGGACCCTTTTACATTACACAGCACCCCACAGCTCTGGAATATTTTACATTACACAGCACCCTGCACCTCTGGGCCCCTTTACATTACACAGCACCCTGCACCTCTGGACCCCTTTACATTACACAGCACCTTGCACCTCTGGACCCCTTTACATTACACAGCACCCTGCACCTCTGGACCCCTTCACATTACACAGCACCTTGCACCTCTGGACCCTTTTACATTACACAGCACCCTGCACCTCTGGACCCCTTTACATTACACAGCACCCCTTTCCCTTGACTGAAACACTACACTTTATTGACAGTATATTTATTTCAGGTCTAAAAGAGGAACCTTTTGGAATGAGGGACAAATGGATTTGATTCCAGAAGAGGGACAGGCACTCTAAATAAGGGACAACTAGAGGGGAGGGGAGCGCTGCAGTCACTGCTTAAATCAGCCCCAGGGCCAGTTCGGCCCTGCTCCTGGCTCTCCCTGGCGATTCCAGGGGGGGCAAACGACCCCCCTTGCCCTATGGAGCGGACACCCATGTGGGCCAGTTAACCTGCTCTGCGCATCACTGGGGTCCTCTTCTCCACAGAGTCTCAGTGTTGATTGGATAGATTGATAGCAGTGCAGCCATTGGCTCCCACTGCTGTCAATCAAATTCAATGATGCGGCAGCTGGGAGGGTGGGGCTGAGTCATACACTCGGCGGCTATGGACGCCGACTGTATGACATGGGAGCATGCCCGCAAGCTAACCCCCTCGGGAGAGAGCTTCCCAGAGGGGGTTAGCTATTACGGGGAGGAGCCGCGAGAGCCACCGTGAGACCCCAGAACAGCAGGATCAGGGCCACTCTGCAAAACAAACTGCACAGTGGAGGTAAGTATGACATGTTTGTTATTTAAAAAAAAAAAAAGAACCTTTACAACCCATTTAATCACGATGATTCATCTCTGAGTGGCGGACCGAAACACGTTGGGGCATGAGCCGGTAGGAGCCCAGGCTGAGACTGCTATTCACCTAACTACCAGTGGGTCTGCATTGATGTGCTGCTTGTAGGACACATTTTTTGCCAAACTAATTTTGGAGGCAAGCTGAGCTTCTTCCCTGGCCGGCATTCAGAGCAGTGGGCACAGGATTATTATCCCTTACAGCAGTGGTTCTCAACGCCAGTCCTCAGGACCCACCAACAGGCCAGGTTTGCCAGATAACTGAAATACATCACAGGTGATATAATTTGCTGCTCAGTGATTGCAGTATTCTAGTTTGCATCTCCCCAAGGTAATACTAAGGCTTAATTTCCACTGGCATTTTTACAGCCAGGTTTCTGAGCATTTTTTTACAGCTTAAAAAAAAAAAAAAAAAAATCTAAAATAAACATGGACAGGCGTTTGCCTGTCTATGTTTATTTTAGAAAAAATATATATATTTTTTTTTTTTTGGAGCTAGAGCTCAAAAAAGCCGCGGCAGCGTTTTTGAGCCTTTTTGCGCGTTTTTGAGAGTTTTTTAATGTCTGGCGTTTTTTACAGCTCTATTGCTGGAGCTTCAGAACGCCCTAGTCCTGCGTTTTTTTTACAGCTCAAAAACGCCTATGCCATTTGCAGCTCAAAAATGTGGCCATGATGCCATAGAATAACATGGACAGGCGTTTTTAAGCTATAAAAAACGTTCAGAAAAGTGGCTGTAAAAACGCCAGTGGAAATGAAGCCTTAAGATCTGGCCTGTTAGTGGGCCAGGTAAACAGTAATGTGCAACTTGAAGTTTACTGTATGAATGAAAGATGCATTGAAAAAATGCTAAAAGAACAAAAAAGCATTACACGCCTGAAATATCAGTCCGTCTCTGTTGTTTTTCGGTTGTAAAACCAAAATAAACACCTTTAAAAAAAAAAAAAAGATAAATTAAAAATAAATAAATAAATAAAAGGTTATGTAATAAATATAAAACATAGTATAAGTATAACAAGCAATGAAACTGATGTAGAATAGGGAGAAAAGGAGAAGGAACAAACATGGGGTCATTTAAGATGTCAAGTCAAAAAGTATAAATACAAATAGATAAAATGTAATCATTTTATTACAAAAATAAAACATGAGAAAAGATTTTCCTTGTTAATATCATTTGTTCTATAAAAAGCACATACAGACACTACCGCTCAACATGTTTCACTTTGAAAAGCTTCTTCAGGAGATTTAGGTGTGTCGTATTAAATGCTATAGATAACAAAGAAAACAAGAAATAAACTTCATGGTATTTTAGACAGAGTATTACATCCATCATATGATTGCCATACAATTAGTATACATATTTAATGTTACAAATAAATCTATATTATCACAATGTATTTATGAATTTATATAGGGACACGAAAGATGAACCTACCGGACTGGCTTGGGACCTGGATTCGACAGAGTTGAACAATATATGTCCTAACTGTTTTCAACAGACGCTGTAGAACAGGGATGCCTGGGATAGTTCCCACAAAGGCCACTAGGTGAAAGCAGAAAACAGAACAACAGAGAACAGAGCATAAGAAGAAAAAATAAACTAGTAATAAAACACCACATTACAGTTCCCTGGTAGCTGGAGGGGGGTAAAACCTCTCTCACAAGAGGCTGTAGCTGGTAACCCAGGTAGTTGACCACAGGGATCGTCCGACAGGCTCCACAGAGGGCAGGTGAAAGGAGTCTTGGGTCTGGATTTTCCAGGTAATGGTTTATGTCCCAGGAATGGGGGTACATGGAGGCAACTGTAAACACAGAGCTGCCCCACTTAGGGTGACCACATTTCCAAACTGCCATTTAGGCCGCGTACACACGATCAAATCTGTCTGCTGGAAACGGTCTGCCAGACCGTTTCAGCAGACAGATTTGATCGTGTGTACGGGCAAACAGACGGATTTGGCCAGCCGACAAATTTCAAAGCATGCTTTGAAATCTGTCGGCTGGGAACCCGTCGGCCCGATATGTCTGCTGGTTAGTACGCTAACCAACAGACATATCTGCTTGCACATGCGTCGAATGGATTCGACGCATGCGCGGAAGTGTTTTACTTCCTGGTGCGGTGACGTGGCGGCGTCAACGTCACCGCCACGTCAGCGCGCTGTCTGCCAGCAGGGATTTTGGTTTGATCGTGTGATCGTGCGGGGAATTACAAGCAAATCACGTCCAAAGACGTGACCCCGGCGCCTCAGGTCCGCGCTGCTGACGTATTATGTCAATAGCGCGGACCGGAAGTGGTTAATAAAAAGATAATATATATACAGTGCGGAAAATAAGTATTTGAACACCCTGCTATTTTGCAAGTTCTCCCACTTGGAAATCATGGAGGGGTCTGAAATTGTCATCGTAGGTGCATGTCCACTGTGAGAGACATAATCCAAAAAAAAAATCCAGAAATCACAATTTATTTGTATGATACAGCTGCAAAGAAGTATTTGAACACCTGTCTATCAGCTAGAATTCTGACCCTCAAAGACCTGTTAGTCTGCCTTTAAAATGTCCACCTCCACTCCATTTATTATCCTAAATTAGATGCACCTGTTTGAGGTCATTAGCTGCATAAAGACACCTGTCCACCCCATACAATCAGTAAGAATCCAACTACTAACATGGCCAAGACCAAAGAGCTGTCCAAAGACACTAGAGACAAAACTGTACACCTCCACAAGGCTGGAAAGGGCTACCGGGAAATTTCCAAGCAGCTTGGTGAAAAAAGGTCCACTGTTGGAGCAATCATTAGAAAATGGAAGAAGCTAAACATGACTGTCAATCTCCCTCGGACTGGGGCTCCATGCAAAATCTCACCTCGTGGGGTCTCAATGATCCTAAGAAAGGTGAGAAATCAGCCCAGGACTACACGGGAGGAAATCATGCATGGCACGGAAGGTTCCCCTGCTTAAACCAGCACATGTCAAGGCCCGTCTTAAGTTTGCCAATGACCATTTGGATGATCCAGAGGAGTCATGGGAGAAAGTCATGTGGTCAGATGAGACCAAAATAGAACTTTTTGGTCATAATTCCACTAACCGTGTTTGGAGGAAGAAGAATGATGAGTACCATCCCAAGAACACCATCCCTACTGTGAAGCATGGGGGTGGTAGCATCATGCTTTGGGGGTGTTTTTCTGCACATGGGACAGGGCGACTGCACTGTATTAAGGAGAGGATGACCGGGGCCATGTATTGTGAGATTTTGGGCAACAACCTCCTTCCCTCAGTTAGAGCTTTGAAGATGGGTCGAGGCTGGGTCTTCCAACATGACAATGACCCGAAGCACACAGCCAGGATAACCAAGGAGTGGCTCTGTAAGAAGCATATCAAGGTTCTGGCGTGGCCTAGCCAGTCTCCAGACCTAAACCCAATAGAGAATCTTTGGAGGGAGCTCAAACTCCGTGTTTCTCAGCGACAGCCCAGAAACCTGACTGATCTAGAGAAGATCTGTGTGGAGGAGTGGGCCAAAATCCCTCCTCCAGTGTGTGCAAACCTGGTGAAAAAATACAAGAAACGTTTGACCTCTGTAATTGCAAACAAAGGCTACTGTACCAAATATTAACATTGATTTTCTCAGGTGTTCAAATACTTATTTGCAGCTGTATCATACAAATAAATAGTTAAAAAAATCATACATTATGATTTCTGGAATTTTTTTTTTTGATTATGTCTCTCACAGTGGACATGCACCTACAATGACAATTTCAGACCCCTCCATGATTTCCAAGTGGGAGAACTTGCAAAATAGCAGGGTGTTCAAATACTTATTTTCTGCACTGTATATATATATATATATATATATATATATATATATATATATATATACTGTATATAAAGGGGGTTGCCATCCGTGGCCCCTGGGGACCTGTGGGCCCTTTAATAAAAATAAAATAAAAATATATAAAAAAAACATTTTATAAAAAAAAAAAAAAAAAGGGGGTTGCCATCCAGGCTCCTGGGGACCCCCAGGCCCCTTACAGGTGTACTGCCTGTACCCCCCTGGATGTTTTCAAGAGTCCTGGAGATTGTTGGAGTCCAGTGGATCATAGGTAACCATTAAAAGAGCCAATACCCACTGCTAGACAAGGTGGGTAAAGAGGGACGCCATTACATATCTGCCATTAACATGTCATTTCAGGGATGTTGCACATTGATTGGGTGATTTATCGAAGAATAAACCCAACAAATCAATCTCTAAATTGTGTGATTGGATAGAAAACGAACAAAAGAGGACTCTTCTGCTTATTAAGGTTTTTATCTCTGCAACACTTGAAATACTTTTAGAATTAAAGCTAAATAATGCAGGAATATTACACAGTATCATCCGGATAATACATTCCCTTCACAATCTACATTCAGCCGCCAACACCGGGAGCCGCGGCACATTTTAATTTCACTAATGGGGTTATTAGAAGGAGGGTAGTCACTACAAGGTGTCAGATCCCAGCGTGAGACTGCCGGCTCAGCACATACGCAAGACGACTGCCAAAATTGCATTTGTTCGCAAATCCTATGGGAAGAATCATTCAGGAATATTTTGTTCTGTAGTTTTCCTGGAAATGTTGCAATTTTAATGTTCTATAAATATGAGGAGAATATGAAGAGGATCATTTGTATGCCCAGTGAACCCGCGTGGCTGCAGCTGCCTCTCTCACTAGCCCTCTGGGCCTGGCTACTTCCCACTCTCCTCCCAGATTGTCACACTCACCAGCCTCTGGACAGGACCTTTCCATGTGTCGTAAGAAGATCTCTCCAGCACTGAAACCCCAGGCCCAAGGTCACCTCTCTCCCAGACTAGGGGGCACCCTCAAGGGCCACCGACCACATCCTCAACACCCCATCTTCATCTTCCACCCAAACTCACTGCCCCTGCTGAAATGACCCAGAGTATTTAAAAGGGTGTCCTAACCCTGACATCCCATTTGAAGGGAATTGGCTGGGGCCGGCTTCAATACTCCAGGCGGCAGCTCTTCCTAACCTCACTCCCATTCTTCTGGAAGCTTCTCCAAAGGTTCCAGAAAGTAAGGGGAAGAATAAAGCCGCGTACACACGATCAGTCCATCAGATGAAAACGGTCTGATGGACCGTTTCCATCGGTCAACCGATGAAGCTGACTGATGGTCCGTTGCGCCTACACATTATCGGTTAATAAAAAACGATCGTGTCAGAACGCGGTGACGTAAAACACAACGACGTGCTGAAAAAAAATGTTCAATGCTTCCAAGCATGCGTCGACTTGATTCTGAGCATGCGTGGATTTTTAACCGATGGTCGTGCCTACTATCGGTTAGGAATCCATCGGTTAAATTTAAAACAGTTAAAAGTTGGCTTTTTTTTAACCGATGGTTAAATAACCTATGGGGCCCACACACGATCGGTTTTGACAGATGAAAACCGCCCATCAGACCGTTGTCCTCTGTTTAACCTATCGTGTTTACGAGGCCTTAGAGGTGCTGCCTGATGAGTCACTCAGCCTCCCTGAGTCACTCACCCTGACCCAGATTAAACCCAGCCTTGCTCTCATCCAGGCTAACAATTTACCTACACTAACACTACCCACAGTGGATATAAAAAGTCTACACACCCCCTGCTAAAATGTCAGGTTTCTGTAATGTAAAACAAAAAGAACACAAGTCCCCTCCACCCCCAAATCCTCCTTCTAACCTCCTCAGCACAAACCTTTGCACCCAACACAAAAATCCTCTCTCCCCCCAAATCATTAATTGGAAAAAATCTTCTTCCACCCCCAAATCCCTCCTCCAAGCACAAGTCTCCCCTCCTCAATCCTCCTTTTCAGCACAAATTATCCCCCCCAAAAAAACGCCCTCCCCAGCACAAAACATATCCCCTAAATCCCTCTCCCAGCACTAGTCCCCCCCCATCCTCCTTTCTAGCAAAAATCACCCCCCCAAAAAACAAATCCCTGCTGAAGCACAAGCTCCCCCCCCCCAAATCCCTCTGCCAGCACTAGTCCCGCCCATCCTCCTTTCCAGCACAAATCACCCTCCCAAAAAACAAATCCCTGCTGAAGCACAAGCCCCCCCCCCCCGCAGAAGAGGCAGAGCATGCACGCCCCTGCACAGGACAACAGACAGATGCCTGTGCAGATGAGGCCTCAATGGTATTTTAAACAGACCATAAGGTCGCATACACACGGGGAGACATGTCCGCTGAAACATGTCCGACGGACCGTTTCCAGCAGACATGTCTCCTCGGATTTTGGTCCGGCAGGGTGTACACAATATCGGACGAAAATTCCCTCGGACTGAGGACTCGGTGACGTGGCGGTGACGTTGACGCCGCCACGTCACCACTCCAGGAAGTAAAATACTTCCACAAATGCGTCTAATCCATTCGACGCATGCGGGAGATTTATGTCTGCTGGTTAGGCGTACTAACCAGCGGACATGTCCGACGGACAGGTTTCCAGCAGACAAATTTCAAAGCATGCTTTAAAATTTGTGCGCTGGAAAAACCTGTCCGCTAGGTCGTACACACGATCGGATATGTCCGCTGAAACTGGTCGGCAAACCAGTTTCAGCAGACATGTTCGATCGTGTGTACGCGGCCTGGGGGAGCTACAACAAAATCTGTATTGCTACAGTTTACACATATGATCTTTGATTACTTATTGTTCATTATTTTACTATTAGATTTTTGTTTATTGCAATAAACAATTTTTACCTTTCTTGTTTTTACTAATTGGAAAACTCCAGGACTTTAGCAACCGATTTCTCAAGTACCGGTGGGGGATTTCATGGCATGAAGGTGTTAACAAGCACAAAATAAAAAACACTAATTTACAAAGTACTAGGTGCAGCTCGCAGAGATGTTGCCCGCTCTTGCGCTTATGTGATAAAGGAGGGGGGAGTGCGATGGGGTTGCCAGCTGTCCAAAAATGTTCTGACAGCCTGTAAAAATGTTCACTAATTAAGACCGTCTCTACAGCCTGTGAACAGGGGCTTAAGAGATGAGCTGTCATCCTGTATATTAGTATCAACCAATCAGAGTGTTTTATTGTGTGTTAGTCTGATGCTGGACTATGCATTTATTTGGGGGTTACCTCCTGAATAAAAAGTCCTTCTGGATATCTTATGTTGTGTAATGTTTAAAGTGAACTCAGTCTTAGGTGAGATAGATTTGTAAGCAGTAAATACTCTGCAGTCACCCATATACGTTACAGTCCGATTGTACAATCTCTGAACAATCTCCTCTAGAGCACCCAAAACTTCACTATTTTGTTAAAAGTATTGGGACGCCTGCCTTTACACGCACATGAACTTTAATCCCAGTCTTAGTCCGTAGGGTTCAATATTGAGTTGGCCCACCCTTTGCAATTATAACGTCAACTCTTCTGGGAAGGCTGTCCACAAGGTTTAGGAGTGTCTATGGGAATGTTTGACTATTCTTCCAGAAGCGCATTTGTGAGGTCAGGCACTGATGTTTGATGAGAAGTCCTGGCTCGCAGTCTCTTCTCTAATTCATCACAAAGGTGTTCTATCAGGTTGAGGTCAGGACTCTGTGCAGGCCAGTCAAGTTCCTCCACCCCAAACTCACTCATCCATGTCTTTATGGACCTTGCTTTGTGCACTGGTCCAAATCATTTGGTGGAGGGGGGATTTTGGTGTGGGGTTGTTTTTCAGGGGTTGGGTTGTCCCCTTATTTCCAGTAAAGGGAGCTCTTATGGCATCATAATACCAAGACATTTTGGACAATTTCATAATTCCAACTTTGTGGGAACAGTTTGGGGATGGCCCCTTCCTGTTCCAACATGACTGCACACCAGTGCTCAAAGCAAGGTCCATAAAGACATGGATGAGCAAGTTTGGGGAGGAGGAACGTGACTGGCCTGCACAGAGTCCTGACCTCAACCAGATAGAACACCTTTGAGATAAATTAGAGTGGAGACTGTGAGCCAGGCCTTTTCGTCCAGCATCAGCGCCTGACCTCACAAATGTGTTATCTAACCAATAAAGGAAACCTGTAATGAAGAACCAGGAAGAATGTAATGTCAGACAACAGACTAGCCAAGGAACCGCTCGAAGGACCAGGAAGAAGGTCAGGGCTGGCAGCAGACTAACGTAGTTGGGGAACCAAGCAGAAGTTCCTGCCAGACAGCAGATTACTACTTGAGGAACCTGAGCGAAATCCTGTATATACAGCGGTGCCCAGGAAAGCCACCAAAGGCACACGCGGAAGGTCCCAGTCATCTCTATGACCGTCGGAGGACCGGGCGCGACGTTATGACGTCACGCCCGGTACCCGAAATGTAAACAAAGCCGCAACCGCGGCTGAATGCATTAGATCAGTGAATTTTTTTTCACAATCTAATGCTTTCCAGCCTGGAGGAGAGATGTGAGGTCTTATTGACCCTGCATCTCTCTATAAAGAGAACCTGTCACACACTAGTCCTATTACAAGGGATGTTTACATTCCTTGTAATAGGAATAAAAGTGAAAAAAAAAAAAAAAGTAAAACAAAGTGTAAAAATAAAAAAAAAGAAGTATAAAAAAAATATATATATTTTTTTTTAAAACACCCTTGCCCTGGTCGCTCGTGTGCAGAAGCAAACACGCATGCAAGCCTCGCCCACATATGTCAGCACCGTTCAAACCCCACATGTGAGATATCATCGCGTGCGTTAGAGTGTCAGCAACAATTCTAGCACTAGACCTCCTCTGTAACTCAAAAATAGTAACCTGTAAGAAAAATTTAAAGTGTCGCCTGTGGAGATTTTTAAGTACCGAAAGTTTGGCGCCATTCCATGAGTGTGCGCAATTTTAAAACGTGACATGTTAGGTATCTGTTTACTCGGCGTAACATCATCTTTCACATTATACCAAAAAATTGGGCTAACTTTACTGTTTTGATATTTTTTAATTCATGAAACTGTTTTTTTTTTCCTAAAAAAGGCGTTTGAAAAATGATTGCGCAAATAACGAGCAAGAAGAAAAGTTACAATGACCGCCATTTTATTCCCTAGGGTGTAATATATAATGTTTGGGGGTTCTGATTATTTTTTTAGCAAAAAAATTGTGATTTTTACATGAAGGAGAAAAGTGCCAGAACAGACCCAGGTAATTAGGTGGTTAATGTCTCCCACATGAAAACCTTATAAAAAGCACAAACCGATCAAAATGTAATAATAAAATCAGCAATATCGTATAAAGCTGTGAGTGTGACAAAAATGAACAGTGTGGTCTCTAATCCTCCCGCATTTTTTGTTAAGGCGTTCCAGCGGATTATATTGTTTGAAACATGACAGCGATTATTATATTTAAATGTCACATTTCCAATTAAGCTCCCTCTTATACTGTGCTCAGTCCTGGAGAACATCCAGCCCCTTCAGTCTCTTTGTTATCAATGTGGACAGATCGGATTTTTCTATGAACAGAAGACCTCATAGTATATGAGTGGGTTTAGATGACATTCCTTTCAATGGCCACAATTAAAGGAGTTGTAAATAAAAAAAATTTTTTTGCTGAAATGACTGTTTACAGGGTATAGAGACATAATAGTTAACTGATTTATTTTAAAAATTATTAAAAATAGATAAAAATCAATCATATAATGTACCTACAGTTTCATTTTTTCATGCTGTTTCCTGTTTTTCTGATGCACAGAGCCACAGAGCAGTGATGGTTTGGAAAACAAATGTGATTGGTGCTGAGGGGTTTTAGACACACAGTAATCACACCTCCTTGATTAGTGACCACAGAGAGAAAGCTCCCAGTGCTGTGGTTATCAGGAAACAGACAACCAGGAAGTGTGGAGATCAGAGAAGAATTACAGCAACTTGAGAGCAAAAAACGAACAATGAGGACATGAAAACAGCACTGTATTAAGGTAAAGGAAGCTATTAAGATAAAAAAAATCCTTTACAAACCCTTTAAGGTCCCATAGACCCAAGCAAAATCTCATAAGCTCTAACATGCTATGTCTTTTTAAAAGTAATTTGAACGCTTTGTACCTTTTATTAAAATAATCTCTGGTGATCCTGTCATGAATATCCTTGTTCAAGGACTTCCTGTTATAGGGTGACAACGATCTGTGTCTGTCTCCCAATTATGTTCTTGCGTTGTCACCCTATTACATGGACATCCAATTGAAATCCACATTACACAGGCATGGCCCACTGTTGACACCATCAGGAAACCTGTCCTGAGAAATGCCATGCAGCCACCATTGGAGCTCATGTAGACAGGAAGTGGCTGTTAGGAGATTGCAGGAGACCTGCAACACTGAGATGATACTAAAGCCGCGTACACACAATCATTTTTTGGGTTGAAAAAAACTAAATTTTCAGGCTCTAGAAAAAACAAAGGGCCAGATTCAGATACAATTACATTGGCGCAGAGTATCAGAGATACACTACGCCGCCGTATTGTACCAGGCTCTACGCCGAATTCTGGTAGATTTTGTCCCTTACGGTACGGCGGCGTAGTGTATTTCTCGCCGCGTAATCGAAATACGCGATTAGGGGGCGTGAAGCATTTAAATTAGGCGCGTCCCCGCGGCGATCGAACTACGCATGCCCCGTTCAGAAATTTCCCGCCGTGCATTGCGCGAAATAACGTTGATACGTCATTCGATGTTTGAGTAGTGTCGTTTACGGACATTCCTATTCCCGGACGTTTTACGTCAAAAATAAAAAAAAGACGTCGAAAAACGTTGAAATTCGACGCGGGAACGACGGCCATACTTAACATGGGCTGTCTAATATTAGACCAGCAAAAAGCTGGTATAACTTTACGAGGCAAAAAGATGACTAAAGATGCCGTAAGAGATTGCGATTGATGCTCGTAACTTCGTGGATCGTCGGCAAAAGCTAATTTGCATACCCCGACGCGGAAAACGACGGGAACTCCACCCAGCGGCCGCAACTTTATTGCAGCGCAGATCCGAAGGCGTACGAACACGTAAACCAGTCGGATTGAAGCCCGCAGCCGTATTTTCATGGTTTGAGGTTTCAGAGTAGTGAAAAAACGCGCGTAATTCGAAAGTACTCTAACGCGAGATAGACAGGAGTAATCACTCTGTGAATCTGGCCTAAAGTTTTTTTCAACCTGATCATTAAGCCTGCCTTGCCTACACACGATCACGAAAAAAAAATGCTCTAGCAAAGCGCGGTGACATACAACACGTACAACGGCACTATAAAGGGGAAGTTCGATTTGGATGGCGCCACCCTTTGGGCTGCTTTAGCTGATTTTGTGTTAGTAGAAGACGATTTGCGCTTTTCAGTCTGTTACAGCGTGATGAATGTGCTTACTCCATTACAAATGCTAGTTATACCAGAACGAGCGTTCCCTTCTCATAACTTGCTTCTGAGCATGCACGGATTTTTCACGTCGTTAAAGCCCACACACGATCATTTTTTACAACCCGAAAAACGACAATGTTAAAAAAGTCGTGAAAGAAAAATTTGGACGTTTTTCAGAACCCGAAAAATGCTCTGAAGCCCACACACGATCGTTTTTAATGACATAAACAACGTAATTTCTTAGAACCCGAAGAACGGTCATGTGTACGCGGCATTAGGATGAAATAAGGATTTTAGATAACGGCAGTAGTTTATTATACACAGTGCAGAGAGCCAACTAAATGCCATCCACCGAGGATTTACATCGACTTTCATTTTTCAACTCAGCAAAAGCATTAGATTGAGATCTGCGCTCCTGGAACATCTGAAATGTCTAAAGTGCCGGAGATCTGCAAACATTTGGACAAAGTACTGATAACTGCACGCTACCGCGAGAACAAGGCCGTCGCCATGACGACAGAGTTTGGTGGCGTTTTAGCTAATGGAATGGTTTGCAGAACAGAATGTAAACTGACAATACATTTTAATAGGGAGCGCTTTTTGTGGATGTCATACAATTTACAAACCAGCCTGGATGAGAAAAATGTTTTCATATTTAAATTGCACTCAAAATAAAGGCAAATGTAACTCCAGAACTGTCAGGGCCTGGACTGGATCCTGGGAACTCTGTCCGGCAATAACTCTTCTCGCTGAGCTACCTGAAGTGCTGAACAGCACCCTCTCTGATCCATTGGACAATCCTGCCGTGTGCCTTAAAGTGCTTGTAAACCCTCTATGGCTACTTTTACCTACAGTTAAGCCTAGATTAAAGGATCAGTAAAGGAAAAAAAAAATGTAATGCTAAATAGCTTGCTTTACCTTATAGCAGTCCTGCTTTCATGTCCTCCATGTCCGTTTTTGCTTAGAAGTTGCTGTAATCCCTTGCTGAACTCCACACTTCCTGCTTGTCTGGCTCCTTATGAAAAAACTCATTGTGGTCCATGATCAAGAAGATGTGATTACTATGGGCCAGATTCAGGATGGAGAGCGAATCTTTGTGGGGGGGTAGCGTATCCTATTTACGCTACACCTCTGCAACTTATACAGGCAAGTGCTGTATTCACAAATCACTTGCTCCGTAAGTTGCGGCGGCATAGCGTAATTGGGCCGGCGTATCCGCGTGTAATTTAAATTGGGCAGGTAGGGGGCGTGTTGCATTTAAATTAACCCTGACCCCACATAAATGACGCGCAGAATGAACTGCACATGCATCCCAGTGCGCATGCTCCAAATCTTGTCGCAAATAGTCATTGAAAATGACGTGAATGTAACTTACGCCAAGCCCCATTCTGAATCGGCTTACGCAAACTACGTACAATACGACGCTGTCCCGACGTCCATACTTAACATTGCCTGCGCCTCATATAGCAGGGGTAACTTTACACCGGTCCGACTCCTTACCTAAACAACGCAAATAGATACGCCGACCTCAACTACGTTCGTGAATCGGCGTATCTACCTAATTTGCATATTCGACGCGTAAATCGACGGAAGCAACACCTATCGGCCAGCGTAAATATGCAACTAAGATACGACGGCGTAAGAGACGTCTTTCATTTTAAAAACAAACACTGCCCTGTGTTTGTTTGTTTTTGTTCTGTGTGTCTCTGTACACACAGAACAAACTGAAACTAGTCTAAAAACAAAACTAAACTGCAGGCACATTATATGATTGATTTTTATCTATTTTTAATTATTTTTAAAAGGAATCAGTTAACTATTATGTCTCTATACCCTGTAAACAGTCATTTCAGCAAAAAAAAACTTGCCGCGCCAGGGAACAGGGCGGAAAATTGACCGGTCCCTGACAGTCGCCCGATCATCGAGAGTGTGTGTGGTGTGGGCTGCCGCTGCGGGCGGCATCTGAAGGACGAGTCCCCGCAGAGGCACTGACCTGTGCAGTCACTCTGTCTCAGTGTGCGACAGTCTCACTGTCTCGTCCTTGGCTATGCAGCGCCTACGTCCTACGTCAGTGAGGACTGCAGCCTGCGTCGTCATCCTGGAGGCGATGGCGACCTGTTGAGGGAGCCGCCCGGGGGAACAGACTGGTGTTCAGAAACAGGTACCTGTTTTAAAGTTTCCTGTTCCAAAAAAATGCACTTAACAAAACCATGAATAGTTTGTTGCCTATCTTTCTCTGTAAAAGATAAATAAGTTAAACGATTATTTTAAGCATCATAACCATTAAAGCTTAACCACTTAAGACCTGGACCAAAATGCAGCTAAAGGACCCAGCCAGGTTTTGCGATTTGGCACTGCGTCGCTTTAACAGACAATTGCGCGGTCGTGCGACGTGGCTCCCAGACAAAATTTCCCACAAATAGAGCTTTCTTTTGGTGGTATTTGATCACCTCTGCGGTTTTTATTTGTTGCGCTATAAACAAAAATAGACCGACAATTTTGAAAAAAATGCAATATTTTTTACTTTTTGCCATAATAAATATCCCCCAAAAATATATAAAAAAATATTATTTTTCCTCAGTTTAGGCCGATACGTATTCTTCTCCCTATTTTTGGTTAAAAAAAAATCGCAATAAGCGTTTATCGATTGGTTTGCGCAAAATTTATAGCGTTTACAAAATAGGGGATAGTTTTATTGCATTTTTATTAATAATTATTTTTTTTACTACTAATGGTGGCGATCAGTGATTTTTTTCGTGACTGCGACATTATAGCGGACACTTCGGACAATTTTGACACATTTTTGGGACCATTGTCATTTTCACAGCAAAAAATGCATTTAAATTGCATTGTTTATTGTGAAAATTACATTTGCAGTTTGGGAGTTAACCACAAGGGGGCGCTGTAGGGGTTATGTGTTCCCTAATGCGTGTTTAGAACTGTAGGGGGATGTGGCTGTAGGTGTGATGTCATCGATTGTGTCTCCCTATAAAAGGGATCACGCAATCGATGATGCCGCCACAGTGAAGAACGGGGAGGCCGTATTTACACACGGCTCTCCCCGTTCTTCAGCTCCAGGCTTCCGCGGTTCCGGAGCTTTGGACCGGGTCACGGGCACGCGGGCGCGCTCCCGTGACCCACAGCTGGGTACTAGCACAGCATGTACCTGTACCTGTATGTGCCCAGCCGTGCCATTCTGCCGACGTATACTGTATGTGCAGGAGGCGGTCCTTAAGTGGTTAATGAAGCACAGATATAATGTATGGTGCGTGTGTGTGCGTTCCGGGGGGGGGGGGGGGCATTGCAAAATGTACCTTCGCATGAGTTGGCAAAAATCCTTATACCGGCCCTGCCTGTCATTAAAAACGATCGTGTGTGGGCTTCAGAGCATTTTTTACGATCTAAAAAATGGGCAATTTTTTTCGAAAATGCTCTATTTTTTTTCACAACGTTTTTAATGTTGTCATTTTTAAGGCTGTAAAAAATGATCGTGTGCGGGCTTTAATGACGCAAATAAAACGCGCATGCTCAGAAGCAAGTTATGAGACGGGAGCGCTGTTTCTGGTAAAACTACTGTTCGTAATGGAGTAAGCACAACCATCACACTGTAACAGACAGCTTCCAGCTGCTATATCCTCACAGGCTCAGGTCTTTGTCTGTACTGAAAGAAAGAAAGTTACCGCTCCAGGTGGATTGTGTTAGGATAATTAATATGGTCTCAGGAGATCAAGGGTGCTGGCAATGCACAAGGCAACAAATGGAAAAAGAAAATATGGAAAGCCGCACTCCAAAAAACCTTGATGGTTGTTTTTTATTTAAAAGGAAAAATGCACTACAAGTCACAGCACACAACACGGGAGTAAAACAGGTAACGCGTTTCGCACTATAAATTAGTGCTTATTCATAGCTCATAATTCTCTTACGACAGAATACATCTTCGGAAGTGATGTAATGTAAAGTTTCGGGCAAAAACTATACTGGTTAACTGCTTGCCGACCAGCCGCCGCAGTTATACTGCGGCAGGTCTACTCTGCTGGGCGAGATCACGTAGATCTACGTTATCTCGCCGTTCAGTCAGGCGGGCGCAATCAGTCATTTCCCCTAGTCAGTCCCACCCCCCCTTCAGTTAGAACACACCCGGGGAACATACTTAACCTCTTCCCTGCCCGTGGCATTTTTATAGTAATCAATGCATTTTTATAGCACTGATCGCTTTAAAAATGCCAATTGTCTCAAAAATGTGTCAAAAGTGTCCAAAGTGTCCGCCATAATGTCGCAGTACCGATAAAAATCGGCGCCATTACTAGTGAAAAAAAAATATTAATAAAAATGCCATAAAACTATCTCCTATTTTGTAAACGCTATAACTTTTGCGCAAACCAATAAATAAACGCTTATTGCAATATTTTTTTTACAAAAAATATGTAGAAGAATACGTATCGGTATAAACTGAGGACATTTTTTATATATATATATATATATATATATATATATATATATATATATATATTTTTTTTTTTTTTTGGGGATATTTATTATAGCAAAATGTAAAAAAATATTATTATTTTTTTCAAAATTGACGCTCTATTTTTGTTTATAGCGCAAAAAATAAAAACCGCAGAGGTGATCAAATACCACCAAAAGAAAGCTCTATTTGTGGGGAAAAAAGGAGGCCAATTTTGTTTGGGAGCCACATCGCACAAATGTCAGTTAAAGCGATGCAGTGCCGAATCGCAAAAAGGGGCCCGGTCATTGACCAGCAATATGGTCCGGGGGTTAAGTGGTTAAACAAAAATTTATCTGGTATCGTACGATTTTCCACATTTTTTCATGTTACAACCAAAAACATAAATTTATTTTATCTGGATTTTATGTGATAGACCAACACAAAGTGGCACATAATTGTGAAGTGGAAATAAAACGATAAATTGTTATCAATTTTTTTTTTACGAATAAATATGTGAAAATTGTAGCGTGCATTTGTATTCAGCCCCCTTTACTCTGATACCCCTAACTAAAATCTAGTGGAACCAATTGCCTTCAGACGTCACCTAATTAGTAAATAGAGTCCACCTGTGTATATTTTAATCTCAGCTTAAAACAGCTGTTCTGTGAAGCCCTCATAGGTTTGTTAGAGAACCTTAGTGAACAAACAGCATCATGAAGGCCAAGGAGCACACCATACATGTCAGGGATTTTGAGTTGAGAAGTTTAAAGCAGGGTTATGTTATAAAGAAATATCCCAAGCTTTGAACATCTCACGGAGCACTGTTCAATCCATCATCTGAAAATGGAAAGAGTATGGCACAACTGCAAACTGCAAACCTACCAAGACATGGCCGTCCACCTAAACTGACAGGCTGGGCAAGGAGAACATTAATCAGAGAAGCAGCCAAGAGGCTCATGGTAACTCTGGAGGATCTGCAGAGATCCACAGCTCAGATGGGAGAATCTGTCCACAGGACAACTATTAGGTCGCGGACACACAATAAAATTTATCTGCTGAAACCGGTCCGACGGACCGTTTCAGCAGACAAATCCGATTGTGTGTACGGGCGAGCAGACAGGTTTTTCCAGCAGACAAGTTTTAAAGCATGCTTTAAAACTTGTCTGCTGGAAAACCGTCCATCCGACATGTCTGCTGGTTAGTACGCCTAACCAGCGGACAAAATTCTCCCGCATGCGCCGAATGGATTCGACGCATGCGTGGAAGTATTTTACTTTCTAGAGTGGTGACGTGGCGGCATCAACGTCACCGCCACGTCACCACGCTGTCTGTCCGCTGGGATTTTGGTTTGATCGTGTGTACACTGATCAAACCAAAATAGCCCAGCAGACATATCCGATGAAACCGGTCTGTCCGACCGTTTTCATCGGATTTGTTTAGTCGTGTGTATGCGGCCTTAGTCGTGCTCACCACAAATCTGTCCTTTATGGAAGAGTGGCAAGAGGAAAGACATTGTTGAAAGAAAGTCATAAGAAGTCCCGTTTGCAGTTTTTTACATCTTTAATTGTGAAAATCTTTGAAAAACATTTATCATTTTCCTTCCACTTCACAATTATGTGCCACTTTGTGTTGGTCTATCACATAAAATCTCAATAAAATACATTTACGTTTTTAGTTGTAACATGACAAAATCTGGAACATTTCAAGGGGTATAAATACTTTTTTTAAGGCACTGTACTGCGGAAATATCCCCCTCATCATGGATGGGGGAAGACACAAACTACTAAGGGAAAATCCGGCAAATGCAGTCTCAAAGTAGATGAATCTGGTGGGTGATTTAACTATTGCAAACTGATAAAAGTTTTTGGGTGGAGTTGGTCTTTAAAAACATTTCCACAACTTTCTGAAATCTATGTAGGTTTAGTGTCCCGCTAATCAGAAAATAATTACTTTCAGCATCCCTCATCTTTGCTGCAGTCATTTAATTTTCCAACAATTCAGCAGAGCGCACGATGCCCGCTCCCCTCTCTCTGAGGAATGATGGACGGCTATCTGCAAATTGTTCAGGAAACACGTCGGACCCGTTAAATATAAACTGTTAATTGCTATCCCTATCACCATTGTAATGAGATGTGGATAATAGTTTTGTACATAAATAATTGCCCTAAAAAAGGGTAATTAAAAAAAAAAATGTGCAAATTATTTGCACAAGCAAGCTGTGGATCCTGTTGAGTCCATATTCCGCAATTCCATGAGCAGACAATGCAAACAGCCGCTTCCCTGAATTTTATGTAGCACTACCCCCGAAGGAGCTGCTGGTTTAGATGTGGGTCTGCCGTTACCTTACTGTTCACCATGTTTATCCTAGGGGTCCTTCTTCAAGAGTTACAAATGTCCACACCAACACTTAGTTTCCTTTTCTTCAAACATTTTATTAAACAAGTTCCTTTAGAGGGATAGATTCAGGTACCTTGCTTTGCCGATTGCAGGTATTGTAGCTGGCCAGCTAGAACCTGTCCTAGGTAGCTAATATAACCTACATGTATATACAGCTAAACCTGCTAAGAACCTAATGTAGAGCACATGTTTATATGTGAGAGACAAAGGCAGAGTTATTCACTGTGATTTTATACTTGGATGTCATATAACAGTTGTATGTTGTGTTCACAGAAGCAAAAAAAAAAAATATGCCTTTAAGAATCATTTACTTATATGACAGAAGAAGCAAAGCAATAACACAGTAGAGTTAATGTCAGAAAGCATAGAGTTAAGCTTTTGTGACTCATCAGAAGCCTTGGCCCAATCACAGCCAATCTCACATTGAGCAGAGTCTTGACCAGTCACAGCCAGCTTTGCATCCACTGTCTAGGAAGTTTCTAGCACATCGTCTGCAAATTATTCATTCCACCACAGAGACAGAGAGCCACACAGAGACAGAGAGCAGACACACAAGGCCAGAGTCTTGTTTTATGGATGCCAGGGGCTGAAAATAGGTATGTGACACAGTTATATCTATGTTCTTATTGTAAATAGTGTAGTTAGAACTGTATACTGATCTAGTTGTGTGTTTACTTGTAGTTCCACCTAACCTAATTCAAGAAACCAAACCCAACTAAGCTAACCCTGCAAAAGCAACCCTGCAAACCAAGTTGCAAACAACAGAGTTATACCTTTCAGAGAAATCAGAGAATGCTTTGATAACTTACAGAGAGAGAAAGAGAGAGAGAGAGAGAGAGAGAGAGGGAGAGAGAGAGAGAGAGAGAGAGAGAGAGAGAGTAAATACTGAAGAAAGAAATATATCCACCATCTTATGTTAAATGACAAGATTGAATATTTGAACCACCACTTTCTGTTATACTTTATTCATCACGTGTTTTTGTACATTGACTGTCTGCTGCAAAGCAGCAGTATTTTATATGAAGAGAAGTGAAGTTAATAAAGAAGGTTTTTTAAGCATTTGGTGTATTCTTTAAACCTACTGCTTCCATAGAACGGCGCTAGAGAAATTTTCAGAGTAAAAGACAGTCTTGTTGGACTGAAAAGTCAGAGATATCACAATTCTTCTAATGCCACAGCGCATGAGGCACTTCATAGTGCTGCGCCTGCCACAGGTATAATCTTGGATCCAGAGGGCAGCTGTCCCACACTGGATTCAGTTAACACCAGATAGGCCTCTCTAACTGGCCTAGCAGCCAGTGCGAAGCTCACTCAACAGTGTCAGGTCACCTGTGGAGTCAGGGGTGCACCACAGCGTAGTGAACCCTATAGTAAACTGCTGTGGATGAACCACAGAGTGGATATGGAGGAGAGGCTTGCTTGGGCACAAACAGGGATCCTATAGGAAGCTTGAGCCCAAGATTCTCCAGGGCACGGAGTCTAATATCTAGCTGGTATTCACCAGAGCCTCTAGTGGCGAGGATGGCCTTCGCTGCAACTGGATCCAGGTCACGGTCCCCGGAGTCCCCTAGGTTAGGCTCCGTAGGGAGAGCGGGGAAGCAGCCACTCAGGACACAAGAGATAGTGAAGGGTAAGCCAAGGTCGGGGCAACAAGCAGACGAGGATAACCAAGGGACATGCCAAGGGTCGGGGTCACAGGCAAACAGGAGTAGTCGGAGACAAGCAAAAATCGGTACACAGAGATAACGTAGCACACGGCAAGCAGGAACACAATACTAACAACCAACGTTGATCAGCAAAACAGACCTGCAGTGCAGTGGTTAATATAGAGTTCCTGGGATGGCCTGGGGTGGAGCCATACAGGGAGGAGAGATGATAAAGGCAGCCAGATAAGAGAGTCTGGCCTCTAATGAACACATGGAGAGAAAGGTAAGTTGCCAGACATACTATATATCCATGACAAACAGTCTCTGCCACAGACTTGATGAATACTGTCGAGTCGTTACACAGTCCTCTGCCACAGGATCATGTAACTCCAACAAAGAAAAACTATTCATCCAACTGTCTATCCAGGACCACTAATTTATAGTCCAGACACATCCTACATATGGAGCCATTTATCCACCTGTACATCCAGAACCAGTGGTTTATAGGCTAGATCAGGGGTCTCAAACTGGATGCCCCCCAGCTGTTGCAAAACTATCAGTCCCATCATGCCTCTGCCTGTGGAAGTCATGCTAGTAACTGTCAGCCTTGCAATGCCTCATGGGACTTTTAGCTTTGCAACAGCTGGAGACCCCTGGACTAGATACATCCTAATTAACCAATTAACCCCCGGACCATATTGCTACCCAATGACCAGAGCACTTTTTGTGATTCGACACTGCGTCGCTTTAACTGACAATTGCGCAGTCGTGCGACGTGGCTCCTTAACAAAATTGGCGTCCTTTTTTTCCCACAAATAGAGCTTTCTTTTGGTGGTATTTGATCATCTCTGCGGTTTTTATTTTTTGCGCTATAAACAAAAATAGAGCGACAATTTAGAAAAAAATTCAATATTTTTTACATTTTGCTATAATAAATATCCCCAATATATATATATATATATATATATATATATATATATATATATATATATATATAAAAATTCCTCAGTTTAGGCCGATACGGATGCTTCTACATATTTTTCGTAAAAAAAAAAAAAATCGCAATTAACGTTTATTTGCGCAAAAGTTATAGCGTTTACAAAATAGGTTGTAGTTTTATGGCATTTTTATTTATATATTTTTTTTTACTAGTAATGGCGGCGATCAGCAATTTTTTTCAGTACTGCGACATTGTGGCTGGCACTTCGGACACTTTTGACACATTTTTGGGACATTGGCATTTTTATAGCGATCAGTGCTATAAAAATGCATTGGATTACTATAGAAATGCCATTGGCAGTAAAGGGGTTAACACTAAGGGGCGGGGAAGGGGTTAAGTATGTTCCTAGGTGTGTTCTAACTGTATGGGGGGGTGGCCTCACTAGGGGAAATCACTGATCTATCACTGATCTACCGTTTCCCCCGCTGACATATAGCTCCCGGTCCTTGCTCTGTAACGAACGATCACGTGTGCCCGGCAGCGATCGTACCCCCCGGGCACGCGCGCGGGACTCGGGGGCGAGCGGGGACGTGCGCGCCACCTAGTGGCCGCAAAGTAGCCGACGTAGAGCTACGGGCTCTCGCCCAGCAGAGCTGACTTCCCACAGTAATATGACGGTGGGCAGCCGGCAACAAGTTAAAAAGTTATTTGCCCAACTGTTAAACCGGAGCTGCTGGTTTGTAGCTCAGATACCTCCTAAATATAAAGCCATTTACCCAACTGTACTTCCAGTGCCTCTGGTTTATAGACCAGATACACCCTAAATATAGAACCATTTATCTAACTATCCATGCATCCAGAGCCTCTGGTTTATAGCTCAGATACATTATAAATATATAACCATTTAACCAACTGTACACCCAGAGTCACTGGTTTAAAGTCAACCATTTAAGGACCCCTTCACGCCGCTATACATTGGCAGAATGGCACGCATGGGCACAATCACGTACCTGTACGTGTCTCCTTAAGCCAAAAAAAAAAAAATTATTAATAAAATGCAATAAAACTATCCCCTGTTTTGTAAACGCTATAAATTTTGCGCAAACCATTCGATAAAAAGTAAAACATATTGGCCCAGATTCACAGAGCAATTACGCCTGTCTAACTGGTGTTAGACAGGAGTAATTTCAAATTTTGCGCGCCGTATCACTAGTTTGAATCCTCAAACCATGATACGGCGGCTTCGGGCTTCGATCCGAGAGGCTTACATCTTCGTAAGCCTTCGGATCTACGCTGCGATATTTTTGCGGCCGCTGGGAGGAGTCCGCGTCGTTTTCAGCGTCGGGATATGCAAATGAGTTTTTACGGCGATCCACGAAGATACGAGTGGTCTTCGCAATCGCTTACGTCATTTTTTTGCTACGTACTGTTAGACCAGCTATTTGCTGGTCTAACGGTGCGTAGCCCATGTTAAGTATGGCCGTCGTTCCCGCGTCGAATTTAATTTTTATTTTATTTTTTTGCGTAACTCGTTCGGGAATAGGAATGTCCATAAACGACGCTACTTAAACAACGAATGACGTAACAACGTGATTTCGCGCAATGCACGGCGGGAAATTTGTGAACGGAGCATGCGCAGTTCGATCGCCGCGGGAACGCGCCTATTTTAAATGCTTCACGCCCCCTACTCGCGTAGATGGCTTGCGCCGGGAGAAATACACTACGCCGCCGTAGTTTACAGGACAAAATCTACCAGGATTCCACGTAGAGCCAGGTAAAATACGGCGGCGTAGTGTATTTCTGATACTCTACGCGAATCTAATTGTATGTGAATCTGGGCCATTGTTTTTTTTTCAAAATTGTCGCTCTATTTATGTTTACAGCGCCAAAAATAAAAACCGCAGAGGTGATGAGATACCATCAAAAGAAAGCTCTTTTGGTGCACGACCATGTCGCACGACTGCGCAATTGTCAGTTAAAGCGACGCAGTGGCGAATCGCAAAAAGGGGCCAGGTCCTTAACCTGCATAATGGTCCGGGTCTTAAGTGGTTATTAACCTAATTATAAAGCCATTTATCCAGCTGTCCATCCAGAGCCACTGGTTTATAGCCCAGATACATTGTAAATATAAAGTAATTTATCCGACTGTCCATCCAGAACCACTGGCTTATAAACCAGATACATCGTAAATTTAGAGCCATTTATCCAACGGTCTATCCACAACTTTTGGTTTATAGCCCAGATACAGTGCAACCTGAAAGTGTTCACAGCGCTTCACTTTTTCCACATTTTGTTATGTTACAGCCATATTCCAAAATGGATTAAATTCATTACATTTGTTTGAAATCTTTGAAAATATATTAACAATAAAAATCGAAAAAAATCACTTATACATAAGTATTCATAGTCTTTGCTCAATACTTTATTGAAGCTCCTTTGGCACCAATTACAGCCTCAAGTCTTTTTGAGTATGTTGCTAAAAGCTTGGCACACCTAATTTTGGGCAGTTTCTCCCATTCTTCCTTGTAGGACCTCGCAAGCTCTATCAGGTTGGATAGAGAGCATCAGTGCACAACAATTTTCAGATCTCGGGTTCAAGTCTTGGCTCTGGCTGGGCCACTCA
Organism: Rana kukunoris; assembly: GCA_029574335.1. Taxonomy (NCBI): domain Eukaryota; kingdom Metazoa; phylum Chordata; class Amphibia; order Anura; family Ranidae; genus Rana; species Rana kukunoris. The sequence goes on along the minus strand of CM056056.1, from coordinate 24,370,075 downwards.
AGGACATTCACAGAGTTGTCCCATAGCCACTCCCTTGTTATCTCTGGAGCAGGTTTTCATCAAGGATGTCTCTGTACATTCCTGCAATCATCGTTACCTCGTTCCTGACTAGTCCCACAGTTGCTGAAAAACATCCCCACTGCATGATACTGCCACCACCACGCTTCACTGTATGGATGGTATTGGCCAGGTGATGAGTGTAACCTGGTTTTCTCCAGACATGACGCTGAAGGGTTTTAATCTTTGTTTCATCAGACCAGAGAATTTGGTTTCTCATGGTCTGAGAGTCTTTCAGGTGCATTTTGGCAAACTCCAGGTGGGCTGTAATGTTCCATTTACTGAGGAATGGCTTCCGTCTCGCCACTCTACCATACAGGCCTGATTGGTGGGGTGCTGCAGAGATGGTTGTTTTTCTGGCAGGTTCTCCTCTCTCCACAGAGAAACACTAAAGCTCGGGTGACCATCAGGTTCTTGGTCACCTTCCTGACTAAGGCCCTTCTCCTTGGATCCCTCAGTTTGGCCGGGTGACCCTCTCTAGGGAGAGTCCTGGTGGTTTCAAACTTCTTTTATTTACGGATGGCGGAGGCCACTGTATTCATTAAGACCTTCAATGCTGCAGACAAACTTCATGGCTTGGTTTGTGCTCTGACATGCACTGTTAACTGTGGGAACTTATGCAAGTGTGTGCCTTTCCAAATCATGTCCAATCAACTGAATTTACCACAGGTGGACTCCAATCAAGTTGTAGAAACATCTCGGATGATCAGTGGAAACAGGTTGAAAATTGGCTCAATTATGAGTGTCATGGCATGGGTTGTGAATACTTATGTCCATGGGTTTATTTCAGTTGTTTATTTTTTTTATAAATTTGCAAAGATTTCAAACTTTTTTCACATTGTCATTATGGCAGTGGTGTATTAAGGTTTTGTACTGCACTAGGCCTGACTAAACTCGTGCAACCCCTAATTTAAATATGACCCACCCCTTCCTGTCAAGGTCACACCCCTTCCTGTTTAAGACCTGCCCTGAAATTATCTAGCGGAGACACTAGTTCTGAGGGCCGTGCAGGGGGGGATTCCATTCATCTGCAGAGATTTCCTCTTACTTCCTGTTTGGCTATGGGGCAGGAAATGAAGGGAAATTAACGGATGTAAAAAATAAAATAAAAAAATAACAGGAGCTATAACCTAGGATGATCAGACATCCCCAGTTTCAGGGGACATTCCCCTGATTGAGGACACTGTCTCCGGACCAAGTCTGTCCCTGGTTTTGTCCCCAGATTGGATTTAATAGGGGACAGGGGCAATTTCAAAGACAGTCAGTGCAGAATTGAGATAAAAAAAATTGAATTACACCCCCCAGTTCCGCCGTGACTACTAGCATAGGGGGGTTTATATTTTTCCCATTATCTGTGCCCCTTTCTGATGATCTGGTTGGAGCGGAGGGAATATTTCTTCAGTTTCGGGCGCATGCCCATTCAGCTCCTGTTCTGCCTTGTCTCAAATCCTGGCCAGCCACTCGCCTATCTCCTTGCCTTCCCTGGCTCCCCATCCAGTAGTAGCCGGAGCCTGGAGAGTAATGGCCCATACACACGATCCGAATATCGGACGAAAACGATCGTACTAGGATGGATCGTACGATATTCGGATCGTGTGTACACTACTTTCGAGAGCCGATCACGACCGTTCATCCGATTTTTTTCGATCAGACAAGCGCGAAAATTTTTCTCGTACGATGTCAGATCGTACGATTTTCGTTTAGTCAGTACAGCCTTCGTCCGACAATACAATACAAATACATTACAACACGTGACATCACTTCCAATCTTTTTTTTCTGTCGTACGAGAATTTTCGTGAGTTTAATAACCTATTTTATTTTACTTGCGATTATTAAGCGAAAAAAGTTGTACGATCCTTCGGCCGATATTCGGATTGTGTGTATGGGCCATAAGACTTGAGAGGCAGAGAATCGCTGATTGTTGCCATTACTAGTAAAGAAAAAATATGTCCCCGGATTTCATTTTAAAAATCTGGTCACCTTAACCATCTCTTACTCTATGGGGGCACCAATTTGTCTTGTAGCCCAGTCCACCTCATAAGACTCGCACTGCACTAAAAGTGTAGCGCAAGGTGGCGGGGACTGTTTTTGTGCTGCCTCTCTGCAAAGTGCTGCCCTAGGTCTGGGTCTTGTTGGCCTAGGCCAAGATACGGCGTTGCATTATGGGGTATTGTTTGTAAAATTTTGAGCAAAATAATGAATTTAAGAGCCGGTTCACACAGGGGCAGCACGACTTGCTGAGCGACTCGGCAAGGCGATCTGCACACGACTTCAGAAGCGACTTGCAAAATGACTTCTGTATTGAAGTCAATGCAAGTCGCCCTGAAGTCGTCCCCAATTAGTACAGCAACCTTTTTCTAAGTTGGAACGTCTCGAGCCGCTCCTATTAGAACGGTTCCATAGTACAGAATGGAGCGCTACTTGTCGGGCAGCTAAGTCGCCTGACGAGTCACCCCTGTGTGAACCGGCTCTAATTAACTTTGGAATAAGGCTGTAACATAACAAAATGTGGAAAACGTGAAGTGCTGTGAATGCTTTCCGGATGCACTGTACATTTTAAATACTGAATTATTATAAATTGCTCTTTATTGCTAATTATTGCATGACTTACAAGTTTACATTGTCATCACATCACCAACAAAAAACATCCATCCACCCAATTCCTTTACAATTATTGATATAGGCGGTCAATCATGAGACAATAATGAGGAAGAAAATCCCACGATCACACAATATAATTCCTGAAGAACCACCTGTGAAGCCGCGTACACACGGCAGAGAACCTCGACGGGCAGAACACATCGTTCCGCCCGTCGGGGCTCTCGGCCGGCCGTCGAAATCGGCGACCCGCCCGTCGGGAATGGCAACCAGCCATTCATCCAGGCGGGCCGTCGAGCAAAAAGAGAGCGTGCTCTCTATTCGCTCGACGGGATTCCCGACGGGCGGGGCGAGCCAGGAGCGTACACACGGCCGAGGTTCTCGCTGAAATGCAGCTTCCAGCGAGGTTCTCGCTGGTTTCTAGCGAGAACCTCGGTCGTGTGTACGCCGCCTAACTATGCCAAGAGACGTACAAGCTGCGAACAAGAAAACAAACATATATTATTTACTGAATATGAATATTTGAAAAGCGCAAACGTCGGACTTAATTTCAGTAAAAACATCACATTAGCAATTACAGAACGCAGAAGGAGGCCTTGGCCTCTCACAGCAAAGCGTCCTTGGATGGCGGCTTCAGAGGCTGAAAGGAATATGCTTGTTCTGCTTTCTTTGGTTCCTAGAAAACCAATAAGCCAAAGACTTATTTATTCCTCACTCAGACCATATCCACGGGGGGACATTTAGAAGGGGTCACACGGGGTTGCCCAGGAGCTACCAGGCAACATATGAGCAATTGGCTAGATTTCTGCATTCCCCAGTGATAATCCAGCAGATGCGAGGTAGACAGGGTTTGCACATTTCTTATACATACTAGAACTATTAAAAGGAAGCTCTATACAAGTCTTTGTACAGTAGCTCACAAAAGTGAGTACACCCCTCACATTTTTGTAAATATTTTATTCTATCTTTTCATGTGACAACACTGAAGAAATGACACTTTGCTACAATGTAAAGTAGTGAGTGTGCAGCTTGTATAACGGTGTAAATTTGCTGTCCCCTCAAAATAACTCAACACACAGCCATTAATGTCTAAACCACTGTCAACAAAAGTGAGTACACCCGTAAGTGAAAATGTCTAAATTGGGCCCAAAGTGTCACTATTTTGTGTGGTCACCATTATTTTCCAGCACTGCCTTAATCCTCTTGGGCATGGAGGTCACCAGAGCTTCACAGGTTGCCACTGGAGTTCTCTTCCAGTCCTCCATGACGACATTACGGAGCTGGTGGATATTAGAGACCTTGCGCTCCTCCACCTTCTGTTTAAGGATGTCCCACAGATGCTCAATAGGGTTTAGGTCTGGAGACTTGCTTGGCCAGTCCATCACCTTTACCCTCAGCTTCTTTAGCAAGGCAGTGGTCGTCTTACATGTGTGTTTGGGGTCGTTATCATGTTGAAATACTGCCCTGCGGCCCAGTCTCCGAAGGGAGGGGATCATGCTCTGCTTCAGTATGTCACAGTACATGTTGACATCCATGGTTCCCTCAATGAACTGTATCTCCCCAGTGCCAGCAGCATTAATGCAGCACTAGACCATGACACTCCCAGCACCATGCTTGACTGTAAGCAAGACACACTTGTCTTTGTACTCCTCACCTGGTTGCCGCCACACACACTTGACACCATCTGAACCAAATAAGTTTATCTTGGTCTCATCAGACCACAGGACATGGTTCCAGTAATCCATGTCTTTAGTCTGCTTGTCTTCAGCAAACTGTTTGCAGGCTTTCTTGTGCATCATCTTTAGAAGAGGCTTCCTTCTGGGATGACAGCCATGCAGACCAATTTCATGCAGTGTGTGTTGTATGGTCTGAGCACTGACAGGCTGGCCCCCCTCCCTTTCAATCTCTGCAGCAATGCTGGCAGAACTCATACGTTTATTTCCCAAAGACAACCTCTGGATATGATGCTCAGCATGTGCACTCAACTTCTTTGGTCAACCATGGTGAGGCCTGTTCTGAGTGGAACCTGTCCTGTTAAACTGCTGTATGGTCTTGGCCACTGTGCTGCAGCTCAGTTTCAGGGTCTTGGCAATCTTCTTATAGCCTAGGCCATCTTTATGAAGAGCAATAATTATTTTCTTCAGATCCTCAGAGTTCTTTGCCATGAGGTGCCATTTTAAACTTCTAGTGACCAGTATGAGAGAGTGAGAGCGATAACACCAAATTTAACACACCTGCTCCCCATTCACACCTGAGACCTTGTAACACCGGGGAGAGAAAGTGGCTAATTGGGCCGAATTTGGACATTTTCACTTAGGGGTGTACTCACTTTTGTTGCCAGCGGTTTAGACATTAATGGCTGTGTGTTGAGTTATTTTGAGGGGACAGCAAATTTACACTGTTATACAAGCTGTACACTCACTACTTTACATTGTAGCAACGTGTCATTTCTTCAGTGTTGTCACATGAAAATTAGGAATAAAATATTTACAAAAATGTGAGGGGTGTACTCACTTTTGTGATATACTGTAAACTTAAAGTACATCCAAAGGCTTCAGACTATTTAAAGTAAAAATTCACCTTTTCGGGCAGAATTCACTTTTTATAAAAAATAAAAGCGTTTTCCAATGGCATTCCTGGCCCAGCCACCCCAATGTGCTTTTCTCTCACTCACCTTATCCACAGGAGGTTTAAAATGTCAGCTTATTTGAGTTTTTAAAATGATTTTTATATTCCATCACTTCCTATAGATCGTCTCTCAGCTTTCACTTCCTGTTAGGTAAAAAATTAAAGTGATTGTAAAGGCTTATTTTTTATTTATTTATTGTCATACTTAGCTGCTCTGTGCAAGGGTTTTGCACAGATTTGCCCTGATCCTCCTTTTGTGGGGTCCCCTAGTGGCGCTTCTGGCTCCTCCTTTTCAGCAAGTGCCCCCCCCCACGGAGAGTTGCTTTCCATGGGGGCACTCGTGCGGGCACGCTCCAGAGCCCTGCTGTGGCGTCCATTGACACAGACAGCAGGACTCAGCCCCGCCCTGTGTTACTGGATTTGATTGACAGCATCTCTTAACATTAACCACTTAAGGACCGCCTCCTGCAGATTTACGTCGGCAGAATGGCACGGCTGGGCACATCAACGTATATATACGTTGGTTTTAGTACCCAGCCGTGGGTCGCGGGCGCGCGCCCGCGACCCGGTCCGAAGCTCCAGGACCGGGACCGCGGGATTCGCGGACCCGATCGCCGCTGCAGTGCGGCGATCCGTCCCTGGAGCGGAAGAACGGGGAGAGCCGTGTGTACACACGGCTTTCCCATGCTTCTCTGTGGCCGGAGCATCGATCGCGTCATCCCTGTAATAGGGGGACGCGATCGATTACGTCACACCTACAGCCACACCCCCCTACAGTAGTAAACACACACATTAGGTACACATTCCCTACAGCGCCACCTGTGGTTAACTCCCAAACTGCAACTGTCATTTCCACAGTAAACAATGCAATTTAAATGCATTTTTTGCTGTGAAAATGACAATTGTCCCAAAAATGTGTAAAAATTGTCCGAAGTGTCCGCCATATTGTCGCAGTCACGAAAAAAAATCGCTGATCGCCGCTATTAGTAGTAAAAAAAAAAATAATTAATAAAAATGCAATAAAACTATCCCTTATTTTGTAAACGCTATAAATTTTGCGAAAACCAACCGATAAACGCTTATTGCGATTTTTTTTACCAAAAATATGTAGAAGAATACGTATCGGCCTAAACTGAGGAAAAAAAATGTTTTTTTATATATTTTTGGGGGATATTTATTATAGCAAAAAGTAAAAAATATTGCATTTTTTTTTAAATTGTCGCTCTATTTTTGTTTATAGCGCAAAAAATAAAAACCGCAGAGGTGATCAAATACCACCAAAAGAAAGCTCTATTTGTGGGAAAAAAAGGACGCAAATTTTGTTTGGGAGCCACGTCGCACGACCGCGCAATTGTCTGTTAAAGCGACGCAGTGCCGAATCGCAAAAACCCCTTGGGTCATTTGCCAGCGTATTGGTCCGGGTCTTAAGTGGTTAAATATGCCCATTGGTGCGTGTGACCCTTAACAGAAAATAAAGGGCACTCTGATGGGCATATTGTATGTTAAGAGGCACTCTGATGGGCACATTTTGTTGTGTCCATCAGCCTGCACTTTAACATAAAATGTGCCCATTAGAGTGCCCCCTAACATTTAATATGCCCATCAGAGTGCCCCTTAACCTAAAATGTGCCCATCAGTGTGTCCCTTAACATGCCCCTTATTTCATGTTAATGTTCACTCGGACACATTTTATGCCTTAAGGGGCATTTTATGATAAGGGGTACAACAAAATGTGCCCATCAGTATGCCCTTAACATAATTGTACGCATCAGCGTGTCCCTTAACATAAAATAAGGGAACTTATGGGAACATTTTATGTTAAAGGTGGCATGCTAATGGACACATATGTTAGTGGAGGCACACTGATGGGCACATATGTTAAGGGCGCACACTGGTGGGCACATATTATGTTAAGGGGGCACTATGATGGGAACACCTGATGTAAAGTGGCACTTTGATGGGGAAAAATGATTGGAAACACTACATGTAAGGGGGCCTTCTGATGAAGAAACCTGATGTAAGGGGGCACTTTAATGGTAATACCTGATGTAAGGGGGCCCACTGATGGGGACACTTGATATAAGGGGGTACTCTGATGATGGCAACTGATTTATTAGGGTAGTCTTATAGGGTGCCCAATGTAACGAGTTACTTAGGCGCCTTATGTAAGGGGGAACATTCAATTTACATTTACAGAGTATTACCTGAGTGCGTTAAGGAAACAGTAAGAAAAGCGCGGCTTGTGCCAAAAAAGGACAGAAGACGCGTACAATCTTTTATGGCACAGACTTGTGATAAGGATAGCCGATGAGCATAAAAGGTCAGGTAAATCACAAGTAACAATCACTGATATAGATAATGCACCTATCTGAGTAATAAAACTTAAATTTTTTTATTTTATTTTTTTATTATAAAAATAAAATAAGGCAACATAAAACTAGTGCGACATTTAACACTGTTAAACTAACACATCAATATCTGGTTGGATAGAAGAAGTTGCAATCCTCAATAAAATCTCCAGGGGCTCATCAGATATTTAGGTTCTAATTTTGCCCTTCATGTGCTTCATCCTTGAAATTAGTTGCTCACAAATATAGGTACTACCAAAAAATAATGACATGAATAAGGCCGGCCATACACGGGTCGAATTTTCTTTCAAAAATCTTAACTAAGAATTTTACACCATTAGTGGGCTGAAGCGATGGGCAATTTTCATGCAGCCATCGAATTTGAGTGATCGGCATGTTGGAAATGTTTTGAAACACAAACGATTTTCTAAGCAATGATGGGAGAATCATGTGAGAAATATAGATCAAAAAAAAAATGCGCAAGAAAAGACAAATTCCCGGAAATAAAATAAAATTCCTGGCCACAAAAAAAAAATTCTGTAGCAACATGAAGTGAATATAATGCTTGAAGGGTAAGGGTCTCGCGCCAAAATAAAATAAATAAAGCTATAAATACAGTTAATATAGTGCTAGAGCTGCACCCCGAATTCAAAAATATGAATAGGTAAATAGAAACAGAAAGGGGGCGCTATTTTGCAAACAATCAAAACATAAACCACAGAATAAAACAAACATCTATGGTTGCCTTAACATTAATATGTAGATATGTGCAATCTATATTGTGATAAATAAAAGTCCATAAGTTGTGCAGAAACAAAATGTCCATATAATGTGCAAGAGGGTTAATTCCAAAGATCCTTGTGATTTTCACTCTGATAAATAACGTGGATAAATGTGATCAAAGAATGAGGATTTCCACCTTCACCAACTAAAACACCAGACAGTGAGTGTAAAAGATGGCTCCTTACCGCAACCAATTGACCCTTTTCGTTAAAAAAGTGGTCAAATCAAGCTGTGTGTCTCCACAGATGGTTAAAAGCCTGGATACTCTTGATTGGATATGTTAACCGTCATAGGGCAAAAAAACACAAGAAAAGCCGCCATAGCATAATAACGTTTAATTTAAAATAAATTAAAACACACAGTGCCGAGTGGCTCCTTACTGTTAGGGGTGCCCCACGTCCCGGCACTGAGGCTGAAGGCTTAGGTCTAGAAGAGAAATGTGTCCTTTGCTGGGGAAACAATCGCGTGCGTTCCACCTCACTGGAGTTGAGAACCAGCTGGACCGGAAGATGCTGTGCGTGGTCACGTGCCGCCTCGACGTACGTTTCAATATGTCGTCATCAGGAAGCGCACTTGACACACGCACCAGACCAGAATAAATAGGTCTCGGCAACAGCAATGGGAAAAATTTGGGCCAATCACAGCCTCAGTCCCGGTTACTTCCGCAACCAATGCGCATCGCAAAGCAGATAATGCTTGGTGGGTGGAATTTCAAAATCAATGGTGGCACCATTGGATCACAAAACACGCAAAATTTCAGATTTTCGTAAGAATTTTTTTTCGGAATTTGACCCATGTATGGCTTGCAATACGAAATACCTTGGACAGTCTACTTTCCAAAAAGGGGTCTTTGGCATGTGATTGTGAGAGTGGGAGATTTTCTTTGGGAAGATAAAACCTTTAAAAGTCCAGAGACACTGTCCATTTTTTCTTCGGCCGCAGGTGTTTGTTAAGTGTAAATGCACTTTTGCAAAAAAAAAAAAAAAAATCTACATTTTTAAGTAAGTTTATGATTTTGTGTTGGGCCGCATTCATGTCTGGGGCCGCATGCTGTCCTTGGGCCGCAGGTTGGACACCCCTGCTCTAGATGATACCAGGAAAAGAGCTGGGCTGTATCTGATTTGCTGCATCTTCTACACAGTGGCGGTGCATCCATAAGGGCGCACGGGCGCCACTCCCTCTCTCCAGCCACCCCCTCTATGACCAATGGATAGATTCATGTGTTGCATGAATCTATCCATGGCTGCCGCTGCAACCCTCTATTCAGGCACCCGGACACTTTTCGGGTACCGGGCACCTGAATTACAGCGGCGGGGGGTGTTTTTTGCAGTCCACCCAGGTGTGTTAGAAAAGTGAATGAATATCCACTTTCCTAACACTGAACCACCTCTCTACTAATCAGGTGCTCGGGTCTGTTACCCGTCACCTGATTGGCTGAAATGACAGGCACTGTGATTGGACCTTTTGTCTAACTATTAGCGCAACCTTTTTCCTTTAGTTACATTTTCTATACATGAGTATCGCATGTTTTGCAGGTGTCGTAGCTTTTTTCTCAGTATATATTTTTTCACCTATTATACTTTAGCGCAATATATTCCCCCCTTGAGAATTTACACTGTGATTGGACGCCTAACGGGAGGAGAAAACGTGAGGAGACGCATGGAGGACACCGCTTGCTGCCGTCGTTCACTGCCCCACCGAGACAGGGTAAGTGCCAGGCAGACGGCGAGCGGGTGGGGGGGTCACAGTGGCAGCATTCAACGGCAGAGTAGCAGCATTTGATGTCACAGTGGCAGCATTTGATGGGCACAGTGGCAGCATTTGATGGGCACAGTGGCAGCATTTGATGGGCACAGTGGCAACATTTTATGGGCACAGTGGCAGCATTTGATGGCACAGTGGCAGCATTTAATGGGCACAGTGGGAGCATTTGATTGGCACAGTGGTTGTGTTTAATGGCACAGTGGCAGCATTTGATGGGCACAGTGGCTGAGTTTAATGGCACAGTGGCAGCATTTAATGGTCACATTGGCAGCATTTGATGGGCACAGTGGCAGTATTTGATGGCACAGTGGCTGCGTGTAATGGCACCGTGGCAGAATTTGATGGGCACAGTGGCATTTGATGGGCACAGTGGCAGCATTTGATGGCACAGTGGCTGCGTTTAAAAGCACAGTGGCAGCATTTGATGGGCACAGTGGCAGAATTTAATGGGCACAGTGGCAGAATTTAATGGGCACAGTGGCAGCATTTGATGGCACAGTGGCTGCGTTTAATGGCACAGTGGAAGCATTTGATGGGCACAGTGGCAGAATTTGATGGGCACAGTGGCTCATTGTGAGAAGCTCACAGTGTTCAGTGAAATCAGAGTAAGCCATTTCAATCCAGCAGAGGAACCTGTACAACTATGCAAGACTGAATAGAAAGCCGGAGTTCAGCTTTAAACTAAAGTTTCTCTCTATGAGCGGCTTGGCGCACCATCACGGGAAACCGAGTCATGTAGCCTCAGCACTTCGCTCCAATTCTCTAGCAAAACCTTTATTTTGTATTCCAAGTAATGTTGCGATCCGGGCCGTGGAAAGCTGCCCAATAAAAGAATTATAGGCGGTTTTCCTTCCACTTAATCCTAAAGCTCCTTTTCTCCCGGCGTCTGCTAATCCACGCCCTGCGGATTCCGGAGAGCCGTTCATTAAGGCTTGTTAATTTGTTAGCTGATTAATATCGGTTACTGCTAACAAGATTGGGATTGTTCGGGGAGCGCCGTGGCGTGTTTACACCGTGGCCTGGCAGCGTCTCAGGGCGGGTGGAGATGGCACAGAAAATGGGATCGCGGCAGGTAGCGGCAGACGGGGGAAGATGCTGACTCCTCTTCTCCTAAATTCCAATTAAAGCCTCCTCAGAATTGCAAGCTCGTGCCTTCCACTTCACAGAAGGAACTCAGCAATTTCAGCCGGAGAAAGACTTCACTTTTCTTTTTTTTTGAGTCTCATCCCTCAAGGATTATGTCAGCGTTAATATTTAACATTAATATATTCAGTGGGAAAAAAACCAATAGCTCTTGGCGGTCATTGCGGTGTAGTTTTCCTTTCATTAACTCTTTCCTCTTTTTTGTGTCTTCGTATTCGGGCTGATTGTTTGGAGAACTTTTCTATGTGGCTTCCACCCAAAACTACACCAAGCCTAAGTTTATTACTCCAGCACTGTAAAGTTCATCTGGGAAACTCGGCAGCTTCTGGTCTGTCAAAATGGGGGGTCAGTGATTATAAGTGGGGATATCTTCTAAGAGACCTAGAAAGGTAGACAGGCAACAACAAGGGAAAGAGTCTGCCTGGAGGGGCTTTTATAGGGCAGGAGACCTCTCTACACACTAAATGCTTAACCATTTAAGACCCCGGACCATTATGCAGGTAAAGGCCCTGCCCCTTTTTGCGATTCGGCACTGCGTCGCTTTAACAGACAATTGCGCGGTCGTGCGACGTGGCTCCCAAACAAAATTGGCGTCCTTTTTTTCCCACAAATAGAGCTTCCTTTTGGTGGTATTTGATCACCTCTGCGTTTTTTTTTCTTTGCGCTATAAACAAAAATAGAGCGACAATTTTGAAAAAAAAAATGCAATATTTTTTACTTTTTGTTGCTATAATAAATATCCCCCGAAAATATATAAAAAAAGTTTAGGCTGATACGTATTATTCTAGCTATTTTTGGTTTAAAAAAAAAATCACAATAAGCGTTTATCGATTGGTTTGTGCAAAATGTATAGCGTTTACAAAATAGGGGATATTTTTATTGCATTTTTATTATTATTATTTTTCTACTAATGGCGGTGATCAGTGATTTTTTTCGTGACTGCGACATTATGGTGGACACTTCGGACAATTTTGACACATTTGGCATTGGGCACCTTGGTTGTATACAAGTCGATCGCAATTGTACACAAGTTGCTATAGCTGGTAACACTAATTGTGTTCTACCAGCAGGGAAAAGGCTCCTCACCGGCATAACACAATAGCACTGCGGGAGGGATTGTCTCATCAACACTGACTGTGTTGATGGGGGCTCAAGCATTTTCTTTTCTTCCATCCGGATATTACTTCCCTTTTTCTGGAACCTACTATAATATCAATCTTTCTCTCTCTCTCTGATATTTTCTCATATTTTTCTAGGAACTCTTATGCCGCGTACACACGGTCGTTTTTTGCGATGGAAAAAAACGTTGTTTTTTAAAACGTCATTTAAATTGATCGTGTGTGGGCAAAACGTCGTTTTTTGGCTTCCAAAAAACGACAAAAAAAAAATTCCAACATGCTTGAATTTTTTGTGTCGTTTTTCAAAACGTCGTTTTTTGTTTCACAAAAAGTCACCGTGTGTAGCAAAAACGTCGTTTAAAACGACGTTTTTCAACCCGCGCATGCCCAGAAGCTAGTTATGAAGCGAGCTTCAATGGAAAAGAGTGGTGAACGTAACCTCGCTTTTTGTGAAAAAACGATGGTGTGTAGGCAACATCGTCTTTGAAAGTGACGTTTCAAAAACGTCGTTTTTTACTTCACAGAAAACGTCGTTTTTTTTCATCACAAAAAATGATCGTGTGTACGCGGCATAAGGCCTCGTACACACGAGACAATAGATTTGTTCAAAACGGTCTGTCCGACCGATTTGAACAAATCTGTCTCTTTGGATTTTGGTTTGCTCGCGTGTACAGACGAGCAAACCAAAATCCCCGCCAGCAGACGGCGCGCTGACGTGTCGGTGATGTGGCGGTGACGCCGCCACGTCACCGCACCAGAAAGTAAAACACTTCCGCGCATGCGCCAAATCCATTCGGCGCCGGTGCGAGACGACATGTCTGCTGGTAAGTGTACTAACCAGCAGACATGTCGGGCGGACGGGTTCCCACCCGATAGATTTCAAGCATGCTTTGAAATCTGTCGGGTGGCCAAATCCGTCGGCTCGCCCGTACACACGATCGAATCTGTCTGCTGGGACGGTCTAGCAGACCGTTTCCAGCAGACAGATTTGATCGTGTGTACGCGGCTTTAAAGTGTAACTAATATATATATATATATATATATATATATATATATATATATATATATATACATATATACAGTATATATATATATATATATATATATATATATATTTATTTATTTATCATATACAATTGTGATTACATTTGATTAAAAATGACCTTTCCTTTTTAATCTGTAATTTTCTGTAAAATACAGTACTGGTAGAAGGGGCGGTTGGGGGGACAGTGCTGTATTTGGGGAAGGGGCGGTTGAGGGACAGTGCTGTACTGGGGAAAGGAGTGGATGGGGGACAGTGCTGTACTGGGGGAAGGGGCAGTTGGGGGACATTGCTGTACTGGGGGAAGGGGCAGTTGGGGGACATTGCTGTACTGGGGGAAGGGGCGGTTGGGGGACAGTGCTGTACTGGTAGAAGGGGCAGTTGGGGGACAGTGCTGTACTGGGGGAAGGGGCGGTTGGGGGACAGGGTTGTACTGGTAGAAGGGGCGGTTGGGGGACAGGGCTGTACTGGGGGAAGGGGCGGTTGGGGGACAGTGCTGTACTGGTAGAAGGGGCAGTTGGGGGACAGTGCTGTACTGGGGGAAGGGGCGGTTGGGGGACAGCGCTGTACTGGGGGAAGGGGCGGTTGGGGAACAGCGCTGTACTGGTGGAAGGGGCGGTTGGGGGACAGGGCTGTACTGGTGGAAGGGGCGGTTGGGGAACAGTGCTGTACTGGGGGAAGGGGTAGTTGGGGGACAGGGCTGTACTGGTGAAAGGGGCAGTTGGGGGACAGGGCTGTACTGGTGAAAGGGGCAGTTGGTGGACAGTGCTGTACTGGGGGAAGGGGCAGTTGAGGGACAGTGCTGTACTGGTGGAAGGGGCAGTTGGGGGACTGCACTGTACTGGGGGAGAGGGCAGTTGGGGGACAGTGCTGTACTGGTGGAAGGGGCAGTTGGGGGACTGCACTGTACTGGGGGAAGGGGCGGTTGGGGAACAGCGCTGTACTGGTGGAAGGGGCGGTTGAGGGACAGTGCTGTACTGGTGGAAGGGGCAGTTGGGGGACTGCACTGTACTGGGGGAGAGGGCAGTTGGGGGACAGTGCTGTACTGGTGAAAGGAGTGGTTGGGGGACAGTGCTGTACTGGGGGAGGGGGCGGTTGAGGGACAGTGTTGTACTGGGGGAAGGGGCAGTTGGGGGACAGGGATGTACTGGTGGAAGGGGCGGTTGTGGGACAGTGCTGCACTGGGGGAGGGTGCGGTTGGGGGACAGTGCTGTACTGGGGGAAGGAGCAGTTGGGGGACAGTGCTGTACTGGGGGAAGGAGCGGTTGGGGGAACCTTGCTGTACTGGTAGAAGGGGCGGTTGGGGGACAGGGCTGTACTGGGGGAGGGGGCAGTTGGGGGACAGTGCTGTACTGGGGGAAGGGGCAGTTGGGGGACAGTGCTGTACTGGGGAAGGCTTGAGGGGAGATTCTTCCTGGCAATCCCAGGAGAGTGTGGACAGAGCTCTGTACTCTGGGGGATACGGGTGGTATTTGGAAGGGGAGAAGATCTACATATGGGGGGAGACCTGTACTCTGTGCATTAGGCATTCTTGAACCTTCAGCCTTGTGGTGAAGAGGGGGGTGCTCTGCATTTAGAGGGTAGTGGGGTTGGAGAAGAGCTCTGTACTGTGGCTGTAGCAATGACCTGTGTTTATCTAGTGTTATCTAGCTTCAACTCTTCTGGGAAGGCTGTCTGCAAAGTTTAGGAGTGTGTCTATGGGAGTGTTTCAACATTCTTCCAGAAGCGCATTTGTGAGGTCAGGCACTAATGTTGGACGAGAAGGTGGTCAGTAGGAAGGATGTCCCTTAGATTGGTGATCAGTAAGAACAATGCTCCTTACATTGGTGATCAGTGAGAAGAATGTTCCTTACATTGGTGATCAGTGAGAAGAATGTTCCTTACATTGGTGATCAGTGTGAAGAATGTCCCTTACATTGGTGATCAGTGGGAAGGATGTCCCTTACATTGGTGATCAGTGAGAAGAATGTTCCTTACATTGGTGATCAGTGTGAAGAATGTCCCTTACATTGGTGATCAGTGGGAAGGATGTCCCTTACATTGGTGATCAGTGGGAAGAATGCTCCTTACATTGGTGATCAGTGGGAAGAATGAGGCTTGGCCCCTTAGTTCCAGTGAACGAAACTCTTAAGGCATCAGCATACCATGGTGAGTCAAGTTCCTCCACTTCAAACTCACTCATCCATGTTTTTATTAACCTTGCTTTGTGCACTGGTGCGCAGTCATGTTGGAATAGTAGCGGCTATCTCCAAACCATTTCCCCAATGTTGAGAGCATGGAATTGTCCAAAACATCTTGGTATGCTGACGTCTTAAGAGTTTCCTTCACTGGAACTAAGGGGCCAAGCCCAACCCCTAAAAAACAACCCCACACCATAATCCCCCTCCACCAAATGATTTGGATCAGTACACAAATCAAGGTCCATAAAAGACATGGATGAGTAAGTTTGGGGTGGAGGAACTTGACTGGCCTGCACAGAGTCCTGACCTCAACCTGATAGAACAAACACCTTTGGGATGAAGTACAGTGGAGACTGCGAGCCAGACCTTCTCGTCCAACATCAGTGCCTGACCTCAAAAATGCGCTTCTGGAAGAATGGTTAAACATTCCCATAGACACACTCCTAAACCTTGTGGACAGCTTTCCCAGAAGAGATGAAGGTGTTATAGCTGCAAAGGGCGGACCAACTCAATATTGAACTCTACGGACTAAGACTGGGATGCCATTAAAGTTCATGTGTGTGTAAAGACAGGCTTCACAATACTTTTGGTAATATAGTGTATGTGAAATAAGAAAAAAAAAGGCCAAAAAAGAGAAAGCTTATAGAGCCAATTACAACGTAATAAATAGTTTGCTTTAGATACATGTAACTGTGCTCATTAGTGTTTGTTGTGCTCGTGGTGCATCCACACACAGAACTGTATAATAATTAGGTGGCAACGAATGTCCCTGGAAATGATCTGAAAATGGCGACAATTATGTTGCGTTCAGTCATGCCGAGTTCACAATAGAGAGAACGAGAGAAGAAAGCGACACTTTGAAATTTCCGAGCGTGCATTGTGCGGCTCGCTCCCAGGAAGAACGCGCGTCCCATTCACAGGAATTTCAATAAGATCTTTTCTTCTCTATAACAAGACGGTAACAGCGGGGCCCTACGTGTCCAGACAGCGGCCTCGCCGCCACCGCTCAGCGCCCGCTCCTCGTCTGTCACCGGTCAGAGGACATTACATACAGCGGCTCTGTGACACGGTCGCGGAAAATAGAATGCCATTACATACAGCGGAGGGGGGGGGGGGGGGGGGTCAGGGCCCAAAAATCAGACATTTTCTGCTACAGGAACAAAAGTCGCTCCGGATCCTCGTGTTTTACTATCATCAAACTGAATACAGCCCGCCACTTCTGTAATGGGCTCTCCGGCGGGATTTCTGCGCTGGAACACGCCAAAGTGAATATTTTTATATTGTTATTTTCAGAACGTCCTGATTTTTTGAAATTAGAATAATATCCTCCTATGTGAATAAATGGGAGATGAGTACAAATCTGTGTCCTTCTAGGTTTCCAGTATGTATTATACTCCCATTTTACATCAAACCATTCTATTATCAAGCACAGTGACCCCGGGGCAGCTGCTGGCAGGAGAACCTCTGCAGCCAATCAGAAAAGAACAACTTTTCTTGCCTTTAGAAAGGGAACTTGAAGAGCTGACCTCGGTTCCTGCTGAGCCATGGCTAGAAACGTGCTAATATATAGAGAGAGAGATGATAGGAAACCTTCCATGATTTAATCTGAAGGGGTAGAAGAATTACTTCCAAAGAATACATTTTCAAGTTGAAGTTTATTTTGCTAATGAATTTGTTAATTAGATCTGTTTTCATAACTTTAGAGACCTGCGGCTCTGTGCTTCTCTATACAAATGAGGCAGATTGTGGCTGGTGGGTGAGCCTGGCAGGGTGCTGTACGGGCCCGGATTGGCCATAGGGCATACCGAGCCGTGGCTGCCCGCAGGCCACCTCGCGACGGCCCGCATGTCATGTCTCCCCCAGTGCACTCTCAGCTGCAAGTCGGAACGATCTCCTTCTCTCTGGCATGCTCTGATGATCTGATCAGTCTTGGCTGTCTTACACAGCCGAGCAGAGTGAAGCCGCCTCCCCCTCCTCCCTTATGTCTACACAGGGGGAGGGGACCTGACATGCAGTCCCACGCTGATCTGAGGTACATTATGGGTCTGAAGGGGGGTCTGTATTGTAGGGGTGGTCTGAAATGTAGGGGGGGGTCTGTTTTGTAGGGGGGATGTAATGTAGGGGGGTTCTGTATTGTAGGGGGTTCTGTATTGTAGGGGGGTTCTGTATTGTAGGGGGGGGGTTCTGTAATGTAGGGGGGTCTGAAATATAGGGGGGTTCTGTATTGTAGGGAGGGTCTGTATTGTAGGGGGGTTCTGTATTGTAGGGAGGGTCTGTATTGTAGGGAGGGTCTGTATTGTAGGGAGGGTCTGTATTGTAGGGGTTCTGTATTGTAGGGAGGGTCTGCATTGTAGGGAGGGTCTGTATTGTAGGGAGGGTCTGTATTGTAGGGAGGGTCTTTATTGTAGGGGGGTCTGTATTGTAGGGAGGGTCTGCATTGTAGGGAGGGTCTGCATTGTAGGGAGGGTCTGTATTGTAGGGGGGTTCTGTATTGTAGGGGGGTCTGTAATGTAGGGGGGTTCTGTATTGTAGGGAGGGTCTGTATTGTAGGGGGGTTCTGTATTGTAGGGAAGGTCTGTATTGTAGGGAGGGTCTGTATTGTAGGGAGGGTCTGTATTGTAGGGGGGTCTGTATTGTAGGGGTTCTGTATTGTAGGGGGGTTTTGTATTGCAGGGAGGGTCTGTATTGTAGGGGGGGTCTGTAATGTAGGGGGTTCTTTATTGTAGGGAGGGTCTGTAGGGTTCTGTATTGTAGGGAGGGTCTATTGTAGGGGGCTTCTGTATTGTACGGGGGTCTGTAATGTAGGGGGTCTGTAATGTAGGGGGGTTCTTTATTGTAGGCGGGTCCTGAAATGTAGGGGGTTCTGTATTGTAGGGGGGTCTGTTATGTAGGGGGGTCTGTATTGTAGAGGGGGCCTGTAATTTAGGGGGGTCTGTATTGTAGGGGGGTCCTGAAATGTAGGGGGGTTCTGTATTGTAGGGGGGTCTGTTATGTAGGGGGGTCTGTATTGTAGAGGGGGCCTGTAATGTAGGGAGGGTCTGTATTGTAGGGGGGTTCTGTATTGTAGGGAGGGTCTGTATTGTAGGGAGGGTCTGTATTGTAGGGAGGGTCTGTATTGTAGGGGTTCTGTATTGTAGGGAGGGTCTGCATTGTAGGGAGGGTCTGTATTGTAGGGAGGGTCTGTATTGTAGGGAGGGTCTGTATTGTAGGGAGGGTCTTTATTGTAGGGAGGGTCTGCATTGTAGGGAGGGTCTGCATTGTAGGGAGGGTCTGTATTGTAGGGGGGTTCTGTATTGTAGGGGGGTCTGTAATGTAGGGGGGTTCTGTATTGTAGGGAGGGTCTGTATTGTAGGGGAGTTCTGTATTGTAGGGAAGGTCTGTATTGTAGGGAGGGTCTGTATTGTAGGGAGGGTCTGTATTGTAGGGGGGTCTGTATTGTAGGGGTTCTGTATTGTAGGGGGGTTTTGTATTGCAGGGAGGGTCTGTATTGTAGGGGGGGTCTGTAATGTAGGGGGGTCTGTAATGTAGGGGGTTCTTTATTGTAGGGAGGGTCTGTAGGGTTCTGTATTGTAGGGAGGGTCTATTGTAGGGGGCTTCTGTATTGTACGGGGGTCTGTAATGTAGGGGGTCTGTAATGTAGGGGGGTTCTTTATTGTAGGGGGGTCCTGAAATGTAGGGGGTTCTGTATTGTAGGGGGGTCTGTTATGTAGGGGGGTCTGTATTGTAGAGGGGGCCTGTAATTTAGGGGGGTCTGTATTGTAGGGGGGTCCTGAAATGTAGGGGGGTTCTGTATTGTAGGGGGGTCTGTTATGTAGGGGGGTCTGTATTGTAGAGGGGGCCTGTAATGTAGGGGGGTCTGTATTGTAAAGGGGGTCTGTAATGTAGGGGGGCCTGTAATGTAGGGGGGTCTGTAATGTAAAGGGGGTCTGTAATGTAGGGGGGCTGTATTGTAGAGGTGGGCTGTATTGTGGAGGGGACTGTATTGTAGGGTATCACCCCCGTAGTTGACTTTTCACTCTGGAAGTCTCTCTCTCTTCCATACCCATGTCTTGAACCAGAAAAATCCACCAATGAATGCAAGAGTAGGCCCAGAGGGAGCTCATGAGATTAACACTATCTCTTAAAAGTCCAAACACACACACACACAATACATATATAATTTTTTTAGTGACAGGTACTCTTTAATGCCATGTATTCCCCCTCCAGGCTCAGATAAATGAGGTCCTGTCCTCAGAGCACATTGGCGATATTTTGTGTTTTTTCAGCAGAGACCTTCTCGCGGGCTGCATGTCGCTCTGGGAATACATTTCCATATTAGTACAACATAACATAATTATACGGTGCCAATATTGGCCATTAATTAGGAGTTTCTGAACTCATTTAAAAAGCTGTCAATGGCTCGTCAAGGAGTTCATTAAGTGGCGCTAATAAGCTTGGGGTGGGAGAGCAGGGAGCGCAGGAGGAGGATGAGAGACGAGGAGAAGGTTTCCAGGAGGTCTGTGCGGGGGAGAGGAAGACACTAATGCCACCAAAATCATATACATCCTAATGCCGGTACAATTATATAATAGAACAAAAAGTTTTAA
Organism: Rana kukunoris; assembly: GCA_029574335.1. Classification (NCBI taxonomy): domain Eukaryota; kingdom Metazoa; phylum Chordata; class Amphibia; order Anura; family Ranidae; genus Rana; species Rana kukunoris. Next base: position 24,349,827 of record CM056056.1, on the reverse strand, counting down.
GAAATGATACAAAATTCAACACAAATGTCACTCAAACCACTTTGTAACTTGAAGGGCCCCATGAGGACATAAACACAGGTGTCTGCCATACCAGCCTTGGAGTGTAGGGCTTCAAAGACATGCTAGTAACAGGCCAGTCGCTACAGGACAGGCAAGACAAACAATTGCTTGGGGCCCCGAGCTGGTCTGGGGCCCCCAACTTCCCCTTCCCAGGCTGTAGCGTGGCCCAGCTCCTCTTTCTTTCTCCAGGAGTCCTGTCAGTGCGGCCAGGTACCACGTGTGGTACAGGAGATCTAGTTTCCTGTTCCTGGCCGGACTGACAGGAAGTGCACACTGAGTGCTCACTTCCTTATAGTCCGGCCGGGAACACAGAAAACTGAATCTCCTGTACCGCACGGTACCCGGCCCGGGCACTATCTGAGGGGACTGGGGACCCATAATGATAGAACACCGGACTGATAGGAGGAAGAGGAGCTCGGCCACACTACAGCGACAGCCTACAGGGAAAAAGGGGAGGTGAGAATAGAAAAATATTCGGGACTAGGGAGGGGGGAGCAGTAAGAACAAGGGAGTAAAAAATTAGTGTAGCGCTAACGTAGGCTTTGCGTGCGGGGGGGGGGGGGTGCTTGGGGGCCCCCAAATTCCTTCTAACGGCCCTGGCTAGTAATGTCAATACCTCCTTATTTCTGGTACATACGGGTCTATTGGTGTAGAAAACTTATTTTCTTTATTGCAGTCATGCTTTTCATTTGCATTTATGGCATACAATCAGTGGTGTTTTTTGGGGGGGCGCAAACAAACTGAAAAATTCTGAAAAAACACCCATCAGTTGTAGCCTCACTGTGCCCATCAAACGCAGCCACTGTGCCCATCAAACGCAGCCACTGTGCCCATCAAATGTAGCCACTGTTCCCATCAATTGCAACCTCACTGTGCCCATCAAACACAGCCACTGTGCCCATCAAACGTAGCCACTGTGCCCATCAATTGCAGCCTCACTGTGCCCATCAAATGTCGCCACTGTGCCCATCAAACACAGCCACTGTACCCATCAAACACAGCCACTGTGCCAAAGGCAGCCACTGTGCTCATCAAACGCAGCCACTGTGCCCATCAAACGCTGCCACTGTGCCATTGAATGCTGCCACTGTGCCATCGAATGCTGCCACTGTGCCATCGAATGCTGCCACTGTGACCCCCCCTGTCTGCTCACTGTCTTTACCGCTCTCGGTGGGGCAGCGGGTGACTCTCCACCGAACGCTCTCCTCCAACTGGACGGACAACCCAGGACCTTCTTAGGTGGTGTGGGACCCAGTCAATTACTGAGTCACCAAGCGGCAGATCAATTGTTCCGGGCCAACGTGGTCCCGAAGCCAGGATCCTTGTGTTACACGCGCAACCCCGGCCCAGGAGGCCATTCGCCAGGGCGGCGTGAGGTGGCTACCCTAAAGGTGGGCACACATGAGGAGAATGAATGAATGAAAAACTTATATAGCGCGGCACATGCAAACTAAATCGTTTCTGTCTCTCATGACCTCAAAAGAGCAGAGTTTGTATCTGTCTTCTGAAGGTCAGGTGGTTTTCCTCCAACCGAATGCTGGTTGGTAAAGCGTTCCATAGTCTGGGACCTTGGACCGCAAACCTTCTTTCTCCTTTGGACTTGTATCTGGCTTTGGGTACCTTGACCAAATTTTGGTCGATGGATCGCAGAACGCGATTGGGATTGTGGGCTTCTATCTTTTCGCAAAGATATTGCGGGGCATTCCCATGGATGCACTTATGAATCAGACAGAGTGCTTTAAAAGCAATTCTGTCTCTTACTGGTAACCAGTGAAGGGTTCTCAGTGAGGGTGAGATTGATTCCCAGGGTTTTTTCCCAGTCACAAGTCTGGCGGCCGTATTTTGAACGACTTGCAGCCGAGTGATTTGGTACTTAGGGAGTCCGAGGTAGAGAGCATTTGCATAGTCCAGTCTGGAGTTCACAATTGCTCCCACCACGACCGATATGTCTTCTTTGGGAATAAATGGAATAAGTCTGCGTAGTAGACGCAGAAGATGGTGAGATCCGCTGACTACTGACCCTATTTGTGCATCCATTGTCATGTAGGTGTCAAAAATGACCCGAGACTTTTGACTTTGGAGCTAGGGGCGATGATCTGGCCCAGAATGGGCGGGGGAGTCCAGGTTGTTGCCAGTTGACTCTTGCGACTGGCATGAAACAGAAGAAGTTCTGTTTTGGAATTGTTGAGTTTGAGATAACTCTTAGTCATCCAGTTTTCTATCAAAGAGAGACAATTCTCTAAACTGAGATGATGATCCTTTTTATTGCAGATGCGAAAATACAGTTGCGTGTTGTCTGCGTATGAGTGATAAAGTAGTTGTTGACTACTGATGATTTCAAAAAGCGGGCGAAGATAGATGTTAAATAGCACCGGTGACAGGGGTGATCCTTGAGGGACTCCACATGACACTGTGCGTTTTTCGGAAGTGAAAGGTCCCAATTTCACGGTTTGAGATCGGTTTTCCAAAAAGGAGTAAAACCATGGTAAATCACCTTCTGTGACTCTGGCTACCTCAGCCAGCCGAGTCAGTAAAAGTTTGTGGTCTACCGTGTCAAAGGCTGCGCTTAGGTCCAGCAGAACCAGGAGACAAGATTCTCCTTCGTCTGCGGCCTCCAGAGCGTCATCCCATATTTTGAGCAATGCTGTTTTCGTCCCGTGTCTGGGACGGAAGCCCGATTGGAATGGATCAAGTAGATTATGGGTATCTACATGCTGTTGCAGCTGTTGTACCACTACTTTCTCCATTACCTTTAGCATTGTTATGGGCCGGCGGTGAGTTGGGTCCTTGGGGTCCAGGGTAGGTTTCTTCAAGATGGGCTGAATTGTGCCCTCTTTCAGCAGGGAGGGCACTATGCCTTCCTTAAATGACTGGTTTATAAGCTGCGTGATGGGAGGTGCCAGGATATCGGCACATTCATTCAGCAGTTTAGTGGGGATGATATCATTAGGCGCTGTGCTGTTACGCAAAGCGCCGATGATATTTTCTGTGGCCTCGATGCAGATGGGTTCCAGAGTGAATTTTGCTTGTTTCCATGGGTGTTGAGTGGTTGGTCGGGGGGGGGGGCAAGGTTGAGGGGGGTATTGTTTTGCTGAATGCTTTCCCGGATTCTCTCAATTTTATTGATAAAGAAATCTGACAATTCATTGCAAAATTCTTGGGTGTCTGAATTGGGGGCTTCAAGACAGCCTGGATTCATGGTCCGCGTGACCAACTTGAAGAGTTCACGGGGGCGGTTTAGGGGCGTTGTTGATAGCCTTGGAAAAATAATTTTTCTTGGCTTTGAAGATTTCTTTGTGGTATTTTCTTGTTGCTTCTTTGTAGATGGAGAGGTTCTCCTCAGACGCGCCTCTTTTCCAGGCGGCTTCTGCCCTTCTACGCTCTTGCTTCAGTAGCGATAGCTGGCTGTTGAACCAGCCTGCCTTGTTTTCCCGGATGTGGGCTTTGCGTTTCGGCGCTACTAAGTCGGCTGACTGCAGTAGGGCTGCATTTATGGCATCCAGTGTATCTGAGGCTGTTCGAGATGGTTGAATTGTTTTAATTTTATTTCCCAAGGTAGATTTGAAGAGCTCCGAATGGAGTTTCTTCTGAGATCTAGTCCAGTGTGTTGTCACCGGCTTGGGTGTTTTTATTAATGGGGGAGTTTTGGAAATTATGAATTTAATTGCATGGTGATCTGTCCATGGCAATGGTTCATTTTCCAAAATACTTATTTTCAGATTTTGTCTGAAAATAAGATCGAGCGTGTGACCTGAAGCATGTGTGGGCCCACATACTAGTTGCTGTAGCCCTAATCCTTCCAGGTGGTCGATACAGGCATCGGCAACGGGGTCTTGTGGGGAGTTGGCCCAGAGATTGAAATCCCTGAGCAGCAAAAGGTGTTTGCTGTTAAGGGTGTAAGTGGAGATGAACTCAGTCAGTGATGGTAGAAGCTGCGATTTTGGCCCGGGTGGCCTATAGCAGAGAAGAATGTGGACGGTCTCCTGGGGGTTTGTTTGCAGTTGCAGAGTAAGGGTTTCCATGAATGAAAGCGAGTACTGAAAGGCTGGTTTGGAGATCACAAGGTGAATCTTGTGGATCACCTCCAGGCCTCCTCCTCTTTGCCCTATTCTGTTTTCAGTGATAATACGGTAGTTTTCTGGCACCAATTCTCCTAGAATGGTGTTACAGTCGGCTGTGAGCCAGCTCTCTGTAATAAAGAGGCAGTCTAAATCGTGTTGTAGAATGAAATCATGGATTTCCAATCGGTGTCTTACTGCCGATCTTGTATTGATCAAAGCACATGATATGTGCTTGGGTTGAGGTGGGTGACTGAATTTTTTGTGGCAAATTGCCTCAGGCCCCAAATGGTTTCTGGAGAATACTGCCGATTAGCTATAGTGGCCCGTCACCAGGGAGGGGGGGTTGGTGGTCCGATGGCGGTGGGGAGAAGATGCCTTAAATCCTCTCTCCCATCTTTATTTTTGGTCCAGAGGGAGGCAAAAAAAACCTGGCCGAGCTAAGCCAATGTGCTGGGCAGGGAAAAAAAATCCTTCCTGATCCCTAAGAGGCGATCGGTTGAAACCCTGGATCAAATGCTGATGAGTTGTGAGGGGATGGGGTGAAGGGTGTTTCTGATGCTGAGGGGGGGGGGGGAGTACCAGGATGGCCAATGGCCTGAGACAGGGCCCAGGCCAGAGGGCTATCAACTGGCTGGAATTAACACCAGAGAGGGGCTGGTTGAGTGAAACGGAGGTGGGTGGGGTCTTCCACGGGTGAGGGGGGGTATGCTGGGCGAATCTGGGGGTGATACAGGGCGCTGGTGCGGTGCGCTGCTAGGCCGCGGTGTAAGCCGCGGTCTTTCCTAAGCCGCGGCTGCCGCGGACCTAGCATAGGCTGGCGCAGAGCATCAAAAAAGACAGAAACCAGCGGCGGGGAGAGGCGGTGAGGGGGGGATGCCTCGGCTGTGGTCTGGGGTGACGGTGGCCTAAATCCCGGGACCGAAAAAGCTGCGGCTTATCCTGAAAAGGACGGCCGCCCTTGATCCCAGGGGGACCGGCAGGTTTTAAAGTTTAAGGCAGGTGTGAAGGAAAACAGCCTTACCTATGAGGCTGATGGGCAGGGATGCCTGTTGGAGGAGGCAATGGTGGAGGAAAAAGAAGCCAGTGGTACTCGTCCAGGAGTTATGATCCGGTGCTGCAGCAGAGAGCTGTGAAAACCCTGCCTGCCTGACTGATGCTGTCCCTGGGGAGAGCCGACTCGTTTGAGAGCGTCCTGCTCTCACTATCCCTAGGGTGAGCAGACTAAGGTGAGAGCGTCTGCTACACACCTCACTCAATCACGTTCAGTGGACAGAATGGGTGAGACCCAGGAAAATGGCGTCCGCCTCATAAATACCCTCTCCCAGCTAGGGCTGCTGGCAAGAGCACCCAATCCTTGACTCCACTGCTGCCACCTGCCGACCTGGGGTGAGATCAGCACCCCCAAAACAACAGAATGGACCCACAGCACAGCCAAAGCTGAGACAGAGACCCGAATTTAAACAAATCAACACGGTCAGAGTCACTTAACTCTCTGACCCCCTCTAAATTTAACACCCATTCTGGAAAGTGACCAGGCGCCTACAAATACATACTCATTTGTTATGTTATTACGCTGAATTCATTTTCAACTGACTTTGTTTGTTATGCCATTCACATACACATATTAACCACTTCCATACCGGGCACTTTCATCCCCTTTCCGGTTCAGGCCAATTTTTTTACTTTCAGCGCTGTCACACTTTGAATGACAATTTCGCGGTTTTGCAACACATTACCCAAATTAAATTTTCATCATCTTTTTTTTAGGAGAGATAGAGCTTACTTTTGGCGGTATTTAATTACCACTGGGGTTTTTCATTCTTTGCTAAGCAAAAAAAAGACAGATTTAAAAAAACAAATAAAGTTTTTCTGAGTTTCTGTTATAAAAGTTTGCAAATAAGTCATTTTTCTTTATCACTGGTGTGCGCTGATAAGGCTGCAATGATAGGTACTGATAGGCTGCACTGATGAGGCTGCACTGATGGGAACTGATGAGCTGCACTGGTGGGCACTGATAGGCTGCACTAATGGGTACTGATGGGACTGTACTGATAATCAGGTCGCTGATTATCAGCTTAATCAATCTAACTCCCTGTGCCCTGTCAGCCTTGCCAATAATCAGCTTTTTTTCCCTCCCACAGAGACAGTGGGGGAGAAAAGGAATGGCGATAACCGATGGGCACTGTTGCGGCTGCACTGATGGGCACTATTGCGGCTGCACTGAGGTTGCGTACCAAGTGGAACCTCATTCTGATGCATATTTACGCTGGCCGCTAGGTGGCGTTTCTGTTGATTTACACGTTGAATATGCAAATGAGCTAGATACGCCGATTCACGAACGTACTTGCGACCAGGCGTATTTTTTTTACGTCATTTGCGTAAGCGTAAGTCTGGCGTAAAGTTACCCCTGCTATATGAGGCGTACGTAATGATAAGTATGGACGTTGGGCCGGCGTAGAATTTTCCGACGTTTACGTTGTTTGCGTAAAACGTTCGCAAATAGGGCTTTGCGTAAGTTAGGTTCACGTTGAAACCAATGAGTAGTTGCGGCGTAATTTTGAGCATGCGCACTGGGATACGTCCATGGACGGCGCATGCGTCGTTCGAAAAAAGCGCCAATTACGTGGGGTCACGATTCATTTACATGGATCACGCCCCCACCTGCCTATTTTGAATTAGGCACGGTTACGCCGGCCCATTTATGCTACGCCGCCGTAACTTTGGACGCAAGTGCTTTGTGAATACAGCACTTGCCTGCAAAGTTGCGGAGGCGTTGCGTAAATAGGATACGCTACGCCCGCACAAAGTTACAAAATAGGGGATAGTTTTATGGCATTTTTATTAATATTTTTTTTTTACTAGTAATGGCGGCGATCAGCAATTTTTATCGGTACTACGACCTTTTGGCGGACACTTTCGACACATTTTTGAGACCATTGGCATTTTTATAGCGATCAGTGCTATAAAAATGCATTGATTACTATAAAAATGCCACTCGCTGGGGAAGGGGTTAACACTAGGGGGCGAGGAAGGGGTTAAGTATGTTCCCTGGGTGTGTTCTAACTGAAGGGGGGGTGGGGCTGACTGGGGGAAATGACTGATCGCTGTTCATACATTTTATGAACAGACGATCAGGCATTTCTCCCCCTGACAGGACCGGGAGCTGTGTGCTTACACACACAACTCCCGGTTCTCACTCTGTAACGAGCGATGGTGTGTGCCCGGCGGTGATCGCGCCTTCCGGGCACACACGTCAGAACCAGGGGCAAGCGGGAGGCGCGCATGCGCCCCTATTGGCTGATTCACGAGATGACGCGATGTTGAGTGATCTCGCGCAGCCGAGCCGACCTGCCGCCGTAAAACTGTGGTGGCTGGTCGGCAAGCGGTTAAAATGCATGGTTTTCCCTTTTATGAGCAGAAAAATAATGACTTTATGTGGTTGGGCTGGTATAATAATGCTATGGGGTGATATGAAATGATTTTCAGAAATAACGTATATATCATACAATCATTCCATAAACACATACCGCGTACATAGTTTATGCTTATAAAATAGTTTACCATTTGCCAATTAAAAAAATAAATAAATAATGTCCCCGGATTTCTTTTTAAAAATCTGGTCACCTTATCATAGGCTGTTCTCTCTTAAGGTTGAATGTTATTTAGTCAGAGAAATTAAACAAAAAAAATGCATTATGGCCACTACATAGGGAGATTCATTCCTTGATCTCCTCTGCAGTGAATTAAATTGAAGGGCTTGTCATTTCCTGGCTTCTACAGCCAGTGAAGTGGCTAAATAAGCATGATCTGTGCTTGGTTAGCTACTTTGGAGGGCAGAGGAGACACTGGGGACTAATAGACCTCCAATGTCTCCATAAAGAGAACCTGTCACCTGTGATAGCATGGGGGTTTGTTAAACCCCTTGTAATAGTAATAAAGTTATATTAAAAATATCTTAAGTGTATGGGTAGTTGATGAATTAACTAAATTGACAGAACATCCCAAAACAGTACACCATGCATTATGGTAACACACATGATGAAGAATTATAAATGGGCCCCTAGCCTTGGGTCCCATCCCTGTATGTGTGGGTGCATGCGTGCAAAGTGTCTTAGTCCTAAACAAAAGCTGAACTGTTCCCCTGATTTGGTCTGGTGGAATTTTGGCCAGTTATTTAAACTCCATAGCGGCTTTTATACCCCCCCCCCCCTTCTGTGACATGACACTGCCTCTCTATTGATCCGCCAGTGATTTCCCTGCAGAGGAGGACAATTATTGTCGTCAAGAGTCGAGAAAACTTCCCAAACTATTTCAGATGCTCAAAAGCCCATCAAATCTGCAGCCACAGGAATGAAGAACGTTTTCATGACCATCTCGTGTCCCCAAACCAAAGGAATACAAATGAAAAGTGACAGATGGTGATACAATATTACCAGGGGACGCATATGACAAATTGGCCGCCGCTCAAGGCCTGGAGTGGAGCCAATACTGGAAGTAAGGGGGGGGGGGGGTTGATGGTGAGGAATGAAACACCTGCTCTAGTTTTGGGGACGTTCCTATGATCCTAAATAACCTGGGGTACCACTTCATGAAAGAAGGTCCCCATTGAACATCTAGAGCATATATGTCAAACACATGGCCAAATCCAGCACTCCGGGCCTTTTCATGTGGCCCTCGCACACAGGTTTGCAACCTCCAGGTAGCATACTGTACATAGTGCACCTCTGAACCCTGTGCTCTGTGCATAGGGCACCCCTGAACCCTGCACTCTGTACATAGCGCACCCCTGAACCCTGCACTCTGTATGTAGCGCACTCTTGAACCCTGCACTACAGAAAACACCCCTGAACCCTGCACTTTGTACATAGCGCACTCTTGAACCCTGCACTCTGTATATAGAGCACCCCAGAACCCTGCACTCTGTACATAGCGCACTCCTGAACCCTGCACTCTATATGTAGAGCACTCCTGAACCCTGCACCCTGTACTCTATATGTAGCGCACTCCTGAACCCTGTACGTAGCGCACTCCTGAATCCTGTACTCTGTATGTAGCGCACTCCTGAACCCTGCACTCTGTATGTAGCGCACTCTTGAACCCTGCACTACAGAAAGCACCCCTGAACCCTGCACTTTGTACATAGAGCACCCCTGAACCCTGCATTCTGTGCATAGGGCACCCCTGAACCCTGCACTCTGTATGTAGCGCACTCTTGAACCCTGCACTACAGAAAGCACCCCTGAACCCTGCACTTTGTACATAGAGCACCCCTGAACCCTGCATTCTGTGCATAGGGCACTCCTGAACCCTGCACTCTGTACATAGGGAACCCCTGAACTCTGCACTCTGTGCATAAGGCACCCCTGAACCCTGCACTCTGTACATAGAACACCCAGGAACCCTGCACTCTGTGCATAGAGCACTCCTGAACCCTGCACTCTGTGCATTGGGCACCCCTGGAACTGCACTCTCTACATAGCGCTCCCCTAAACCCTGTACTCTGTAGCGCATCCCAGATACCACCGGCCCTTTGAGGGCAACTATACTGCTGATGCGGCCCACAATGAATTTGAGTTTGATACCCCTGATATAGAGCAGCAAACCCCCAAGATAAACATAGTAAGGTCGCCGCACCTCTCTGGAATTAATAAAGTCACCTATACCCAGGTGAGAGGGTAAGGGTTTATGTCTTTTCAGGTTCTTTGGTTTTGGCGGGTTTTTCTTTGGGTCCAACCCACTGATCCTGTGCTATAAAAGATGAACAGTGGTCTGGAGCAGAAAACCTGAAGGGAAGAGAATTAGAGAGCTGCACCTGTGAGAAATAATAGAGTGTCACTTGTTGCTAATGCCTTCATGCATTCCGGTGCTACCACTAGGTAAACTAGGCAGCCGCCTAGGGCGCAATGCTACCTAGGGTGCAGCCTAGCCTAATGTTATTAATAATCATGAAAAATGATGCCAATGTGTCGGTACATGTTTAGAAGTAGATTTGAGCGAACAGTTCAGGTCGGGCAAAAGTTCAGCCCGGGCTTCGCCTGTACCCTCATTCAGCAAACACCCAAATTTGCAGTGTTCAGCGCGTATTTGCTCCGCCGAACGCTCTTTAAGGCCCCTTTCACACTGATGAGTTTTTCAGGCGGTATGGCGCTAAAAAAAAAGCGCCTAAATACCGCCTGAAAAATTCCTTCCCAGCCTGAGGGCTTTCACACTGAGGCGATGCGCTGGCATGAGAGAACATTTTTTCCTGCAAGCAGCATCTTTGGAGCGGCTAGAGGAGCGGTGTGTATACCGCTCCTTCACCGCTCCTTCCCATTGAAAAGAATGGGAAACCACGGCAATGCCGCCCGCAATGCGCCTCTGCCCTTTTTCGGCCGCTAGCGGGGGTTAATACCGCACCGCTAGCGGCCGAATCCCGCGGCAATTTCGATGGTATAGCGTCGACGGTATAGCGCAGCTAAAAATACCGCCACCACACCTCCACTGCCCCGTGTGAAATGGGTCTAATGCACTGCATGCTGTACAGTGCATTCTAATGCCTAGTACACACGATCGCTTCTCTCGTCGGGAAAACTGACGTGTTTTCCTTTGGCCGGGAAAACCGGATGTGTGTATGCTCCTTAGCAGTTTTCCGAACAGGAAAACTGCACTTTAAAAAATGAGAACATGTTTTTTTTTTCCGCAGTTTTCCTATGGGAAACACTGCGAGGGAGCATATACTCACGGCCGGTTTTCCCGACCACTGCGTCGCTTTAACTGACAATTGCGCGGTCATGCGACATGGCTCCCAAACAAAATTGACGTCCTTTTTTCCCCACAAATAGAGCTTTCTTTTGGTGGTATTTGATCACCAATGTGGTTTTTATTTTTTGTGCTATAAACAAAAAAAGAGCGACAATTTTGAAAAAAAAAAACACATTATTTTTTACTTTTTGCTATAATAAATATCCCATTTAAAAAAAAAAAAATTCTAAGTTTAGGCCGATACGTATTCTTTTAAATATTTTTGGTAAAAAAAAAAAAATTGCATAAGCGTATAGTGACTGGTTTGCGCAAAAGTTATAGCGCCTACAAAATAAGGGATACATTTATGATTTTTTTTTTTTTACTAGAAATGGCGGTTATCTGTGATTTTTGTCAGGACAGCGATGTTGCGGACACTTTTGACACTATTTTGGGACCACTCACATTTATACAGCGATCCGTGCTATAAATATGCACTGATTACTGTGTAAATGTGGCAGGGAAGGAGTTAACACTGGGGGTCGATCAAGGGGTTAAATGTGTGCCCTAGGGAGTAATTCTAACTGTGGGGGGAGGGGACTGACTGGGGGAGGTGATCGATTGGTGTCCCTATGTACAAGGGACACACCGTCTGTCTCCTCTCCCTGACAGGGTGTGGATCTCTGTGTTTACACACACACAGAGATCCACGTCCCTGGCTCTGTAACTGCCGATTGCCAGTACTTGACGGACATCGTGGCCGCCAGGCATGCACATCATCACCTGTGGGACGCATCGGGCACACTTGCGCACCCCCTTGCGGCCGGGAGGCCTGAGTATATCATATATATCATATATAAAAATGCACTGATTGATGTATAAATGACACTGGCAGGGAAGGGGTTAACACTGGGGGGCGATCAAGGGGTTAATTGTGTTACCTCAGCATGTTCTAACTGTAGGGGGGGATAAGCTGCCAGGGACATGGCACAGATCACTGTTTCTGATGAGGACTGGGAACAGTAGATTACTTTATTGTCCTCTGTCAGAATGGGGATCCGCCTTGTTTACAAATCCGCCTCTGTACTACTAGGTGATCGTGGGTCACCAGCAGACATTAAGTCCGCCCGACCTGCAGGCCCGCTCCCGCAGCGTGCAGTGAGTGCAAGCCAACATGCTCCCGCAACTATGCGAACCGCCTGCCACAATGCAGGTAACCAATCAAAAAAGCACTGCTCAATATCACATCTGCCCCTTGCTGTGTAGAGCGCCGTGTATAAGCAGGCATCGCGAGCGAGCGCGTCTAAGCTGACAATCAGCTGTTGAGCCTCAGAGATTTCCGTGGCCTCCTCGAGGCAGGAACCATATCGATTGTAGGAACCAGCTCGACAAGACACCAGTTCACACCAGTGCAGCTTTGAAATCGCGCTACTTCAGCACAATTTCAAAGCTGCAAATCAGTGCGATTCCATTGCGGCTTGTGACTTCATTTAACAGACATCAATGCAAGTCACAAGGACAGCGCAGAAAAGTCGTGCAGGAACCTTTTTCAAAGTCGCTGCGACTTAAGTCTCAATGATTTCAATGGTTTCATTGCCGCAAAGAGGGTGCGACTTGTAATGCAGTTTTGAATGCATGACAAATAGCATTGGTTTGAACGAGGGCTGAAAGCTGTTGTGACATTATATAGGTAATATACTCTCAGGTCATGTGACATTATATACTCTCAGGTCATGTGACATTATATACTCTCAGGTCATGTGACATTATATACTCTCAGGTCATGTGACATTATATACATAATATACTCTCCTGTCATGTGACATTATATACATACTATACTCTCAGGTCATGTGACATTATATACTCTCATGTCATGTGACATTATATACATACTATACTCTCCTGTCATGTGACATACTATACTCTCATGTCATGTGACATTATATACATTATATACTCTCATGTCATGTGACAATCAACTTGCAAAACTCACTTTCAGCCCAGGTTCACACTGGGTACGATTTAGTTCGATTTGAGATGCGATTTCACATGTGAAATCACATCTCAAATCGGCGGCAATTGCCGGCAATGACACCGTCCTAATCGGTGCGACGCCGCATCTGCGGCGCTGCACCGATTTCAAAAAGTAGTTCCTGTACTACTTTTTACGATTTCAGGACGCGATTTACATTGACATCTGTGCAGAACCCTGCACAGATGTCTCCTAAATCGCGCCGAAATCGGGACTGCCAGAGGGAGTGAAATCGCGCAAAATCAGCTGAAATCGCGCGATTTCACTCCCACAGCCCAGTGTGAACCAGGGCTAAGCAGCATTTTTTTTTACCTGAGGCAAACATGGCAGCATATGAATATGTTTATGTATTCCGCCATAGATTGACGTCAGGAAAGTAAAATTACGGTAAGTATTTGATACAATTTTCCATGTTTTGTTCCTGTGGGATTGTGGGTAACAACATCCTTTGTACTGCTTGTTCTCTTTCTGTCTGAATGAAGGGCTACAAATCCCAGCATGCCCCTGGGCAGGTAATGATCTCACCTGTGCTGGATGTGGATGCCACACACTACAGACCGGCTCTGGTAAGTGATTTTGCTGCTACTGTACCTGGATGGAAATGTTTTATTGCTGGTCTGTTGTGAAAGGGCAGGAAGTTTGATTTCCTATCTGGGCTTGGTGTGTCCGTCATTATCATCGTGTGTATTTACAAATATCAACAAGAAACGTCTCCTATTTATAGACTGTGAGGTAAATAATTGTATTTAGATCATGTGTGTGCCCTTTTGTATTGTTATATTGCTCTGACCATGTACACCTCTGTGCTTTCTGTTATGTTATTTTGGTTATAAAATGAGCAGCGGCCATTGTTGTTGTTTTTTCATAAAAAAAAAGGGGGGAGAATATACATCTCACAATGCATTAAATGTACCCTCTTCAATTAAACTTTCCATAATTGTTCTGTTCCTCATGTACTCGGCTGTGAAAATCTCAGCATTTCCTTATCAGTAAACTCCTTTTTTTATAATTGAACACAGGTGTATTGTCCTCCATGGGCCCATGCACACAGCTGCAGATCAGTAAACTTGCACTGCATTCAGATCCGATTTAACAACTTCAGCCCCAGAAAGGATTTGCCCTCTTAATGACCAGGCATTTTTTTGCGATACAGCACTGCGTCGCTTTAACTGACAATTGCGCAACGTTGTGTACAAACAAAATTGATGTCCCCCCCCCCCCCCTATATATTTTTTATACCAATAGCGCTTTCTTTTGGTGGTATTTGATCACCTCTGTGGTTTTTATTTTTTGCGCTATTGACAAAAAAGGGCTACAATTTAAAAAAAAAAAAATACATATTTGTTTTAAACTTTTTGCTATAATATACAAAAAAATTATAAAAAAACACAAAAAAACACTTTTATCCGTTTAGGCCGATTTATGTTTTTATATATAATTAGGGCTGCGGAAATTACCAATTAATTTATATGTTAATTTCTTTGATCGATCAAAATAATAATTTTAATTAGTATGAAATCCGCGGATTGAGCTCCTCGGCTTCGGCTTAGCTTCGGAGCCACGGCCATCTCGGTACACCCGGAGGTGGACTATTAGCGGCGCGCTGACGTCATCGTCCGCTGCCTGTGAGTGTGCTTTCTATTCTGGGAGATTACTGCCTGGGGGAGATGTGTGGACGTTACGGTTATAAGTTAATCAATTAAAATAAATCGATTAATCGAAGACGAACATTTTAATCAGTAACAGCCCTAATTATAAATATATATATATATATATATATATATATATATATATATATAATATTAATTTCTTTTAAATATCTTTAGTAAAAAGGATTGCAGTAAGCGTAAATTTGATTAGTTTGTGCAAAAGTTATCGCATCTTCAAGTTATGCAATAGATTTAGGGACTTTTATATATTGTTTTTTTGTTTGTTTGTTTTTACTATAAATGGCAGCAATCCTCCTTCTTCTTTTTTTTTTTTTTTGCGGGACTGCGACATTGTGGCGAACAAATCTGGCCCCAAATGACACTTTTTGAGGACCAGTGACATTGCATTGATCAGTGCTATAAAAATGCACTGGCAGGGAAGGTGTTAACATTAGGGGGCGATCAAGAGGTTAACTGTGTTCCCTAGGTGTGTCCTAACTGGGGGGGGGTGAGCTCCAGGGACATGACAGAGATCACTGTTCCCAATGACTGGCAACAGTAGATCTGTCATGTCCCCTGTCAGAATGGGGATCCACTTGTTTACATAGGGAGATCACTGGTCCATTGCACTTCCATTAAAAATCCAGGTTTCTGCATTTGTGGTCATTTGAAAAAAAAAAAAAAAAAAGCACTTTCTTTCTCTGTTCTACTCCCCCCCCCCCCCTATTCTCTTTCTCTCTCCTCCTCCTTTTCAATGTACTATTTTTTTATAGAGTTCTGGTAGCAGAACTTTTATTTACTTGGTTATCATTATACCGATTGTACATATAGTTCCAATATGTAAGAGAAGAGAGGCGCCTCAATGGTTACATTTAATGACAGTACAACATTTGGCAACATATTGCTACACTTAGAGGCGCCTCTCTTCTCTTTTATACTCTGTAGCTCCTGCTGGATTTTGCATCTAATCCCCCGTGTGGAGGCTTCTATTTGTGGATGGACATTTTATGGTTGCACAATTGCTATAATCTTTTTATATAGACTATAAACTAAAAGATTTATGAATAAATGGTTGTGGAACGAATTATCTGAGTTTCCATTACTTCTTATAGGGAAATTTGCTTTGATATACAAGTGCTTTGGATTACAAGCATGTTTCCGGGACTTAATATGCTGGCAATCCAAGGTATTACTGTTTAAGATTTTAGATTCTACAATAAATTATTTTTTTATTTAAAAACTATACTTGATGATAATGACTTCATGGACGCGGGACGTTTTTACAACCACTCCTGAACGATTTAACTTGACAGATCGTAACCCACGTTTAAAACGTCCGTTTTGTCGCGTTTACGTGCTGCGTTTGCTTTTAGAAGCGTTTTTTATTTATTTTTTAAATGGGCAAAAATGAAAAACGCCTGTAAACAAAACACAGCTAATGCGATAACTCTTGAGCTTTTCTTGCGCAAAAAGTGCCAATAATGGCCGACAATAAATTCATATTAATTTAAATTCATGATATTATTTAATAAAAGAATATAATAAAATTCTATTAAAAAAAAAATGTTTTGGCCGCTAGCGAGGGTTAAAAGCGCCCCGCTAGCGCCCAAAAAGCACTGCAAAAAAGGATGGTAAAACGCCGCTAAAAATAGCTTTAGGACTTTAGTAACCTATTACATTTTTACTTAACTTGCTATTAAGCAAATAAAGTCGGATGATCTGTTGTCTGATTTTCGGATCGCGCCTACGGGCCATTAAGCTTAGTTGTCATTCGTTTTCAAATAAATTGTTTGTTGCTACAAAATAGCTATCAGTCCCCAAACTACAAAACTATGTGATTGCACTGATGCCACGTACACACGATCCGTCCGACTTTTTTCGTTGAATAGGTTACTAAAGTCACAAAAATTCTCGTACGACAGAAAAAAAAATTGGAAGTGATGTCATGTGTTGTAATGTATTTTGTGTAGTGTTTTCGGACGACAACTGTACTGACCAAACGTAAATTGTATGATCTGGTATCGTACGAGGAAAATTTTCGTGCATGTCCGATAAAATATCGGATGAACTAAAATGATCGGCTTGTCAAGCCCTGTACTAACGATTAGTGTTGCTCACGAATATTCGCATTGCGAATATTCGCTACGAATATTGCATATTCGAGTATTCGCGAATAACTCGAATATTGCGGCGAATATTCGCTATGGCGGATATTCATATTTTTTCAAATTTATTTTTAAAACAGATCACATCCTAGTGATCTCCATCGACGTCTAAAAGCATTGCTGGTATGATTAGAGAGAGACCCTGGGCCGAGTAGCTGATGCGACTCTTTTATGTTGCCGAAAATTCGCATTGCGAATTTTCGGCAACATAAAAGAATCGCATCAGCTACTCGGCCCTTCTTTTGCATCAGAGCCAATCAGAATAACTCGAATATTCGGCAAAAGGAATATTGCGCGATATTCCTTTTGCCGAATATTCGAATTATTCTGATTGGCTCTGATGCAAAAGAAGGGCGGAGAAGAAAATCGAGCAATATTCCTTTTGCCGAATAAAAAAAAAATTTTTTTTGGATAAAATATCACGAATATTCGATATTAGCGAATATTCTTCTATATATTCGCGCAATATCGCGAAATCGAATATGGCCTATTCCGCTCAACACTACTAACGATCCGATTATCGGACGATTCTTCCTCGGACGACATTTTTCGTACAATATTCAGGATGTGTGAATGTGGCATGAGAGCTTAGATACAAAAGACATAAAACCTGATCTACCGATCTGATTACATTCACCTGATGATTCACAGATTCTAGGCGATATCCAGGTGAGAGCGATCAGACAGAGAGAATAGCTAAGTATTTATTTATTTATTTACCTTAACCATCTCCGCTCTGGAAGATTTTACCCCCTTCATGACCAGGCCATTTTTTGCTTCTTTTACTGCTAATTGTTGTCATGCATTGCTGTATCCAAACAGAATGTTATATTCTTCTTTTTTTTTTTTCACACAAATGTAGCCTTCTTTTGGTTGTATTTGATCACCATCTTTAGTAAAAATTAATCGCACTAAGCGTAAATTTGATTAGTTTGTACACATTGTACATTCTATAGTACTGTAATAGAATGGATTATAGGATTTTAAAAGCATTTTAAACTAGGGCTTTTTTTCGGGGTAGGGCTTATTTTGCAGCCCTCCTGGAAAATAACGCTAGGTCTTATTTTCGAGGTAAACTCAGTATATAGATGCATAATACGTGTGTGACTATAGGAGGGAGATTAGAGTGTAAGCTCTTCTGCTGCAGAGACTGTGACTGGCTGTATTCTCGGTACAGCACCACAGAACATGTCACAGCTACTGTATATAAATGTATAATGGTGTCTGGGGTATGCAAATGTAACAAGCTTAGTGTTCTCTGTACAGCACTGTGGAATATGTCGGAGGCATAAAAATGTATAATAAAAATAATAGTTTTTGACTGTGGTTGGGACATTTAGAATGTAAGCTCTTTTGGTGCAGAGACTGATATCATTGGTTCTCTCTTCTACTGCACACTGATGTGACTGGGTCAGTGTTCTCTGTACAACACTATAGAATGTCAGTGCGTGTCATTATGCCGCGTACACACGATCACTTATTGTGATGAAAAAAACGACGTTTTAGGTGACGAAACAAAACAACATTTTTCAAACTTCATTTTCCAAAACGACGTTGCCTGCACACCATCGTTTTTTCAAAATGCTCTAGCAAAGCGTGGTGACGTACACCACGTTCGACCGCACTCTGTTCCATTGACGCTCCGTCTCATAACTTGCTTCTGAGCATGGGCGGGTTTAAAAAGTAGTTTTAAACGTCGTTTTGCCCACACACCATCACTTTTTATGACACAAAAAATTACATTTTGAAAAACGACACAAAAAATTCAAGCATGTTCGAATTTTTTTTTGGTTGTTTTTTTTGAAGACATAAAACGACGCTTTGCCCACACACGATCATTTTAAATTACGTTTTTTTAAACGTCGTTTTTTTTCATCACAAAAAGTGATCGTGTGTACGCGGCATTAGAGTGTAAGCTCCTCTGGTGCAGAGACTGAAATCATTGGTTCTCTCTCCTGGTGCAGACACTGATGTGACTGGCCCAATGTATTTCTGTATAGCACTATGGAATATGTCAGAGCTATATTAATAATGGTGTTGCGACAATGGTGGGACATTAGAGTGTAAGCTTCTCTGGTGCAAATACTGATGTGACTGTCTCTGTTTTCTGTACAACACTATAAGATATGTCAGAACCAAATAAATATATTATAATAATGTGTGACTGTGTTGGGGTCATTGGAGTGTAAGCTCTTCTGGTGCAGAAATAGTGATTGGTTCTCAGTTTCTGTTGATTTTGTCTGTATTGTAAAATGTGTGTTTTATGTTGTACATGTAAGAGGAATACACAAGAAATAAATAATGGTTGATATGTGAACGCTGGAAGGGAAATGTTTGCAGTCCCCGAGCACATTGACATTTTTCCAGCTCCGCACGGTTCCTGGGAGTTCGCGCTCGCTCTGTAGGAAGAGGCAGCAAGGATATCATTATTCCATTTAGCCAACATGAGCTGCTCTTACATAGCTTTTATGTTCAGCAACAGTACAGAAGTGTGTGTGTGTGTGCTTTTTGTGAAAAAAAAAATTGAACTTGACATTTTTAAGAAGGCGGCCAGAGTGTGTTCAGTACTTTTAAAAAGGTTATGGGTGGGCTCGCATCTTTGTGGTGTTTTTTTTTATTTTTGTTCTTGATGTGTTTTCCTTTATGTCTGAGGGTAATGAATCTCAATCTCAGGTGTTATGACACTTAATAAAGTACTGTGTCATGTGTCAACATGTGTTTGTGTGCGTTACGATGTGCATTGAGATCCAATGCAAAATGCATTGGCAACATGTTGAAAATGAGTAACAATGCACATTAACACGTGTCAACCTGCATTTCTATTGATTTAAATGGAAAACTCATGCTGTCTGGGGTGCACGGGGTTCGCGGGATGCTGATTGGGGTGCATAAGGGTCACAGGATCACAGGATGCTGCTTGGGTTTCACACAGGGGTTTGCGGGATGCTGCCTGGGGTACAAGGGGTTTGCGGGATGCTGCCTGGGGTGCACGGGGGGGGGTCACGCGGGGATGCTGCCTGGGGTGCACGGGGGTCACGCGGGGATGCTGCCTGGGGTGCACGGGGGTCACGCGGGATGCTGCCTGGGGTGCACGGGGGTCACGCGGGATGCTGCCTGGGGTGCACCACAAAGGAACAGACAAATATGAAGTATGTTCCATACAAAGGGGCTCCTAATAAATGTTTTCACCCAACATTCATCCAGGAATCACACATTTTCAGAATTAAAATTGACTCTCATGTGATCTTTTTAATTAAAGATGGAATCTTATGGCCAGAATCAGAATCAGCTCTGTGGATCTATCAGGGGTTCCAGCATCAGTTTCAATTTACTATTACATGTCAGAGCTCCTCCTGCTAGATACTGGAGATTCCTCCATCTCCGGAAATATATAAACCACTAAAATATTAACTAATCATTTATACAAGAGCCAAATCATATTTAGACTTTACCTGCTCCATCTATCTGCAGAGAACAAAACTACTGATGGGAAATCTCCCCATTGTGGGAGAAGCAGAGACCCAAAATACTGCAGGAGCTCTCACCATTGTGGGAGGGGCAGAGACACAAACTACAGACGGAAATATAACCATTGTGGGAGGGGCAGAGACACAAACTACTGCAAGAAATCTTACCATTGTGGGAGGGGCAGAGACACAAACCACTGCAGGAAATCTCCCCAATGTGGGAGAGGCAGAGACACAAACTACTGCAAGCAATCTCACCATTGTGGGAGGGGCAGAGAGACAAACCACTGCAGGAAATCTCACAATTGTGGGAGGGGCAGAGACCCAAAATACTGCAGGGAAATCTCACCATTGTGGGAGTGGCAGAGACACAAACTACTGCAGGAAATCTCACCATTGTGGGAGGGGCAGAGGCACATAGTACTCTTTCACAGTTCTGAGTGGATTTGGCCTACAATCCTAAGTCTATTCTTGTTCTCATTACACTGACCAGACTTGGAGGAGAAAGGTTTATCAATGATAATAAATTTTAGCCTTTGTGTCAGGTCTGGACAGATCAGCGGTATTTCGATGAAACCTGGATGGCCGTCCTGTCGTCGTTGCGCAGCAGTGATGCATTGTGTCAGCACATTAATGATGAGTTATTTTCACATTT
Source organism: Rana kukunoris (assembly GCA_029574335.1). Taxonomy (NCBI): domain Eukaryota; kingdom Metazoa; phylum Chordata; class Amphibia; order Anura; family Ranidae; genus Rana; species Rana kukunoris. Next base: position 24,329,015 of record CM056056.1, on the reverse strand, counting down.
ACAGGAAGGCTGAGATCTGGCTTACTTATGAAAATAAATATTTCTCGTCTCCCCAAGGAGAATCTTGTCACTTTCGGTAAAACCTCAGCCTGGCTACTCAGCGACCCAAAATTCTGAGCGACCAGCGCTCATTGAAGGCATATTTTCTTAAATGACGATCTTCAAGGTCGACGACAGTGGAGGCAAAGCTGTCCGGCCTAATTCTCCTCTGTACGGCGTGACACGACGCAATCTTATTATACAGGATGGGCCGCTCGTTCTACGGCGTGAGGGGCCTGCCCCTCCCCCCCTCAATACAGCCAATTAGAAACAAAATGGAGTGACAGGCAATTTGTTACCTCTAAATATTATGTCAGAAGGATCGACTAACTACAAGTGCAATGAGAAGCGGGGGTTAAGTGGCGGCATCGGCGACTAAATAGGTTTGTTTTTCCCACAAACGCTCGGCGGTTTCCTGACAGCGCTGATGGATGAGATGTGAAGCTGAAGTGACACTATTTATGTCACCGAAGTGTTTTATTTACACAGAGACGGAAATATGCGTCTGATAGGAGAGGTCTGCATGACCAAATTAAAGGAGACAATCATAATGAAATAAACAGTGGATGTACATGGCGCAGCATGGTGAGGGAATACTAAGTTCTTTGATTTTGCAGCACTGGTGTTTTGGGCTGAATTTCAACAAAAAAAATAAAAAACCAGAGTGGCGCTAAAGTGAACAACATGTGAATCAAAAAAAGGTGCAAAAGGATAAATTATTAAAATGATTAATTAATATGAACACAAAACGTGAAATGGATTCAAAGTGGCATTGAAAACATCCGAGGGAAGTCCATATAAAATAAAATTTAAAATTTCTGTAAAAAAAAAAATTCTTGTGTAGTCCAAAAGGGATCTTGAAGATATAATCAAAGTATTAACGCCTTAACAGATTCGGTGGACACGCGTACGGTATAGCACATGGGTCAAACGGGCAGTCTTGAGGAAATGATCTCAACCGGGATCTCGCACCACTGGGACATTGGATGTAAGGAACATTCCACCCGATGATAGACGGTATGTCAGGCATCCAAAATTAGTCTCCAAAGCATGCGATGAATCGCATCATATGGTGTGCGTGAAAAATAGATAATGCGCTCATAGTGTGATACTGTATGACATTTAATGGTATAAAAAGGGGGTTTACACTTAGAGCAAACCTCAGATGATGTCCACTAGGACGAAACGTGTTGGGTGACACTCCCGGAATCGTTGCTTATGTTCTATTTTATCTACAAGCTTGGGCAATAGGATTATTAGGGTACAAGTACGTGTACCCTAATAGTCCTATTGCCCATGCCCCTTTTGGCTTTTTGGTTTGGGGACCAAAAATCTGATGCCTTTTTATATCTACATCATCAGGGTGATGGTACTATAAATTATAACATATCCTATTCATATCTCTGTAGAGGCTACACTGTAATTCTATCTACAAGCTTGTTTTATTGGCTTTGCTGTAAGTCACCTCTCATTTGTGGAACCAAACCAACCCTGTCAAAGGCATTGTTCTATTTGCATCACGTCTTTCTAAGCTATAGATAAATCCCACCTTTGGGGCTCCTTCGTCTATTACTAAGGGTGAACAGTGTTGACCTATAAGGAGGCCAGTTGGTTCTTCAGACATCCCTTTTTAAAGTAAAACTCTTGAACTTTTATAGCTTAGTCTGCCATAACGTTACGTGTGATGTTAAATAGCTATAGATGATCACAGAGGAAAAAAACCTTGCACCCAAGTTGGAAAGACCGTAGTGAAGGAATTCATTGAACAAAAGACGTGCAGAGTAAAATTGCATGGTTACAGGCAGTCTTATTGAAGTCTATGGAACAAAAAACACCCAAAGACGCTAAAAAAAAAGCTTAATAACTTTTTGGAGCATAGGGCAACTGAGTGTTATTTGATTAGGGTCCATTAGAAAGAATGGGATTCTGCATAGGCAGGCTACAAAAAGTTCATTTTTGTTTACATATTTGACTATCTTCATGCCCCTCGGCTTCCCCCTTCTGGATTTGAGAATTTCCATTCCAGCAAACGGTACATAAACTTTTGATTTTACACTACTGAGTTTTTCTATATGGGTACTATTCACATCTACTTCTGATGAAGACATTTTAAGCATTTGAAACACGTTGAGTTAACATGTAGATGTTGAATTGAAATAACATTTGCAAACTTCACTTTGCAAACACTGGACGTGGTGCTATATACAGTGATAATGTTTGTATAAGAAACATTTATGATTCTATGAATTTTACTTTTGTGGTAACATTTTCTATAGGCCCAAAAAAATCCATTGCTACAAGAATTTTTCTGTTTTTTATTTGAGGGTGTGGGAATATAGGACAGAGAACCTCTATCCTTTTTTATATTATATGTACACAGCATACAATAAGCCGGCATACGACCAATCGTAGTGCTGTACAAAATAATGGATTACATATGTCTACCTGATTTTCACCACCACATTTTACTTGGACATGAGGCTTTAAAGTGGACATAAACCATAATAATAAACTTCTCCTATTTGAATCCCTTTAGTTAGTAAAATATACCATTAAAAGCATTTTGTTGAATAATTGCAAAATAAAAACATTGATCCTGCCATAAATATTGTGAGAACTTCCTGTGCGCTCTGCCTGAGCTGCACTCTTAGGCCTCATTCACACATGGATCCGTTCAGGTCCGTCTGTCAGTTTTTCAGGCGGACCTGAACGGGTGCTCCATGCATGTCTATGGAGCATCGGATGTCAGCCGAGACATGTCCGCTGACATCCGACCTGATCCGATCCGCTAAAAACAAACGTATGGGGCACACGTCCCCATCCGTCCATGCGGATCGGATCGGGTAAGATCTGATGAAACCGGACATGCTGTCTGTTTTCATCAGATCGCTCCATAGAGGACAGCGGGGTTCGACAAGCTCCTCCCCGCTCAGTGAGCAGAGAGGAGTTTGTCATCCGTCGGCTCAGCGGAGATCTGCGGACTGATCTCCCGCTGAGCTGGCGGACTCCGTCGGAACGGACTGCGATGGAGTCGGCCATGTGTGAATGAGGCCTTATTATGCAACCCTTTTTACCATGAGGCCCTTCAGGTCTTGACGTACCCCTAAAAACGATTGTATCTACACATTATTGTGAAGAGTATGCCAGTTGAGATGCGCACCCTCACATTGGTGGTCAATGAAGTACCCTTTAGATTGGCGGTCAATGAAGTGCTCCCTATATTGATGGTCAGTGAAATCCTCCCCTTCATGGAAGGTCTGTGGAGCAGACTGCTTTTGATTAGTGACAGTGTCAAACGTCTATCGCAGACCACCCGTGACCCGACAGGTACACTGACTCGAGTATAAGCCATTAAAAAAGGGCTGAAAACTCGGCTTATACTCGAGTATATACAGTAATTCACTACACTTCAACTACCTTTTCCCGCAGATCCTTTGACAATTCTTTCGCTTTCCCTATGACTCTGACTCCAGAAATGTCAGTGCAGCACTGCATGAAAGATGCAAGGGTCTGTCAGGAGTCCAGAAACTTGATGACCTTTTTAGGCTTGGTTCACACTGATACTACACTACAGTCATACAACTGTCAGTCTACTTTGCTCTGCAATCGGTCCTACATCCATTAGACTTGAATGAACAGGATATTACTTTGATCCGACTTTGTGATGGTCTGACTTGTCCTTTTGACCAATCAAAACAATCCCAGTGTGACATCATTTTTTACTGCTGCTGTAATCACATGTCTGATGTCACAAGTCTTATGGTTAGGACAAGGATCCTACTTTGATCCAACTTCAATGATATTCAATGGGCTGAAGTAGGATTAAAGTCGGACCAAAGTAGTACAGGGAGCATTTACAAAGTCAGACCGACTTGTGTCAGGCCAGTTAAAGGGGTTGTAAAGGTACACGTTTTTTTACCTTTTTAAGGTAAAAAAACATTTAGCAGCACCGGCCCCCCGAGCCCCCATTGTACTTACCTGAATGTCCCGGGCGCGTCCACGTCGTCCTCTTCGGTTCCCAGCCTGGCCGTTGATTGGCTAGGCTGGGCGGATTGATAGCAGCGCAGCCATTGGCTAGCGCTGCTGTCAATCAGGGCGGATGACGCGGCGCGCTGGGGGGCGGAGCGGAGTGATACAGTCGGCGGCTATGGCCGCCGCTGTATCACGGGAGCGCGCTCGCAAAAGCTTTCCTCCATGCGAGCGCCCTCGCATGAAGAAGGAAAGCTTTTGCGAGGAGGAGCCCAGACAGCCGCCGAGGGACCCCAGAAGACAGGTTTCCGGGCCACTCTGTGCAAAACGAACTGCACAGTGAAGGTAAGTATCACATGTTTGTTGTGTTTTTTTTTTTTAAACCTGACTTTAGTGTACCTTTAAGACAGCTCTCATAGGGAAACATTGATTTTCACATGTCATGTGACATGTGCTCCCAATGTCGGAGCGTTTGTGGTACCGGGGTGAGGCCGGGTTTACACTGGTACGACACAACAGTCTTGCTACTTTGGATCTGACTTTGCCCTGCGACTTGAAGTCTGACATTAGTCTGGCCTCAATGAACAGGGATCCGACTGCGATCCCCAACAATACCAGGCACTGTGTCTGGTATGAAACTTTTTAGGAAGAACTCCACACCAAATGAAAAAAGAAAAAACTGCATGGGTTCCCCCTCTAAGAGCATACCAGGCCCTTCAGTCTGGTATGGATTTTAAGGGGGACATCCTACGCCCAAAAAAATAGCGCAGTGGTCCCCCCAAAGTCCATACCAGACCCTTATCCGAGCATGCAGTCTGGCTAGTTAGGAAAGGGGTGGGAACGAGCGAGCACCCCCCCTAAACAAACTGCATGCCTTCAACATGGGGGTGATGGGTGTTTTGGGGCGGGGGGCCCTGCGCCCCCCATCTCAAAACACCTTGCCTCCTTGTTAATGAGGACAAGGACCTCTTCCCGACAATCCTGGGTGTTGGTTGCAGGAGTCTGCGGGGGGCTTTTTGGAATCTGGGAGCCCCCCCTACTAAGGGGCCCCCCAGATCCCGGCCTCCCACCTCATGTGAATGAGTATGGGGTACATTGTACCCCCACCCTTTCAAGTAGTGGAATAAAAGTGATCCAAAAAAATGTTTTTAAACGGTATCAAAATAAAAGTAAAATGAAATAAGATTTGTTTTGTTAAATTTTGTTTTTTAAAGCGCTGCGTCCCAACGAGCTCACGTGGAGAAGCGAACGCATAGGTGAGCAGCGCCTGCATATGAAATCTGTGTTCAAACTACACATGTGAGGTATCGCCATGATCGTTCGAGTGGGAGCAATAATTCTAGCTCTAGACCACCTCTGTAACTCAAAACGTGCAACCTGTAGAACCGGGCACAATTTTGAAGCATGACATGTTGGGTATCAATATACTCAGCGTAACCTTATCTTTCACAATATAAAAAAAATTGTTTTATTTTATAATTAAAAAAAGTGAGACCCCCCCCCCCCCAAAAAAAAGTGTACTTGTAAGACCGCTGCACAAATATGGTGTGACATAAAGTATTGCAATGACCGCCAATTTATTCACCAGGGTTTTAGAAAAAAAAATTATATATATTTTAACCTTAAGTGGTTAAATTCTATGTATGTCTTCACACTGGCCTGTTCCCCTTCCACTGCGATGTAAAAAAAATCCTGCTTGCCGAATTTTTGTTGAATATTTGGTCAGTTACACAGATGCACCTTCCCATTGAAATGCATTAAAACGCAGCAAAAAACATACCTGTGTTGCCTGTTTAATGCGGTCACATGACCTATGAAAAATGCATAGCGGTAAAATTGTGTGGTTTTTTTTGGCAGCCATATATAGGCACTTTTTTTTTTTTTTTGGCTATTGGCAAAATGCAGATACGCTTATTTCCGGCCGATATAAGCATCCCTAACAAATCCAATCTAATCAGATTCCGCTTTACCAGTGAGAAGTGATGGCGAGGACAGCGCTGTGATATATATGGTCTGTGTATCCCGGGGATAGGTCAGGATCACTTCTACTATACATGAGATCCTACCCACATGTTGGCCCGGTTATTTTTGGCTTCCATAAGTCACCGCCTATCTGGCCAAAAATCCAAAAGGTAAAAAAAAAAATAAGGAATTCAGACACCTCCTCCGGTGTTATGTCTAAAACAAGAAAATATGAATTGGCAACTTTTTTTTTAATTAAAACGTGCAAAACCTGACACGTGTTTTAAAAAAAGCCTCGCTGGAGGAGCGCGAGCTGTAGAAGTCCTGATTTATTCAGAGCGATCCTGGGAAGGAAAATCGATGGGACGGTGAAAGTGGCATCGGTTTTTATTTTTAGCACGTGTTACCACTTGTTTATTCAGAGAAAACGGTCTGGTTTTAAGGAATCTCCAAACAAACATGAAATTGCGGCAGCCTAGTGACTGATTGGCTTATGTTCTTGCACTGGTATCCATTGTATACATCTGGCCGCGTCTTCTGAGCCTGTCAGCTGCAGCCAGTGTGTTCGCTGGTTCCAGCTCTCCGAGGAGAACAGTACAGAGTCATGTGACAAGAGGTTGTAGTACATGGTAAGCATGCATTAGACTATAGAGAGCTCTGTGATGTAAGAAGCTATGGCTGTCATGCCAATCGCATGAATTGCCACAGCTGTACGTTGGTCCGTTGTACAGCCATAGCAGGTGCGCGCCGCTCCCCCCACGGCGGGGAAGCTGATGCACGTGGCCGGCGACCATGATGGCCGACCGCAATCTCTACTCAGAGAGCTAGAATGGGCCATGGCCAGCTCCCAGCAGGACCGAAAGGTCATGGCCAGCTCCCAGCAGGACCGACGGGCCATGGCCAGCACAGGACTGGACAATGGCCAGCTCCCAGCAGGACCGACGGGCCATGGCCAGCTCCCAGCAGGACCGACGGGCCATGGCCAGCTCCCAGCAGGACCGACGGGCCATGGCCAGCACAGGAATGGACAATCGGACAGTGTTGAGGGCCATTTCCTATTTTGAGGTTACTGGGTGGGCAGGAAATTTCCACCCTACTATTTTAAACAGAATGGGATGTTTTACAAGGTGATTGTTTACAATCACTTTAAACACTTTCCTCTTTCAAAAAAAAAAACAAAGCTAAAAATATAAAAATCACTTGTGAACAAATAAAAAATGTGTACAATTTGGTTGTTCACAAGTGATTTTAATATTTTTAAATATTTTATTTAACCCCTTGCCACTGGTCTAACGCAAATATGCGGTATCTTGGTGCCGGGTCCTTGGCACAGAGGGGCCCCATATTTGCAGAAATTGCTGTGTACAGTTGAACCTCAGATTATAAGCATAATCTATTCCAGGAAAATGCTCGTAATCCAAAGCACTCGCATATCAAAGCAACTTTATCCATAGAAGGAGATGGAAACAAAAATAATTTGTTCCGCATTGACTTCTATGGCATGCAATACCGCATGTGGCCAGAGGTGGGGGTGCCGGAGACCCTCAGAAATACTCGGCTGAGCTCGAAAAACCTTGGAAAGGCTCGGGAACTCGGGAAGTTTTTCCGAGTGGCTCAGATCAGCTCCCAGCTCTGGTGCCCTCACACCCCTGGCCAAATGCGGTATTGCACACCACTGTGGCTTGAGTTCTGCTTGTTTTGCGAGACAACACTTGCAAACCAAGTCAGGATTAAAAAAAAAAGTGCTCGTATTGCGAAACGCTAACCGCGTTATTCGCAATCCAAAGTTTCACTGTATACACCTATGCCAAAAGCTGCACCATTACAGTTGCATAACAGAAAGCTCCCGATCGCAACGAGTTTTCAGACCATGCGACAGCCGAGACATCCAATCCCAGCGGTCACGTGATCTTATACTGTGCCCTGCCTACTGGCGTCTCAAACCTCTTAAATAGCCGTAAGAGGTTTAAAGAGGAATGTGTTTAAGGCCCCTTTCAGACGTGCGGACCGTATGTCTGCTTTTTCATCCATCCGTTTGTGGATGAAAAAGGGGCATACATTGGTCCCTATGTAATTGCGGGTGACACCCGTAATCACCCGCCTCCGCAAGGATCTGATTTTGCAGACGTAAGAAAACCCTATTTTTTTTTCTTCCGTCTGCAGAGCGGATCGGATGAACACGGACACACGGTCCGTGGTCATCCGATTCCCCCCCCCCATAGGTGAGAGCAGAGAAAAAACAGGGCGGTCCCTGCAAAATATATAATATATCCATAATAAAGTGGCTTTAAATTCTGAAAACATGCTCAGTGTGTCCCCATTGGGGACATTAAACTTCCTTCCTGTCCTGGTGACCATAGAGCAAGTGAAGGGAACATTTTACCAAAGGGAGTTTCAACAGCGGTGAAAACCTGACATTTGTTCTCCACTTTGTCCAACAGAACACAAAGGTTTCCACTCTGATGTTGGATCTCTGTCTGACCTGGAAGCCGCCATTGCCGACCTTTACTGCTGAAAATGGTATTTGCCTGGCTGTCATTCCCCTCGTTTTAATAGGTCCCTAAACCCCGGTCTGGAACCAGCATGCAGCAAGTGAGGCTGGAGAGAAGAGGAACTTTTTTGATTTGCATACCACCGCCATGTCTAGTGGATTAATGAAACCAGTGGATGAACACGGCGTCCAGGAAGCTGGTGTGTGTGTGTGTGTGTGTATATATATATATATATATATATATATATATATAAAAAAAAATTTCTAAAGTCATACCAAGCAATGAATCTTTACAAAGTACAAATGTTTTTTCTGGTGTTTAATATCTCTTCCTGTGACTCATCGGAAAATCTCTCACCATTCCCCTTTATGTCTTTTCCTATTAAGTTCCTCTTTCCTCCCAGAACATGAAGTCGTGCAGGGACTTTTATTCCGGTTCCGCCGACCACCTGGCTGTTTACATATAAGAAGAAAGACGCACGGCGTCACCTTTTTTGATTTTTTTTCATTAGCAGAGAGCGGTGGAGGTGACACGACCAGCTACCCATACTGCCTCCGCCGAGTTATCAAATAATTGAGAGGGATTTATCTGGGTCAGGTGCGCTCTCTCAGCGGCTCCGAGCGTTTATCGCATTTGATGGCGAGCCGGATTGTGCCGGATACACAGGTCACACCGATGACATTTCAGGTGAAAATTGCAATGAGAATAAGCAGATTGTCGACTTCCTCGGTACAGCGTTTTATCAAGAGGGATTTCACCGGGTGCTGTCTGTTTAGACTGCGGCAGGACGCGGAGGTCCGGCAATAAAGATTAATATTTTTCATTCTATGGAGAAAGACGATCTGAGAATTCATGTGAATGTATTTCCCAGGGGGGTTGTTAGAGTTGTTCCAGGAGAACCGTCACCGCCGTTCATCCATAATACATCCGGTAAAGGTTCGCTTAAGGCGAGGCGGCGAGTAAATGTTCAGCCATGTCTTATGGAATTTCTATTAGACATGTGCAGAATGAAAATCTTTGTTTCATTCTGATTCGTTATATTTTTTTTTTTTTTTCGATTTAAATCGTTTTTGAAATTCGTTTTTGTTTTATTCGGGTTCAAATCGATTGGTTATTTACATGAATTTGTTTGGGCAAATTCAACAAACTTAATTTAATTTGTTTTCAGAATTCGTTTTATTTTTCAAACTCAATTTCAGAAAATTGTAATCTATTTGAATTCCAGTTAAATTCCATTCTAAAATTTGAAATTCGAATTGTTTCTATTCCATTCTATTGTTTTTTTTATTTTTTTTATATTCAATTCAATTTTTTCTGGTATTTTATTTTCAATTCTATTCTTTTCTATTCTATTACAATTGTAATTCATTCTATTTGAAATCCGAATGCTGGAAGAATATTATATTCTTTCTTTTTTATTCTGTTCTGTTTTTTTTTCTATTCTATTTTCTGTTCCATTCTAATTTTATTATTTTCTATTCTATTTGAATTTATTCTAATCGAAATACACATTTCGGAAGAAGGTTATATTTTTTCTAGTTTATTCTATTTTTTTTTCTATTCTATTCTTTTCTATTCGTGTGTGTGTGTTTTTTTTTTTTTTTTTTACTATTTTGAATTTCAAATTATTCTATTCTTTCTATTTTATTCTATCATTTTTTTTATTCTATTTGTTTTTTATTTATATTTGAATTCCAATTTATTCTATTTGAAATGCAAATTTCAAAAGTTGGTTTTTCTATTTCATAGTTTATTTTTTATTTTTATTCTGTTACTTTATTTTCTATTTTGTTCTGTTTTACTCTATTCTGTTCTACTGCATACCTCTAAAGAATTTTAAAAAATATTACAGCATGACATGACAAACCATAGTTAATAGAAATGTAAAAAACATGAACAAAGAATTTATAGATGTCAATAAACGATCAGACAAGATTCCAGCACTTTTATTCTTTTATTTTTTATTCTATCCTTCTTTTTTTTCTATTCTTTTATTTTGTATTCTATTCTGTTTTACACTATTATTTTCTTTTTATTTTCTATTCTATTCCTTTTTTTTTATTTATTTTCCCCAAACTGGATGACATTTATTGGTTAATTTACTAACACTGGAAAGTGGAAAATCCGGTGCAGCTGTACATAGTAGCCAATCGACTTCCAACTTCAGCTTGTTCAATTGAGTTTTGACAAAAAACAAACTAAAAACTGATTTGGTTTCTATGCGGATCTGCACCAGATTTTGCACTCTCCAGTTTTAGTAAATCAACCTCTTAGTTACCCTTATTTATTATACACAATTGCCCTTAGTTTAATATAAAATGTATACTTCTATAAAATATAACATTTTATTATATAAAGTCATATGAAACTTCACCTGCATTCATCCTTTGTGTCATCTGTTCTTCTGGTCTACTACAACCCCTTTACAGCCACTTCCTGGCTACATTGTATTTCTTAAGGTCGGTTTCCTAATGGTGACAACAGTGGACATACCTGTGTAATGTGGGCTAAAATGGGCAATTGTAATCCAAATCCGAAGCCCATGTTAAAAAATGATGCAGCACTACCCCCATAGGAGCCGCTGATTGGGATGGGAGCTCTGTTCTTTGCCTTGCCCTTTCTTAAGAATCTCAATCCCTCGGACAGACCAGGTTGAGTGTACAAACATACAGGATCACAGGAAATCACTGAAAGTAATACTTGGTACCCAATAGTAGCGTTAGTTCAAAGAAAACAGGCACCAAACCAGGTAGTAAAAGCAAACTTAATATTTTGTCAGCCAATATGGTTGATTACTAGGCAATCATAACCATGGATTAACAATGGTAATAAAACAATTTAGTATACAATGTGCTTAAGACCCCTTTCACACTGGAGCACTGCCTCCTGGCATGGTGGCCATCTGTAAGCCTGGGGGCCCCATAATCTTCTATTGCCCGGGGGCCACATGAGTTGTCAGTCCGCCCCTGATGCTGTGCTGCCCCCCCCCCCCCCCACGGGTGTCCTCACTCCTACTCTCAGGATTGGACCTCAGTTGGTATGGTCTCCCGCTGGCAGGCCAATATTTAGACATAGGTGCTCTCTTTAACTCCCAGGGTGTGAATCTTCCTGGGTAGTTTAATAATAAAAAAAAAAAAATATATCTCCACTCCTACTGTACAGTGCCTATTGCGATTTGTAGTGAAACCATTATAGCGTAGCCAATATAATGCTACCTTCTCAAACTACAACTCCCAGAATTCTAAGCACTCTGCAGAGACATCAATGGGCTTGCTTGACTTTACATCTCACTCTGCTGGCTGGTGGAGGATAACATCAGTATCTCAGTAGAGATAGAAGAATACACGGCAAGGTCTCCTTCTCCATATTGCTGTAGCCTCTCCTGGTTTCCTTGAAGGGTGCTTAGGCGGGGATGACGTCATCCTGCTCTCGGGAAATCTCGGAAAATGTTGAGTAGCCCTTATGTTGCGAAGAGATGATTCTACACAGTGTAAGATTTGGGTTACTCTGGAATTTTGTCGGCATGACGATGACATCAATCCCGGCACTACAGAAGTCATTGAAAGGTGAATATATTATCTAGTGTTCCCATCCTCAGGCTCTTTTTTTCCTCGTTGGGGCAGCATTTAGGGAAAGGGGATGGGGAGCCTCCTTGGATAAGTGAAATGCAAGACCCGCTTTAAAGAAACATTTAATGAAAATGTGAAAATTGAAGCGTATACATCTCTGAGCGGCCATGTTTTTTAGGTACTCCTATCATAGGATGGGGTAATACTCCCTTCTTGACTTCCTTCCATCATGGGTTCCACTTAGGAAAGGAATTCTTAAAGTCAAACTTCAGCTTTGCCATTATGTTAAATAGTTTGTTTGGGCCAAGTGAACTATTCATTTCACTCACTGATATTTTGGGTGCTGTTCACGTTGGCAGTGCAGGTCATCGATTTTCTGCAGGCGAAAATGGACCTTCCAGATCAGCCGCTTGGGATGCAGATTTTGTCGCTGACCAGTACAAATAAAAAGTATGTCTTGGCTTCTCCGCTTGACCGTTGAAAACAGCACCCAGCTTGGGATCTTCAAAAGAGTGGACCCAGTCACTTACTGGATCCCCATCGCTGGTTCAGATGTTCCGGGCCAAAATGGTCCCAGAGCCAGTAACACCTCGTGGCACGCACTCCTCGGCCAGGTAGGCCATAACGCCGTGGCGCCGTGATGTGACCACCTTAAAGGTGGGTGCCACACTCGCCGAAAAAGGACCCAGAACAATGATGTCTGTCCCATTAAATACCCCTCCCAGCATGCACTACCAAGACAAACCCTTGTGATTGGCTGCTGGGAAGAGCACCCAAACCTTGACTCCACTGCTGCCACCTGCAGCACCGGGGTTGGAAGAACACTCCAGTACAACAGAATGAGCCACAGCACAGCCAAGCTGAGACAGAGGTCCTATTGTAGCATCTAACAATCATGATCAGATCTAACTATACTCTGATCTATACTTAAATTTGACTGGCACCAGTACTATATAGTACATAGGTGCTACATTTACTTTTTTTATTATTGGTGTGGAACCTTTTACGTCTGGTAGCCCCAGACTCTACCATGGACCAGGGTCCGTGAAGTACTTTCTCAAAGCTCCATGCTGGAGAGGTATGACCACCAACATATGTAGCACTTTCCTCTCCAGCCTGACTGTCCCTGGCCATCCCCTTTCATTCATTGGATTTCCATTTTTTTCAATGTAGGCAAGTGCAATCTATTTTTTTCCATTGTAGTTGGCATTCAACTGAAGCAACAGTGCAGAGAGAAAGAGGAAGTCAAGAGGAACATGGTTCTTCTATGGTTTCCTGGGTCAATGGGGCAACCATCTGGTTGGATGCTGACAGCCCATGTGACTCTGGTGGCCATCTTGGGTCAGACTCTGTCTATTAAGACCCTGGCTCCTGAGTTTAACGCACATTTGGCATGTGGGTAGTGTAGGGACAGATCACCCATCTGTCAGGAAGATTAATAGCAGCAGGGGAAGATTCCAGATGACTAGGGAAACCTCCCAACTTAGAAACGGACCGGCCAGGCCGCATTTCACCCCTCAAGACGAACGCTGTCAGTTCAGCTGAGATCTGCTCTGCTACTATCCGCTAGTGTTGAGCAGAATATGCCATGTTCGATTTCGCGATATATCTCGAATATATAGTCGAATATTCGAGATATATTCGCTAAATACGAATATTCGTGATATTTTTTGGAAATGAAATTATTGCGAATTTTTCGCTATTGCGAATGCGAATTGCGATTGCGAATGCGAAATTTCGAGAAATGCGGAATTGAGCACTCTTATTGGCTCAGAATATTCGTGATATTTTACAATACACAATAATTGCGAATATTCGAGAAATGCGGAAGGAGCACTCTGATTGGCTCAGAATATTCGTGATATATTACAATACACAATTGCGAATATTCGGCAAATGCGGAAGGAGCACTCTGATTGGCTCAGAATATTTGTGATATATTACAATACACAATAATTGCGAATATTCGAGAAATGCGGAAGGAGCACTCTGATTGGCTCAGAATATTCGTGATATATTACAATATAAAATAATTGCGAATATTCGAGAAATGCGGAATGGAGCACTCTGATTGGCTCAGAATATTCGTGATATATTACAATATAAAATAATTGCGAATATTCGAGAAATGCGGAATGGAGCACTCTGATTGGCTCAGAATATTCGTGATATATTACAATACAAAATAATTGCGAAATTTCGAGAAATGCGGAATGGAGCACTCCGATTGGCTCAGAATATTCGTGATATATTACAATATAAAATAATCGCGCGATATCGCTATTGCCGAATAATCGCATTGCGATTTTTCGGCAATAAAAAATGAGCGCTGCAGCTACTCGGCCCAAGGTCTCTAATCATACCAGCAATGCTTTTAGACGTCGATGGGGATCTCTAGGATGTGATCTGTTCTAAAAAAAAAATTGAAAACATTTGAATATTCGAAATAGCGAATATTCGCCGCGATATTCGTGTTATTCGTGAATACTCGAATATGCAATATTCGTAGCGAATATTCGCAATGCGAATATTCGTGAGCAACACTACTATCCGCTGTTCATCTGTGAATGTTCCCGGCCAGGCTACCTTCCCATTGGATTTGTTTTGGATTGTTATACATTGACTGCAATACAAGTCCTTTTTATCGCATCTGGACTGTGTGGTATCCATAGCTCCCAAATGTCCCTGATTTGGAGGGACTGCCCCTGATTTGGAACAACGTCCCTCTTTCCTCCATTTGCCCCTCCATATTGGTCTGATCTATATAGTTGTATATAAAATGCACTTTTTATCTTTCAAAAAGTGTTTCCCAGTGCTAAACCTTTCATCTGATTTACAAATTGCTGCATTTGTACATTTTTAAAAGCCAATATAAAGAAATAGCAGTGGTAAAAAAAAGTCCTTGTGGATTTAACCTCCCTGGCGGTATGATTCTGTCTGGAATTACGTACCAAAAGCGGTACAATTATTTTGCATGGAAATTCTGCGTTTTATACTGTAGGCCTAACATTTTTAGGAATAACTCACTTAAATTTGTCCAAACCAGAATCTAGTAGACACCCCGGGTATGATAAAGTTTGAAACACAAAATCATAAAATTATAATATAAATAACTATAAATAATTATAACAAATAATAATGTAATTATAATAAAAATTATTCACTAATGTAATCAATCAAAATCACTGAAATTTGCTCAGTTGCAGAATTGTCGCGGTCATTACTTTTATTTTTTTATGACGAATTTCCCCACAAATCGCTATCGCTCAATTCTGCAAGTGATTATAATTTATTATCGCTGTTTTCTAGCTGCTCTAAAATCACTTTTGACATAAAGGGACACTTTTGGTTGCTATGGACAATCTACAGTTTGCAGGCACAAAAAAAATGTTTTTATTATGTAAAAGAACATGCAGGACACTGGGCAGACCACTAGGGACAGGGGGGGGGTGTACTTTTTACATACAGTACTGTAATCCGTAAGATTACAGTATTCTGTATGTAATGTGTTTGTTTACTTTTTTGAATTTGCCGCCGGTCTCCGCCCCCGTGCGCCGTTACGTCGCAGGGAACGGAGATTGGCAGCGTGCAGGCACTGTGTGAGTCGAATGGAGGACGCCACTCGCTCACACAGCGGGGATGCATCGCTGGATCCAGGGACAAGGTAAGTACAGTACCCCGCCTGGATCCAAGGTAAGCCAGCGCGCGCTGCATGCTCTGCATATTGACCCCGAGCGCGACTCGGGGATATCGATATTTACATGAGAAATCCAACCCGAGTCGCGCTCGGGGATACCGGCAGGGGGGTTAAACATCCTTTTTTTCCGTTAGTTCTCCTCTTTAAGGGGGTGTGGCAGGGGGCGTGTTCTATGCCTACATATGTTTGTTAGTAGGTGTCTCTCATTCCTATCTCAAAATGTTGGCAAGTATGGTGAGTTACTGCTGCCGCACCATGCTGCACCCCCCACATGCATGCATAGGCAAACTGACTAGGGACACCCACTCCCCAGACTGGCACTCACCTGAAAAGGTATTTTGATATTTGTATAACTCCTCCCAAGAGCCAGGGCCATTGAGCTCTTGAGAGGAGTATTCGCATAGGGTCTGGTGTTTTCAGGAAGCCATGTTTAGCCCTTGCTGGCCCTTCCCACCAGCCATGATCGGGCTGCATTGTATAGAGCAGCAGAGAGATCCAGTAATAACATCAGTGGGTCTAAAATTATGCCAAGGAAAATAATTAAAAAAAAATAATAATTTGGATGTTTGGTAAAGGAAGGGAGGATCCAGGGAAAGCAAAATATTAGCAGATGAAATTCTATTTTTAGGTAAGAGCCATGGTCAAAAGAGTCTTCAGAAACCTTGCTGTGTCTCATTAAACATTTTTGACATGTAAATAAATGGATTTCTTATCTCTCCTCTCCATTTTGTTATGACTGATTCCCACAATGCCACTTCTTCTATTTACTATGTAAATTAGATTTACAGGGGGGTGATAATTAAACAGCGCAACACAAGAGCTAACATTCCAATCATTCTAGTACTGCCGGGTGGGTGATGTCAGTGCCGAGTGTAACCCATTCTGTCTGTAGATTCCGTCGAATTCTTTAGACCCTACATTATGTTATTTGACAGATGAGGATTACCTAGATATAAAGAGGTGTTTTTTTTTGTTTTTCCTTTTTTTTACTAACTTGTTTGTCGCTGTTTCTACAGTTTATTTTCATATTCTAAACTTCTTCCATGTCCGAGTTAAAAATTAGAAAAACATTTTTATTGGGAACAAGTTTTTTTTTTTTTGACTAACCGATAAAAGATATTATATTATAAAGCACTCACATGCTAAATCTTGAAACCCAGCCAACAACTCCTCCCAGGCAGGCTGACTGTGAGTATATGTAGGAGACCTGCCCTCTGCCAATCCTAGTTGGGGATTGGTCAGGGCTCCTCACATATACTCAATGCCACTCCAGCTCGCAACCCTGCCTCTCTTCCAGAATATTGTCACTGAAAGCAGGGAAGACGCCCAGAAGCTGAAGTACATGTCAGCAACACCCACGGCTACACTAACCACTCCCTGCCCCCAAAAAACAAAACTGGCCTAGCTCGCAGCATAAGCCTGTTTAAATGTACCTGTACTGTCAGAACCTACAAACACTACACCTCTAGCACCTTTCTATGGTAGAGGGTGCTACATGCCATGCCAGTGACCTTGGACTTGGGTTTAGGTGCTGGAATGATCCTGAGGAAAATATTTTACAAATATCTGAGAAGTGTGGGGTACATTTGTATTCAGCCCTCCTGAGTCAGTACTTTGTAGAACCTCCTTTCACTGCAATTACAGCTGCAAGTCTTTTTGGGGACATCTGTGAACAGCAATTTTCAAGTCTTTCCACAGATTCTCAATTAAATTTAGGTTTGGACTTTGACTGGGTCATTCTTACACATGAATACGCTTCGATCTAAACCATTCCATCGTAGCTCTGGCTGTATGTTTAGGGTCGTTATCTTACTGTAAGGTGAACACACCATCCCCACTGCGAAACATTGTGGTGGCAGCATCATGTTGTGGGGATGCTTTTCTTCAGCAGGGACAGGGATGCTGGTCAGAAATGATGGGTAGGTGGATGGAGCCAAATACAGGGCAATTCTAAACCCGTTAGGGTCTGCAAAAGAATAAGTGGATGTAAACCCAAAAATGTTTTTATTTTTTTTGATGTCACAATGTAGAGTATAATATTTCCTATCATCTGTGCCCAGTCTTGCCACACAGAGTTAATCCAGATCTGAGAAATCCTCTTTTATGTTCAGTGTTCCAGATAAAACCCTGCCTAGATAAAAAGTCAGTTTTCTCTCTTCTTGCTTTGAGTGAGAGGTTATTTACATATCTAGCTAGGACATGTTTATCATATGTTATGTTTTGTTTATCATAACATGAGGTGATATAACATCATAACACATCCTAGTAATATACAATGAACTTGGGTTCATCTCTTGTTATGATAAACATGTCCAAGCTAGATATGTAAATAACCTGTTACTGAAAGCAATAACAGAGAAACGGACTTTATAATTTGGCAGGTTTTTATCTGGAATTCTGTTAATTTGCACTGAACTTTAAAAGAGGATTACTCAGCGCTGGATTAACTCTGTGTGGCAAGACTGGGCACAGATGATGGGAAATCTTATACTCTACATTGTGACATTAAAAAAACAAAAACATTTTTTGGGGTTTACATCCACTTAGTCTTTTGCAGACCCCAACGGGTTTAGAATTGCCCCGTATTTGGCTCCATCCGCCTACCCATCATTTCTGACCAGCATCCCTGTCCCTGCTGAAGAAAAGCATCCACACAACATGATGCTGCCACCACCATGTTTCACAGTGGGGATGGTGTGTTCAGGGTAATGTGCAGTGTTAGTTTTCCCCCACACAGTGTTTTGCTTTTAGGCCAAAACGTTTAATTTTGGTCTCATCTGACCAGAGCACCTTCTTCCACATGTTTGCTGTGTCCCCCACATGGCTTCTCACAAACTGCAAATGGGACTTCCTCCTGTGTTTTTTTTTTTTTTTTTTTCAAATGACAGTTTTTATTTTTTAACGTTCAGTAAAAACAGAGTAGCATTAAAAATATATAAAAGTGAGTGGCATGGCCATAGATTAAGAGGCATTGGTTTTGTATCCCGAGAGGGCCCCGTATCGTTCGAGTGCAGCGTGGAGGTTGGGCAGGGAAATGCGAGATTGGGCCAGGGTAAAGATGATATTGTCGGCGAACAGGGATATTATTTTAAACCCCTCTCCCCCTCACTGGCATACCCTGAATATTCGGGTTGCCGCGAATAGACGCCACCAGGGGGTCGACGCAAAGGGCAAAAAGTACGGGGGAGAGCGGACACCCCTGGTGGGTTCCGTTGGTGACATGGATAGTGGACGAGGTGGCGAAGGGGGTCTTTACTTGTGATGCTGGGTCGGTGTAGAGGTGTCGGATCGCCCTTCCCCCTGTTTTACAGTAGGTGTGCAGACTTGGGAACTAAATCCCAGGGATGGTAGAAAACCCTCATAATGGGCACACCAGGTGTGCAGACTTAGGAACTCAATTCAGGGATGATGGAAACCCTTCATAAAGACCACAGCAGGTATTTAGACCTGTGAACTCGGCACAGGGATAGTAGGCATCCCTTTATAATAGATACAGCGAGTGTGATGTGCTTTCCTTTTGGGGAGAAAAACAGATGAAGGCATAATCATTGTCAGGGAGACTCCTGTGGAAGTATTACATAGACATATTAGTAAGCTGCGCTTAACGTGAAAAACATGACAAGTCCACTTTAATAGCCAGGTGTTGTGTATGGTGTTGAACGGTTGGTATGACTTGGCCATACATGCTGTAAGCCCAGGAGACAATTTCCCCTTCTCTGGCTCACAGATGAAAACTTCAGAGGGACCCAGCAAGCCCCGTATTGTTAATGCAAATGCAAACTTTTTGAAGTGTGTTTTTCCAGCCCGTCGCTGACTTAAACAATTCATTCTCTATTTGGTTGTCGAGCCGGACCGTTTTCATCTCCGCCACTTAAAAGAGATTTGCTATTCCCACGTCGCACAATGTTTCTCAATGAGCAAGTCAACCTTGAAAATGGATTTCTCCCAAAAACACGCAGCAGCCGCTGAGCGTGCCATGCTGAGTTTATCGAACGCAAAACTCTTATTACCGCCACCGACTGGCCACCAGGGGTGTAGTGAGATCCGCCGGATGAATTGCTAAGCGCCTCACATGGTACAGTCGCCATATTTACCATTCATACCATGGTCTATTCAGATGAGACGCCACTAAGATGATTCTTCATGTTATATTTGTTTTATATAGCTCTGACAGACCTATACCGCAATGCTGTACAGGGAACCCTGAGTTATTTATATGTCTTTAGAAGAGGAGCTTACACTCTGATGTCCCGCCTCAGTCACACACTATTTTTATCATACATTTATATAGCTCTGATATGTTACTAATGTGGAATAGAGAAAAATTAACTGCTGGGGGGCAGTAACAGGGCAGACTTTAACCACTTAAGACCCGGACCAATACGCTGGTAAATGACCCAAGGTGTTTTTGCGATTCGGCACTGCGTCGCTTTAACAGACAATTGCGCGGTCGTGCGACGTGGCTCCCAAACAAAATTTGCGTCCTTTTCTTCCCACAAATAGAGCTTTCTTTTGGTGGTATTTGATCACCTCTGCGATTTTTATTTTTTGCGCTATATACAAAAATAGAGCGACATTTTTGAAAAAAAAAACACTATTTTTTACTTTTTGTTAAAAAAAAAATCAAATAAACTAAATTTTAGTCAAACATTTAGGCCAAAATTTATTTAGCCACATGTCTTTAGTAAAAAAAAAAAAATCGCAATAAAAAAAAATAGCTACCTAGCGGGAACAGCGGCACTAATACAGCGATCAGAAAAATGATCGCTTAGTGACGCTGGCAATAGGGAGTGAAAGGGTTAACTAGGGCGGTGATCAGGGGGTTAAAACTTTATTAGGGGGGGGGGGGGGCTATCCTGAACCTAACACTAACTGTTTTTTACACTGCCTGTCACACTGACACTAAATGCAGTGATTAAATCACTGCATTCAGTGACACTGTGACAGGGGGGTGGGGGGGGGGCGATCACAAGGGGTTAATATGCCTATGTGAGTGTGTGTCAGTGTTGTGTTGGTGCACACTTACTTGTGATGTCTTCTCTCATCAGCAGCGCTGGGAAACAGCGCTGCGATGAGAGAATACATCATTTCCTCCTTCCTGTGTAAACACAGGAGGAGGAAGTGACAGGCTGGGAGCGCGCTCCCATTGGCTGGGAGCGATCGCGGGGGGGGGGGGGGGGGGGGGCGGATATCACGGACATCCGCCCGCAGATCCCGGATCGCTCCCAGAGGTAGGGTGGGATGGGACCCCCGAACCGCACTTGTGCCTGTATGTGCCATTCTGTGGCCGTATATGTGCGTGCGGGGGTCCTTAAGTGGTTAAAGGCAAGACGAGAACATTTAAAAAATATATAATTTTTTATTACAAAAAATATAGTAAGATACATAAAAACCATACACAATATACATTGGATTTGGAAGTATCCTCTCGTCAAGAGGATATTTCCAAATCCAATGTATATTTTGTATTTTTTTTTTAAATCCTTTGTTCCCGTCTTGCCTTTAAAGTCCGCCCTGTTACTGCCCCCCAGCAAAAAGTACCTTTTTTCTTAATCGATATACAGTACAACTGTCACATGACCCAGATCTCCCCCAGCCTGCCTGCAGGGAAACATAAGCAGGAGGAGCTTCTAGTCCTCTGCTGCTGGTCACTTGTTTAAATAAATAAACTTTTAAATTTGTCATACAAATATTTTAAATCAAATGTTTATTATTTTTTGACAATGACATGGTTTGGGGGAATGTCATACAACTCCACCCTGTTTCTTAGAATAAGAGAGGTGAAGCCTCCATTAATCTATATATACATATGCATTATCCCTCCCCCATTGCGTTTTAGCTAGTTAGTGGGCATGGAGGAAGAGGAGGGGGTGGACTGTCATTTACCACTGTGTATAGACCCACATGTGTGACTCTATACTCACATGGACTGCTCAGATGTGATGGGGAGGAAATACTCAGCATAGAAACTCACTGAAAACTGAGCATATGCAGAGTTGTCACCACAGCTGCAAAATCCGTAGCTGAATTGGGGACATGAACAGAAGGGGGAGATGGAGAGCCGCAGGATCAACCTGCTTTTGTTTGCAGAATACAGAAAACAAATCGCATTTAAGTGAGTGAGTGAGTAACTTGTATAGCGCAACAAATGCAAACTTAATCGCCTCAAGGCGCTTTCCTTCCAGTGTCATCCTGGTCCTTTAGAAGAGGTGGGTCTTTAGTTTTTTCCTAAAAACCATGTAAGCATGTAATACACAATTTATTGATAGGTTATGATGTGGGTTTGGCACTAGAAGTGAAATAAATGTGTTGAAAAAAAATAAGTTATTTAAAGTACTTAACCCCCCCCCCCCCCCCAAAAAAAAAAAATTTTGAGCCTAGGAATGTAAACACCTGTCATGTTGCATATAATCACACATGCTGGAGTGAGGGGAATGATTCTAAGATTATTATCCATAGTTAATTCTGATCTGATGGGGCTAATAAAGCATCTATATGTAACAGTTTAGGGTTTGACATGTTTGGTATTTCCACTAAGTACCATGCACAGGGCCAAATGCATCAGTGACTGGAACCTTGCGTGGGACCCCTAGTTTTTTTTTGTTTGGTATCTATTATTGTGTGCCGTAAACATGTGAAACAACAAGCATTTTATTTTCCAGAGTCTCTGCTTTCGAAAAATATAGAATGTTTGGGGTTTAACTAATCTTCAGGTCTGAAATCCATATTTTTTATTTTTATTAAAATGTGCAAAACAATAAAAAAAAGGATCTGGCAGCAAAAAGGATTAATATTCATACCAGAGTGCCTGATATGGATTCTTGGGGTGCTTCCCGCCTTATAATCCATACCCTGGACCCTGGTTTTCTGGTTAATGAGCAGGACAAAGCTGCTGGGAAATTTTCATTTGTAATTTTTAACCTTTTTTCGCTTCACAGGTTTAATGTCACCACCAAGCATGTTATTCAAACTTGTAGGCAGAAGTTTTTTTTTAATCTTTTTTATGTATTCTATACATGAAGATAAAAAAACTTCTGTGTAGCAGCCCCCCCCCCCCAGCACGCCCTATTTACTTACCTGAGCCCCATCTCTCTCTCCAATGGTGTCCACGAGTGTCTTAGCTGTCCAGGACTCTCCTCCTGATTGGGCGAGACACATCGGCAGCGCCATTGGCTCCCACGGATGTCAATCAAAGTCAGTTAGCCAATCAAAAGAGAAAGGGGGCTAGGCTGGGTTGTGGCACTATGTCTGAATGGACACAGGGAGCTATGGCTCGGGTGCCCCCATAGAGAGCTGCTGGCTGTAGGGGCACTCAACAGGGTTTAAACAAGATTAGAGTCTGAAGGTCTAATTGGCTTAAAAACAGGGTGTGCTCCGGATGCTATAGACGCTGTGCAGCAGCAGGGGAGGAGTGAAGACTGTGTGTGTCCTGACCGACTGTCACTGAATGGAGGAAGGAGAGGAAACGTCCTACGCCTCCTGATGATCGGTGCCAGTGTCGTGACCTCTGCCCAGTGTCCATATAAGCCGCACAATTCCTGATATATAAAATGCACTTTATTTTTAAAAAAGTGTTTCCCTGTACTAAACCTTTCATCCAATTTCAAAAGCCAATATAAAGGAATAGTAGTTGTAAAAAATAAATAAAAAAAAACACTTGTGGGTTTAACAAATCTTTTTTTTGCATATGTTTCCTTTAAGGGGGCATGGCAAGTTGTGTGTCCTATGATTACATACTTTTACTGATGGGTGTCCCTCGTTCCCAATTCAAAATGTTGGGAGGTGTGGCTTCATCAGCGAGAATTTGGGAAAGCTAAAAGCTGAAAAAACTCATCAGGAGGAGAAGTACTTTAATGAATAGATCATGCACCTGGACAGGCCGCCGTCATGTGACTGTGTGGTGATCTGGCTGTCATGTGACTGTGTGGTGATCTGGCTGTCATGTGACTGTGTGGTGATCTGGCTGTCATGTGCCTGTGTGGTGGTCTGGCTGTCATGGGACTGTGTGGTGATCTGGCTGTCATGGGACTGTGTGGTGATCTGGCTGTCATGGGACTGTGTGGTGATCTGGCTGTCATGGGACTGTGTGGTGATCTGGCTGTCATGGGACTGTGTGGTGATCTGGCTGTCATGGGACTGTGTGGTGATCTGGCTGTCATGGGACTGTGTGGTGATCTGGCTGTCATGGGACTGTGTGGTGATCTGGCTGTCATGGGACTGTGTGGTGGTCTGGCTGTCATGGGACTGTGTGGTGGTCTGGCTGTCATGGAACTGTGTGGTGGTCTGGCTGTCATGGGACTGTGTGGTGGTCTGGCTGTCATGGGACTGTGTGGTGGTCTGGCTGTCATGGGACTGTGTGGTGGTCTGGCTGTCATGGGACTGTGTGGTGGTCTGGCTGTCATGGGACTGTGTGGTGGTCTGGCTGTCATGGGACTGCACCTGGTGGTCTGGCTGTCATGGGACTGCACCCGGTGGTCTGGCTGTCATGGGACTGCACCCGGTGGTCTGGCTGTCATCCGCACTCTCCAGTATTTATCAGGCTCTCTGTATTCCACGTCTCCAGTCTCTACTGCTTACAGGACTCTATTACCCGCTCTCCTTGTTGTTCTGCGTAATTGAATTTCTTTTCCATCATCTTGAATGTCAGCGAGCTAACACGCAGCGCCTGACAGCCGAGCGCACAGCGAGCCGAGCGCCGTATTGGACTTTTTTTTTTCTCATTCCTGCAGAATTTCTAAGTATTGTCACCTCGGCCCGGAGTCACATCACAAACACAAATTACACGTCCGTATCGTGCTGCGCTGAGCCGGGAGAGGAAATCCACTATACAAATGCAGCAAAGGATGCGACCGAAACGCGGGGGCCGCGCGACAGCAGCAGATAGGGGGCCGGGTTCAAGGAATAATCTCTATATTCACAGGGCGCCCATAATTAACTTCAAGACCCCTGTGTGCCGCTAAATATTCTTCTGTACTTAAATGAATGAATAACTCATCTAATAATAAAGACATATTTAAGAACACGCACCATGGTTCTAGAGGAGAATCGGAGGAATTCGCATAGCGCTGACATATACGGCAGTGCTGTACAGAGAACACTGAGCCAGTCACATCAGTCTCTGCACCAGAGGAGCTTACAATCTAATGCCCCCCCCCCCCCATCAGTCTCACACTATTATTATTCTATTTATAAATGTAGTGCTGACATATACTTCAGTACTATACAGGAAACAAAAAATCTCTCTACCAGAGGAGCTTACACTCTAATTTCCCACCACAGTCACACACTATTATTATACATTTATATAGCTCTGACATATTCCATAGTGCTGTACAGAGAACACTGAACCAGTCGCATCCGTTTTTGCACCAGAGGAGCTTACACTCTCTAATGCTCCACCACATTTAACCTCCTAAGGTTCGCCCCATAGCAGTTTTACTGCTACAGGGTGGCACCCGTGCGCCAGATTATATATCCTGCTGTCATCACAGCGGGACCCCAGTGGCGGGTACCGCGGCCTCGATGTCCGCCAACACCTGACGATTGTTCAGTACACAGGCAGATCACTGTTCTGTCAGTAGGGAAAGCATGGAGCCTGTGTCTCTGCAAAGCAGGGACATGAATCAATGCCTTCCTCTAGTAAAAGCACCTCCCACACTACACAAGCGCTGGCTAGCCACACAGTTAACCCTTTGATTTCCCCCGATGTTAACCCATTCCCAGCCATTGTCATTAGTACAGTGATGGTGCATATTTTTTTAGCACTGATCAATGTATTAGTGTCACTGGTCCCCAGAAAGTGTTAGCATCCAAATGTCTGCCCCCACCATAGGAAAAAAAAAAAAAAAATCCCATATTTGTAGACACTATAACTTCTGTGCAAACCTATCAATATACGCTTATTTTTTTATTTATTTTTTACAAAAATATGTAGCCGAATACATATTTGCATAAATTGATGAAGACCTTCTTTTTTTTTTTTTTTATTATTGGATATGTTTTATAGCAGAAAGTAAAAAAAAAAAAAAAAAAAAAAAATATATATATATATATATATATATATATATATATATATATATATATATATATATATATATATATATATATATATATATATTAGGTCTGTGGAAATTAACTATAAATTCATCGATTAATCAATTTTTTTTTTTAACAATCAAATTTATTTTTATTGGTACTCGCCTTTTCGCCAGATTCAGGGAGTTCCGTCGGAGATCCGGTGACGTCATCTCCTTTGCTGTGCCTTCATATCTGCATGCCGGCGGGACCTTACTATCTGCCACATGCAAGGGCTGTTACTCTTCCCTCTATCAACCTAAGATTCTACAACCATCCACTGGGAGTTGTGAGAGTTCTCTCCACGGGACATCTACATGCCGACAGATGTTCACCTCTCCTCATCTGGATTCAGCAGTGATATCGTTGTACACATTTTTATACCAGTATCATACTTAGCTACATGTTTTTATGACTGCTTTTGCTACCGTTTGGTATTACTCGCACCATTTTTACAGTTTATGTAGCTACAGTGCAATGTTTATTTTGTTACCTACTTGAAGACTATAAAAGTATTAATGCTATTCCCATCGAGCGCTGCCTTTGTGTGTTTTTTGTATCCTGCTATCCAGTGGTTGGTAGCTGCACTGGGAATCAGCCTGCAAGGAGATCAGCTAAAAGTAGTTGGATCTGTATGTGCGTTATATTTATTCGAAATTAGTCGATTAATCGATTAAAGAAAAAATCGATTAATCAAACACAAAAATTTTGATCAGTAACAGCCCTAATATATATATATTTATTTATTTTTTTCAAATTTTGTTTTTCTTATTTTGCAAAAAAAAAAATGCAGAGGTGAT
The DNA here is from genome assembly GCA_029574335.1 of Rana kukunoris. Lineage (NCBI taxonomy): Eukaryota > Metazoa > Chordata > Amphibia > Anura > Ranidae > Rana > Rana kukunoris. Next base: position 24,302,413 of record CM056056.1, on the reverse strand, counting down.
CAAATACAAGCAAGATAGATCTCTATTTGTGGGGGGAAAAAGGACATCAATTTTATTTGGGTATAGCGTCGCACGAATGTGTAATTGTCAGTTACACAGTGCAGTAACGTAAAAAAAAAAAATATCCTCTGCTCGTTAAGGGGAGGGGGGGGGGGGAATCTTTCAGATGGCAAGTGGTTAGAGTGATTTGAAAACCCATTGTTTGTTTTGTTTTTTTAAATAACAAACATGTTTACTTGCCTGCTCTGTGGTAATGATTTTGCACAGAGCAGCCTCAATCCTCCCCCTTTTCTTGGGTCCCTCACCGGCGCTCCTCCGCTCTTTCCCCCAGCGGAGTGCCCACCACTTGACACACAAAGTGGTGCTCGGCCCCACCCCTCGCTCCCTCCTCACTGGCTGTGATTGGCAGCAGTGGGAGCCAATAGCTCCTGCTGCTGTCTCGGAGCCTATGGGGCGGGAGAGAGCCGCTGCTCCTATGCACAGTGTTGGATTGAGATCGGGCTCAAGTAAGTAGTGGGGGGGGGGGGCTGTACTCAGAAGGTATTTAATGCATAGACTACATTGGGGTATAAAACATTCTGCCTTTAGAACCACCTTAATCTGCAATGCATGATTCCTCCGTTATATTTTCTTGCTGTGGGAGAAAACGAAAACAATCAGAAAAACAAAACCACCAACATTGGGAGCACCTGTCTTCAGAGTGCGCACAGACCCCGGTGGGGGGTGACCCCCGAAGAGAGGTGACCCCGGTGGGAGGTGACCCCAGGACGCCATCAATAAAGACTTCAATGTCTGCAATATGATGCAACATCCGCCTGGATACATTTCCTCTTTCTTCCATCTTTTTTTCTTTCCCTTTATTCCGGGAACACACAGGCTGCATGTGACATATATAAATATTATCACCATGTGCTGTAAACTAATTAAACTTCTTGGCTGAGCAGTAAAGGTTCCTCTGAACTCGCTAATTGCAGGGCATGTCGGCACATTCACACGTTTCGTGTTGTTCTAGGGGCATGTCGCGTCTCGTCTGTGTGAATTCATCGTGTGCCAGTCACTGGTGAGCAGAGGCCCCGCTGGCAGCTTGATGAGATCCAGGCTGGGCACACGGCAGCAATGTATGTATTAATGGCATCAAAGTGAACCTGTCCTTGCAGGACGTCACCGGGCACCAGCGCTGTCACATGGAGGAAGGGGGGCATTGCATGTTCTTTCGTATCTGGAAGTACTGGAAAGGTCACTTGGCTCCCAAAAGAGGTGGGATGAAGGAAAGGGAAGTATTTAGTATTCTTGAGAATATGTGTTGAGGCGAGGAGGAAATTTGCTCCCATTCTTGCCCCTGCATCGCTCCCACTCTTGCCCCTGCATCGCTCCCACTCTTGCCCCTGCATCGCTCCCACTCTTGCCCCTGCATCGCTCCCACTCTTGCCCCTGCATCGCTCCCACTCTTGCCCCTGCATCGCTCCCATTCTTGCCCCTGCATCGCTCCCATTCTTGCCCCTGCATCGCTCCCATTCTTGCCCCTGCATCGCTCCCATTCTTGCCCCTGCATCGCTCCCATTCTTGCCCCTGCATCGCTCCCATTCTTGCCCCTGCATCGCTCCCACTCTTGCCCCTGCATCGCTCCCACTCTTGCCCTTTCCCATTGATTCCTTCTATCCTGCCCCCAACTCTTTCTCCTTGCTATACACCTTCTCATCTTTCTCCCTTCCCTCTCCTTCCTCTTCTAACAGACAATAGGCACCTTTTCTGAATTCACAGCATAATCAGCTTATATTTTGCTCACTTTGCTGATCTGCCGCCTCTCACCGCCGTGTATGAAGAACATTGTTCAGGGCTGTATCTTCTGCCATTTCTTTTTATTGAAAAATTTCCATTTAGGAGTTTTACTATCTGGACGTTCACCCTGTAGAAATAACCTGGATCTGCACAGGAGTTTGGGGGGAATGTCAATTCATACAAGGCTAATTCTAATTCAGAAGGTGAATGAATGTGGGGGTCCTGTTGAGGATACATTGAGTGGTGGGAATCTACACAAGATACAATGAATGTGGGGGTCCTGCAGAGGATACAGTAAGTGGTGGGGGTCCTGCAGAGGATAAAGTTAGCAAGGGGGTCTTGCAGAGGATAAGAGTGAGTGTAGGGATCCTGCATGGGATACATTGAGTGAGTGTGGGGGTCCGGCAGAGGGTACATTGTGTGTGTATGGGGAGGGGGGATGGTCCTGCAGAGAATATAATGAGAGATGGGGATCCTGCAGAGGATACATTTGATTGTGGCGGATCTATAGAGGTTCATTGTGTATGGGGAGGGGGGGTCCTGCAGAGGATACATTGCGTGAGGGGGTCCTGCCTGGGATACATTGAATGTGAGGGTCCGGCAGGGGGTACATTGTGTGTGTGTGTGTGTGTGTGTGTGTGTTTTTTTAGTGAGTGATGGGGATTCTGCAGAGGATACATTTGATTGTGGGGGATCTATAGACGTTACATTGTGTATGGGGGGGTCCTGCAGAGGATACCGTGAGTGTGGGGGTCCGGCAGAGGATACATTGTGTGTGTGTGTGGGGGGGGGGATGGTCCTGCAGAGGATATAGTGAGTGATAAGGATCCTACAGAGTATACATTTGAATGTGGGGGATCTATAGAGGTTACATTGTGTATGGGGGGTGGATCCAGCAGGGAATACAGTAAGTGTGGGGGGCCTGCAGGGGGGGGTTACATTATGTGTGTGGGGGGTGGGTGGACCTGCAGAGGATATAGTGAGTGATAAGAATCCTACAGAGTATAAATTTGAATGTGGGGGATCTATAGAGGTTACAGTGGGGATCGAAAGTTTGGGAACCCCAGGTTAAAATGTTGTATTAATGTGCATAACGAAGCCGAGGAAAGATGGAAAAATCTCCAAAAGGCATCAAATTACAGATTAGATTCTTATAATATGTCAAAAAAGTTAGATTTTATTTCCATCATTTACACTTTCAAAATAACAGAAAAATGGCGTCTGCAAAAGTTTGGGGCACCCTGCAGAGTTAATATCTTGTACTGTCCCCATTGGCAAGTATCACAGCGTGTAAACACTTTTTGTAGCTCAATTCTTGTTTGAGGTATCTTTGCCTATTCTTCCTTACAAAAGTCTTCCAGTTCTTTGAGATTTCTGGGCTGTCTGTCACGTACTGCTCTTTTAAGGTCTATCCATAGATTTTCAATTATGTTGAGGTCAGGAGATTGTGAAGGCCATGGCAAAACCTTCAGTTTACGCCTCTTGATGTAATCCCCCGCGGATTTTAAGGTGTGTTTAGGATCATTATCCATTTGTAGAAACCATCCTTTCTTTAAAGGGGTTGTAAAGACAAAAATATTTTCCTTTTAAATTAAAGTCTGACAGTAGCTGATAAAGTAAAAAGTAATGTTTTGCATTATAACTACTTTGATACTTGTTGAAATCGAGCTGTTTTATTCACCTCCGTCACTCCTGAATCGTTATTCTCACTGACTTCCTGGTTTGCGGTGCACATTCATTCTTGCTACGTCACGGCCTAATGGGAACTACAGGTCCCATTAGGCTTAGCCTCCATGCCTGTGAGGGATAAGAGAGCATCTTCACGCAGGGCTGTAGTCATAGGGAGGGGGTGAGCACATTCTGCTTTCCACCATGCAAAACAGCTCAGGTGCTGGTGGAAAGCAAGAAGAGGAGAGACAGGAAATGGCATTTTCAAAGCTGGATTACTGTATTTTGGAGGTCAAAAGGAAAAACGAGGTAAGTGATTATTAAATGCTCTAGCTTACAGCAATCAATTGATCTAATAAAAAACGAACCTTTAGTGTTCCTTTAACTTCAGCTTTTTCACAGATGGCATCAAGTTACCATCTAAAATTTGCTGAAACTTTATTGAATCCATTTTTCCTTCTACTCGTGAAATGTTCCCTGTGCCACTGGCTGCAATACAACCCCAAAGCATGATTGATCCACCCCCATGCTTAACAGTTGGACAGAGGTTCTTTTCATTAAATTCTGTGCCCTTTCTTCTCCAAACGTACCTTTGCTCATTCCGGCCAAAAAGTTCTACTTTAACCTCATCGGTCCACAGAACTTGTTTCCAAAATGCATCAGGCTTGTCCATATGTTCATTTGCAAAGTTCAAACGCTGATTTTTGTGGTGGGGACGTAAAAAAGGGTTTTCTTCTAATGACTCTTCCATTAAGACCATATGTGTACAAGTATCTCTTTTATAGTGGAATAGTGTACCACAACTCCAGTGTCTGCCAGATCTTTCTGGAGGGATCAGGGATCGTGCAGTCAAATGTGGGTTTTGAATTACTTTTCTCACAATCCTGCGAGCTGTTCTGTCTGATATTTTTCTTGGTCTTCCAGATCTTGCTTTAACTTCCACTGTTCCTGATGACTGTCATTTCTTAATTACATTCCAAACAGAGGATATTGACATCTAAAAACGCTTTGCTATCTTCCTTTAGCCTTCTCCAGCTTTGTGAGCATCAACTATTTTCAGTTTCAGTTTTCTAGACAACTGCTTAGAACAGGGATCCTCAAACTATGGCCCTCCAGCTGTGTCGGAACTACAAGTCCCACGAGGCATTGTAAAACTCTGACATTCACAGACATAACTAGGGCATGATGGGAATTGTAGTTCCTGAACAGCTGGAGGGCCGTAGTTTGAGGACCCATGGCTTAGAAGAACCCATGGTTCTGATTGTTGGGGAAAGGTCAGATGAGTCTGGGCATTTAAACCTTTGAGATTGACATCACCTGGTCTTCCCAGACAATGATTGAGAACAATCCATGACACTGGCAGGTCTCAGCTTTGCAAAGGGGGCAGTGCATGCTATAAATTCTGCAGGGTGCCCAAACTTTTGCAGACGCCATTTTTTTTTCTGTAATTTTGAAAGTGTAAATGATGGAAATAAAATCTAACTTTTTTTTTACATATTATGAGACTGTCTAATCTGTAATTTGATGCCTTTTGGAGATTTTTCCAACTTTCCTTGACTTCGGTATGCATATTAATACAAATTTTTACCTGGGGTGCCCAAACTTTCGATCCACACTGTACATACTTCAGGGTACACTGTGAGTAGTGGGGGTCCTGCAGGGTACACTGTGAGTAGTGGGGGTCCTGCAGGGGACACAGTGAGTAGTGGGGGTCCTGCAGGGGACACAGTGAGTAGTGGGGGTCCTGCAGGGGACACAGTGAGTAGTGGGGGTCCTGCAGGAGACACAGTGAGTAGTGGGGGTCCTGTAGGGGACACAGTGAGTAGTGGGGGTCCTGTAGGGGACACAGTGAGTGGTGGGAGTTCTGCAGGGGACACGGTGAGTGGTGGGGGTCCTGCAGGGGACATGGTGTGTGGCGGGGGTCCTGCAGGGGAAACTGTGAGTGGCGGAGGCCCTGTAGGGGACACAATGAGTGGCAGGGGTACTGTAGGGGACACAGTGAGTGGCGGGGGTACTGTAGGGGACACAGTGAGTGGCGGGGGTACTGTAGGGGACACAGTGAGTGGCGGGGGTCCTGTAGGGGACACAGTGAGTGGCGGGGGTCCTGTAGGGGACACAGTCAGTGGCGGGGGTCCTGCAGGGGATACAGTGAGTGGTGGGGGTCCTGCATAATATGCAATAAACAAGACTATTTGGATAGAAAACAATCAGATGGACCTGTAAAGTTATTGGTCTAGCAGGTGAGATTTACGGAAAGGTCTGAATAATGTGTGACGACGAGCTTAGTGCTTTCCTCCTGGAAATGTGGATTCAATTAGAAGTCGTCTTGTGCGTTGTCCTTCACATGGCAGTAGGAAGAGTCTGTTACAAATCCCTGTCATCTGAAATAATATTTCATAATAAGTAATACGTCGGTGTACTACTCCCAGGTGTTAAGTTCTCTTTAGAGCCACCATCTACTTCCTGGACTGTGATGACACAATAATGTAAATTCCGGTATCTGTGAAGTTTTTGGTAATGTTTACAAATGTCTGACACATAGTTACATAGTTAGTCAGGTTGAAAAAAGACACAAGTCCATCCAGTTCAACCATAAAAAAATAAATAAACAAACAAAATAAAACACAGTACATCCCATACACCCAACTCCATACCCACAGTTGATCCAGAGGAAGGCAAAAAACCCCAGCAGAGCGATGATCCAATTTGCTACCGGAGGGGAAAGAATTTCTTTCCTGATCCCTCGAGAGGCAATCGGATTTACCCCGGATCAACTTTACCTACAGAACTTAGTACTCAGTTATATTATGTGTATTTAGGAAAGAATCCAGACTGTAGCAGGGGCTGATGAGTGTCACCTCCAAATACGGAAAGGTTTCTTCACAGTAAGAGCTGTGAAAATGTGGAACAGACTCCCTCCAGAGGTGGTTCTGGCCAGCTCAGTAGATTGCTTTAAGAATAAAGCAATCTACTGAGCTGGCCAGAACCACCTCTGGAGGGAGTCTGTTCCACATTTTCACAGCTCTTACTGTGAAGAAACCTTTCCGTATTTGCAGGTGACACTCATCAGCCCCTGCTACAGTCTCTCTCACCTTGTAATTTGCTTCAAAGTACTAATGTTGTTGTCTGACCACTGGGGTGAGAAGACTGAGGAAATATTTCCTCCTGCCTGCAGCAGACTGATGACATCACCTCAGCCCAGACAAAGTCACTGGATCTCAAGGACGACTTTTTAATGATAAACAGTGGAGCTATTCTGAAAAATGATAGTATTTCTGTATAATTTGCCATGACACTTCTTTTACAAATCTGCATGAATAGATTTGACAGGTCCTCTCCAACCATCATCTGTCCCGCCACTACACAGTCCAGAGTGTGGTCCCAATGCCCGCCCACCCCACTCAGGACAGGATTATTCCACATGGCGGCACATTTCTCCTCATGTGATATATGACATTCTTCAGAGATTAGTAGGGAATGAGATGAGATCCATAATGCCGGGATACATTGTGTCTCCTGAATGTGAATGAGGATGATGTTGTTATAATGAAATACAGGACATTGATCTATCTATGGGACACAGACAATAAATTATGTGGATCCCATATATGACATCTGTACTTCACTGGCATCACAGCAGAGACTTCTCTCCAGATTTACTAATAGAGACAAGGCTGTTCATATAGTTTAATGAGTAGGAAGATGCGTTCTATTCAGTCAGCCAATCATGTGCAAGAAAAAATCCTGTTCTTGATTTTTAATTTTTGTATGTTAATAGTTTCACCTTTATTTAAAAGGTCATACCCTCCGCTCTCCTCTCCTGTACATAGTGCCCACTGTCATATCTCTCCACACTCCTGTACTGTACATACTGCCCACTGTCATAGCCCTCCACACTCCTGTACTGTACATAGTGCCCACTGTCATATCCCTCCAGACTCCTCGCTTGTACATACTGCCCACTGCTATACCCTCCACACTTTTCTCTCTTGTATACACTGCCCACTGTCCTACCCTCCGCTTCCCTCTCCTGTATATAACACCCACTGCCACACCTTGCACACTCCTCTCCTGTACATACTACCCACTGTCCTAACCTCCACACTCCTCTCATGTACAGACCACCCAATGTCCTACCCTCCACACACTTTTTTCCTCTATGTACTGTCTACTATCCTACCATCCACACTCCTCTCCTGTACATAGTGCCCACTTCTTTACTCTCCACACTCCTTTTATACACACTGTCATACATTCTACACTCCTCTCCTGCACATACTTTCCTATCCTTCACACGTCTCCTCTCCTTACATACTTCCCACCGCTATACCCTCCTGCACACACTGTCCTACCCTCCACACTCCTCTCCTGCACATACTGCCCACTGTCATACCCACAGAGGCGGCTCTCTAATTAGGCAAATTAGGCGATCGCCTAATTTAAGAGCCACCTCTGCTGACAACAATGCCGCTGCACTCCGGCCAGCAGAAGGTTAATTCTGACTGTGAGCTCCATGGCCAGGGAGTGGAGAGAGGACGGGGCCATGGCTCAGTCCTGTGCCAACCTGTGCTTGACAGCCCCTGACTGCTTGCTCTGCCCTGCCCTTACCCCCACCTATGCAAGGCACCACTGCGGGGTAAGGAGGTGCCAGTCCAGTGCTGATCCTCAGCCATGCTGGACCAGGCACTCTGCATCCGGTGTTGGCACTGCCTGCTACCTCCCTCGCTGATGCCAGCACCGAGATAGAGAGCACTGACGTCAGCACTTTAAAGCTCTTAATATATGCAATTGATAAAGTTAATGGGCCAGATTCAGAACGTATTTACGTTGGCGTATCTAGAGAAACGCAGCGTAAATACTAAGAATAGCCGGCGTATCTTTTTTCTGTATTCAGAAAACAAGATACGCCGAAATTCAGCTAAGATACGAGCGGCGTAAGTCTGTTACACAGTCGTATATTAGTTGCATATTTACGCTGGCCGCTAGGTGGCGCTTCCGTTGATTTACACGTTGAAAATGTAAATTAGGGAGATACACCGATTCACTGTCGGCTTTCCTGGCATGCCTTGCCTATGTTCTTGTTTTTGAAACCGTTAAATTGATGGGTTTAGTTCCACTTTACAGGACCAATAAAATCTATTTGATGTAAAAAGTTTTTTAATAATGTGGATACCGAAGCTTCCAGAGATGATCTAAAGATGTAGAAGAAAAAGTCCACTTTCATTAAATTGATAAATTGCATATAATTGCTGCATGAGCTGCTTTGTAATTTATCCTGATTAAAAATGACCTTTTTTTATCTCATCATGCATCCGGCTACAATTTTCTGTAACTGCGATTAAAATTACAATTTATCATCCAACAGCTTGTGTGCAGCTTTTCCCCACCCCCTGCTCCTGTGATTGGCTCACTGCTTCCACCAGGAGTCTGCACAGATCTTCAGGTAAAAATTCCAGGCCATCCCCTGCATGAAAAATGGGGATCTGCACTACAACACCTTTTATATATTCATGTCTTGTACTTTATTCACATAAAGTAACAGGGACCACAGGCTGACATTCTGCCTTGAAAAGGGGATCCTGTGAGGTCTCAAAATGTCAGATTGTGATGACTTTAATTTTTTGTGAATTAAGGACAAGAGTCTATCTCAATGACAGCAGATTCTGTGTGAAACACTTGTCCCCCCCCCCCCCCCCATTGTAACTGCTGACTTTCAATATTAGGACACTCAACTGTCCAGGGATCCAGTGATGTCGACACCCCAGCTGATATTTTCATTGGCTCTCGGGTGCTGCCACCGCCATTGCCTGTAAGGGAAACCGGCAGTAATGCCTTGTGGCTTCACAGGCAGTTCCTTACTGCGCATGCGCAAAGTGCTCTGAGCTTTTTTAATGGCCCGGCGGCGGGGCAAGGAGGAGGGCGTGCGGCCACACTTCTGAGTGATCTCGCTGCAAGGAGATTTCTAGGAAGTGGGATGGGGTACCTGTTAAACAGGTGTCCGATTTCCCCCCCCCCCCCCAAATGTGGCACCGGAAGGAGGGAGGAGACAGATAAGCAGAGCTTCCACTTTAAGTGCCCTAGACAGGTATAAATACTTAGTCAGGGCTTTATTTTCAAGGTAATGCAATTCGGCACCTCCAGGGCTGAATGTATGTAATGGCAAATTGGGGAATCTATTGTTGCTGGGTGGGATCTATCATATGTTACTGGAAAGGATCTAGTGTTGAGGGAGGGGTCTATTGTTGGCTGCTGGAGGATCTGTTGTTGCTTGGGGCACCCATTGTTGCTAGCTACAGGGGATCTATTGCTTTTCTTGTTACAATTAACAAATTCTATACAAAGCACCACAAATCACCATACAAATTACCATACAAAGCACCACAAATTACCATACAAAGCGCCACAAATCACCATACAAAGCACCACAAATCACCATACAAAGCACCACAAATCACCATACAAAGCACCACAAATCACCATACAAAGCACCACAAATCACCATACAAAGCACCACAAATCACCATACAAAGCACCACAAATCACCATACAAAGCACCACAAATCACCATACAAAGCACCACAAATCACCATACAAAGCACCACAAATCACCATACAAAGCACCACAAATCACCAAGCACCACAAATCACCATACAAAGCACCACAAATCACCATACAAAGCACCACAAATCACCATACAAAGCACCACAAATCACCATACAAAGCACCACAAATTACCATACAAAGCACCACAAATTACCATACAAAGCACCACAAATCACCATACAAAGCACCACAAATTACCATACAAAGCACCACAAATTACCATACAAAGCACCACAAATTACCATACAAAGCACCACAAATTACCATACAAAGCACCACAAATCACCATACAAAGCACCACAAATCACCATACAAAGCACCACAAATTACCATACAAAGCACCACAAATTACCATACAAAGCACCACAAATTACCATACAAAGTACCACAAATTACCATACAAAGCACCACAAAACAAAACGTTATTAGGAGGTGGGTAGGTAGTGGAACCAAGGGACGGTTCCTTAAAGGTGGGTAGGGGGCGGAGACAATAAGGGACAGTTGAGTTTGCTGAGAGAAAAGCCCTGCATACAGTAGTGCCCTATATATGCATGAAAAAAAATGCATGCCAAAAAAAAAATATATAATTTAAGCAATAATTTTTCTGCTTGCTATTAAGTTTATTAATATAGTGTGTGGTCTTTTGAGTCTACAGTGCACTATTTGCACAAGGGTGATTTTTCGGATATATTTTTATTGTTGATTTTTTAAAATGTTTTGATTTTATGCACATATACATTGTCAAAAGTATTGGGACACCTGCCTTTACATGCACATGAACTTTAACCACTTCCTTACTGGGCACGTATACCCCCTTCCTGACCAGGTGAAATTTCAGCTTCTGGCACTGCGTCGCTTTAACTGACAATTGCGTGGTCGTGCGACGTGGCTCCCAAATAAAATTGACGTCCTTTTTTGCCCACAAATAGAGCTTTCTTTTGGTGGTATTTGATCACCTCTGCGGTTTTTATTTTTTTACGTTATAAATAAAAATAGAGCGACAATTTTGAAAAAAAAAAATCCCTTTTTTTACTTGTTGCTATAATAAATAGCCCAATTTTTTTTTAAAAAAACATTTTTTTTCTTAGTCTAGGCCGATACGTATTCTTCTACATATTTTTGGTAAAAAAAAAAAAAATCGCAATAAGCGTCTGGTTTGCGCAAAAGTTATTACACTTACAAAATAGGGGACAGAATTATTATTTTTTTATTTTATTTTTTTACCACTAATGGTGGCGATCAGCGTTTTTTTTCGTGACTGCGACATTATGGCGGACACTTTTGACACATTTTTGGCATCATTCACATTTATACAGCGATCAGTGCTATGAATATGCACTAATTGCTGTATAAATGTGACTGGCATTGAAGGGGTTAACACTAGGGGGTGAGGAAGGGGTTAAAACGTGTACCCTGAATTGTGTTCTAAGTGTGGGGGGAGGGGGGTGACTGGGGGAGGTGACCGATGCTGTGTCCCTATGTACAAGGGACACAGATCGGTCTCCTCTCCCCTGACAGGACGTGGATCCTTGTGTTTACACACATCAATCCACGTCTTGTCCCTGTAGCCGCCGATCGCGTGCATTGGCATCTCAGCGATGCGGCGGGCATGCGCGTGCCGCCGACGGTGGCATTCCCGCGCCCCCCCAGTGACCTGGAGGAGCAGAGGCTGTAAAAACACGGCCTCCCAGAGAAGTAGAACCACCCTGTGGCCGTACAAAGTCGTACGGGCGTCAGGTAGTGGTTAATGGCATCCCAGTCTTGACCCGTAGGGTTCAATATTGAGTTGGCCCACCCTTTGCAGCTATAGCAGCTTCAACTCTTCTGGGAAGGCTGTCCACAAGGTTTAGGAGTGGAAGCGCATTTGTGAGGTCAGGCACTGATGTAGACAAGAAGGCCTGGCTCACAGTCTCCGCTCTAATTCAGCTCAAACGTGTTCTATCAGGTTGGGGTCAGGACTCTGTGCAGGCCAATCAAGTTCCTCCACTCCAAACTCACTCATCCATGTCTTTATGGACCTTGCTTTGTGCACTGGTCCAAATCATTTGGTGGAGGGGGGATTATGGTGTGTGGATGTTTTCCAGGGGTTGGGCTTGGCCCCTTAGTTCCAGTGAAGGGAACGCTTCTTGTTCCAACATGATTGCGCACCAGTGCACAAAGCAAGGTCCAAAAATACATGGATGAACGAGTTTGGGGTGAAAGAACTTGACTGGCCTCAGCCTGATAGAACACCTTTGGGATGAATTGGAGCAAAGACTGCAAACTAGGCCTTTCTTGTCCAACATCAGTGCCTAACCTCACAAATGCACTTCTGAAAGAATGGTCAAAATGCCTATAGACACTCCTAAACCTTGTGAACAGCATTCCCAGAAGAGTTGAAAGGAACTAAGCCTGGGATGCCATTAACATTCATGTGCGTGTAGGCTGGTGTCCCAAAACTTTTAACAATAGAGAGTATATAGAGATTATTACTATACCAAGTTGTTCTGGTGAAGATCCCTAATTGACTGTGCACCCTAAATGAACTCTGTACAAGCCTTTAAGGCGTGTTTAAGGATTCAATACAAAGTTCCCTGCACAGAGTCTTTATTCTTTGGCTATACCAAGTCGACAGGGGTGAGGATTTCTTATTGCATTACTAGGAAGTTTATAATAATCTCAGACAGACCCTCCCACTTGGCACTCAGTTTGAGGACATCATTGCAACATCTTCAGCATCAGAAACAGATGATAATCTGTAAGGCCCCATGCACACGAGACGCTGGTAAACTCGAGTTCAGAGGCGTTTGGGCATTTTTTTCAACTGCCCCTGAACCCATTTAATGTTATCCTATGTGTCCATGCACACAATCACGTTTTTTGGCGGTTAAAAGCAGTTGGGTTTAGGGACGTTTTTTCTCACTTCGTCTTTCAGGACAGCACTTGGAGAGAGCGCAGCTCCACCCATTTCCCAGGAAACACTGCAGTCACTGCTATAACTTCCGCCCACCTCCACCATGGCCTCAGTTGTAGTGTTTCCTCCGGCCATGGTGGAAGCGCTGCAGGGAACCAGGAGGATGCTGGACTCTCTCCAGGGGGAGATGGATCAAAAAAGCATACCTGCGATCGGTTGTTGTTTAGGAGGCAGACCCAACCTCCCCCCTGACGCGTGGGGGACGTTTCGGTACTCCCCTCTTCTCGAGCCCGGCGAGGGTAAAGGCTGCCGGAGGTTCCGCGCCAATAGGCTGGGCATTGCAGGCCATGTTGGGGGCGGTTAGATGCCGGTCTCCGGGGGTCTGCGATGTCCCGGTAACGGAGGACGGGCGACGTCATTTCCGGTGGAGGCGGGACTTCCGGCGGTGCGTGGCGGCTTCCGGTTCCGGCCGCTGGAACGCAGAAGGGAGGAGCAGCCTCGGCGGTGCAATTTCCGGTTCCCACAGCGGTGGGGTTAACCGGGATTTTTCAAAAAGAGGCGCACAAACGATCGCCGCGTTCTGGGAGAATGGAGCCAGAAGACGCAGCGGAGGTGGCAGGAGCAGGAGCCACATGCACCAGCCCGGCCCAGGTAGGAAAACAGCGGTTTAAGTCTACCTGGTTCCTTGTTATGTCCCTCCTACTGCCCCTTTGGGGAGAGGAGCCTGACTCACTCACCCTAGTCACGTCCCTGGGAGAGTGGTGTTTATTTGGTACAGCGGTGATGGGACCTGGTGTGTTTTTGTTCACTGGCTGTTTTGTGGTGGTGGTGGTTTGGGTCTGAGGCACAGAAAGTTAAACATGGGGTTGTTGTCTTTTGTGTCTTTCAGAAAGCTAAAGAGAAGCTAAAAATTGCGGTGCCCCCTCCTAAGAAACGGTGTGCTACCTGCAAAACAACCCTTAAAGGGTCTTGGACTAAACCGTTATGCAAGGCATGCATCACGGACATAGTCAAAGGGGAAGCCTCCCCTAGTGCAGCCTCCGAACAACCCAAAGAGATGCTCTCTTCCTTTAGGAAAGAGCTAGAAGAGACCTTTCAGTCGTTTCGCTCCTACTTGGACAGAGGGGCGGCGTCAGGGTCAGCAGCTAAGGCCTCCACTAGTGCACCCTTGGATTATAGAGGGGCAGGTAGTGAGTCCGAGGAGGAAGAGCCTAGCAGCCTAGTCTCAGGGTCAGAGGCGGAAGAAGAAGATACAGGAGAATCTTCTTCTTCACGTTACAAGTTGTCCTTAGAAGAGGTGGATGACTTACTGAAAACCATTCATTCCACTTTAAACATTAAGGTGGATAAGACGCATTTGTCTCTGCATGACAAGATGTACCAGGGTTTAGACGAAGTCAAGTGTCGAACCTTTCCAGTACATAGAGTATTGTCAGATACGGTCAGAAGGGAGTGGAAAGACCCAGAGAGGGCTCCTTTCTTTTCCCGATCACTTAAAAGGCGATTTCCTTTTGATGAGGATCCAGCGCAGGTATGGAATAAGAAACCTAAGCTGGATGCTGCGTTTTCAAAGGTATCCCGAAATACAGACTTAGCTTTTGAGGATACGGGCACCTTAAAAGATCCCCTACATAAAAGAGCAGAGGCGCTCTTAAAGAAGGCTTGGGATGCCTCTCTGGCCAACCTCAAACCAGCTATGGCATCCACAGTAGGGGCCAGGAACCTTGAGCATTGGTTGGAACAGCTGAAGGGTCACATTGAGTCTGGGACCTCACGCAGAGAGTTGCTAGAGTCCTTCCCGATTCTTTTGAAGGCAGTAGGCTATATGGCGGATGCCTCAGCCGAGTCAGTGAGAATATCAGCCCGTTCCTTGGCCCTAGTGAATTCGGCCAGGAGGGCTCTCTGGGTCAAAACCTGGACTGGGGACACGGCTTCGAAGGCTAAGTTATGTGGTCTGCCCTTCGATGGAGATCTGGTATTTGGCGCCGGTCTGGACACTGTTCTGGATAGGACGGCGGATAGGAAAAAAGCTTTCCCCTTAAAAAAGGTAGTACCGCGGACCAGGAAAAATTTTCGTCCTTTTTTCCAGCCCCAAGATCCTAAAGAGACACAAAAAGGTCAGGGTGGAAGGTCCTGGCGGCCTCAGAGGGGTAGAGGGAGACCCGGGGTGTTATTTCGCTCCCCTAGCCAGCCCGCTAAACCCCAGTGACGGTCGCCTGGCTGTGGGAGGACGTCTTCAGTCGTTCCTTCCACAGTGGGCAGAGACAACTTCCAGTGCATATATCCTCAAGGTTATTGCAGAGGGCTACGCGCTGGAGTTCTCAGAGAAACCACCGTCGCGTTTCTACGCGACTCAGCTGCCCAGGGATCAGGAGAAATCCCGGGCAATGTTGTTGCTGTTAGAGGAATTTCTCCAGCAAAAGGTGATCACCCCGGTACCCCAACAAGAACAGGGGGCGGGTTGCTACTCCCATGTGTTTCTAGTAAAAAAGCCGGCAGGAAAATTTCGTTTGATTCTGAACTTAAAATTCCTGAATCGGTCAATCAAGTACAAGAGGTTCCGGATGGATACCATCTACTCGGTCAGAAGGCTCCTTCCTGCAGGTTGCTTTCTGGCTTCGATAGACCTAAGGGATGCTTATCTTCACATCCCGATAAGAGCCGCTTCTCAGCGTTTCCTGCGTCTAGCGATCAGGGCAGGAAACGAGATCAAACACTTTCAGTTCAGGGCCCTGCCGTTCGGTCTCTCCTCCTCTCCGAGGATCTTTTCGAAGGTGCTGGCGGAGGCCTTGGCACCTCTGAGGCTAGAAGGAGTTTCGGTAATTCCATACTTGGACGACCTCCTGTTGTTCGCCAAGACGGAAGATCAGCTTCTCAAAGACCTATGGAGAACCCAGGCCCATTTGGAGGGTCTAGGTTGGATTTTGAACAGAGAGAAGTCAAATCTAGTTCCTTCTCAGGTCATAGTCTTTTTGGGGTACACCATAGATTCCATCCAGGAGAGGTTATTTCTACCAGAGGAGAAAATAATCAAGGTTCAGGCAGCAGTGAAGGCAGTGCAGACGAATCTGTCAGTGTCAGTTCGTGCAGCTATGTCCACCCTGGGACTTCTCACATCCTCCATTCCGGCGGTGCAGTGGGCCCGCCTGCATTCAAGGAGTCTCCAGCAGGCCATTCTACAGAATTGGACACATGGAGAAACCTTAGAGAAGGAGATCAGGGTTCCAACCTCAGTAAAAAGGAAACTTTGGTGGTGGAGGGCTCACGCAAATTTAAGTCAGGGTCTAGTGTGGTCCTTCCCCGCTACAATGATCCTAACTACGGATGCCAGCTCCTGGGGATGGGGTGCTCATCTCAGGGGTCAGTTGGCTCAGGGGTCCTGGTCCAGGGAAGAGGCCAAGAGATCCTCCAATTGGAGGGAACTCAAAGCCGTTTGCCTAGGGCTTTGGGCCTTCCAGGAGACGATACAGGGTCAGCATGTCCAGATACTGTCGGACAATGCTACAGCGGTAGCTTACGTCTCAAGGCAGGGGGGCACGAGGATCAGGGTTCTCCTGAATCTGGCCCTACACATGCTTTACTGGGCAGAGACAAACCTGGCATCTCTGTCTGCAGTACACCTAAAGGGCAGTTTAAACCACCTGGCAGACTTCCTAAGCAGGAGGAGGGTTCTGGAGTCCGAGTGGAGTCTAAATTCAGAGGTGTTCCAGAAAATAGCAGACAGGTGGGGAACCCCTCAGATAGACCTGTTTGCGTCCCAAGCCAACGCCAAGGTTCCGGTTTTCTTTTCCCTCAACAGACTGGATCAAGCGGAGGGTCTAGATGCGTTAGTTCAGCATTGGCCCTTCCGTTTGTGTTATGCTTTCCCCCCAGTACAAATGATTCCATTAGTTCTGCGGAAACTTCAGGTAGAAAAGACGACTCTTATCCTGATAGCCCCATACTGGCCCAAAAGGCCTTGGTTTTCAACTCTGCTGAAGCTGGCAATAGAACCCCATCAGCTACTTCCAGCCAGAAAGGACTTATTATTCCAGGGTCCCCTGCTCCATCCCAACGTGGATCGGCTCAACCTGGCAGCCTGGTTACTGAAGAGTTAATCCTCAGTAGGAAGGGTTTATCTAAACGCTTAGTGGATACGCTACTTAGTAGCAGGAAGGAAGTTACCAGGGCGATTTATTTCAAGACCTGGAGAGTCTTTAATTCCTGGTGCAGTTTAAAGAATTGTTCCCCCATGAATAATTTTTCGGTCCTGGAGTTTTTACAGGACGGGATGGACAAGGGTCTGGCAGCCAGCACCCTGAAAGCGCAGGTTGCTGCACTATCAGTATTTCTAGAGAGACGGTTATCTCTAGATCCCTATGTCATCAGATTTTTTAAGGCATTGGCCAGGGCTAGGCCTTCCCCCTTTAAGTTTTTTCTCAAGTGGGACTTATCGGTGGTTTTGGGGGGGTCTGACAAAAAGACCTTTCGAACCACTGTTAGAAGCATCTTTAAAATTTTGGACCCTGAAAGCGGTCCTTTTAGTAGCCGTCACCTCGGCTAGGAGAATTAGTGAGCTACAGGCTCTTTCTATTGTGGAACCCTTCTTGACCATCTTCCCAGATAGAGTCGTGTTGAGGACAGATCCTGGGTTCCTTCCTAAGGTGGTATCGGCCTTCCATAGGACACAAGAAATAGTGTTACCTACCTTTTGCCCGGCTCCTTCCGGTTCAAGGGAAGAAGAGTTTCATACCTTAGATGTCAGAAGGTGCATTATGCACTACCTGGAAGTCACCAGGGAAATTAGAAAATCCAATTCTCTGTTTGTGTTGTTCTCGGGTGCACGTAGGGGGTACGGTGCTTCCAAAAGTACACTAGCCAGATGGCTCCGTATGGCTATCCACGAGGCCTATAAGGCTAGGGGTATAGAACCTCCCCCAGGGGTGGTGGCACATTCTACAAGGGCAGTAGCAACTTCCTGGGCAGAACGGGCTGGAGCTTCACCAGAGCTTATCTGCAAGGCAGCTACGTGGACGAGTTTTTCCACTTTTACTCGCCACTACAGGATGGATCTGCTCTCAGCGGCGGAGCAGTCTTTTGGCAGGAAGGTCCTGCAAGCGGTGGTCCCACCCTAGAGTAAGTACTCGGTTATCATCTCCAAGTGCTGTCCTGAAAGACGAAGTGAGAAAACCTTAGTTACTTACCGGTAACGGTATTTCTATGAGTCTTTCAGGACAGCACCGATAACCCACCCTTCTCTCTTCTGGTGGATATATATGTGTATATATATATATATATATGTGTATTGTACTAACGTGTTTTGGTTGCTATGTTCTGCTTATCTCATTTCAGTATGGCCGGAGGTGCTCGTGTACAACTGAGGCCATGGTGGAGGTGGGCGGAAGTTATAGCAGTGACTGCAGTGTTTCCTGGGAAATGGGTGGAGCTGCGCTCTCTCCAAGTGCTGTCCTGAAAGACTCATAGAAATACCGTTACCGGTAAGTAACTAAGGTTTTCAAACGCAAAATTTTGGGTTCAGAAGCGTTTGCTTTTGCGTTTTAAAATGCTAAATGCCGCTAAACGCGTCTAAACGCGCCTAAACGCGGCACCCGCGTTTAGCCGCGTTTGCGTTTATAAGCGTTTTTAAAGGAACCCTATTTTTAACATAATAAAATAGGGAAATATCATTAAAAAAATTTAAAAAAATTATTTTAATCGTTTTAAATTATGTCTATCATTCAGATAATTCAAAGATGATATATATTCATTCAATAATTCAATACACCACCAGCATTGCACTTTCCAAAATGT
This sequence comes from Rana kukunoris, assembly GCA_029574335.1. Taxonomy (NCBI): domain Eukaryota; kingdom Metazoa; phylum Chordata; class Amphibia; order Anura; family Ranidae; genus Rana; species Rana kukunoris. Next base: position 24,283,679 of record CM056056.1, on the reverse strand, counting down.
TCCTTTTGAATTTAAACCTATATGTTGTACTTTCAACAACGTCTGTCCACCTGCGTTTCCATTCAGCCCAACTAATCTAATCAGTGTCTAATTTGCATATGAATGCCTGGCATGCTGTCTAGCCAGCAGACAACCCCAAGACATGTGTTTTTCCTGACCTTTGTCCACAAGCCACCTCCCAAAATCTTCATTTTTGGTTAGAAGTTGAAGAGGTGACATCTCCAAAAATGACTTCTGATGTTACTTTAAAAAAAGGCTTATTGGAAAATTCGAATTTTGAAAATTCGAAATGTTAAAAATTCGAATTTTCAAAATTCGAATTTTTAAAAATTCGAAATTTAGAAAAATTCGAAATTTTCAAAATTCGAATTTTCGAAAATTCGAATTTTCACATTTCGAATTCTCGAAAATTCGAATTATGAAATTTCGAATTATGAAATTTCGAATTATGAAATTTCGAATTATGAAATTTCGAATTTTGAAATTTCGAATTTTGAAATTTCGAATTTTGAAATTTCGAATTTTGAAATTTCGAATTTTGAAATTTCGAATTTTGAAATTTCGAATTTTCGAAAAAATTCGAAATTTCATAATTCGAATTTTCGAGAATTCGAAATATTGAAAAATTCGAATTTTGAAAATTCGAAATTTTGAAAATCAGAATTTTGAAAATGTCGAATTTTTCTAAATTTCGAATATTTAAAAATTCGAATTTTGAAAATTCGAATTTTTTACATTTCGAATTTTCAAAATTCGAAATGTCAAAGTTTCGAATTTTCAAAGTTTCGAATTTTCAAAATTTCGAATTTTCAAAATTTCGAATTTTCAAAATTTCGAATTTTCAAAATTTCGAATTTTCAAAATTTCGAATTTTCAAAATTTCGAATTTTCAAATTTCGAATTTTCAAATTTCGAATTTTCAAATTTCGAATTTTCAAATTTCGAATTTTCAAATTTCGAATTTTCAAATTTCGAATTTTCAAAATTCGATTTTTTCAAAATTCGAATTTTTCAAAATTCGAATTTTTCAAAATTTCGAATTTTCAAAATTCGAATTTTTCAAAATTTCGAATTTTCGAAAATCGAATTTTTCAAAATTCGAATTTTCGAAAGTTCGAATTTTTCTAAATTCGAAATTTTGAAAAATCGAAATGTTAAAAATTCGAATTTTCAAAAATTACTTCTGATGTTACTTTAGTACAACTTATAGAGGCAGTCCAGGTTTATCCCCAAATATGGGACAAGTCCCATGAACTATATTCAGACAGGACAGCCAAGCAAAGGACTTGGCAAGAAATTGGAAAAGAATTGACATCCAACTGGAACCAGTTGAACCCATATCACCCAGAAAAAAAGAGGTAAGATTAATACAGCTTTGGGCTTGGTTGGGATGTAAACTAGTTACTATGTCTGACATATTCTTATTTTTCCTTGTACAGTGAAAGATTTTCAGAAGAGATGGAAGTCTGTATCAGAGTCAAAAAATACTTATTGGAAAAATCGAATTTTGAAATTTCGAATTTTCGAAAATTCGAATTTTCGAAAATTCGAAATATTGAAAAATTCGAAATTTTGAAAATTCGAAATTTTGAAAATTCGAAATTTTGAAAATTCGAATTTTGAAAATTCGAAATGTAAAATACCCAACTGAAAATCTCTGTGCCATCAACGGATGGGTCCAATAGCGACGTCGAGCTCTGCGAACGGGTCGTCCACATAGTTTGCGACGGCGTTGAAGCCTCATCAAGTGCAAAGTAAGAACAATTTCTTGGCATATATTCATTATGGGATCCATTTCACAAAGGAGAATAATGAATGTATGCAAGTGCTCTCTGCTGCTGCTGCTCTCTCTGTTGAAAATTGCAGAAATGGTTAAATATATAAGCTTTGGGAGGGTCTACAATTCAGTGGTTCTGAACGCTGATAGCCCCAATCGCAGTAAAACGCCGCTAAACGCGGCAAAACGCCGCGAAATTCGCGGCAAAAACGGGCGTTTTGAACACCGGTTTTTGCGTTTGAAAACTTGAGTTTAGAAGTGTTTGCTTTTGCTTCTCGTGTGCATGGGGCCTTAGGATGATTGCTGGAATCATTATATTGTGTATAACTGAGCATCAAGAAGATTATTTTCTCAATATACAAATGTGGAGTTGCATTTTAAAGGTCAACTTCTGCCTATAAAAATACTATAACGCCACAAGGATAAACAGACTGCAAGTCATAGAAATCTTCTATTATTCTCCTGGGGAATGGAGCTTTACCATTCCAAGCTACTTGTACCCGAGATTATTATAATTGTGTTCTGATTTATTTACCCCTCACCAGAGAATAACTGCCCCCCCTCCCATACATTGTACACAGGAATTGTTCAGTTCCTTCTTTTCTCAGCAGATACAAATCTATAGAAAATTAAGGAAGAATTTCTGGACAGCCACACTCCAAAACTTGTTGCTTTTATTGTGAAATGAAAAACGCAGGATACATGCCACAGCAAACTGGGTACAAGCTGATCTATAGAACCTCTCTTGTTGACTTGAATATCTACACAAATATGAGCAATACATTTTATCCCCAAGTGCAAAGGCCTCGTCCACCACGGTCTACTAAAGTGTAATGTTATGTATGGGGATGAACCATGCTGGAAGTGCCATTCATATGTATTGGGAGATGGTGGCTGCACAGACACAGGCCCTTAAAATTTGACATCCATGTGGGTACAGGTGCGTGTCCCTGATCTCCCACTGGTGTCAAATTGGGAGCTGTGTGCCGATAGACATGAATGGGACTGCCTGCATGGGGAGGCATGGAACACCTGAGCATCCCTATATGGGCAAACATAGCTGTCCATGGGTATACACTCTGTGTGAATGAGGCCTTTATTCACCCACCTAACTGCAGTTGTGATGCAACTTATTTTTTAAACACTGTAGGCAGGGGCGTTGCTAGGTGTCAAAAAGACCAGGGGCTTCAGCCCGAAGGTCGGTGGTGGCACCGTGGGGGGGGGGGGTAATTCGGGGTGGTCATTTTGCGGGTGTTTTTCGCAGGGAGGTAAGCTAACATGCTGCTTTCTGCCTGGCCTACCGGTGCTGCCCATCAATGATAGGCACTAAACTCACCTACCTGACACACTGACCATTACACCTACTTGTACACTGATAGGCAGAAGAGACACACTGATTTTCATCACCTACCTACTTCTGCCTGACATACATACACTACACTGACTGACCACACCTACAACGAGTGTTATATAAACCTATGTTACGTCAGTAGTAATCGTATGCAGGGAGCAAAATAGAATATATAAGATAAGCGCGCACACACCCCCCCAAAGCACATTACTCCTCTGCCAACGTCAATCATGTAAAACACACACACACACACACAGCTCCACCATTACCCACCCCAGCTCCACCATTACCCACCCCAGCTCCACCATTACCAACCCCAGCTCCACCATTACCCACCCCAGCTCCACCATAAGCTCCACCATTACCAATTACCCATCCCAGCTCCACCATTACCCATCCCAGCTCCACCATTACCCATCCCAGCTCCACCATTACCCATCCCAGCTCCACCATTACCCATCCCAGCTCCACCATTACCCATCCCAGCTCCACCATTACCCATCCCAGCTCCACCATTACCCATCCCAGCTCCACCATAAGCTCCACCATTACCCATCCCAGCTCCACCATAAGCTCCACCATTACCCATCCCAGCTCCACCATTACCCATCCCAGCTCCACCATAAGCTCCACCATTACCCATCCCAGCTCCACCATAAGCTCCACCATTACCCATCCCAGCTCCACCATAAGCTCCACCATTACCCATCCCAGCTCCACCATTACCCATCCCAGCTCCACCATAAGCTCCACCATTACCCATCCCAGCTCCACCATAAGCTCCACCATTACCCATCCCAGCTCCACCATAAGCTCCACCATTACCCATCCCAGCTCCACCATAAGCTCCACCATTACCCATCCCAGCTCCACCATAAGCTCCACCATTACCCATCCCAGCTCCACCATAAGCTCCACCATTACACATCCCAGCTCCACCATAAGCTCCACCATTACACATCCCAGCTCCACCATAAGCTCCACCATTACACTTCCCAGCTCCACCATAAGCTCCACCATTACACATCCCAGCTCCACCATAAGCTCCACCATTATACATGCCAGCTCCACCATTATACATGCCAGCGCCACCATTATACATGCCAGCTCCACCATTATACATGCCAGCTCCACCATTATACATGCCAGCTCCACCATTATACATGCCAGCTCCACCATTATACATGCCAGCTCCACCATTATACATGCCAGCTCCACCATTATACATGCCAGCTCCACCATTATCCACTTCCATACTAGGCACTTATGCACCTTCCCGCCCAGACCAATTTTCAACTTTCAGTGCTCTCACACTTTGAATGACAATTATTCAGTCATGCTACACTATATCCAAACCAAATTTGTATCCTTTTATTCTCACAAATAGAGCTTTCTTTTGGTGGTATTTAATCGCCACTGGGTTTTTTATTTTTTGCGCTATAAGCAAAAAAACAGCGAAAATTTGAAAAAAAACACACTTTTTTTTAGTTTATATTGTGAAATTTTGCAAATAAGTGATTTTTCTTCATAAATTTGTGCCAAAATTAATACTGCTACATATCTTTTGTAAAAATAACCCAAATTAGTGTATATTATTTGGTCTTTGTGAAAGTTATAGAGTCTACAAACTATGGTGCCAATCACTGAAAATTGATCACATCTGATCACACCTAATGTACTGAAGGCCAATCTCATTTCTTGAGACAATAACAAGCCAGGAAAGTACAAATACCCCCCACATTACCCCTTTTTGGAAAGTAGACAGTCCAAGGTATTTATTAAGAGGCATGGTGAGTTTTTTGAAGTTGTATTTTTTTACCCACAATTCTTAGGAAAATTAAGATTATTTTTTTTTTTTTTTTTTTTTACATAAACTGGTCATATTAACAGGTTATTTCTCTCACACAGCATATGCATAATTGCAACTACACCCCAAAATACATTCTGCTACTCCTCCTGAGTATGGCAATACCAAATGTGTGGGACTTTTACACAGCCTGGCCACATACAGAGGCCCAACATTGAAGTAACTCTTTCAGGCGTTCTACAAGCAAAAATTGCACAAATCCTTTCTCAACCACCTATTACACTTTTGAAGGCCCTGGAGCATTAGGACAATGGAATTGTCCACAAAATGACCCCATTTTGGAAAGCACACACCCCAACGTATAATCTATGAAGCATTATGAGTCTTTTGAATGGTTCATTTTTTTCCAAAAGGTTTTGGAAAATGTGGAAAAAAAATGAAAATGCTTTTTTTTTACACAAAGTTGTCCATTTATAAGATATTTCTAACACATAGCATATACATAGCAAACATGACACCCCAAAATGCATTCCGCTACTCCTCCCGAGTATGGCAATACCAAATGTGTGGGACTTTTACACAGCCTGGCCCCATACAGAGGCCCAACATTGAAGTAGCACTTTCAGGCGTTCTACAAGCATAAATTGCACAAATCCTTTCTCAACCACCTATTACACTTTTGAAGGCCCTGGAGCACCAGGACAATGGAATTGTCCACAAAATGACCCCATTTTGGAAAGCACACACCCCAATGTATAATCTATGAAGCATTATGAGTCTTTTGAGCGGTTCATTTTTTTCCAGAAGGTTTTGGAAAATGTGGAAAAAAAATGAAAATGCATTTTTTTTACACAAAGTTGTCCATTTATAAGATATTTCTAACACATAGCATATACATAGCAAACATGACACCCCAAAATGCATTCCGCTACTCCTCCTGAGTATGGCAATACCAAATGTGTGGGACTTTTACACTGCCTGGCCCCATACAGAGGCCTAACATTGAAGTAGCACTTTCAGGCGTTCTACAAGCATAAATTGCACAAATCCTTTCTCAACCACCTATTACACTTTTGAAGGCCCTGGAGCACCAGGACAATGGAATTGTCCACAAAATGACCCCATTTTGGAAAGCACACACCCCAACGTATAATCTATGAAGCATTATGAGTCTTTTGAGCGGTTCATTTTTTTCCAGAAGGTTGTGGAAAAAAAATGAAAATGCATTTTTTTTACACAAAGTTGTCCATTTATAAGATATTTCTAACACATAGCATATATATAGCAAACATGACACCCCAAAATGCATTCCGCTACTTCTCCTGAGTATGGCGATACCAAATGTGTGGGACTTTTACACAGCCTGGCCACATACAGAGGCCTAACATTGAAGTAGCACTTTCAGGCGTTCTTCAAGCATAAATTGCACATATCATTTTCTAAAACCGATCACATTTTTGAAGGCCCTTCATATATCTAACACATAGCATACACATACCAAATAACAAAAGATTACCTGTTTGTTTTAGTAGTGCAGTGGTCCACAGAGGAGAGCATCGGTCCAGGCAGCAGGCAGGGATGAGGTCAGCGACAACAAAAGCAATCATTCAGGCAGCAGGCAGGAATACTGTCCATAGTTCGTACAGGCAGAGATACTGTCAGCACAGCCAGAGTACAGCCAAAGCACAGGTCCAGGTAGCAGGCAGAGGTGTCTTAGCAGAAATATTGTGAAAAGTCAGTAGAGGTAGCAGGCAGATATATGATCAACACAGCCAAAGTATTGGTCCAAGCAGCAGGAAGAAACATGGTCCATAATGTCATGGGTCAATACAGGCAGTAATATGGTCAGCACAGCCAAAGTATTGGTCCAGGCAGCAGGAAGGACCATTAAGCTTAGGGCCAGGGGGACAGGGGTAGAGGCTTCTCCCACCCAAATCGCTTTGAAGCCTCTGGGCAACCAGACCCTGTTCTGGGAGAACAGAAAACGAAAAACTGGTTTTCTCTACACAGAACGCTTTTCTGAAGCCCCTCACATATGTGAGACCCCTGTGTACTAAAAGTAAATGGCCAAAAGATCAGTCCAAGTGGGAGGCAAAAACATGGTAGATTAACAGGCCAAGGTCGGTGCACATGGAAGTCAGAAATGTGGTTTAAATCGGCAGGCAGAGGCATCGTTGGTAAACAGGCTGAGGTTGGTACACATGGAGGTCAGAAACGTAGTTTGAATCGGCAAGCAAAGACATTGTCGGTAAACAGGCTGAGGTTGGTACACATGGAGGTCAGAAATGTAGTTTAAATTGGCAAGCAAAGACATCGTCGGTAAACAGGCCAGGGTTAGTTAATTAACATGGTAGCAGGCAAATGGGGAAATGGCAGTCTGTTAACAAGGGGAACTAATATTGGATGGATGTATGATACTTTTTGAAGCACTGTCCCATGCACAGGCCAGGTTGGGAGGGACAATCGGGACAGTAACAGGTGGTGTCTCTTCTTACTCCTGCTTTGCTGCATACACGGCATCTTTTTTGGCGTCTTTTTCCAGATTCTGAGGGGGGGATGCTAAAGGGAAAGTGTCGCTCGTGAAGACGACTCACACAATCAGAGCGAATGCTTCCTGGGATGGGATCTTGTTGATAAATGAGGGCTTCAATGATATCTTCGATATACTTGAGGTAGGAGATTTGTGGGTTTTCAGTTGGCGGATTGTCTTTTTGGTAGCATACAAACGAATTAAAAAGGGCCATGTGAAACAGATGAAACGCAACCTTCTTGTGCCAAAAATAGGACTTTCTTGTTGATAAGTAGGGCTGTAGCATTTGGTCATTTAAATCCACCCCCCCCATGTACAAATTGTAATCGTTAACACATTCAGGCTTGGCAATATGTCTGCCTCTTTTTTGGATCTCCACCATGGTGTCATTGTGGATGGTAGAGAGGATGTGGACATCTTTCTTGTCCCTCCACTTCATGGCCAACACCTCCTCGTTCCTCATGAATGACGACTCTCCAGATTTCAAGTTTTTGGTCAACAAATTTTGTGGGAATCCCTTCCGTTTTTTTTTGAAGGTACCGCAGGCCAGGGTTTGCTTGCTGTAAAGTTGACGAAAAAGGGGCAGGCTGGTATAATAATTATCAACATATAAATGGTAGCCTTTTCCGAACAGGGGGTATGCCAACTCCCAGACAATTTTTCCACTGGTTCCAAGATATGTTGGGCAATCACGGGGCTGGAGCTGGGAGTCTTTGCCTTCATAGATCCTGAATGTGAACACATATCCAGTGGCTCGATCGCATAATTTATTTAATTTTAACCCATACCTGGCTCTCTTGTTTGGGATGTACTGCTTGAAGTGCAGTCGGCCAGTGAAATGTATAAGGGACTCGTCAACACAAATGTTTTGGTCTGGGATGAAAACTTCTGCAAATCGCTGGGAAAAGGCATCGATTAGGGGGCGTATTTTGTATAATTTGTCGTAGTGGGGATGATTTTGGGGAGGGCACTGTGAATTGTCATTGAAGTGGATAAAACGCATTATGTCGTATCTTGTCCTAGACATGACAGAGGAAAATATAGGCATGTGTTGGATGGGGCGTGTAGACCAATATGAATGGACTTCGTTCTTCTTTGTAATCCCCATATTGAACATAAGACCCAAATTTTTTTAAAATTCTTCCAATGTTAGACGCCGCCAGTGGAACATGCGGGCGTAGGAAGAATTGGGGTTGGCGGCAATATATTGGGATGCATATAGATTGGTTTGATCCACTATATTCTGCATAAAATCTTCTGGGAAAAATAAACAAAAATAATCAAATTGAGAAAAATTCGTAGTGTCAGGCTGCACACCTGGCTGTGCGGTGAAAGGGGGGATGATAGCGGATCCTGAGTTAGCAGGCAACCATAAGGGGTTTGCCAGGGCATCGGGAAGGTAGGACTGGGGCAGGATTCTTCGGGTTGGGCGTGGATTTCCATTACTAGTACTGGGCTCCTCTTCCTGGCGTATGGCGCTGCTGGTGCTGGGCAGATCTCCTGATCTTGGTCCTGATCTTGGTCCCAATCGCATTCTTTTGGGAGGGACGGTTTCCTCCGGGGACTCGGACTCTGAGCCACTATCCTCCACTGGCTCATATTCCGAATCAGAATCGGATAATGGGGGCTCCTCGCTGTGCTCATCATCGGACATGGTGGACATAATGACATATGCCTCCTCGAGTGTGAAAAGCTTTTGGGACATTATGGCAGTATGTCAGTACTTATTGGTGGGCCTGCGTAATAGTACTGCTGGTGGTGGTGGTGGTGGCGGCCTATGTGGTGGTACCGATGAAGGTATTGGTGTCAGGAATGTGTGGTGGTGGTGGTACCGATAGCGGTGGTGGTACGGTGGTGGTAGTACCGATGGCGGTATGGGTGGTGATACCGATGGCGGTATGGGTGGTGGTACCGATGGCAGTGGTACTGATGGCAGTACTAGTAGCCTGTGTGGCGGTACTGATGGAGGTATTAGTGGCAGGAATGTGTGGTGGTACCTGTGGTGGTGGTACCGGTGGCGGTACAGGTGGTGGTGGTACCGGTGGCGGTACGGGTGGTGGTGGTACCGATGGCGGTACGGGTGATGGTGGTACCGATGGCGGTACGGGTGATGGTGGTACCGATGGCGGTAAGGGTGGTGGTAGTAGCGATGACGGTACGGGTGATGGCGGTACAGGTGGTGGTGGTACCGATTGCGGTATGGGTGGTGGTGGCGGTACGGGTGGCGGCGGTACCGATGACGGTACGGGTGGCAGCGGTACCAATAGCGGTACAGGTGGTGGTGGTACCGATTGCGGTATGGGTGGTGGTGGCGGTACGGGTGGCAGCGGTACCGATGGCGGTACAGGTGGTGGCGGTACTGATGGTGGTATGGGTGGTGGCGGTACGGGTGGCAGCAGGGCTGGACTGGGACAGAAATTTGGCCCTGGACTTCATCCAGACTGGCTTACTTTGACAGGTCTCTCCCATGGTGGCCGGACAACTCCCGCACCCCCCCAGCCACCCAAGCCCCCTCTCCCCCTTCACTAGCCACTAGCCGTTCTACTTTTTTAGAGTAGAACGGCTGGTACTGGTACTCTTATAGGCAGTACCAGTGGGGAAGCTAGACATTATTTCACCCGGGGCAAAGAATCAGTTCGGTGCCCCCTTATGGGACAAGATTAGGCAGAAGGGAGAAACTCCCAGGCAATAGCTGTTGAGTCAGCTGTCTGTCCCCTCCCCCATGCTCCTCTGTCGCTCCCCCTGCTTCTCTGTTCCCCCCAGGTGATCGCTGTGTGGAGGGAGAGGAGGTGAGCACTGCTGGAAGGGAGAGGCAGATGAGCGGAGGGAGCGGCAGTCCGCTGTCACTGAAGCCGGCCCACTGAGCCATCGGCCCACCGGGAAACTCCCTGTAGTGCCAATGGCCAGTCCATCCCTGGGTGGCAGTGGTACCGATGGTGGTACGGGTAGCGGCGGTACCGATGGCGGTACTGGTGGCGGTGTTACAGATGATTTACAGATGGGCTGATTTACAGATGGGCTGATTTATAGGGCTGTGTGACAGGTCCTCTTTATTGGTGGGGGGGGGGGGTAGGGTGGCTGTGTTGTATACAGTATATATGCAGACAAACTACTGCAGACAAACTACACTGATCTCACTTACTGATCCCTGCTCTCTCCTCACAAATCGGTGTGTGAGGAGAGAGCAGGGATCAGATAGTAACTGCCTGCTTTGTTTACACTTGTGACCGGCTGTGATTGGACACAGCCGGTCACGTGGTAAACGGCCAATTTCATTGGCCGTTTACCCTGATCGGGGAAGCGCTGTGTCCAAGGGACACGCGCCTGCAACGATCCCCGCTCTGCAAGCCTCTGGCGGCGCGCACGGAGCGCGCCGCCGAATTTGTTTTGAAATGTGATCAGCTGTGTCTTTGACACAGCCGATCACGTGGTAAACAGCCAATGAAATTGGCTGTTTACCGTGATCGGGGAAGCGCTGTGTTCGAGGGACACACGCCGTCCTCGATCGCCGCGCTGCGCGCACCTGCGGACACGCGCTGGGCAATCTTGCAAAAGCCGTTCCTAAACGGCAAGTCACAAATCTGTAACCACTTCCCGGACGTATATTTGTCATAGACCGGGCGGGAAGTGGTTATACATCCCAGCTCCACCATAAGCTCCACAATTACCCATCCCAACTCCACCATTACACATCCCAACTCCACCATTACACATCCCAGCTCCACCATTACACATCCCAGCTCCACCATTATACATCCCATCTCCACCATAAACTCCACCATTACCCATCCCAGCTCCACCATAAGCTCCACCATTACCCATCCCAGCTCCACAATTACACATCCCAGCTCCACCATTGCCCTGATGTGCTGTGCCCTGATGTGCTGTGCCATGTGCTTTTATTTGCTGGGCTCTGTGCCCTGATGTGCTGGGCTCTGTGCCCTGATGTGCTGGGCTCTGAGCCTTGATGTGCTGTGCCATGATGGTGAGTGATCAGTGTGTAGTGTAGTGGTCTGTTGGCAGTGTGCAGTGCAGTGGTCCGTGTGCAGTGGTCCGTGTGCAGTGCAGTGCTGGGGGTTAATAATGTGTCTGCTGACACCAGTGCTGGGGGTTAATAATGTGTCTGCTGACACCAGTGCTGGGGGTTAATAATGTGTCTGCTGACACCAGTGCTGGGGGTTAATAATGTGTCTGCTGACACCAGTGCTGGGGGTTAATAATGTGTCTGCTGACACCAGTGCTGGGGGTTAATAATGTGTCTGCTGACACCAGTGCTGGGGGTTAATAATGTGTCTGCTGACACCAGTGCTGGGGGTTAATAATGTGTCTGCTGACACCAGTGCTGGGGGTTAATAATGTGTCTGCTGACACCAGTGCTGGGGGTTAATAATGCGTCTGCTGACACCAGTGCTGGGGGTTAATAATGCGTCTGCTGACACCAGTGCTGGGGGTTAATAATACGTTCGCTGACACCAGTACTGTTTTTGAAGTTTGAAAGTTTGCATGCGGCCCCCCATGGGATATGAAAACTTGTCTTGCGGCCCTCGGGTAATAGTTTGAGACCCCTGGTCTACCCCAACACTGTCTCTCTCTGTTGAATCTTTTCTCTCTCTGTTGAATCTTTTCTCTCTCTGTTGAATCTTATCTCTCTCTGTTGAATCTTTTCTCTCTCTGTTGAATCTTTTCTCTCTCTGTTGAATCTTTTCTCTTTAGGTACAATAATCTTGGATTAATAGAGTTAAGGTTAGGCACATTCGACCGCAGATTCGATAGACACAGATTGCTATTGTCAGCGTCATGTCAAATATCCTATCTATATCGAAATGTTGTAGCAACGAAAATAAATTGTTTTTTTATGTCGGATCTTTCGGATTCTGCACGTTCGTTTTAGTTTGTTAAAACGATAACGAAAATACCTAAAATTCGGACGAAAAAAGAATTTGAACGAAAACGAATGCACATCTACGATTTACAAATATCTCAATGGTGATTCCGACATAGGAAAAAAAAATATTCAGTCTCAAGGGGTGTAAGGCCGCGTACACACGACCAAATAAATCTGTTCAAATCGGTCTGACAGACCGATTTGATCAGATTTGTCTGATGGGCTGTTTTGGTTTGATCGCTGTACACACGATCAAACCAAAATCCCCGCCGGCAGACAGCGCGGTGACGTGGTGATGACGTTGACGCCGCCACGTCACCTCACCAGGAAGTAAAACACTTCCGCGCATGCGTCAAATCCAGTCGACGCATGTGCGGGCAGATATGTCTGCTGGTTAGCGTACTAACCAGCAGACATATCGGACGGACGGATTCCCAGCAGACAGATTTTAAAGCATGCTTAAAAATCTGCCTGCTGTCCGCCCGTACACACGATCGAATCTGTCTGCTAAAACGGTCTGTCAGACCGTTTCCAGCAGATAGATTCGATCGTGTGTACGCGGCCTAAGAGGACCCGGGGACACACAATGACATTGGAGGAAAAGGGGTTTAACCCTAAACTGAGCAGGGGTTTTTCACTGTCAGGGCAGTAAGGATGTGGAACTCTCTACCACAATTGGTGGTGGCTGCGGGGAGTATGGATATTTTTACGAGACTCTTGGTAAAGGGCACAACATACAGGGAGTTGGGAAATAATTATAGTCATGGACACAGGTACACCTATACAGATTGAACTGGCTGGGCTATTGTCTTTATTCACCCTTACCTACTATGTAACAAAAAAGAAAAAAATACTACGCAGTTTAAGATAAGTCGCTTCTTCTCCAATTTTAATGATTGGCTCCTGCCTTTTTAAGTTCCCTGAAACCGAATAGTTTCCTCCCTATGCTAGAATCACCATTGAGATATTTTCTATATTGCTATCATATCTCCTCTCAAGTGTCTCTTTTCTCCAGGGAGAATTAAGTTTAATGCATGTAGTTGTTTCTCATAATTTAAGGGGTCTTCCAGGCCGCTTATTAGCTTTGTCGACCTTCTCTGGACACCAGTCAGTGTTGCCTACTGCCAGTATTTTTACTGGCAGCTAGTAAAAAACAGGCAATTTTCTCCTGACAGTAAAATTAAAAGGTTGCCAGTAACAAATATGTCTGTGACTCGGTTTGGTCCGGAGCTGGCTGGGACCATCCAAATGCTTGCCACAGTGTGATCGGGCGGCTCTGGCGGAGGTGGGGCCTGAGCATGTCATGTGCTGTCATGGTGCAATGGAGCCAAGCAGAGCGGCCAGAGCCTTGGGCGCGGGTCTGTGGTATGGGAGCAAGGCAGGCTGGGACCGGGACTGTCAGTACTGTTTAGACTGGAGGGACCACTTGTTTTGGAGAGAGACTGTCACTGTGACTCAGGAGGGGACATGTTTCAGTGAGGTCTTGACATCTGTGCGGTGACACACTGCTGTCAGTGTCGCTGTGAGTCAATTTTATTTGTGTGTGTGTGTGTGCTGCCCATTCTAATTTCTTGCCCTCCTGAGGCTGGTCCCTGAGCTACTTACTTACTATATTAAAAAAAATATAAGAAATATGTTTGTTGCCTTTTATCTACCTTAACCACTTTAGCCCCGGACCATATTGCTGGTCAAAGACCAGAGCACTTTTTGTGATTCGGCACTGCGTCGCTTTAACTGACAATTGCGCGGCCATGCGACGTGGCTCCCAAACAAAATTGGGGTCCTTTTTTTCCCCACAAATAGACCTTTCTTTTGGTGGTATTTGATCATCTTTTTTTTTTTGCGCTATAAACAAAAATAGAGCGACTATTTTGAAAAAAAATTCAATATTTTTTACATTTTGCTATAATAAATATCCCCAAAAAAGATATAAAAAAACATTTTTTTCCCTCAGTTTAGGCCGATACGTATTCTTCTACATATTTTTCATTTAAAAAAAAATCGCAATTAGCGTTTATTGATTGGTTTGCGCAAAATTTATAGCGTTTACAAAAAAGGGGGTCGTTTTTATGGCATTATTAATATTTTTTTTGTTATTAGTAATGTCGGCGATCAGCGTTTTTTTTTGGTACTGCGATATTATGGCGGACACATCGGACACTTTTGACACATTTTTGGGACCATTGGCATTTTTATAGCGATCAATGCTATAAAAATGCATTGGATTACTATAAAAATGCCACGGGCAGTGAAGGGGTTAACACTAGGGGGCGGGGAAGGGGTTAAGTGTGTTCCTGCTTGTGTTCTAACTGTATGGGGGGGGGGGGGGGGTGGACTCACTAGGGGAAATTACTGATCTTCTGTTCATACATTGTATGAACAGAAGATCAGCGTTTCCCCCGCTGACAGGAACGAGAGGTATGTGTTTACACACATACCTCCCGTTCCCCGCTCTGTAACGAACGAGCGCGCGTGCCCGGCGGCGATCGCGCCCACCGGGGCCCGCGCGCGGGATTCGGGGGACGAGCGGGGGCGCTCTCGCCCAGCAGTGCCACCGTCCCGCCCTATAACTGCGGTGGGCGGTCGGCAAGCAGTTAAATCATGATGCTAATTGCATATTTGTATTTGTTTGTAGACTAAATACTGTAATTTGCACTTAAAACTGTAATTTTGGAAATGCCAGTAAAAACTTGGCTGTGCCAGTAAGTTTTGGATGTTGTCTGTAAATTTCAATCTGGTAGGTTGGCAACACTGACTCCAGTGCCAGCACATCCTTCCTGAGGACTCGAACTTCATACTCACGATTTATACCAAGCTGTATATTGTTTATGAATAAATTAAACAGAATTGGTCCCAGGACTGAGCCCTGGGGTTCCCCCACTTACCACACGTTATTAATCGCCACTCTTTGGACGGGCTCTTGTAACCAGTTTTCTATCTAGGTACATATCCTATGGTCCATCAGAGCTCATTTTGTAAATTAAATATTTATGGGGAACTGTATTGAATGCTTTTGCAAAATCCAGATACACCACATCCACAGGCCGGCAGCTCACTTCCTCGTAGAATGTTAATAGATTGGTTTGGCAAGAATGACCTTTCATAGATCTGTGCTGATTACTGCTAGTGATACACTTTTCATCAACAAATTATTGAATAATAGTCCCTTATCATCCCCTGAAATAGTTTAAATTGGGGTTGCAATGGTACCAATACTAAGCATTTGCACAAGTATCCATACTCGTGCAAATGCACCGATACCTGAAACTGATCCTTTCAGCTATTGGTGAGATTCCCCCACTGACACCTGAAACGTAAAAAAAACAGCAAATATCAGTTGTTAAAGTGGGGGTTTACCCTAAAAAAAATTCTAACATTACATCCAGCATACTAAAGACAGGTACAGTATGCTGGTCCTTTTTTCTCCTTACATACTGTGTAATTGTCATTTTTGCCTCCGGGTTCTGATTCCCGCGGGACTGGGCTTTCCTATTGAAAGCTTAGATGTTTGACGTCTGCTGTAAAACGTCCCATGACGCATAAAGCGTGTCACCAGTTTTCTGTAAATAGCCAACTGCGTAGTCGGCTCTACACGGCGTTCGCAGGCGCCATATAGCGCCGACTCGCAGTCAGCTATTTATGGAATACATTGTAATGCGCTTTATGCGCCATGGGACGTTTTACACCAGACGTCAATCATCTAAGCTTTCAATAGGAACGCCCAGTCCCGCGGGAATCAGAACCCGGAAGCCGGAGGCGAGGATGACAATTACACGGTATGTATGGAGAAAAAAAAAAAGGGACCAGCATACTGTACCTGTCGTTAGTATGCTGGATGTAATGTTAATTTTTTTTTTTTTTTAGGGTGAACCCCCACTTTAAGGAGTGGGGCCGGTGAGTCCCTAACAACTGATGACTCACTTCCCTGACAATTTGTATCAACAACATTGCTCAACCGCTGAAACACTGAGGCCCCGTACACACAAGCAAATATATCTGTTCAAATTGGTCGGACAGACCGATTTGAACAGATCTGTCTGCTGGGATGTATTGGTTTGATCGTGTACACACGATCAAACCAAAATCCCCCCTGGCAGACAGCGCGCTGATGTGGCGGTGATGCCGCCACGTCACTGCACCAGGAAGTAAAACACTTCCGCGCATGCGTCGAATCCATTCGACGCATGTGCGAGCAGATATGTCTGCTGGTTAGCGCACTAACCAGCAGACATATCGGTCCGACGGGTTCCCAGCCGACAGATTTCAAAGCATGCTTTGAAATCTGTCGGCTGGCCAAATCTGTCTTGTTTGCCCGTACACACAATCGAATCTGTCTGCTGAAACGGTCTGTCAGACCGTTTCCAGCAGATAGATTTGATCGTGTGTACGCGGCCTGAGATGAAAATAAACACTGGAGTAGATTTACTATAAAGCTGGTGCACTCAGACTCTGTGCCTGGAAGCCAATTGTCTTCCAGGCACAGTCTAACTTCAGCTTGTTCAGTTAAGCCCCATACACACTATCAGTTTTCCTGATGGTTTTCTCTTCAGGTTTACCAAAACCATCTAATATGAGGTCAAACCTCAAGAGTTTTAATTTGTATGCAATCAGGCAGGCCCTTGCACTACATGGTTTTGGTAAACCTGAAGAGAAAACCATCAGGAAAACTGATAGTGTGTATGGGGCTTTAAGCTTTGGCAATAAAACCTGGAAGCTGATTGGTTTCTATGCAGAAGTGAGCTTAATTTTGCACTATTTTTGCAGCTTTAGTAAAAAAAAAATAATTGTAGTTTTCTGTTTGAAGTTCATCCCTTTGCTCTGTAGATAAACAATCTATAGACAAAGTGAGTGTAAAGTGACCTGTCAAGTACAGTACATTTTTGTACTCGACAGTTTAACAATTTTTTTAATTTATTCTAATCA
Source organism: Rana kukunoris (assembly GCA_029574335.1). Classification (NCBI taxonomy): domain Eukaryota; kingdom Metazoa; phylum Chordata; class Amphibia; order Anura; family Ranidae; genus Rana; species Rana kukunoris. The sequence goes on along the minus strand of CM056056.1, from coordinate 24,266,406 downwards.
GCCTTAACACTTATTTTCCTCCATGTAATTATTATTTTCTTGCTGATTTCTTTTTGTGTGTCACTTCTATACTATAATCTATTAACTAAAACTTTTTTGTTTGCTTTGTCCGTTTTAATATTTTTAAACCTTTAACATATATTTATACGTTTCATATTTGAAAAAAGTGCAAAACGTAAAAAAAAATTGTTTAATTTCCAATGAACTTTTTAATGCTTTGTACCATTGCTGACAGTATTGGTAATTTGTATCTGAGTACTAACATCATGTGCGATAAAAGGGTTAAGTGTGCTCCTAGGGAGTGCTTTCTAACTGTGGGAGGAAAGCTGTGAGTGGAGGAAAACCAAGATCTGCGTTTCCGCTTAGCAGAAACACAAGATCCCCATTTCCTCCCTCAAAGACCACTGTTCTGCCTCTCTTGTGAACGTTCGCAGGTGGCCACCAGACCCGTTGATTGGCTCCTGTGGGGCCATTCACAGTGTGAGCACGTCGCCGACGGCATGCGTGTACGCCCAGACCTCATGCACGAAATCACGTTACAGGTACGTGATTTTGCATAGCCGAGCTGCCCTGCCGCAGTATATATATGCAGTGGGCGGTCCGGAAGTTGTTAAATGTTGATACCACCCTGGCTTTTCCCAATCCAGTAATTACGCTGTCCAAAAAAGTTAGGAATATCGGTCTGGCTATAACCTGACTGAGTACTTTGAGGACTCTTGGGTGTTAGCCATCTATCTGGTACTGGTGAATTTTTTACGTTAAGCTTTTCAAGTCTATTTCTGACACTGGCTTCTGTTGGCCATAAAGGGTACATTCTGTGATGTGTTCCTAACAGTAATGATTACTACAACTGAGGAGAAGAATGTATTTGGTACAGGTGCGTTCTCCTCGTCAGTGGTAACCAACTTTCCCTGATTATCCTTTTATGTGGCCAATATTCTCCAATCTCATTTTATTACTGTTAATATATTTAAAAAAAAATCCCAAGCAATTTTTTTCTCTTCTGCTTTTTGTGGTCTATTTTACCTGCAGTGATTGCGGTCTTGCACTTCTTTTTGCATTCCTTGTAGTGCTGAAATGCCGACAATGACCCCTTATATTTTTTTTTTCCCAGACCATTTTTTTTTCTCTATTATATGCATTTTTATGTTAAAGTTTAGCCACCCAGGCTTAAACCTAGCTCTTTTATGTTTATTGCCCACTATAATATACTGGCTAATACCTGTAATATCATCTTAAAGCATTCCCATTTTATCCTCCGTGTTCATTGTTTTTAGGGTTTATACCCTTTTAATATTAGTAGTATGGAGCACAGTTTTGATAAGTGTGACAGCAAAGAATCAGTAGGATGAGACTGAATATTTCCCCGGCAGTTCAGCTAAAAGTAGTTTAAAGCTGAATTTTGGAATAAGCAAATATTGTCTAGATGTAAGAGTCATTATGAATTCTTCTTTGAATATTGGTGTGATTTGTGCTCTCACACCTTGTGCAGGGTGACTGATCTTGTCTCCGCCCACTCCTGTGATTTTTCTGCAGGGAGCCTGTGGTAAGGTGGAGCCTGCTGGGCCCTTCCCACAGTTCTGCTCTCCACACAGGCTATGATGATGTTATATTGCAATAGTTGGGTTTGCAAAGGCATTTATAGCGCACAAAAGTAGATTAATATCCTTTAAAACTGTAGAGGAATATATTTAAATAGATTTTTTGTGCTGAGTGCAGCTTTAAGGGGCTTATTTAAACCAATGTGTGCCTTAGTGCATGATATTGTGTGTGTTGATGCTGCTTTAAGGCCCATTTGGATGGAGATCTTAACAAACCTCAACGCAAAAAACCCACACCAGTGCTGTTTTTGGTCAATGCAGTGAAAAAAGCATTCATATGAGTGCAGTACAACGTGATGTGCAGGTGATTTGATTTTTACTGTATATGTATATCTATAAGAGCATCTGGACACCTGGCACAAGACTGTACATAGTAGAAAGCCTCCTTTTTTTTTTTCCTTCAAAGAAATATCAGTGAAAGCTGAAGTTTAATCTGCTTATATTTTGCCTTCCCTGCCTGGATGGAAATTCATCTGGTTCAGCAGGGACCCTCTGAATTTCCATCCAGGTATCGGCACTGTGGTTGTGCAGCCTTCGATCTACCAATTTATTTCTGCACAACCTCCCTGCTGAAAAATATCCTGCACAAGGCCTGCGGGCCAAATCCAGCTCTTCAGACCAATTCATGTGGCCCTTGCAGCTGTGTCACCCCCCTCGTTTCTGCCTCTACCTTGTCTCAGGAGTTGGCGACAGAACTTCCCGCAGCACCCCCTCATCTCCACCTCCCCTGGCCTCAGCATTCAGCAGACTCCAGAAGTTGACTCTTGCCCTCCTCCAGACATTGCACTTTCTGTCTCCCAGCTTCTTCCTGGCAGCAACACAAGGAAAGGGGGGTGCACGGTAATGTAAGGGAGGGTGGGGTACTTGACTTCTGATGGGGGTGCTCTGGCCATCTAGTTTTACAGATACAACCAGGCTCTTGGAGGGCAAACATAATGCTGATGTGGCCCACAATGAAATTTGAGTTTGACACCCCTGAATAAGCGCATTCTGACAGCAGGGAAGGTCTCCCTCTCTACTGTCAAAATACAATGACGCAGTGGGAGGAATTTCCCATTCACTTCCAATGTATGGATGAGGAAATTGGCCTATCGGGCATCCAATCATAGTAGAGGATGGGAGGAGATTACATCGAGGAAGAGCATGGAGGACACCACTCGCCATCACCCGCTGCCCACCCGAGACAGGGTAAGTGCCGGGCAGCACAGTGACAGCAATTCATGATACAGTGGCAGCATTTGGGGCACAGTGGCTGCGTTTGTTTGTTTTTTTTCTTCCCAAATTTTTCAATTTGTTTGTGCCCCTCCCCCCCCCAAAAAAAAATCGAGCACCAGCCACCACTGCTAGTTACAGTAATGCTCCCATCCCATACTGCATTTGCAGAATCCGGAAGTCCATTGATCAGGAGATACAATTAACCTTTTCATCCATAGAGATCCACAAAACACAAACAGCGGGACGTTGAAGGCTCTTTTTATTCCTCAGTGAATTCTTGTCCCCGTGCGTCATTCAGACATTTGACAAAACCGCACAACTGTCGTTGAATTCCAGTGTGAACAAGAAATACCAAAAAAGAATTTTCTGCTTTGTCTCAAAAAGTGGAGCGCCCTCCAGCCTGACATCAGGAAGTTGCATATGTATCACCATAAAAACACATTTTTATTTTATTTTATTAATTGGAATACTGTCGCATTTCCCAACCGAATGCAACGGCGAGAGTCCCCCCCGCCCCCCCCCCCATATATGACGTAGTTACAAACTGTACATCGTGTTCTATATATAATATTATACATTTTCAGCAAAAAACAAAAAGCTGAATCTTCCCATAGGAACATAATTACAAAATGAAACACATAAACAAATAATAATAATAAAATAAAAAAAAACAGAGGAATATAATATTCCATTGCACCAGAACGGCATGCATTACCTACAAAGTCCATTGTAAACAGTAAAAAACAAAACCCCTCCCCTCCCCCGCAGGAGAGAGAGAGATGGGGAAAATGGGACATCCGGATTGCAAAATATCATTTTTCATTTCTGCTTCAGTATGTCTGTGATATTTACTATTCCCCTCTGTGATACAAAAGGTCCTCGTCGCAGTGATTGCCTCGGCGCTACCGCACCTGCAGCATGTATAAACAATGTCGCCGGTCACCCGTGATATTTTGTGTCAATATAAAGGAGCATGTTTCAGGTGCGTGGTGTCTGTCACCGGCTTGGTACAAAGGCCCCCGTCATAACAGGTGTCGCTAAGAATAACAATCCATTACATCTATCTCTTTGCGTCCTGACATCGACCAGCAAACGTCTTTGTACGTAAACAGCGGCTTCGCCTGCCTTTTTAAGAGATTAGCAGTACCGGGAAACCGGGTTATGTAAATAAAGCGTTATAAAGATAAAAATCGCCATAAAAACACTTGGGCTTGTCCTTAACGTTATAAAGGCTGTTTATTGCACTAACCCATTAACGAAAAAAAATCTCACCGTAAAAAAAAGAAAGTTAAACATTTTGAAATAACCGAAAAAATTTAAAAAGAGAGAAATGTGCAGCTCATTGTTTATAGTGATAGATGTTTTGTTTCTTTGAACGGTACCGCTAGATAGTTTGAATTGGGAAGCAGAATAATAAAACGGCGGCAGGATTTCTGACCTGGATGATTACGGAATACGGTGATGAAAAAAATAAAAAAAAAGTAAATTCCCCTCTTGTAACTGTTAAAGTGTTCTCCAATCTAGAACTGGAACCACTTAAAAAAAAATCTACCCACAGGAAATAAAAGCCTAAAGCAAAACCATAACAAAATGTGGGGCTCCTTGCCGGGTAGTGATTTCTTTTTTTTAATGATACCAATGGTTATTCTGGGCAGCAAATTAATGAAAAGCACACAGTTTCTGACATCAACTTCTGTTAAATAATAAATTAAATAAAAAATGAAGAAATGTTCTCTAGGAATAAAAAAAAAATCTACCCACAAAAAAAGAAAGGTCAAAAGCAAAACCAGGAAAAATAATTTGAAGCTTGTTTTAAATTTCATCACTAGATATTCTGGGCTATGAAATTATTAAAAGGCATGTAATTCCTGGCTTAAAAAAATAATTATGTAATCTCAAACGTTAAACCAACAAGAAAATAAACAATTTCTAACAGAAAAAAAATACCTGGAAGAATCGTGGGACTTCTTATTGTAAGTGGTGGTGGACTTTTGCTTTTATGAACCGTACCGCTGGTTATTCTAGAATGGGGAGTGGATGATAAAATAGCGCACGATTCCCAACCTGAAATATTACTGTATTTTGCAAAAAAAAATCAAATTTGTAAAGAAAAAGTGGTAATCCCCCTAGTGTCAGGTGTCCTCTATTCCGTACCGGGAAGCATATGAGTAAAGTGAACGCCGGGCTCGTGGTTGCCCGTCTCCTGGTCTGTGTTTATTGTGCCGGTCCGGCGGTAGAATTATGTACATTGACTGCTCTGCTGTTCCTTTTGACAATAATTTAAAAATTCTAGATAGTGCTTATCTTGTTCAAGTACCCCTTTTAATATCTACCCTCTCCTTGTTACTGGCTACGGACATGCTGCAAACTCACATTCCACCTTCTGTGGACGTTCACAATATATTTACACAGAATTATTATTTGTCCTTTTTTATCTGAACGTTCCTCGGCTCTCCTGGGACATTCCAAGATGGCCCAACGCCAGAATTTCCTCCTGTGGGGACACACGCGGCGGCCTCGCGCATGGATGTCCTCCCTGCAGCTCCTGAAAGGTCCTGATGGCGAGAGCTTGGTGGACCCATGTCTGAGGAGATGAGATGACCGGTGGCAGCGCACCTTTCAGAGGAGGCTGTTTTTTAGGTAAAGAAAACAACGACAACAAAATAAAAAAGAAAATCGACATTGTCAAAATCCATCTGTGGTTGTTTTTTTTTTGGGGCGATTTCAGACACACGTCCCCTGTCTGGTCGGCGGGTGCGGCTTGCGATTTCGCACACATGAACTTTTATCCTTACAGTCCAATGACTTCTGCTGAGATATGTCTATCAATGCGCTGGCGATTGCCAAACCTGGAAGGAGGAAAAAAAAAGAAAAAAGTAAGTATATTGTATAAAATATCAGAAAATCCTCAATAGTTCATCAAATGTCCTCAATGACATGCAGCAAAGTAAAATAAAAATAAAGAGAACACCCTGAAAATGTACCATTCTCTACATTAGATTTAGATACATTTTAACCAGTTCCAATCCAGGTTGATGAAGGGGTTAATGTGTTGTCACTGGTGACCAGTGACAGTTAAGAAATCCTTTATGTGCTGCATTAGTGGCACCAGTGTCAATTAACCCCTTTCTGTTGTAGCAAAATTCTGGATCAACTTTATTGCTACCACACAGGAGTTTGTTGTGGCAGGTCCTCTTTTTCTGGCCTCCAACGCATCTGCTCAAGCCAAGATCTGTTTGCTCAGATGCTTTCACAAGCCGGTTTGCAGCGTGTTTACATGAGACTAAGGCTGGGTTAACACTGCCATGCGGAGCAGCTCACAACGGGGGACCGGTTCACTGTTTCAGGTCCGATTTCGGTCCAAATTTGTGGCTAATTTTGGATCTGAAATTGACCAGAAGATCGCAGCCGTCCTAGAGCTGTGTGAACCGGATCCATTGGAAGCCAATTGGTGTTTTGACATGCTAGCTGCATGCGGTAAACCCACATCCAATATGCAATAGTGTGAACCCAGCCTGAAACCAGAAGGGGCAAAATCCTTGCTGCTTCCGGTTTCTGATGTCACATAGTGGGAGGAACAACACCCGTTCCTCTCAATGTGTCCCAGGAAGCAGATGCTGCTGTTGCATTCTTACCAGGTCCCCCAATCGGCAGGGGTGTATTTAGGTTTTGTGCTGCCCTAGGCCTGACTAAACTCGCGCACCCCCTAATTTAAATATGACACACCCCTTCCTGACAAGGCCACGCCCCTTTCTATTTAAGACCCGCCGTGGATTCCCTTCATTTGTATACATTTCCTCTTACTTCCTGTTTGGCTATGGGGTAGGAAGTGAAGGGAAATCTCTGCAATGGGACAGGAATGGTAAAAAATAAACTGATAGGGGCTATAACCCCCCCTTACTCTATCCAAAATGAAAAATAAAGTTCACCCTAGACCTCACAATACTTCTCTCTCAGGCCCCATTCACACCTTGCATAGAAGAAACATACGGTCCTGCTCAAAATTGTGTGAACGATTTTAACGCGATTCTGTGTTTCACGCATTGAAGTGAATAGGCTTCCCTAGGCGCGCTTGTCATTTAAAAGAAGCATCCACCACTTTTTTTTTATGAAGTCCTGACTTGCCGCCAATTCTGTTTCGTGGCAAAATTGCGTCGTGTCTGGGGTTCCATTTAGAATGCGTTGGGTGTTTTGCATCGATTGCTACGTGATTTATAATGGTTTACGGGAATAGGCCCATTCTGTGCCCACCTTGGTTTCAAAAGGATGGCCACAGACCTGGGCAGGGCAGGCACTTCGGCGCCCTATGTTATTGTTATTTGTGGTTTTATGTTTAGGTTATGTTATGCTCTCTATATCTCCTATGCCTTGTTATGTTATGTCTGGTGTTGGATTCCTTGGTATTTGCTGTTCCCAAGTTGCTCTGAAAGACCCCTGACTAGTTTGTATTGTCATTCTACTCTCTCACACAATGGCGCCACCAAATAGCTTCACGTTCACTCTTCTATCCTGGAATGTTAATGGTTTAAATTCCAAATTTAAAAGAGTACTGCTATTTCGCTACCTTAAATCTCACTCCCCTAGATTAATACTGTTACAGGAGACGCATCTTGTGGGCAGCAAATTGTCAACTAGCTTCAAGTGAATTTTTTAAAATCCTGTTTTGCTGCCATCACAGCGGGATTCTGTCTCGTGGCAAAATTGCACCGTGTCTGGGGTGCCATTGAGAATGCGTTGGGTGTTTTGCATCGATTGCCACGTGATTTTATAATTGCGGGCAAAATCGCTGCAATTGTGCCCACGATTCAAAATGGCCAGGTGTGATTTGGTGTCTCAGAAGAGGTATGATGGGTAGAAAGGTTTACCGAGCGATTCGAGGTGCGACTTTCTTACATTTTCCAAACTACTAAAAAGGAACCCTTCTGATCACCTTCTAAAAATGGCCCCAGACATGAAACCAGGGCCAGGACCTGAAAAGCAACCCTCGCGTGGACAGGGAATTCACTGTCATTGTTTCAAATGAACAGAGTCAATTAGGCGACACATTGATGCCCTAATTATTTCCCTAATTAAAATGTGTGTGGATTACAAAGGCTGCATACTGTCAGACTCGGAGGAGATGAATCGATCTCCATCCACACAGAAGTAATATAGGAGCGGTCCCGGGAACAGATCAGATGGAGCGAGCATCTTAAATCACCCTGTCATGGCATTCTGATTGAAAAGTGACAAATGCAATATCCTGTTCAAAAATTCATTTATTTCTATCATTTCGTGGAGCAAGCCAGATATATAACCTCATTCGCAAGACGTACGCCGCACGCCGAAACTCTGCTGACAAACATCGCCCTTCTATTCCATCTTGCACTATTTCCAAGAAATACAAGACCGCGGCTTTATTTCATCCTTCATTATTTCCATCCTATACTGTGTATGTGCCAAGCTCTGGACTTTCTTCTATTCACTTGTCCACCACAATACGTGTCTATATCCTAGATTGTAAGCTCTAAGGAGCAGGGCACTCTTATTCCTCCTGTATTAAATTGTATTGTAACTGTACTGTGTGCCCTTGTATTGTAAAGGACTGTGCAAACTGTTGGTACTATATAAATCATATTTAATAATAATAAAAAATACGTTGAGGTTTGCAAGTGGTGTGTCAGGGTTATAGTGGACGCTAGCCGCCATAACCCTGGTATTTGCTTTTTCTTTTTCAGCCAACGATTGGCTTTCTCATAAAGCAGTCTGAGCAGCAAATCAGCCGCTGGATCACTTTTAAAAACAGCGGGAGTGGTCCCCCTTCCCCTTTTATTGACCCCAGATCTCTCCATCAAAAAAAACAGTCATTTCTTATTTCTATTACAAGGGATATTTACATTCCTTGTAATTGGAATAAAGGAGGGAAAAAAAATTAAAAATTAAGGGGCAGTTTTAAATAATAATAAAAAAAATATGTTAAGCGTCCCCATCCCTTCGTCCTCGCATACAGAAGCGAACGCATACATCGCACACGCATATATAAATGGTGTTTGCACCACACATATAAAGTGAGGCATCGCTGTGAACCTTAGAACGAGAGCAATAATTCTAGCGATAGGCTTCCTCTGTAACTCTAAACAAGTAAGCTGTAAAAAAGTTTTTATTTTTTTTTAAGTATCGCCTACGAAGATTTTTAAGTACCATAGTTTGTCGTCATTCCACAAGTGTACGCAATTTTTAACATGTAACATGTTGATGTGGGGTAACATCTTTTACCAAAAAATTGGGTTATATATAGTTTTTTTTTTTTTCATTAAAATTAAAGTGTATTTTTTTTTCTTTTGCGAAAAACCGCTGAGCAAATACAATGTGATGTAAAAAAAATGCAACAGTCACCATTTTAGTCTCTAAGGTTTCTACTGTGTGGTGAACTTGCGCTAGCACTCACTAGTAGCAGATTGACAGCTCTGATGTCATTTAGTGAAGTAAGGGTCTTTTTTAAATTATATTTTTAATTTGGGCAGCACAGTGGCTAAGTGTTTATCACTTCCACCTAGCAGCACTGGGGTGGTTGGTTTGGATCCCAACCATGGCACTACCTGTCTGGTGTTTGTATGTTCTCCATGTGCCTGTATGGGTTTTCCCCAGGTACTCCGGTTTCCTTCCACACTCCAAAGCCATGTTTGTAGGGTAATTGGATTCTGTCAAAATTGGCCCTAGTATGTGTATGTGTTGGAGTTGGGGACCTTAAACTGTAAGCTCCTTGAGGGCACAGAATGATGTAAATGTGAGATATATATATGGAAGTTCTGCGTAAATTGAAGGTGCTATATTAATAAATAAATAATAATAAATTCATATATATTTTTTTTATTATAGCAGCCATGAAGTGACAGTCCTAGCAGGAAAATAAAACGCAATTCTGTGCTACCAGCTTCATACCTATACATTTAAATATACCGGTAAGTAAACCTTTTCATTCATGAATATGCAATTAAAATACTGATTGTGCTCAGGGGTCAGAATTGTGACTTGGCCCCGTACTCCAGGGGTCCTGTGAGGCCCACCCTGTACAACTTGATAGGAGGGGTGGCAGAGGCAGTAGCATGTACAGGACCAGATACCCCACCATCTTCATTCTGCAGCCACTAAATGCTTTGTGGCTCTCTCGGGGCTCCTGTGCTCTGTCCCTGCGGGGGATGCTGTCAGGATAGAGAGTGGGGAAGAGGGCGGTAAATGTATCATTTACTGGCCCCTTCCTTGTCTGAATGAATGGAGTTATGAATGAGTCAGGGATCGGTACCAAATTACTAACTGGGGCATAGTAATTTCTTTGCTTCAGATTTTGAATCAGCAAGAACTTCTGTAGAGAGCTTTTCCTGTCCATCATTCTGTGTAGCTGGGGCTGCGTCCTACATCTCCTTTCTCTGTCTCAAAGGTGTAACATCAGAGCTCTGTCTAGACCCCTGATATTTCGCCAAAACCCCCCAACGGGGCTCTAAATTGTTGTTTTTTTAAGAAAATGAGATTGTAAAAAAATTAACAATAAAATTGAATGGTAAAAAAAATAAAGACAATAAAAAAAACTTCGGACACCGGTGGTGGAACTACCAGGGTCACATAGGACGCACCGAGCCCTGGTGTTGCGCCACCAGGCTCAGAGGGAAAAGCCCTGACCAGGGGACAGCGGGCCCTTTATGGTTTCTTGCAGCGGAGCCCTGAAGGTTCTAGTTGTGTCTCTAATTGTGCCATTTTATCTGCTAAATGATGAAGGTTTGAACCCCATTCACACCCATGTTCCCGCCTGCGATTTTCACACCATTTCCTATGTGCATTTGTTGCCAAAAAGAAGCTCCTGCTCTATTTGAGCAACAAGCTTCATGCAATTTTTAAAGGCATGTTTTGCTATGATCGCAGTGCAATTTTGTCATGCGACAAAAGCAGCAAAATCGCAATGCGTTTTGGATGCCATTTAGTATGAATGGCACTCAAATGCGCATTGTGCATTTTTGCCACATGATTTGTAATTGCGGCGATTCTGCCCGCGATTCCAAATTGTCAAGTGTGAATGAGGCCTGCAAGTTTATTTAGAAAATAATAATTGCAAAGTAATTAGTGAGAATGACGCACGCCGAGATTCTTAGACATGGCAGCTATTGAAGAATCTGACCCCTCGGTCAAACAGCTTTTAAAGCGGACGCCCAGGAGCTGTTAGCGATAATGTGCTAGTAATAGGACATTATGGCAGACTTACCGGTCAAAGGATGCTGTCACAGGCACATTCACCTTTCCCAGTTTGATCTGTTTGGCTGCTTGAATGGCTGGACCGTGATGATGTCATGCCCACACATGTGCAAAGGAGTATTATCATGGCTGTCCGATAAAAGCCATAGGGCTCTAATCGCTTCCATGTAACCTGGTCCATTTTCCTACCTCCCACTAAAGATAGTATCACATTAGGGGTACTTTTGGTCCTCTATGTGATAGAAAAAAATGTTTAGTGGGGAAAAAAAATGCAAAACGGTAAAGTTAAAGCGGAGGTTCCGCCATTTAAAAAAAAAAAAAGCCAGCAGCTACAAATACGGCAGCTGTGGACTTTTAAAAAATGGACACTTACCTGTCCAGCGCGCCCTCGATGTTGGCAGCGGAGGACGAGCAATTGCTCATCCCTCGACTGTACCCTCCGTCATCCTTGGTTAGGGAATCGGGCAGTGAAGCGTTGTGGCTTCACTGCCCTGTTCCCTACTGCACATTCGCTGTCGCTGTGTATTTCCCAGGTGACAGCGGGTGGTGTGTGGGTAGGGGGGCATGTCTGCCGCATGAGTTGTTCCCAGAAGTGGGTGCAAATGCCTGTCTTAGACAGGTATCTGCACCCCCTCCCCCCCAAAAAGGTGCCAAAAGTGACACCGGTGGGGGGGTTCCGAAAAGCGTAAGCTTCATTTTTTGGGTGGAGCTCCGCTTTAAGCCCACCCATTTATTTACCCTCACAAAAAATATTTTGAGTCACACCCACATACAGATGTAAACACATAACGTCCGGGGGGCCCTTATGAAAACATTGATTGCGCTACACATTACATATCGCTGTGCACACCGGAGTGAGAGCAAAAATTCTAGGACCATTAAACTCTGATGACCTGTAGGGGATTTGCCTTTGATAAACTTAGGGTACCAACGTTTGTTGGCATTTCAGGGGCACACACAATTTTCAGGATTGACATGTTGGTTTATTTACTCGGTGCAATCTCATCTCTTATTTTTTACCAAAGCATTTGGTAATACAGTATATTACGTTTCTGTGTCATAAAACTAACTTTTGTGTATTTTTCATGTGACATTAAAAAAAAATATGGAACTGCCAACATTTTTTTTTTCTCTCTATGATCTTTATTTTCCGAGAATATATAATGTTTTGTGGGTTTTAAGTAATCTTCAGGCCTAAAACTGATTTTAAGTGTGCACAAAGAACCCACCCCTCATTTTCTTTATCATATCTTGCTATTTTATTGGAACAAACATTCCTTTCAAGTCCTCTAAGTGCCTGGCTGTTAGACCTGCATGATTCTAGCTAAAATGAGAATCGTGTTTTTTTTTTTTTTGCTTGAAAGATCACGATTCTCGCGGTGTAACATCATCTTTCACATTAAAATGAAAAAAAATAAATTGGGCTAACTTTACTGTTTCGTTTTTTTTTTTCATTGAAGTGTATTTTTTCACCAAAAAAATTGCATTTGAAAGACCACTGGGCAAAAACAGTGTGACATAAAATATTGCAGCAATTGCCATTTTATTACCTAAGGTCTCTGCTAAAAAAATATATAATGTTTGGGGGTTTCAAGTAATTTTCTAGCAAAAAAATATTGATTTTAACCTAAACAAGTGTCAGAAAAAGATTTAGACTTTAAGGGCCAGATTCAGGTAGAGCAGAGCATCTTTGCTCTGGAGTAACGCATCTCATTTGCGTTACGCTGCTGAAATTTTAGGAGCAAGTGCTGTTATTCAGGAAGCACTTGCTCCTAAAGTTGCGGCAGCGCATCGCAAATGAGCCGGCGGAATTCAAATTGGGCGGGTACGGGGCGTGTAGTATTCTAACTAAGCGCGATCCCGCCGCCAACGTACTGCGCATGCGTCGAGTGTCCAAACATCCCCGTGCGCATGCTCCAAATTCTGTGAATGAACGTCAATGACGTCACATTCCCATTCATGAACTTTTTACGCAAGCGACGTGATTTTTTTTTTTCCCGACGCGATGACGACGCCTATACCTAACATAGGATATTCCAACCCCATGTAGGTATATCTATGCGCCGCGTATCCCGTCCGGAAACGTCGTACCGTCATTGCGTCGCGCCGGAATTCGATCGTGAATTGCCGATTTCCGCTCATTAACATATTTTTTGAGCGTAAATCGGCGGGAACGCCCCCGGCGCCATTTTTAAGTTGAAGTAACGATGCGATGGCGAAACTCAGTTACGCTGCTCGCATCGGAGCTTCAACCCGGCGTTTCTTGTTTTCTGGTTACAGAAAACAGAAACGCCGGCTCAAAGTCACAGTTAGGCTGGCGGATCACTGGATCCGCCAGCCTAACTGTTCCTGAATCTGGCCCTATGTGGTTAAACTTCCTGCGTTTACACAGACATTTGCTCTAAGAAGGAAGTTAGTTACAATGTTTTGTGTTATTATAAACTTTCTTTACACAAAGAAGTTTATCCCTTTGATCCTAGAATGAAGTATTAGTTACAATGTTTCCTGTTAAGAACTTGGCAGACTGCCAAATATCATCTTTTGACAGCTGAGTGAGCAGATTGGTCTCTCCACTTGTTATATGAAAGAATTGGTAAACTCTGCATTGGAGATCAGGGGGGTTGAATCGAGATTGCGATTAATTGTGCAGCTCTACTGGCTGTTCTGCTTTGATATTAATTATTCCAGAGCAGTGGAGGAACTACCAGGGTCAGAAAAGGTCACACTTGCTACTGGGCCCTGGTGTTCTGCCAATGTGGGTCCTCAAGACAGCAGGAAGGGGTTCAGCTGCGGAACCATAATGCTCAGTTCACACTGCTGCAACCCAAGTCGTGCACCTTGCTTTATTTAACATCGCCGTCTATGGCACTCCAAATCACACTTTGTGTTACAATGTGAATAGGGGCTGAAAGGGCCCTGCAATTGGAGCAAAAAAGCTCTGGGAACTGACAAAAAGGGCCCCCGGGAGTCAGAGGTGCCCTTTGTGGTTTCTTGCAATGCCTCTGCCTCAGAAGTGCCACAGGATTTTTTTTTCACTCTGGTTTATGAGTGTAGGGATCACTCTACCCCATCAGTGTAGATATATCTCAGCCCTTTGTCAAGTTCTCAGGTGAGACAGGACAAGGTTCTCATGTTAGGAGTTGCAACTTCTGTTCCTATTTTGCTGTGGAAGTTTCAAAGCCGAAATGTATGAATTCCATGGCATGATAGGTGGAGGGCAGTCCAGATCAGTACAGGGTATTTCAGGCAATGATATGTAATGAGAAGAGCACTCCAAGGGCTTTAGTCCAGCAATGCTAACCACTCAACAACTAGAAATGTGACTGATTTCTTCTAATTCGTGCTGAAATCTATGGTCACCCCTTGACATCCACTTCCATTTGTGTCCCATAAATCATGTCAGGTTGATGGGGGGGGTACAAGAGCTGCTTGGGTCTCAGAGGCCGAGATGTGATCCGGTGCCGAGGCTAACGCACACCATCTCAAGTTTCACATGAGCTAAAAAAAAATCTGCTCTCAGTCCCATATGTAACCCGATCGCCGAGTTATAGAAAACGTAAGACTAATTAAGCAGCAGAAGAAGATAAAATTGCCATTGATTAATTGGTCCCCCTCACCACCAGGGGCCGGATCAAATGACGGCGCTGCGTTCAGAGGAGACTTGCCATCCATTTATGAAACACAAAGCAATTTCTCTGCTGATTACTTTGAAAATGAAAAGCCACATGCAGCAGACGTGCTGAGTTTTTATTCCGCTTATTTTTATATCCGGAGAAAGAAAAATGAAGGTAAGAAAAGTCGGATGCGGCGGGGAAGAAGCACAAAGATGTGCGCCCGACGCTCGTGACCTTCTGCCGCATCTGGAGAAAAGCAGAAAAATAATTCACCCCCGAGATCAGGTGGTAATTCTATATCTGGAATGAATACCTTCCTGACCCCAAAATGGAACTGTGATTTCTCTCTGGATCGTACCACGTCTTGGAAGTAAATTAATGGTGTAACCCTTGATACTTCCCGGCCTCGATAACGAATTGCACAATTTTCCCATCCAGCTGCAAACACAGATAACCTTCCTCTTCCAACCATCCCACGCTTTTTTTATATTGCTCCTGTGCCAAGCAGCCAATCGAGAAAAGGGGCCAGAAGGACACTGGCCCAGCCTGAACCTCAGGGTGAGGCCTCATCTCTGCTTATTGATTCAAAGTCTTCCAACAGTTCTGGTTTTTGAACTTTTTATTTCACGCCACGAGTTTCAAGTATAAAGAAGCATTGTATTCCCCCATACTGAGACCATCAGAAGCAGACTACAAATGAGGATATCCCCTTGAGGTATATAGTTTGATAATCAATGACAACCAGAGAAAGAGACCAAAGCTCTTCCAAAGACCAACTGAACATAACCCTCGATAAATGCCTCAAGAAATACCCAGCATTTATTCTTCTAGGAAAGATCTATGAAAATGAGCATCGCCAGAAAAATCGATTGGCAGAAGTGAACGTTTTTGCCCATTTTTTATTTTCTTTCTTTTCAGCACAGAAACATGAGACCACTGTTTGGGTTTTTATTACTGTCTGACTATCTTTTTGCTAGGAAGGTTCATACACTCTAGTTAGCGGGATAAAATGATGGACATACCCTGTAACTAGTTGGCATTTGCCCAGGGATGCTAGATTTCCCCATATGGTATGGCCTTCCATCTGCTTGCTGACTTACAGGCGTGACAGCAGCAACCGAGCAGGGGCCACAACAGCTGCTGGAGAAAGGATTCTGCTCTTTCCTTCCTCAAATGGCAGTCTACTATGAGCTCACAGGGAAGAAATCAGGGAGAGGGAGCCTTTGCTGAGAATAGTCCTTTTTCTCAGTACAGATGCCCACTAGGGTGTGAGCTGTCAACTGTTCTAATTGCCTGCCCTTGTCATGAGACGTATAACATAACCCGTTACAGGGAAGGAGAAGCTGCCTTTCTGCGCAGGTGGGTGCTGCATTGAGGAGCACTGAGCCCTGAGTACACAGAGCTTGGGGGTAGAAATTTAGCCCCAGAGTTCCCCTCAAAGCCCCATATCCACTGCATTAGTTCAATGCATCCCAAAGAGGCCCCCAGCCTCTTGGCTTCACTCTGCTAACACAAATTCCAGAGCTGTCCTCCTCAGACTAACACCACCAACACAGGTGCTCTTTTTCCTACCACTGACTCCAAGGCAGCTGCATTTTTTCCCCCACTAACAAGGATGTAGGGGAACTTTTCCTTTACCACTTGTAGCCCCAGAGGACAGACAGTATGTGCACCTCCATTAAACTTGAAATCCCTGTGGCATACCACAACCATTGTAACTATTTTGGCACATGACTCAACCATTGCATACTTTTTCAGCCAAAAACCCCACCCCAATTCTCAGGCCCACTTTTTTTTTTTTTTTACAAAAGTTCTTAGATATGATGAGGGATCCCAGATTTTGCAGTTGTCACTGGAACAGGATATAAAAGAAAAAGTACACCGGTCTAAAAAGGGATAACAATCACTTTAGGGAGATTTTTCTCTCACTTCTTATGCTTCTGGGACAGGAAGTGTGGGAAAGTTTCCTACATAGGGCAAAGACAATGCAAAGAAATAAAAAAAAATATATATATACATAAACTATTTTTCAGAAATTTAAAAAAATAATTGGCATGTGCGTATGTATTCACCCCCTTTGTTATGAAGCCCAAAAAAAAAAACTCTAGTGCAACCAATTACCTTCAGAAGTTACATAATTAGTGAAATGATGTCCACCTGTTTGCAATGTAAGTGTCACATGATCTGTCATTACATATGCACACCTTTATGAAAAGCCCCAGAGGCTGCAACACCTAAGCAAGAGGCACCACTAACCAAACACTGCCATGAAGACCAGGGAACACTCCAAACAAGTAAGGGAAATGTTGTTGAGAAGTATAAGTCAGGGTTAGGTTATAAAAACATATCCAGATCTTTGGTGATCCCTAGGAACCCCATCAAATCTATCATAACCAAATGGAAAGAACATGGCACAACAGCAAACCTGCCAAGAGACGGCCCAACACCTAAACCAGGGATCCTCAAACTACGGCCCTCCAGCTGTTGCAGAACTACACATCCCATGAGGCATTGTAAAACACTGACATTCACAGACATGACTAGGCATGATGGGAATTGTAGTTCCTGAACAACTGGAGGGCCGTAGTTTGAAGACCCATGACCTAAACTCATGGACCGGGCAAGGAGGGCATTAATCAGAGAGGCAGCACAGAGACCTAAGGTAACCCTGGAGGAGATGCAGAGTACCTGCACATAGGACGACAATAAGCCGTACGCTCCATTGAGTTGGGCTTTATGGCAGAGTGGCCAGAAGAAAGCCATTACTTGCAGAAAAAAACAAAATGGCACGTTTGAGTTTGGGGAAAGGCATGTTCGAGACTCCCAAATGTATGGAGGAAGGTGCTCTGGTCTGATGAGACTAAAATTTAACTTTTTGGCCATCAAAGAAAACGCTATGTCTGGTGCAAACCCAACACATCACATCACCCAAAGAACACCAACATGGTGATGGCAGCATCATGCTGTGGGGATGTTTTTCAGCAGCCGGGACTGGGAAACTGGTCAGAGTTGAGGGAAAGATGGATGGTGCTAAATACAGGAATATTCTTGAGCAAAACCTGTACTACTCTGTGTGTGATTTGAGGCTAGGACGGAGGTTCACCTTCCAGCAGGACAATGACCCCAAACACACTGCTAAAGCAACACTTGGGTGATTTAAGGGGAAACATGTAAATGTGTTGGAAAGGGCTAGTCAAAGCCCAGACCTCAATCCAATAGAAAATCTGTGGTCAGATTTAAAGATTGCTGTTCACAAGCACAAACCATCCAACTTGAAGGAGCTGGAGGAGTTTTGCAAGGAGGAATGTGCAAAAATCCCAGTGGTAACATGTGACAAGATCATAGAGACTTATCCAAAGCGACTTGGAGCTGTGATAGCCGCAAAAGGTGGCTTTACAAAGTATTGACTTTAGGGGGGTGAATAGTTATGCACATTGACTTTTTCTGTTATTTTGTCCCATTTGTTTGCTTCACAATAAAAAAAAAAAAAAAATCTTCAGTTGTTGGCATGTTCTGTAAATTAAATGATGCAAATTCTCAAACAATCCATGTTAATTCCAGGTTGTGAGGCAACGAAAAATGCCAAGGGGGTGAATACTTTTGCAAGGCACTGTAGTTGAACTTTAAAAATGTTTTTTCTTGTACTTTAAGATAACTAGAGAACTGTATGCAAAATGTGGAAATATTTCCTGTATACAGAAGCATATTAACCACTTGACAACCGGGCCTATTTTGGCACTTTTCTCCTTCATGTAAAAATCGAAATTTTTTGCTAGAAAATTAATCAGAACCCCCAAACATTGTATATATATTTTTAGCAGGCACCCTAGGGAATAAAATGGCGGTCATTGCAACTTTTTTTCTCGCACAGTATTTGCGCAATCATTTTTCAAACGCCTTTTTTTGGGATTTTTTTCCAAAAAATAACAAAGCAGTAAAGTTAGCCCAATTTTTTTGTATAATGTGAAAAATGATGTTACGCCGAGTAAATAGATATCTAACATGTCGCGCTTTAAAATTGCGCACACTCTTTGAATGGCGCCAAACTTCGGTACTTAAAAATCTCCATAGGCAACGCTTTATTTTTTTTTACAGGTTACTATTTTCGAGTTACAGAGGAGGTCTAGTGCTAGAATTGTTGCACGCGCTCTACCGCACACAACGATACTTCACGTGGGGTTTGAACGGCGTTTACATATGTGGGCGGGACTTGAATGCGTGTTCGCTTCGAAGCGTGAGCTACCGGGGACAGGGGCGTTTAAAAAAAAAAAAATGTTTTTTTATTTTATTTTACTTCATTATTTTATTTTTACACTTTTTTTTTTTTTGATCACTTTTATTTACTATTGCAAGGAATGTAAACATCCCTTGTAATAGGAATCACTGTGACAGGTCCTCTTTATGGAGTGATGTGGGGTCCCCACATCTCTCCCCCAGGCTTACAAGCATTAGATTGGTGACATTGCGGCTTTGTTTACTTCCGGGTACCTCCGACGGTCATAGAGATCAGTCCTCTCTATGCTTTCCCAGTGAGCGCCGGCCAATTCGCTCTCCGGGCCCCCGATGGCACGGGAGAGCCCGGAGAAGCACCGGATGACGGCAGAAGGGGGGGGAGGTCCCCTCCCACTGCCTATAAGAACGATCAAGCGGTGGAACTGCCGCTTTGATCTTATTGTGCACAGAATCGGCGGCTGAAGACGGTGATATCTGAATGATGCCTGTAGCTGCACCCATCATTCAGATATCACCGCACAAAGCCGAGGACATCAAGAGGTTAAGGCAGTGCGGTCGTACGACACTGTACCCAAACAAAATCAATGGCTTTTTTCCCCCCACAAATAGAGCTTTCTTTTCTTGGTATTTGATCACCTCTGTGATTTTAATTTTTTTGTGCTATAAACAAAAAGACCAACAAGTGTGGGGGAAAAAAGCAATATTTTTTACTTTTTGCCATAATAAATACCCCCCGAAAATATAGAAAAAACAAAAACATTTCTTCCTCAGTTTAGGCCTATATATTCTACTACCGTGTTTCTCCACTCCAGTACTCAAGGCGGACCAACAGGTCATGTTTTCAGGATTTCCTGAAACAGCTGTGGTAATTACTAAGGCTAAAATAGGGGATAGATTTATGGCATTTTTATTATTTTTATTTTTACTACTATTTTTTATCAGGACTGTGACATTGCGGCAGCCAGATCAGACACTATTTTGGGACCATTAACATTTATACAGCGATCAACGGGTTAAATGTGTTCCCTCAGTGTGTTCTAACTGTAGGGGGATGGGCTACCTAGGACTTGACAGAGATCACTGCTCCTGATGACAGGGAGCAGTAAATCCTTGTCATGTCACCGTCGTGTCACTCCCTGTCATGCCTCTTCATGCCATGATTGTGGGCCACCGGGTCGGCAGGACCCACGGCCACGATCGAACAGCGAGCGCGCGCGCGCATGCTAGGCGGCTTATACGGAGGGATGTACGGGTACGCCCTTTTGCCCACCCATGCCATTGTCCCGACGTATAATGGCGTGCGACGGTCGGGAAGATGTTAAACTCCTAGAAGCTGTTATGAGCATTTTTTTGCTCCTAGAAGCTAATGGTGTAATATGACGGCGTCCCTTGATAACGCCTGCCTCCAGACACTGCTGATCCCAGATTGAGGTAAAGAGCTGATCAGCGGCTTTTAACCATGTGATTATCTGTGTCCAATCACAGTTAATCAAGGAGGTAAACAGATGCCAGTTAGCAGCACTCCTTTCCTCATGCTGACAGCATGAGAAGAGGAGAAGAGTCGATAACCGGCTTCTCTAAAAGGGACAATTACACTGATTATCAGTGTCATGATTATCAGGGCAGTCCCACCAGTGCTCAGTGATCAGTGCCCATCAATGTCGCCTTGTCAGCAGACAACGGTGAACTAGAAAAATTACTTGTCCTAAAAAAAATTATAACAGACTATGAAAGGATTTTTTTTTCAACATTTGGGTATTTTTTTCATTTATTTAGCAAAAAAAAATCTTCTGTGACCCAAGATACATTGGAGATATTTTCCTTCACTTCCTGTCTCGTAAACCCAATAGAAAGTAAAAGGAAATCTCTCCAGAGTAAAGGGGAAAATTGTCTTTTACGCCCCTGTACCCACAGGCCAAATGTCGGGCGGCATCGGTTGGTTCAATAGAAACCGGCTGACATTCGGCTCTTGTGTACTGCAGGCGGTCCAACAGAAGCCAGCCATTTGGATGGCTTCTGTAGCCGAGTCATGGCCGAAAAAGGTTTGCCAATTGGCTCCCAATCGGCGCTCTCAGCCAATGGATAGTTGGTACAGTGGCTCCTCCTGAGCTGTCCGTTTTTATTTTATTTTTTTAGTTTAGCCCTGCTGGGTTGAATGGAAAAAAAAACTAGTAGAGTGTGCCAGGCTTTAGACAGCAGTCAAGGGAATGACATCCCATTGTTGGAGGTTCTGTGTTTTTCTCCTTGTATTTTTATGGAATATGGCACATCTCAAATGAGCATAATAAGAAGCGCTTTTTGGCCTTCCTTGGCTATGAAAGTCAATTTACATGGTGACTGGTGAGTGTGTGTGATAGGGATTGATAGAATACTTGGCTTTGATAAATATACAATGGAGTACTTCTTGCTTCAAAGGAGCTAACCCATGATGAAGGTACAAAGCATCAGGACCTTGTTCTGGTCCTAGTCTACCACCCCTCTGATTGCAACAAAAGGCGTGCTCAGCAAATGATAAACTCTGGGGTGGGTAATGAGGAGCGCCTAGTACAAAAGTCCAAATCACTTAAAGGTCTATTTGAAACATTTGTTGGTTAAGGGAATCAAATAAACACAATAGCTGCATTTGAACCTCGTAACCATTAAACGTTTTAAATAGACCTTTTGTATGACACGCTACTCATTACCCACCCCAGAGTTTATATGGTAAGGCACTGCCCATTTTGAGTGGAGACATGGTGTTTATGGGCAAGGCAGGATATATACAATGGTTTCTGCATAAGAGATGTTGATCAATTCTTGGTTTGGGAACCTTTTTGGCTCCGTTTTATATGTATTTATTATTTATTGTTCAATTAAATTTTTTGCTATATAGATCTTCTATAATCTTAAAGTGGTTAAGGCTCTTAAAGAGATTAAGGCTTACCTGTAGGTGCTTGAAATATCTCCCACACCTGCACGGTCTAGGACAGGGGTCTTGAATTAAAATTCAAGGAGGTCCGGTCACTAAAATTTTCTTTGGGCCGAGGTCCGAATCTCAAATCCTCATTTTTCCCCATCACAGTGCTTCCTTACATCACATGTCCCCATTACAGTGCCGCTTTACATCAGGGGTCCTCATCACAGCACTAATTTACATCAGGTGTCCCCATCACAGCCCCCCTTTACATCAGGTGCCCCCATCACAGCCACCCTTTACATCAGGTGCCCCCATCACAGCCCCCTTTACATCAGGTGCCCCCATCACAGCCCCCTTTACATCAGGTGTCCCCATCACAGACCTCCTTTACATCAGGTGACCTCCATCACAGACCCCCTTTACATCAGGTGTCCCCATCACAGACCCCCTTTACATCAGGTGTCCCCATCACAGACCCCCTTTACATCAGGTGTCCCCATCACAGACCCCCTTTACATCAGGTGTCCCCATCACAGACCCCCTTTACATCAGGTGTCCCCATCACAGACCCCCTTTACATCAGGTGTCCCCATCATAGTGCCCCTTTACATCAGGTGTCCCCATCACAGTGCTCTTTTAAATCAGGTGTCCCCATCACAGTGCCCCTTTACACAGGTGATCCCATCACATCGCCCCTTTACATCAGGTGTTCCCATCACAGTGTCCCTTAACATAAAATGTGCTCATCATTGTGCCCCTTAACATAAAATAAGGGTCACACTGATGGGCACATTTTATGTTAAGGTGCATCCTGATGGGCACATTTTATGTTAAGGGGCACTCTGATGGGCACAACAAAACGTGATCCTTAATCCCTTTGGGCACATTTTATGTTATTAAGGGACACTCTGATGGGCAAATTTTATGTTAAGGGACACTGTGATGGGCACAACAAAACTTTTATGTTAAGGGGCACGCTGATGGGTATATTTTTTATGTATATGCTGATGGGCATATTTTATGTTAAGGGGCACTCTGATGGGCTCAACAAAATGTGTCCATCAGTGTGCCTCTTTAAAAAATATGCACATCAGTGCGCACATTAAAAATATACCCATCAGCATGCCCCTTGACATAAAAGTTTTGTTGTGCCCATCAGAGTGCCCCTTAAAATAAAATGTGCCCATCAGAGTGCCCCTAACATAAAATATGCCCATCAGCGTACACATTAAAAATATACCCATCAGCGTGGCCCTTAACATAAAATGTTGGTGTGCCCATCAGAGTGCCCCTTAAAATAAAATGTGCCCATCAGAGTGCCCCTTAAAATATAATGTGCCCATCAGAGTGCCCCTTAACATAAAATATGCCCATCAGCGTACACATTAAAAATATACCCATCAGCGTGCCCCTTAACATAAAAGTTTTGTTGTGCCCATCAGAGTGGCCCTTAACATAAAATTTTAAGGGGCACTCTGATGGGCACAACAAAACTTTTATGTTAAGGGGCACACTGATGGGTATATTTTTAATGTGTACGCTGATGGGCATATTTTATGTTAAGGGCCACTCTGATGGGCGCAACAAAATGTGTCCATCAGTGTGCCTCTTAAAAAAAATATGCTCATCAGTGCGCACATTAAAAATATACCCATCAGCGTGCCCCTTAACATAAAATGCACCCATCAGAGTGCCCCTTAACATAAAAAAAGTGCTCATCAGCGTCACCGTCAACATATGCCACATACCTAGAATGCAGGGTAAAGAACCGGGAGCGGGAACAAGTTGCAGGGGGCGGGACGCGCACGGGACGTCACGTCTCTAGGAGAGCCAGGAGTGGACCGAACCAGATAGGCAGATCACCGGGAATCAGGAGCAACAGGGGGCGGGGCACTCAAGTGAGGTGGCAGACAGGCGTGGTCCCTACTCGCAACGTTATCCAGGAGTGGACCACGAGCTGCAGGGGGGGCGGGTGAAGGAACGTGACGTCACGCCCCTACTCGCCGCCGTACACGCTTGTTTACTTCCAGGACCTGCGGTGAGGAGCAGGGGGCGGGCGCACACTGGCAGCGTCACTGGTTGCTGGGGAAACCCGCGATCCCAGCAAACCAGCGGTGCAATTTCTAAATATACTGGCGGTCCGGGCAGAAGTGTCACGCGGGCCGGACTCGGACCGCGGGCCGCCATTTAGTGACGGCTGGTCTAGGAGATATTTGCAAACCGCCGTACGGCGATTTCTTCTGTGCATGTGCCGGAGTTAGAAAGGGCATGCTGCGCCCTTCTTAACTTGGGTCATGCGCGGAAGTGACATCACGTGACTCTGGCCACTCACAGAGCCGAAGTTTGCTGCCCCAGAAGGAAGAGGTGTGATTAATGGACACTCGCTACTCGCTAGGATGACTGGGACATTGTGGGCTTCTCCTGCAGTTAAGTACAACATAATGGGCTACTATGCGATGCAATAGTAGCCCATTATGCTTTACCTTTGCAGGGTTTACTTCCTCTTTTAACGATTATAAATCTTATGTGATCATTTATTTATGAGTATGGTGAATTAGTCGAAAGAAATGTCACTTCTAAAAGAATAAAGATCTGTGTTCACATTGCTTACTTCTTAATGACATGCTCTCAAGGCAATGGCGTGGGTCTACAGTCCATCACTATGCGCGCTGTCATGGTCACGTGACGACACGCGTAGGGACGGACAGGCATCGGAAGTGTTGATATTCTTGAATGTAAGGTGTTTAGTTAGTTTTAGTTTGATTATAGCATTTTCTCAACAGCGTACCACCACCTATTTTATTTAATCTTTTTATGTACGAGTACGGACTGACCCATTTTGTGCGTTCGCAGCAGTTAAATTATTTACTGTTATCCTCATAGTAGCGTGGGAATATAAATTAATACATTTTTATTAGAACTTCACTTTCAAGTGCTAGTAAATCCCCCCCAAAAAAGGTAATATTTACCGATTAGCAGCTTACTGATTGCGCGATGTGATGGCAGCGTTAGTTTTAGTTTTCTTTTTTTTTTCACATGTGTGCATTGTGCACTAAAAGGTTTAGTTAATGCATATTGCCGTGAAGGCCGACAATGTACATGCTCTAGATTTAATGGGTTGTGGTGCCATTCATTGTGACTAACACTCCAACATTCTGTATAGTAGAACCCAACACATAATGCAGTGCACCACGATGCATGGCTTTACAAAGAGTCAGGTATGTTTCCCAATCTGCTGTGTTGGCAACTCATTCTCAATGAATAGGCTCTTGTAATGCAATGCCCATTAACACATAACTATAACAAATTGCATTGCAATGCCTAATTGTGAATAGGCCTTTAATGTAAAATAAGATCAGATTTAGAGATGGCGATTGAGTTTTTTTTTTATCCCAGTAAATATTTTTTTTTCATGCAAATCTTCACATAAAATTTTTTTTTTGCTACGCTTCCCAAACAATAAGCCGGTATTATCTGGTTGACCCGGTCACAACTGGCGATCGGTCTCTGATTAAAGTGCATTTCCCATAAATATAATCATTATCATTACTTTCATCTCTTTATCCGCCGATAAACAACTGGAAAATTAAAGTTGCACACAAACAGCTGCTCCATCCTGTACAGGTGGCTGACTGTGTGCAACGGTGAATAAAATAAGCAGGTGGGGGGGGGGGTGTATACTTTTCCCTCATATCCCCTAATAGTGTTGTATTAAATTGAGGGTGGGGTGTGTGTCCCATGCAATGCCATTAGTCTTGACCACCAATGGGCATTGTGTGCCAGCAAAAAAAATCCCACAAACACTGAGCAGTAATCTGCATGCTTACTCACTAAGCATACATGCCCTCTCCTCTCACTGTAAATCCACTCCCTGCTATAATCCCCCCCTCTGAGCACAAATCTTTGCCCCTCCCCTAAAAATGCATTCCTCCTAGTACAAATCCCCCCCCCCCCTCAGAACAAATTCCCTCCAATTCCCCCCTCCTAACACAATTCCCAGTACCCCTCCAAACACAAATCTCCCTAATCCCCACTTTCAATCATCAACCATGTCAGTTGCTAAATGTTGTACTATCATTAAATGTAACCATATTACTACACATAGAGGCGCCTCTCTTCTCTTTTATACTTGGATTTTTCTTCTAATCCTGTTGTGAAGGCTTCTATTTGTGGATGGACTTTTTATGGTTACACAACCTATCACATCGCTATAATTTTTTATATGGACTATAAACTGAAGGACCTATGAATAAATGATTGCGGAACGAATCCTCTGAGTTTCCATGATTTCTTATGGGGAAATTCACTTTGATATACAAGTGCTTTGGATTACAAGCATGGTTTTGGAACAAATTATGCTCGCAATTCAAGGTTTTACTATATTGAATTTTTCAGCCAGAGTACAAGAAAACCATAAAATGGCAAGCAAGTCAATCCATTTACTATGAGCAAGGTAAACAGGATGGGATATTCAGTTGTTGGTCTGCTACGGCCAAGTGTTGTACCTTTAACCACTTAAGGACCGCCTACTGCACATATACGTCGGCAGAATGGCACAGCTGGGCACTTCAACGTATATATACGTTGGTTTTAGTACCCAGCCGTGGGTCACGGGCGCGCACCCGCGGCGCGCTCCCATGACCCGGTCCGAAGCTCCGGGACCGCGGGACTCGCGGACCCGATCGCCGCTGCAGTGCGGCGATCCGTCCCTGGAGCTGAAGAACGGGGAGAGCCGTGTGTAAACACGGCTTCCCCGTGCTTTACTGTGGCCGCAGCATCGATCGCGTCATCCCTGTTATAGGGGGACGCGATCAATGACGTCGCACCTACAGCCACACCCCCCTACAGTTGTAAACACACACACAGGGAACACTCAAAGTCACAGCGCCCCCTGTGGTTAACTCCCAAACTGCAACTGTCATTTCCACAGTAAACAATGCAATTTAAATGTATTTTGTGCTGTGACAATGACAATTGTCCCAAAAATGTGTCAAAATTGTCCGAAGTGTCCCCCATAATGTCGCAGTCACGTAAAAAATCGCTGATCGCCACTATTAGTAGTAAAAACAAAAATTTGTTTATAAAAATGCAATAAAACTATCCCTTATTTTGTAAATGCTATACATTTTGCGAAAACCAACCGATAAACGATTATTGCGATTTTTTTTTTTTTTTTACCAAAAATAGGTAGAAGAATACGTATCGGCCTAAACTGAGGGAAAAAAATGTTTGTTTTATATATTTTTGGGGGATATTTATTATAGCAAAAAGTTAAAAATATTGCATTTTTTTTTAAATTGTCGCTCTATTTTTGTTTATAGCGCAAAAAATAAAAACCGCAGAGGTGATCAAATACCACCAAAAGAAAGCTCTATTTGTGGGGAAAAAAGGACGCCAATTTTGTTTGGGAAACCACGTCGCACGACCGCGCAATTGTCAGTTAAAACGACGCAGTGCCGAATCGCAAAAAGGGGCAAGGTCCTTTACCTGCATTTTGGTCTGGGTCTTAAGTGGTTAAAGACCATAGAGTGGCCGCCAAGTAAGTGGCAGGAATGGTGGGAACCTTTCAAATTGGGCACAGCAAGCATGCAGACCAGAGAGCTCAGCACAGGGATGGTGGGAACCTCATAATGGGCACAGCAGATTTGTAGACCCGAGATCTTGGAGCAAAAAGTCTCCACGAGATAAAACTCCAGTCCTGACAGTCTGTTCTAAACCCAAACACTATATTCTCATTTTTGGGTAGAGTGATACTTTAAATCCTAGGATCTACATCCTTGTGACGATATTTCAATATTGAATTATTTTTCCAGACAACATAATAATGGAGAAGCTGAGGTCAGCCGCCTGACTCACAATTCACATATTTTCCTGAAAGAGCAGTGACGCCGTCGTTCTCCCATTGAACAATAGCGGTGAAATGATCTTCTAGAAGGAGAATCTGATGTACGGGAGGACAATACAACGTCCTATGCTGGAGGTTGGCAGTCAGACTTGATGTAACAATAGGAAAAGAGGCAAAAAGCAGAATGTGGGTTACAGAAGACCAGCCAATCACCCGTCATTACTCTATATCCTATAACATAGAATAGGGAAATTTAATTGGCAGATACTCCTTATATTACTTTGCATAGGATGTATAATCCTATTATATACATTATTATGACGTTTGTGTAACACAACCTCCACAGAGGGCAAACTGACATGAAGTTTCAACAAAGTTGCATATACAGAACTTATCAGACAGGAATAAAATACATCTTAGTTTACCTATTATTAAAGGACCGTATACTCTCGAGTATAAGCTGAGGCAACTAATTTTACCACAAAAGACTGGGAAAACGTATTGACGTGAGTATAAGCCTAGGGTGTCCATCTGCGTGTCTCACTGTGCCCATGCCTCGACTTGAGTTTAACATGGGAGTATATAGAAGGGGTCTACCAGACTGCACACTTGTAGAGGAGTGGCTACATGTGTGCCAAGTTTCGGGACCAGAGGACCTACGGCCCCCAAATTTACAGGAGAAATTACTGTTTAACATGGGAGTCTATGGAAGTGGTGCCCGAATTCGAAAAATCGATGCTCCCTGAGCATAGGTCCCCTGGACAACAAACTTTGCAAACTTGTAGAGGAAGAGTGGGGCTACATGTGTGTCAAGCTTGGGGTCCAGGGGACCTACGGCCGGCCACTACCCAGTCCCCAAATCCGGGAGATCAGGCGCAAAAAGGTGATTTGGGTATAAGCAGAGAGGGGCATTTTCAGCAAGAAAAATGTGCTAAAAAACTCGGCTTATACTCTAGTATATACGGTAGATGTAAACCCCCAACTGGATGATGGCAGGGTGGGTTTCCTGATGATGTCACAGTACTGGAGGCGCACAACTGAGCATGCTCCTAGCCAGCGATGCTGACTGTGTGCATATATGCAGCTACACAGACTGGAGCCTCATACACACGATACGATTGTTGGCAGGGTATTGCCTGTTGACAGACTGTTGTCCTAAAATCTTACCAGTAGTATGCTCCTTTTGACAAATGCTGTCCAACTTTCCACCAACAAATGTTGGATGACAGGCTAATAAATTTCAGCGGACAACAGTTTGTAGTTGGATTTTCTGATGGTCAGTACACAAATCCGTCACACAAAAGTCGAAAGTACAAACACGCATGCTTGGAATCCATGTTTACCAAACACGAAAGTAGCAGAAGAGGCCCAAAGGGTGGCGCTCAAGAGCTGAAATTCCTTGTAGTACGTCACTATGTTTGAGTTTGTGGACGCTCCTACCAACAATCGTACCGTGTGTACCAGGCTCTGCGCTCACCTTTGTGTTGCCACATGCATGGCGGGAGGGGTTGAAGATATTAGTATCTATAATTATCTCTTATATATAATGCAATTATGACTTTGGAAATGATACAACTTTGAAATACAAATACTGTTTACAGACGCGTCATTGTCACTTTTATTATTACTTTAATTCACTCGATACAAATTGCTTGTTGCTAATCCTTTGCCTGCAGCGAAGAGACAATACAGAAAAGGCTCAGTAGGGCGCCGTATGTAAACAACCGCAACAAAAGGCACCAAATAAAAAGGAAGCAGAGCTGTGTAAAGTTTGTCCCAACAAACAAAATATTCAATATCTGTGTTCAGGCCTATACAGCGGGCAGGAAGGAGGAGCCTTTGGGCCCCTCAAGGGCCGGCGTATCTGAGGGGGCAAGGCAGTGACCAGCCACAGTTCCCCTCATCTGTTACGTCCCCTGAGGACTGTCCACTGACTGTGTCTGCAGCCAGCTCCATCTTATGTTGGTGACATCAACAGCAGAATTGTGCAAATGTAACTTTTTTTTATTTTTCCTAGTCTCACCCAGCAGGTCAGTTTTTGGAATCCTTCCACATGTACTTGTCAGACAGAGACACAAATCTCAACTACAGGAAATGACTTAAAGTAGAACTAAAGGCAAAACTTAGTTTTGGACAGAGTCAAGAGGGATTAGAACCCCTGACAATTTTTATTGCCACTTGTCCTGTTTACTGTTATCAATTAAAGCGGAGCTCCACCCATGAAAACAACATTTTGCCATGTTGTCTAAAAAAAAAAAAAAAAAATACCTAAAAAAAAAAAAAAAAATACTCACCCGAAATAGCTGTTGCTATGCGGAAGTCCGTAATCTGCCTCACCTGCACCGCGGTTTGATTTCTTCTTCTTCTCCTTGTGAATGGGGCGCGCTGTTTCTGGGAACTGTGTGTGTTCTCAGAGAGCAGCGCGCCCATTCACAAGCCAGCGTGAGACTCGCGCAGGCACAGTAGGAAACGGGCAGTGAAGCCGTACGGCATCACTGCCTGTTTCCAATAGTGTGAATGGCGGCGCGGGACTCGGAGCGATCGCGGGACCGGCATTGGGGGGGACATCAGCGCGGGCGCCTAGGACAGGTAAGTGTCCTTATTTAAAGTTAGCAGCTACACTGTTAGTAGCTGCTGACTTTAAAAAAAAAAAAATTCGCGGCTGGAGCTCCGCTTTAAAGTTTTAGAAAATCACCAATTTTGAGTTGTCCCCAGAATAGTAATGGAGGAGAAATCTTCCAATGGGGACACTAGTTCTGATGATCTGGGGTTCCCCAAGAAATTCTCTTAATTTGCAGGGATTTCCTCCCACTTCCTGTTTGGCTATGAGAAATCTCCACAATGGGACTCAGATGGCGATAAGCAACGACTGGCTGAAAAATTTTCTGGTGATCTTGCCAGTAATACATGTCCTGTTCTGAGGTGACAACGTTCATTCCCTGCACTGTAAGTATGGAGACGCAGTGTTGTCACCCCTAGGGCACACCACCTCCCATACAACATAAGGGGTGGGTGTTCAGGATTTTTGTACTTATTGGACCGATATACCAAAACACTTTCAATAGTATATTTAACCACTTCATTACTGGGCATTTAAGCCCCCTTCGTGCCCAGACCAATTTTCAGCTTTCAGTGCTGACGCATTTTAAAATTGACAATTGCGGGGTCATACAATACTGTACCCAAATTATATTTTTATCATGTTTTTCCCACAGATAGAGCTATCTTTTGGTGGTATTTGATCATCTCTGCGATTTTTATTTTTTGCGCTATAAACAAAAAAAGACTATAAAAAAAAATTTGTAAAAAAAAACACAATATTTTTTATTTTTTGTTAGAATAATATCCCAATTTTTTTTTAAAAAAAAAATGTTTTCCTAGGTTTAGGCCGATGCGTATTCTTCTACATATTTTTGTTAAAAAAAAATCGCAATAAGCATATATTGATTGGTTTGCGCAAAAGTTATAGCGCCTACAAAATAGGGGATAGATTTATGATTTATTTTTTTATTTTTTTACTAGTAATGGCGGCGATCTGCAATTATTTTTTTTTGTCAGGCCTGCGATATTGCGGCGGACGTATTGGACACTTTGGACACAAATTTGGGAACATTCACATTTATACAGCGATCAGTGCTATAAAAATGCACTAATTACTGTATAAATGTGACTGGCAGGGTAGGGGTTAAAACTAGGGGGTGAGGAAGGGGTTAAATGTATTCCCTGGGTGTGTTCTAAGTGTGTGGGGGGAGGGGACCGATGCTGTGTCCCTATGTACAAGGGACACAGATCAGTCTCCTCTCTCCCTGACAGGACGTGGAGCTCTGTGTTTACACACAGAGCTCCACGTCCCTGCTGTCACTGCCGATCGTGTGCACCCGGTGGACATCACGGCCGCCAGGCACACACATCCCAGCGATGCGCCGGGCACAGTGTTTCCCCGATGCGCGGCACGCACGTGGAATGTAAACCGGACGTCCAAAGCTGTCCACATTTGGCACTTGAGAGCCGCGCTGTGGACATCTTTTGTCTATAGCGCGGCTCTCAAGTGGTTAAAGGGGTTGTAAAGGTAAATGTTTTTTCACCTTAATGCATAGGAACATCCGACAGCAAAGCTCCTCCGAGCCCCCGTCATCCTCTTTGGTTCCCAG
The DNA here is from genome assembly GCA_029574335.1 of Rana kukunoris. Lineage (NCBI taxonomy): Eukaryota > Metazoa > Chordata > Amphibia > Anura > Ranidae > Rana > Rana kukunoris. The sequence continues at coordinate 24,234,628 of CM056056.1, read as the reverse complement.
CCTTGCCGTTGATTGGCTAAGTTGGATGGTAGATGCACAGCCATTGGCTGGCGCTGCTGTCAATCACATCTGATGGTGCCCCAGGGGTGGGGCCGAGTGATACAGTCGGGGGCTATGCCCGCCGCAGTATCACAGGAGTGCTCCTGCAAGAGCATTCCACCATGCAAGCTCTCGCATGAAGGTGGAAAGCTCTTTCGGAGGGGGAGCCATGACAGCTGCCGAGGGACCCCAGAAGAAGTGGATCAGGGCCACTGTGTGCAAAACAAGCCACACAGTGGAGGTAAGTTTTTATGTTTTATCTTTAGTGTCGCTTTAACCACTTCAGTCCTGGAAGAATTTAACCCCTTCCTCACATACACTTTTTGCGATTCGGCACTGCATCACTTTAACTGACAATTGCGCAGTCGTGTGATGTTGCAACCAAACAAAATTGATGTCTTTTTTTTCCTCACAAATAGAGCTTTCTTTTGGTGGTATTTAATCACCTCTGCGTTTTTTTTTATTTTTTTGCGCTATAAACAAAAATAGAGCGACAATTTTTTAAAAAAAAGCAATATTTTTTACTTTTTGCTATAATAAATATCCCCAAAAAATATACCTAAAACATATTTTTTCCTCAGTTTAGTTTTATTCTTCTTCATATTTTTGGTAAAAAAAAAATCGCATTAAGCGTATATTGATTGGTTTGCGCAAAAGTTATAGCGTGTACAAATAGTGGATAGTTTTATGGCTTTTTTATTATTATTCATTTTTTTTTTTACTAATAATGGCGGTAATCTGCGTTTTTTTTTTTATCGTGACTGCGACCTAATGGCGGACACTTTTAATGCTATTTTGGGACCATTGTCATTTATACAGCGATCAGTGCTATAAAAATGCTCTGATTACTCTGTAAATGACACTGGCAGTGAAGGGGTTAACCGTGTCCTAGGCAGTGATTCTAACTGTGAGGGGATGGACTACCAGTGATACAACAGTGATCACTGCTCCTGATGACAGGGAGCTGTAGATCTGTGTCCTGTAACAAGGCAGAGCAGGGAAATTCCTTGTTTACATAGGCATCTCCCTGTTCTGCAGCTCCGTGACACGATCACGAGCACCCGGCGGACATAGAGTCCGTGTGTCCCACGGGCACGCACGCCGTCGGCTGCAAATTCAAAGCAACGTATAAGTGCATGGCTTTGCGCAGCCGTACCATTCTGCCGCTGTATACATCTGAGTTGGCTGGTCGGCAAGTGGTTAATAACCTTCAACTAAAACCCCTAAACAAACTCTATGGGTAATGAACAGAGCGCTCTGGGCTCCCGCTAGTTAGCAAAAAGCGCTATATATGAAGAATCTGCCGTCACACAATAGAAATTTTATGCAGAATTCCAACAAAATAAAGGAGTTTATAGAAATTTATACGACCGCATCGGCACAGGAAATTTTATGCGTTTTATACAGAATAAAAAGCAATAAAACCTTGGGATTGTTGACAAATTTTGCAGTCTCGTGCCGGGCGACATCTCTGTGATTTTTTTTATTTTATTTTCCTTCTTTTGTTTCAGCTAATGGAAACCAAAACATTTTTAAACAGCCGCTCAAACGCCGTCAGCCTAATCATAAAATTACTGGTGTGTGTGCTTTTAGCATTACACAGGACAATTAATAAGTAAAATCATAAAACAAGGCACATGACAGCGGGACGGCTCCGGGTGGAAATGTCTTTTTTGTTTCTGCTATGAATGCCGTACAGTACGTCTGTATACAACTAGAGAACTCCGCAGGATGGCCGCGCAATGTCTGGATTCCGCAGGGGGCGCTGTATATTTTTATACCGCCGCTAACGGCTTTGTCGTTGTGTGTGAAAGGTTCATAAGAGGTCATTAAAGGGATGCTGGGCTTGAAAATTTGGATGACTTCACAGTGTATACCATATAGGAAGGTACGCATTTTTCCTTCATATCATTTAAGCGGAAACTGAACAATGCAAGTGTAATGCCCCTCCCTCACAACATATACAATCTGATGTACTGTGAGAGTAATAATACAAAATATACATTAGAAAGGAGTAAAGAAAAAAGATAATGGAACAGAATATGTGTAGAAGTATTATATCTTTATAAGGACTCCAAAAATAGTTTTGTCTCTGGTAGTTTGTGTCTCTGCATTTCCAGCAGTAGTTTGTGTCTTTGCTCCTCCCACAATGGGGAGATTTCCTGCAATAGTTTGTGTCTCTGCCCCTCCCACGATGATGCAATTTCCTGCAGTAGATTGTGTCTCTGCCCCTCCCACAATAGTGAGACCCCCCCCGTAGTTTGTGTCTCTGCCCCTCCCACGATGATGCAATTTCCTGCAGTAGATTGTGTGTCTGCCCCTCCCATGATGATGTGATTTTCCTGCAGTAGATTGTGTCTTTGCCCCTCCCACATTGGTGAGATTTCCTGCAGTACATTTTTTAAGTGTGGCTCCAGCCCCAAACATTTTTTTTAAGTATAAGGAAGGGTTAACACCCCGTAACATTTGTTTTGCTGTCTGTGCCCTGTCTGTGTCAGAAGATTTCACTTCACTTTCTGTACCTGTGACAATTGGATTTTAAAAAGTTTAGTTGTTGTCGTAACTAAGATTGGTGAAGCTTCAGTGGAGACACCTTTTTCCTATGATAACTCTTACAGGAAGTAATTTCCCTTCCTAGAGGTAGATTTCCTCTTACTTCCTGTTGTCTCCCTCCATTTGTAAGGTGTATATATACGTGATTCTGCACAGAGTGGCCGTCCTGTAGCAGTACATCTGTAATAGGGTGTTCGCAAACCAGTTAAAGTTTCTACATAGGATTCTTATATCCCTTGGAGAGCTGTTCACCAGATTCTACCTGCAATAGCCCCCTGGTTCATCCCGGAAGAAGACAACGCAGTAGTGGTGGGAACAATCATCAACTCACGACTCGACTACGAAAACTCCCTCTACTTAGGACTACCAAAATACCAGATCTCACGTCTTGAAGTCGTCCAGAATACGGCAGCCAGACTGGTAGCAGGAAAAAAAACGTGGGAATCAATCTCCCCTGTCTTGAGGGCCCTCCACTGGCTGCCCGTACAGGACCGGGTGACTTTCAAGACACTCTGCCTAACTCACAAATGTACACAAGGAAACGCCCCCCCAATACTTAAGTGAGAAAATAAAACCCTACGTCACCAACCACGTGCTCCGGTCAACCAACCAAAACCTTCTCCAAATCCCTAAATCCCGCTACAAATCTAAGGGAGAATGCAGATTTGCAGTCCAAGGACCTCGACTCTTTAATGCTCTACCCACGACCATCCGCCTGGAAGAAAACCATCTGTTTTTTTGGAAAAAACTAAAGACCCATCTCTTCTGAAGTATCAGGACGTCACTGGAAGGAAAAAGCGCCTTGACGCGATTAAGTTCGCAGTTGTTGCGCTATACAAGTTACTCACTCACTCTTTATGTTCCATTCTTCTTAACATAAAGCTAATTAAAGTAGTTGTAAAGGCAGAAGGTTTTTTATCTTAATACATTCTATGCATTAGGCCCCCCTAATACTTACTGGAGCCCCATCTCTGTCCATGAGTTTCTTGGCCGTCTGAGATTCTCCCTCCTGATTGGCTGAGACACAGCAGCAGCGCCATTGGCTACTGCCAATAAGGAGAGGGGGGTGAGGCAAGGCGGAGCTGTGACTTGCCCCCATAGCAAGCTGCTTGCTGTAGGGGCACTCTACAGGAGGGAGGGGCCAGGAGCACCAAAGAGGGACCCGAGAAGAGGAGGACCCTGCTTCTCTGTGCAAAACCAACTGCAACAGAGCAGGTAAGTATAACATGTTTCTTATTTTTATTGGAAAGAAAAACAAGACAAGACTTTTTCAGTTACTTTAAGAATCCAACAGGAAGAGTGGAACCCCTTCCATAATGGCATAGCCATAAAAAAAAAAGTGAGCCGGTCACATTAATCACCAGCTTGGGTGTATCTGGTTTTTACCCAAGGGAGTCGTATAGGAGATTTACTAAATCTGGCGCAGCTGTGCATAGAAACCAATCAGCTTCCAGGTTTTATTGTCATAGATTAATTGAACAAGCTGAAATTAGAAGCTGATTGGCTACCATGCACAGCTGCACCAGATTTTGTGCGCTCCATATTATCAAGTGAACTGCTGGTTATCCAACATATAAAATGACTCTCTCATCCAGTTTTGGTGTGGTGCTCCTTTCTGTATTTCTATGGTTTGGGCTACTGTTGGGTGCCCATTGAATTAAGCCTGTGTGGGAGCCACTTACCAGAGCTATTGAGCCTATTTGAACTTGACTACAAGTGCAAACAGTGGTGGAGCTACCAGGGTCGCAGGACTGTAAGGCTGCATTCACACCTGAGCGTTTCGTTTTCAGGCAGAAAGTTGCACTTTTTTTGCCATGATTTTGTACTGGTCACCAATGTAAAAAGAAGCTCCAGGACTTGTTTGAGCTTCAGACGTTTTGGAGCGGAGATGTGAACCATCACCATAGAGAACAATTGATTTTGAACGCTCCAGCATTTTGTAGCTTCAGGCTTCAAGCTACAAAACGCTCAGGTGTGAATGGAGCCTTATGCTCTGAACACACAATCGAAATTTCTGATGGGATAAAATCCAATGGAATTTTACCTCTGAATTCCGTTCAAGCTGTCTTGCATACACACTGTCAGACCAAATTCCGACCGTCCAAAAACGCGGTGACGTAAAACACTATGACGACCCGAGAAAAATGTAATTCACTGCTTCCGAGCATGCGTCGACTTGATTCTGAGCATGCGTGTTTTTTTCTCTGTCTGAGTTCCACACAGACGATCAGAATTTCCGATAAGATTGGAAAAAAATAAAACATGTTCTATTTCTAAACTCCAACGAAAAAAGGTCAGATGGGGCTATCTGATGGAAAAAATTCTGTGTTTTACACTGATGCAACCCCAAAAGACGTGCGACTTGCTTGCAATTTCCTTGCGACTTTTGTAATTTAACATTGCAGTCTTTGGCATCCTCCAAAGTCGCAGAAAAGTAGTGCAGGAACCGTTTTTTGTCGCTTGAATCACATTGACTAAGACGGCACTCACTGAAATGAAGGGCCCTGGTGGTCAGTGGAGCTCTGCATGTTTTTTTGCACCATGGACCTGAAGGTCCTAGTTACACCTCTGCATGCAAATCTAAGGCTCCATTCACACCTAGGCGATTCCAGAACGCGCGACTTTGCGCCTTTGTGATGCCATTATTTGTTAATGGCACCCCAATTGCAGTGCATTTTTTTTTTTTTGCTACGATAAATCGCTCAAAAAGGAGCAGGAGCTTCTTTCAGGCAACTGTTCTGATTAGCTGCCATTGCATCACACCACGATTGGGGTGTCATTAAGAAGTAATGGCATTGTAAACGCGTCCTGCCACAATTTAAAATCACAGGCAGAATCGCAATCAAATCACCTATGTGTGAATGGAGCTTTAGGCCCCTTTCACACTTATACGACTTGTCCCACGACTTTGGACTGCAAATTCGCATGACAAGTCATTTTCCATGATTTTTAATGACTACCATTCATATTAGCATGACTTTAAGTGTCAAAATAGTTCCTGCACAATTTTTTTTCGGATGTCGGATCCCGCATTAACGGATCTGACTTTGGCATGTGACTTGTGCATAAAAAAAAAAAATGTTTTTTATTTCTTAAAATGGCATGGGTTCCCTCTCCAAGAGCATACCAGGCCCTTCAGTCTGGTATGGATTTTAAGGCATGGATGTTTCCCCAAAAATCCATACCAGACCCTTATCTGAGCACGCTGCCTGGCAGGTTAGGAAAGGGGTTGGGGACAAGCGAGCACCCCCCCCCCTCCTGAACCATACCAGGCCGCATGCCCTCAACATGGGGGGCCCTGCCTAATAAATTACTTTAAAAATTTGTGTAGTGTGTTTTGTCGTTGACACTTTTTTTCAGGTGAATGGGTAGGGGTACAATGTATTATTAAAGGGGCTCCCAGACCCCGACAACCAACAGCCAGGACTGTCGGGAAGAGGCCCTTGTCCTCATCAACATGTGCCCCAAAGCACCACCCCCATGTTGAGGGCATGCGGCCTTGTACGGTTCAGGAGGGGGGGCGCTTGCTCGTCCCCACCCCCTTTCCTAACCTGCCGGGCAGCGTGCTCGGAAAAGGGATTTTTGGGGGGACCCCGCGCCATTTTTTCGCCGTGGGGGCTTCCCCCTAAAATACATACCAGACTGAAGAGCCTGGTATGCTCTTGGAGGGGGAACCCATGGCATGTTTTGTTTTGTTTGTTTTTTTAATTAGCATGAAGTTCCCCCTAATTATTCTGGGATAAAAGTCGGATCCCTGGTCATTGAAGTCAGACTTCAAGTCGCAGGGCAGTCGTATGGCTGTTTTGTCAAAATCGTGTGAAAGAAACCTTAGGCTGGGTTCACCCTTGTGCGATACAGGAACCAGCGTAAATCCTGTGCAGGTTTCCACATTGTGCTTGAATAGCGCTGACATCTGCAAACCGCTGCGGGTGTCAATGTAAAGTTTATGACACCCCCAGATCGGATCGCAGTGTTAACTGTAAAATGGTGTAGGTATTTGGATCGCATAGGTGTGAACACCCAAGCAATTCGATTGCAGTGTTCATGCAATGCAATTTCAGCCATACAGATGTATGGCTGAATTTGCATTGCACAGCAATGCGGTGCAAATCACATGCGATGTCTGTGATGGTACAAATGTGAACCCAGCCTAAAGGTTCCCAATGCATTTCGGAGTATGTTGTTCTGGAATCTAAAAATGATGACCGTCCTTTTGCAAACTGCCAAAGATCATTAGACGACCCCCCCCCCCCCCCAATTTTACGCAGCAGCTGTGTGTCATTGTATGGGCTTGTGGCATGAAGATAAACTCTACCCAACCAGACATGATCCATAATGTATCCAAAAATACATTTATTTTTGAAAGAAACCACTTCTCCCCACTAAACCCAAGTAGGGACTACTGCAGAAGGCGCCCCGGTACAATCTGTATTACAACTGGAAATAACATTTCTTATTCCCGTCACGCCCCTCTCAATCAGGCTGCAAATGTCACAATAACAATAGTTCCCGGCACCTTGGATGATGGTGTTTTATTGGTTCAGTTGCTATAGAAACTTTCAGAATATAAGTGCTGAACTACTAGTCAGTAATGGTTAATTGAAGTCTAATTACCAGTATGCGGTGCTGGAAAGCTGTTAGTAGACGAAGTACTAACACTGTTATTTTCTATGTCATTTAATAAAGCTTCCAAACAAAAGCAAAGTTTAGAGAACAAAGCCGTAGAAGTAAAAAACGGAGACCTCCACCCTCAATTACCGCCACGCTGCTCTCCTTTCAATGTATGACGATGACGTTTTCACCAGCCTCAATTTTGGTGTGATTGGCGAGCAAAACCGAGCACTCGGCTGTGAGGGGAGATCTAGAAATAAGGGCCCAGATTCACGTAGATCGGCGCATTATCAGTCCGGCGTAGCGCACCACTTTTCCGTTAGACTTGCGCAATCTAGCCGCGTAATCCCGCGATTCACGTAGCTTTTACGCAAGAGATTGCGCAAGCGTAAGGTTTTTTCCGGAGGCGTAAGGAGGAGTAATACAAATTGGGAGGGACGTGGGCGTGTTACATTGAAATGAGCCGTGACCCCATGCAAATGAAGGGCCGGCCGACTCGCGCATGCGCGCGTGAAGGAAACCATGTCAGCTCCGTTGTGCGCATGCTCACAACTCGGGAGCGGCGCAATCAGTGAAATTGGAAATGGACTAGGGCAATGTTGTGAACTACGCAGACAGCATAAATAGACACACACAAACGCCCTTCCATTGCAAAAGTACATCCCTTTGTGTCCCTTCCCATTGAATCAAGTGCTTTTGCTCTGTTGTTCGTTAGAGTGTGTTTTGTAGTTGTCAGATTAGTGTTCTGTGTGATCTTGTGCTTGTTGGTAGTTTTGTGAAAGTGTATTTTGATAAGTGTTTGAGACTGTTTGTTTGATTGATATATTTCAGAGCGTTTGTTTTCTTGCTTTATTTTTTCATCTGATTTTTTGGTGACTGTTTCTTGCTGAGTGCTAGTGTGATTTTTGCCTGTTCTTTTTCTCTTTGTGTGTGTTCTTGTCTGATTGGTTGTGCTTGTATTTGTGACAGATTTTTGGTGACTGCTAGTGAGTTTGTTTGGAAGTATGACTGAGAGAAAAAGAAAGCTGAATTTTACTGTGGGGGAAAAAAGAATTCTTGCCCGGGCCATTAGCGACTATGGGCGTTTTCTCCACGGCCCGCAGAGTGCCACCACCACCCCGGCCAGGAGGAGGGAGATATTGGATATGATCACGGAGCAGGTCAATTCATCGGGGGAGGGGGAGACACGGACCCGCTCTGGGATTGAAAAGAAAATAAATGACCTCCGGCGTGAGGTGAAAAAAAAACTGGCCGCAATAAATGCCCATGCCAGGGGCACAGGAGGGGGCCCACCATGCCGGGTTAAATTTACAGCGACGGAGCGTGTGGTGGCCCTGACCTTTCACCGGCATGAAGTGGAGGGCCTGCCAGGCTTTGACACAAGTCCGGTCCCCGCGGTGCCAGGTAAGGTTTTTATTTCTCTCAGGTGTGTAGCATGTGTGGGGGAGGGGGTGAAAGGGAATATGTGGCAAGTGTGTGGATCCTCCAACCTGTGAATGTTTTGTGTCATCCACAGCTGTGCAGGAGGGTGCAGGGCCATCTGGACTGACCGCTCCAACCCCAGGACAGCAGCCTAATGAGGCCCCCCCAACAAGGCCAGAGTCCGCAGAGGAGGAACAAGAGGAGGGGGAGGATCATGCGGAGGACGATCATGAGGAGGAGGAGAATCATGAGGAGGAGGAGTCCATGGAAGGCACTGGCCGTTTGGTTTCAGCGGACTCTTCCCCTCTGGCTGCAAGAAGCCTGCCCTCCCTAAGGGTGAGCCCCCCCCCCTCCTCCCCCAACATGGCTCCCCTCACAAGGGCCTCACCTTCTCCCCGGCCACAACCATCAGCTGGAGCCAGGAGGTCATCCCAGAGCACCAGGGGGGCGCCCAATCTCCTGCCCGCCTGTCTGAGAAGGAACCTGGCCACCCAGACCCGCCTTCTGAGACAGCTCTGCCAGACTATGGGGCGGGTGGATCAGAGCCTGTCCTTCATCAACGATAGGCTGGGTAACCTGGACTCCCACTCCCGGGCCTCCACAACCTGCCTAAATGACCTGCAAACTACAGCAGCAGGCGTTGGGCAGGATGTGAGGGCCCTTACCCAGGCTATCCAGGGCAACACGGCAACACTTGGTGCTGCCCTGGACAGAATAGCCGTGGCCTTGGAGGGCAGGCCGCCAGGTGGGCAGATCTCAGGGGCTGCTCCTCCTTCCCCGGCTTTTCCCCTCCCCCATGCGTCTCCCCTGAGGGTCCGGGGCCGTGGCCGGGGGCGCCCCAGGCGTGGCTCAGGCAGAGGGCATTAATTTTTTTTTTCCCCCTTCTTTTGTTTTGAAAGCATTTTTATTTTTGTTCTCTGCTTTTTTTTTGTTTTTCTATGCCTTATTTTTTTTTTTGCTGACATTTTTGGCATATTTTGGGTTGTGAATGATGTTTGAATGTGGGGGTGACATTCCTGCTGGAAAAGGGGTGTCATCCTCAATTTTGGTGGAGAAGGGTTCCCCAGGACCAGGGAGAAGTGATCCCCAGGTCCGTGTGAATGGTGTATGAATGTACAGTGACATAATTGGAGCCTTGACGTGGCGTTACTGCTCACCAGTCTTGCATGGTGGACTGGTGCCAATCCAATTTGATGAGGATGTGGGGTGTGTGTGCTAGGGACCATAGTGGTGTGCATGCATGCATTCTCATTGTGCCATGATTAATGTGTGTGTTTAACGTGCAAAGATGCCCAATATGAGCTGTCTCCTGACTGCTCTTCCCTCAGAAGACGGGGTATCCTCGGTTAGGGGTTGATTGTCTGGTTGGGGGGTTAGGTCATCACGTTCCTCTATCTGCAGGCCCTTCCTCACTGCGAGATTGTGCAGCATGCAACATGCAACGATGATATGGCACACGAAGTTTGGGGAATACAACAGTGTACCCCCAGACTTATCCAGGCATCGGAAACGTGACTTCAGGAGGCCAAAGGTGCGCTCCACCACTGCACGGGTTTTGATGTGTGCTTCATTGTATCGTTCCTCTCCTGGGGTTTGGGGGTTCCGGATAGGAGTCATGAGATGGGGTCCCAGGGCATATGCAGAGTCACCTGTAAAGGATAAGACAGGAGAATGTTAGTCATGCATGTGCCACTTCTGTTGTGCATCACGGGAGGGGATAGTCATGCCTGACTCCCATGTCACTCACCAACCAGCCAGGTGTTCCCATACACGTTCTGTTCGAATTCCGTTCGGATGTGGCATTGATTGTAGATGTAGCTGTCATGGGTGGATCCGGGGTGTTTGGCACGAACGTGCCATATGAGGCCTTGGGCATCAACTATCACCTGTACGTTGATGGAATGCCAATTCTTCCGATTGCGGTACATGTGCTCGGTCTCATGGGGGGGCTGGAGTGCCACATGTGTGCAATCTATGGCCCCGATGGTGCGTGGGAATCTGGCAATTCGGTAGAAATCTGCCATTGCCTTGATTCGCAGCTCCTCAGTGGTGGGTTTTATGATTTGGTTGGCCAAGCGTGTGAGGATTGCAGGGACAACCTGGTGCACACATCTGCTCATGGAGGATTGTGACATCCCAGCCACCACTCCACTTGTACGCTGAAAAGAGCCACTGGCAAGGAAATGGAGTGTTGCCAGTACCTTGACCAGTGGCTGCACTGCATGTGAGCGTTGTGTTGGGCTGGTGATGTCCTCCTGCAAGGTTGTGGTTAATTCCAGGATGGCATGAGGGGGGAATCTGAAGATGCGAAAGACCTCTGAATCATTCATGCCAAACAGGTGTATGCGGGTGCGGTATACCCTCTCCCGTGCCATCCTCCGTGCCCTCCTCCTTCTTTGGTCATCTATATTCACTAGTGCAGCTATGAGCGACGATGCCCCTAGCATGTTGGCAGTCAAATTGTAGTGCAACACGTGTGTGTGGTCTGCTCCTCAGTAACGGTGTTGCTTTCTGTGAGATGTAGACGTTTTTTCAAAAGTTAGACCAGCTTTTAGGTGCTCTAACTTTAGACAGGACATTTTGCTGTTGCGCACATCGCGTAGCCTGCGCAGCAACTGCGTTTTTTTGTGGATCCCCGTAACTCCCTCATTAGCATATTTGACTAGCAAATCAATGGTGTGTCTAGCGCAGTTTTGCGCGAAGGGAAGCGCATGTCTAACTCAATTACGCCGGACAAAAAAACGTAGATTTCTGGTGTATATTGTTTTGTGAATCGCGTGCAACTATACGCACGCGCACATTTAGACTTACGCACGCGCAACAGCAGTTGCGCACGCGTAATCGCTCTGTGAATCTGGGCCAAGGTGCGGGATTCTCTTAAAGGATAAGTTCACTAATTGTAACGTGCTCTCCCCTCCTTCCCTGAGACAACAATCTGGGGATCTTCTCACCGCACCCACCATCACAATGTTAAGAGCATGTTCGTGCGGGGCTCTGCTAGGGTTGCCACCTGTCCGGGATTTTAACCACTTTAGCCCCGGACCATATTGTTGTCCAAAGACCAGAGCACTTTTTGTGATTCGGCACTGCGTCGCTTTAACGGACAATTGCACGGTCGTACGATGTGGCTCCCAAACAAAATTGTCGTCCTTTTTTTCCCACAAATAGAGCTTTCTTTTGGTGGTATTTGATCATCTCTGCGGTTTAAATTGTTTGCGCTATAAACAAAAATAGAGCGACTATTTTGAAAAAAATTCAATATTTTTTACATTTTGCTATAATAAATATCCCCAAAAAAGATATAAAAAAACATTTTTTTTCCTCAGTTTAGGCCGATATGTATTCTACATATTTTTCATTAAAAAAAAAATCGCAATTAGCGTTTATTAATTGGTTTGCGCAAAATTTATAGCGTTTACAAAAAAGGGGGTCGTTTTATGGCATTTTTATTATTTTATTTTTTACTAGTAATGGCGGCGATCAGCGTTTTTTTTTTCGGTACTGCGATATTATGGCGGACACATCGGACACTTTTGACACATTTTTGGGACCATTGGCATTTTTATAGCGATCAATGCTATAAAAATGCATTGTATTAATATAAAAATGCCATTGGCAGTGAAGGGGTTAACACTAGGGGGCAGGGAAGGGGTTAAGTGTGTTCCTGGTGTGTTCTAACTGTATGGGGGGGGGGGGGGTGGCGGCACACTAGGGGAATCACTGATCTCCTGTTCATACATTGTATGAACAGAAAATCAGCGTTTCCCCCGCTGACAGGAACGAAAGGTATGTGTTTGCACACATACCTCCCGTTCCCCGCTCTGTAACGAGCAATCGCGGGTGCCCGGCGGCGATCGTACCCGCCGGGCACGCGCGTGGGACTCGGGGGACGCGCGCGGGCGCCCTACAAGCTGCTAAAGGGAGGACATTGAGCTACGTGCTCCCGCGTAGCAGTGCCACCGTCCCGCCGTAATATGACGGCGGGCGGTCGGCAAGTAGTTAATTAATTTGTCCACCTAAAAACCGGACACAATATTTAGACAGAATTGTGGCTCTGGACAGAACTTGACAGAAGGGTGAGGGGGCACTATGTGCGCCACATTACTATTCTCTTTGGAGTTCCCAAAGGTGCCCCAGGTCTGTTAGAATCCTAAAGTGCAGGGATATGCAACCAGCGGACCTCCAGCTGTTGCAGAACTACATGTCCCATGAAACATAGCAAGACTCTGACAGCCACAAGCATGACACCTAAAGGCAGAGGCATGATGAGACTTGTTGTTTTGCATCCTTGTAGCTTATTGAGTCTTCCTGGACTGAAGTAACTGCCTGCATGTATCAGAGGTGTGGGCAGACAGTCTGCAGGAGCCTGGCATTGCACATGTATGTGATCTGGTGATCACTGGTGCAATGCTTTACAGGCTCCTAAGAAAATAAATTGTAAATGCACATTTTTTACCTGCAAAAAAAATGTGCATTAGTCATTTTGTTTTTAAAGGTGAACTCGTCCTTTAAAGTGATATTTATTTAAAAAACAAACCTGTCATTCTTACCTTCCTTTTTATTTTTTTTATTTTACCCTTTTAGGCATATAATGCATGCAGGTAAAAAAGCTTAATTCTTTACAACCACTGCAAATTCACACGGGTGCGGAGACCCCTAATCCGTGAATGGGACCTGTGTTCATGTGATTTGAGCCTCCAGGTGCTGCATGCAGCAAGCCCATTCCAGTCTATAGGGATGCAGCGCCTGCAAAGACTCAGTTGATCATCCCAGTATGTGAGTGAGTGAGAGTGTGTGTGAGTGAGAGGCCAGATCAACCGACTGCTTTTTTCAGTCCCATTATATAAAATTGGCACGACCCTCCACATATGAATAGAAGAGCCTCTGTTATTATTGCTCACAGCCACTTTTGCCCCCCTCAAACCAAAAATCAGGTGCATGTGAATAAACTGAGACAAGAAAGACCTGTTTATGGATGCTCATTCTCATCTACAATTGATTGTTACGGAGAATAATTTTTTTTTAAAATATTTCGGACACAAAAGGCAAATGTTTTTACAAAAACACACTGCTCTATAAAATGCAGTAGTGACATCACTGGGATGTACATGTGCAGAAAGCAGAGCTGTGGGCGGGTCCATCCACTACAGGCCGCCTGCAGAAAACTACAGAAGGGGGTGGAGACCAGACCAGTCACTCTGCACAAGGAGAGAGAGCAGCAGTGATTGGTCTTTATTACAGGAAATGTCTCACACTGGATTACTACACAGATCTGGAAGAAATACATGAAGCTCACTGAGATTCAATAATAAAATATACATAAATATTGTATATAGACAATACCAGCTTATCCTGAATTTCTGCTGTAAAAGGGTATATTTTTATTTTAAAAGATAAAGGCATACTGAATTTACTGGTTGCTTTGAGAAATGTCCCTTTTGTTTGTAATTAGGAATGTTGTACCCAGCGAGCCGCAGTGATGTGTGTGGATTCCAGGCAAGCGGCTAATAAATTGCCGGCTGCGGCACTTAGATTTTTATATCTGCTGTATAAAGGTGTGTGGCTTTGTCATTGATCCTCCACCATGGTTAGGGGCGATGCGGCTGTCGTTATCAGACCTGCATCTATGGTGGGAGTTGGTTCTAGGGGCGCCTGGAGTGAAGCCTGCTGTGCAAGGCTGAGAATTACAGCAATCGATGGCTTCTTCACCCTTGCAGCTCTCCGCCTGGGTTCTCCTCTTCACATTGCCATTCCTCCCGCGCCTCTCCCGCTTTATTGCCGACATCTGGAGCGCTGACAATGTCTTTTACACACTTTCAGAGGGCATAAAAAATAAAGTGCACATTTGTCTTCCCGGCCTCATTTCCAGAACAGGTAGCTTTTATGTGACTTGTAAAGAAAGAAACAGACAATTCTTTCAAGTGTTCTGTCGCTGAGTTCTCTGGGGATGAGGATTCACAAGGCTCAGCGAGGGGCACCGAGCCACCAGAGAAGGGGGAGTGTTACTTATATGTATCCTCTCAAAGAGAACCTGTATTAAGGGGTGCAGAACCAGGGAACTCAGAGCAAGGATGATAGAAACCCCCTCATAATCGGTACAGCCATGGGCGTTCGCTCCATAGGGCAAGGGAGGTCGTTTGCCCCCCCCCCCCTGGAATCGCCAGGAAGAGCCAGGAGCAGGGCCAAACTGGCCCTGGGGCCGATTTAAGCGGTGACTGCAGCTCTCCCCTCCCCTCTAATTGTCCCTTATTTGTGCCTGTCCCTCTTCTGGAATCAGATCCATTTGTCCCTCATTCCAAAAGGTTCTTTTAGATCTGAAATAAATATACTGTCAATATAGTGTTGTGTTTCAGTCAAGGGAAAGGGGTGCTGTGTAATGTAAAG
The DNA here is from genome assembly GCA_029574335.1 of Rana kukunoris. Classification (NCBI taxonomy): domain Eukaryota; kingdom Metazoa; phylum Chordata; class Amphibia; order Anura; family Ranidae; genus Rana; species Rana kukunoris. The sequence goes on along the minus strand of CM056056.1, from coordinate 24,219,619 downwards.
GGGTCCAGTGATGCAGGTTGCTGTGTAATGTAAAGTATTCCAGTGATGCAGGGTGCTGTGTAATGTAAAGGGGGACAGTGATGCAGGGTTCTGTGTAATGTAAAGGGGTCCAGTGATGCAGGGTGCTGTGTAATGTAAAGGGGGCCAGAGCAGTGAGGTCCTGTGTAATGTAAAGCTGTCCAGGGGTGCAGTTGTGGAAACGGAGTACACAGTAGTGACAAATATTGAAAGATGCAGGGGGCACAGTGGGGTGTTTTTACATTTTAACGTGTGGGGGGCGCTTTTAACCCCCGCTAGCGATCAAAGAAAGGATAAAATGTAACTGTGTCGCCGCTGCCGAAGCGCCCCCCTCTGAAAAAAATTCAGCGGACGCCCATGGGTACAGCACATGTGCAGACCTGAGAACCCCTCATACACAAAAGAGGCAGACCTAGAAAGTTCAGCTCAGCGATGGTGGGATCTCCTCATAATGGGCGCAGCTAGTGTGCAGACCTAAGCGCGCAGCATGTGGATGGCCAGAACACCTCAAAATGGCCACAGCATATATGCAGACGCAGAGGGCAGGGACCTCTTTATAATGGGCACAGCAGGTGTACATACAATGCCTTGAAAACTATTCATAACCATTGACATTTTCCACAGTTTGTCACGTTAGAAACGTACATGTATTTTATTGATATTTTATGTAATAGACCAACACAAAGAGGCACATCATTTTGAAGTGGAAGGAAAATGATTTTCATTTTTTTTTACAATTAAATATGTGAAAAGTGTGGTGTGCCATTGTATTCAGCCCCCTTTACTCTGATACCGCTTACTAAAATCCAGTTGAACCAATTGCCTTCAAAAGTCACCGAAGTAGTCAATAGAGTCCACCTGTGTGTAATTTATTCTCAGTAATTAAATCAGTAATACAGCTGTTCTGTGAAGCCCTCAGAGGTTTGCTCGAGAACCTTCGAGAACAAACAGCATCATGAAGGCAAAGGAACACAAGAGACAGGTCAGGGATAAAGTTGTGGAGAAGTATAAAGCAGGGTTAGGTTATAAAAAAACATCCCAAGCTTTGAACATCTCACAAAGCTCTGTTCAATCCATCATCTGAAAATGGAAAGAGTATGGCACAACTGCAAACCTACCAAGACATGGCCGACCAACTAAACTGACAGGCCGGGCAAGGAGAGCATTAATCAGAGAAGCAGCCCAGAGGCCCATGGTAACTCTGGAGGAGCTGCAGAGATCCACAGCAGGTGGAAGAATCTGTCCACAGGACAACTTTTAATTGCACACTCCAAAAATCTGGCCTTTATGGAAAAGAGTGCCAAGAAGAAAGCCATAAGAAGTCCTGCTTGCTGTTTGCGAGAAGCCATGTGGGGGACACAGCAAACATTTGGAAGAAGGTGCTCTGGTCAGATGAGACAAATGTAACTTTTTGGCCTAAAAGCAAAACCCAATGTGTGGTGGAAAACTAACACTCCACATCACCCTGAACACACCATCCTCATCACAAAACATGGTGGTGGATGCTTTTCTTCAGCAGGGACAGGGAAGCTGGTCAGAGTTGATGGGAAGATGGTTGAAGACAAATACAGGGCAATCTTAGAAGAAAACCTTTTAGAGTCCGCAAAAGACTTGAGAATGGGGGAGGTTCACCTTCCAGCAGGACAACAACCCTAAACATACAGCCAGAGCTACAATGGAATGCTTTGAAAACATATTCATGTGTTAGAATGGCCCAGTCAAAGTCCAGACTTAAATCCAACTGAAAGCCTGTGGTAAGACTTGAAAATTGCTGTTCCAGACGCTCTCCATCCAATGACAGAAGAATGGGCAAAAATGTTACTCTAAATGTGCAAAGTTGGCAGCTGTAGATGCAAAGAAAGTTGGTCCTACAAGTTGATTTGGGGGCTGAATACAAATGCACGCCAGACTTTTCAGATATTGATTTGTAAAACATTTTTAAAACCATTTACCATTTATTTGTGTTGGTCTATCACATAAAATATATTTACGTTTTTGGTTGTAACATGACCTTGAGACTCAGGGCAGAGATGGTAATAGGCCTTGATACTTGTTAACAGTAAGTTACAGACCGAAGCAACTCACTGCAGGGATCTCACTAATGGAGCCGCTATGAGATGGTTGATTAGCTCTTCAGTAGGGATGAACAAAATCAAGTATTTTTTTTTTTTTTTACTTCCTTCACTTCTGGTAAATAAGGACATTTCCCAAAGTCATCATTTTGGACAAAGGCATTGGAGGCCCTGCCGAAGGGAAAGTAAATGTAGTTTTTGAGGTTTTAAATGGCCCCCTATTAGCTATGTAATTACTGTATATTATACAATTTTTTTATTTTTTTTTAGTAAAAGTAATTTCCTGCGTTCACCCAGAAATAATACACTGTCAGCGATACGGTGAAAACAATAACTTTACTGCAAAATCAAGTTCTTCGCAATCACTCTTCTCATCCCTACTCTTCAGCATCTACCAAACACTAAACTCTCAGCTTTTGAATAATCACTGTTTATTCAAAGGCTGCTAAAATATATTTTGCCAAATGTATAAAAGGAGGCCCTTCAATAAAATATAATAAAAAAAGTATCACGTCTCAAACATACTGTATCTATGGGGCCTTTATAAACGGAGACACCCTAAATTTACATTGATGCGCAACTTGGTAAATCTCCTTCAGCCCAAGACATTTAGATAATTCTGGAGGCAACAGAGTGCAACCCTCTAATGCCAAGGAACACACGACCATTTTGCATGATGAGAAAATGCCTTTTTTTAAATTGATCGTGAAAAACAATCGTGTGTAGGCTCCAGAGCATTTAGAACCGGCTCTATTTTTTGTCGTAGTTTTTCTTGTCATGAAAAGCGGTCAGGTGTAGGCTTTAATGATGGGGAAGAAAAACGTGCATGCTCAGAAGCAAGTTATAAGAAGGGAAATTTGCATAATCAGCCCAAAGGGTGGCGCCATTCAAATGGAACTTCCCTTTATAGTGCCCTTGTACGTGTTGTACGTCACCCCGTTTTGCTCGAACATTTTTTATCACGATTGTGTGTATGCAAAGCAGGATTGAGAGGAATCACGTAGAGAAAAACTTTGTTTTTTTCCATGACATGAAAAACAGTCGTGTGTACGCAACATTACGCTCAATAATATACTATCAAGCCCTCCGATTGCTAATATATCATCAATGCAATGCGTTGAACTCTCTTGGGACACATTTTGGTGCACATCTGGGATACTGCCATCTCATGTATCGCTGCTTTCTTTTCCTAAAATTCCCTCCCTCTACCCAGCTCTGATATCATTCCAAATACAGGCAAGTATGATTCCTTGGGAGAAGGTGAGGAATCGCGCTAGATGTGGGACAATGCCTGATAATACCACAATGTGTTATCAAACAAAACAAACAAAAAGTGGTATGGAATACAAAGCCTAAATGGTATTGATAAAGTCCACAAAATAAAATCAAATGATATATATATAAAAAAGAACCTAATGAGTCAAACGTGAGCAAGAAGAGTTGAAGTCCTCTGTGTTGGTCAGTGGTTCATCTGTGGAGCCAGTGATGCTAGATTTTACAAGCGAGGTGCTGAAAACAATGTCCCATTACAGGTCACGACAATCTTGCACTTGTAGATTTCAATGTGTAGCAAAAACTCCAAAGAAAAAAAAAGAAAAAAAACATACATAGTGTGATACCGTTGAGGATTGTACAAGCTATTCACCCGTGAAAAATTAACTAAATTATAGACACGGGGCAGTGGCAACCCTTCACCGTGGGACACAGTACACACTGACCCTTACCAGATGATATGACCCTTTTGAGGTCAAAAACAGCCTTAAGGATGATGTGTAAACTTCACTTTAAATCGTCATAATGATGTTTTCCTCAGTGAAAAAAAACAAAGAAGACTTTTCATAGTATAGACTGCATGGAAATAGGTCATAGTCACCCGTGGAGAAAAACAACACAAACTGTGAGGAAGGGAAGTGCTGGTACCACCACCAAATAAGCACACTGACCCTTACCAGACAATAGGATCCACTCTAGGATCAATATAGGCAGCAAAGGGGTGAATACACTGTTCTTCAACACGTCAGAAACCAATTGTCAATACGTCACAGCATGGAAGCAAAAAAAACTAAAATAGTGTAAATCCGTAAAAAAGTTTATTCTAAAAAGCCAAAAGAATGCACTTACAAACAAATGCAGGTTCGAGGCGTGTAATAAAAGATGCCGGCCGGCTTGTGGAACGCGTACGTCCCCTCGTGTAGTTGCGATGACGTGGGAACGTCTCCTCCCAACGTTTCGTCTTCACAAAAGACTTGGTCACGGGATAAGGACGACGCACCACGTCATCGCATAAGAGCCTCCAGCGGGCGGAGTCAGTTTCACATAGACGTGGCCCCGCCATTTTGGAGAAGGGACAAAGTAAGGGAAAGACCGTTTGAACAGGTATTCCCTATCTAAAGGAGAAATCAAAACAGTTGTATATATAGCTAAAAATAGAAACAAAATACGCTAATTTCATATAAGTAGCCGCTGTCTATCATATAATAGTGCGGAGACAAAAGCAGATAATGAAAAAGCTCGCAATCACAAGCGCTTGTTTAAAATAGCACTGGAGCTTAGCGCAATACTAAAGAAAACGGAAACTATGGAGACGTCACCAAAAGGGGCTATGTTACCATGTGGAACCGACTCAACGCCGCTTATATAGTGTATACCTGACAAACAATGCTGGACACTTCAGCATTATGATTTAAACAAATGGGTATATATTATGGCCCAAGATATGTCACATGACGACTGGAACATGGGTGTTCTCATCAATAATATCTAGAGACCATGTTGCCTGATGTGGCCACAATGTGTCGCTTAAAGGCAACAATGGGGCACATCTGGGTAATAATCAAACATGAATTATAACAAATAACAAAAATTCAATTACAATCAATGAAAATTAGTATATAATAAATACACCCCATACACCCTTATAGGCCCTGCAGGTAAAGAGCTTCATGAGGGGTGGTTAACATATCATCCTACATAGTGCAGGCCAAGGATGGTATAGTGGAGTGAAAAAATACATACAAAGCTATGGCAAGGGGACACAGCACGTTGTTGGCTATCCAACATGGTACCTCAAGAGTTGTCTATGAAGCAATTGACATCCACCTCTATGTTGAGGCCATGTGGTTCAAAACATCTAAGAGTATGGATCCATGTCATTTCACAGCGGGAAATACTCCTAACGAGATCACTTCCTCTCCAATGGGCTTGGTATTTGTCAATCCCCACAAAAATAGTGCCACTTGGGTCCTTATTGTGTGTATTTAGAAAATGCTTAGAGACCGAATGGTCAGGGAACCCACTGCATATATTAGTCAAGTGTTCGTTTAAGCGTATGTGAAGTGGACGTTTAGTCCTGCCCACATATTGTAGCCCACACGGGCACTGGATCATGTAGATGACTCCCACTGTAGAGCACGTTATAAAGGATTTGATCTGGTGGACCTTAGTAGAGTATCTAGAACAAAAATTAGTGGTTCTCCTAGGGGTATGGTTACTAACCATACACACCCTACAGCGTCCACATTTAAAAAAACCTTTTAGGCCCGAAGAAAACATAGATAGGATTTTGGGTGGATCCAGTACATTGGGGGCCAATTTGTTCCTCAACGATGTGGCACCCCTAAACACTACCTGGGGGCATCTTGCCTGACAAGCCCCAGGTAGTGTTTAGGGGTGCCACATCGTTGAGGAACAAATTGGCCCCCAATGTACTGGATCCACCCAAAATCCTATCTATGTTTTCTTCGGGCCTAAAAGGTTTTTTTAAATGTGGACGCTGTAGGGTGTGTATGGTTAGTAACCATACCCCTAGGAGAACCACTAATTTTTGTTCTAGATACTCTACTAAGGTCCACCAGATCAAATCCTTTATAACGTGCTCTACAGTGGGAGTCATCTACATGATCCAGTGCCCGTGTGGGCTACAATATGTGGGCAGGACTAAACGTCCACTTCACATACGCTTAAACGAACACTTGACTAATATATGCAGTGGGTTCCCTGACCATTCGGTCTCTAAGCATTTTCTAAATACACACAATAAGGACCCAAGTGGCACTATTTTTGTGGGGATTGACAAATACCAAGCCCATTGGAGAGGAAGTGATCTCGTTAGGAGTATTTCCCGCTGTGAAATGACATGGATCCATACTCTTAGATGTTTTGAACCACATGGCCTCAACATAGAGGTGGATGTCAATTGCTTCATAGACAACTCTTGAGGTACCATGTTGGATAGCCAACAACGTGCTGTGTCCCCTTGCCATAGCTTTGTATGTATTTTTTCACTCCACTATACCATCCTTGGCCTGCACTATGTAGGATGATATGTTAACCACCCCTCATGAAGCTCTTTACCTGCAGGGCCTATAAGGGTGTATGGGGTGTATTTATTATATACTAATTTTCATTGATTGTAATTGAATTTTTGTTATTTGTTATAATTCATGTTTGATTATTACCCAGATGTGCCCCATTGTTGCCTTTAAGCGACACATTGTGGCCACATCAGGCAACATGGTCTCTAGATATTATTGATGAGAACACCCATGTTCCAGTCGTCATGTGACATATATCTTGGGCCATAATATATACCCATTTGTTTAAATCATAATGCTGAAGTGTCCAGCATTGTTTGTCAGGTATACACTATATAAGCGGCGTTGAGTCGGTTCCACATGGTAACATAGCCCCTTTTGGTGACGTCTCCATAGTTTCCGTTTTCTTTAGTATTGCGCTAAGCTCCAGTGCTATTTTAAACAAGCGCTTGTGATTGCGAGCTTTTTCATTATCTGCTTTTGTCTCCGCACTATTATATGATAGACAGCGGCTACTTATATGAAATTAGCGTATTTTGTTTCTATTTTTAGCTATATATACAACTGTTTTGATTTCTCCTTTGGATAGGGAATACCTGTTCAAACGGTCTTTCCCTTACTTTGTCCCTTCTCCAAAATGGCGGGGCCACGTCTATGTGAAACTGACTCCGCCCGCTGAGGGCTCTTATGCGATGACGTGGTGCGTCGTCCTTATCCCGTGACCAAGTCTTTTGTGAAGACGAAACGTTGGGAGGAGACGTTCCCACGTCATCGCAACTACACGAGGGGACGTACGCGTTCCACAAGCCGGCCGGCATCTTTTATTACACGCCTCGAACCTGCATTTGTTTGTAAGTGCATTCTTTTGGCTTTTTAGAATAAACTTTTTTACGGATTTACACTATTTTAGTTTTTTTTGCTTCCATGCTGTGACGTATTGACAATTGGTTTCTGACGTGTTGAAGAACAGTGTATTCACCCCTTTGCTGCCTATATTGATCCTAGAGTGGATCCTATTGTCTGGTAAGGGTCAGTGTGCTTATTTGGTGGTGGTACCAGCACTTCCCTTCCTCACAGTTTGTGTTGTTTTTCTCCACGGGTGACTATGACCTATTTCCATGCAGTCTATACTATGAAAAGTCTTCTTTGTTTTTTTTCACTGAGGAAAACATCATTATGACGATTTAAAGTGAAGTTTACACATCATCCTTAAGGCTGTTTTTGACCTCAAAAGGGTCATATCATCTGGTAAGGGTCAGTGTGTACTGTGTCCCACGGTGAAGGGTTGCCACTGCCCCGTGTCTATAATTTAGTTAATTTTTCACGGGTGAATAGCTTGTACAATCCTCAACGGTATCACACTATGTATGTTTTTTTTCTTTTTTTTTCTTTGGAGTTTTTGCTACACATTGAAATCTACAAGTGCAAGATTGTCGTGACCTGTAATGGGACATTGTTTTCAGCACCTCGCTTGTAAAATCTAGCATCACTGGCTCCACAGATGAACCACTGACCAACACAGAGGACTTCAACTCTTCTTGCTCACGTTTGACTCATTAGGTTCTTTTTTATATATATATCATTTGATTTTATTTTGTGGACTTTATCAATACCATTTAGGCTTTGTATTCCATACCACTTTTTGTTTGTTTTGTTTGATAACACATTGTGGTATTATCAGGCATTGTCCCACATCTAGCGCGATTCCTCACCTTCTCCCAGTCTATTTTATGTTGTATAACATTCTTGAATCGCAGCTTTTATATTTTTGTATATATTGGGTATGCGCAATTTTCTCTCCATTTTTCAAGTATGATTCCTTAAAAAGAAAACAATACTTCTCTTTTAAAGTGCCTGTAAAAGTTCAGGGGTTAAAGAAAAAAAAACACGTCATACTTGCCTCCGCTGTGCAGTTGGTTTTGCAAAGACTGGTCCCGATCCTCCTCTTCTGGGGTCCCTCAGCGGCGCTCCTGGCCCACCCATATCCCACCTATAATTATGCAGGGGACACCAACTTGCAGCCTCATCACTGTATTGGGTGCCTTGCGGAGTCACTACACTTACAAAGTAACTCAAATGAGGATGACACTCTAATCCTAGGAAATAATGAAGGACAAAGTATCATCCAGACTGAAGTCCAAGATGATGGACAGAAAATCCAGGACAATTGGCAGTTATAACCAAACATTTGTATTATACGTAATGCTGCAAAAGACTGTCAAACTGCAGACTCACTCGAGAAAATGGTCAAAGACTTTGGACATACTTCATGTAAGCAAGATAGACCTCCAATAAAAGAAAAACCTGCTATCTAGGTCAGGGGTCTCAGTACCAGGGCCACACTGAGTATTTTATAAATATTTGTAGGCCAAAAAATCCCTATCGGCATCCTCTTTTTATATAAGGGTCCACATACGAGTCCTCATAAGGCCTCTTTCACATGGGCCGGATCCGGTTTTGCTCAGCAGGAGATCTGTCTGCTGATCCCATATTGAGCTCAGCGAAGCTATTGGCAAGTTTTTGTCCATTCTTCTTATGCAGCTCCCTCTGAACTATGGGCAGTCGGATGTAAACAGCCTGGCTGTCTGTTTACACACAACTGCCCTTAAATTTAAACTGCGTCTGTACTTGGAAGTACAGGGGCGCTACATCAGTTACATTGGGGAGGGGAGCAAAGTGTTTATTACTGACCATAGGTACAGGCCGGATAAAATCTTGTGGTGGGCCAGATGTGGCCTGCAGGTCGTAATTTGGAGAACTCTGATCTAGGTTGTCATGATTTATCCAGTAGTAGTTGGACATATTCAACTTGACTTGTTCTGTGAAATTGAAGATGTTTTGTACAGTAGCTTGCCCAAGTCACTTCAGGTAGAGCTGAAGAAGTGACTTGTAAAAGCTACAAAAACAAGTTTAGTTGAATGTGATTAACTGCTACTTAATATCTACAGTAGACTGCCCTAACAGTACAAGTCAATGAGCCTTCTCCCACTGCTGACTGATGGACTCCAAGGGCTGCACAACATGAACTAAAGTGCTAAATGCAACCCTAATGCTCCAGGTTAGGCAAGACGAGAATAAACCATCAACATTTTTGGAAAAAGAAAAACTGCAGTGATTATGTAAAAATTGGGAAAAAGGGTCTATTACCTAAATGCATTGGACTGGAATACTTTCAATGTGGCAGAAGTATGGCGACACTGAGATGGCAAATGGTCGACAGCAACTTCATAAAAGTCAAAACTCAGAATGTCTCTCCCCCATATAAAAAGACAAAAGTCAATTTCCAGTTTTTTAAAGAGTCTCCTCCATCCCTCGGTTTGAAAATGAAGTGCAGCCGCCTGACAAGACGTGACTGCTGCAACTTGTAAGCATTTTCACCTTTTAAATCTTCGCTGTCACATCTTTCGATCGCCCCCGAAACACTCGGCATGGTAAACAGATCAATTTATAGACACGCAGCTAAGTCCATGAAACAGCTTCATAATTAACCTTCTCCCGACCAGAGCATGAAATTGGAAGGGGGGGTGGCAGGTGGGAAATAATCGGTGGGAGCAGGTGGCATGGGAGGCGCTGGTTGGAACACTGGCACAGGCTGCCCGGCTGGTGCAAAAATAATAATAGGTTTAACAACGAGGATCAGCTTGGTGTCATGGATGTTCAGTAGGAAACAACAGATTTAAAAGGGTCCTGATGGAGGGCCATAGACAGAGGTGCACCGTGAAATTGCGGCGCTTAATGCGCAGCTGCTTGCTGGCACACATCATACAGATTACGACGCAGAGAACCAAAATTGCCCTTTGGTGCGATTCATTAACGCTATAAATAAACAGACACATCTCAAGGTCGTTGTAACCCAAAACACGAGCTGCAACCGGCGAGCTAGAAAAACCTGTCAGAGGGAATTTTAGAGTTCTAAAGTTCCTTCAAAGTCAATGCAATGATGGCTTGATGTATAGTCTTTATGGTCTTCCGACTCTATTGTAGTCAGAATAGATATTAAAGGGAATTCACCCCAATTTCACGCATTTCTTTTACTATAATGTATTTGGAGATCGATTTGATGTAAATACGTTTATTAAAAGCGAAGTCCACCTTTCTGTTCATGTTGCATCAATATTTAGGGTGCAACATGAAACATGATCAGAGTCAAGAATGGCCCAGCCAATCACCTGACTTGAATCCAATAGAAAATCTATGGAAAGAATTAAAGATCAGAGTTCATAGAAGAGACCCACGGAGCCATCAAGATTTGAAGACTGTGTGGAAGAATGGGACAAAAATCACACCTAGGCAACGCATGCGACTAGTTTCTTCATACAGGAGGCGTCTTGAAGCTCTCATTACCAACAAAGGATTTTGTACCAAGTATTAAATACATTTCAGTGTTTCGTGTTCAATACATTTCGTGTTCAATACTTATTACACAGAACTTTACTTAGAGTGACGTGTGCATTACTTATTTTACCCACTGTGTGTGTGTGTGTATGTATATGTATGTATGTATATATATATATGTGTAAACACAGGTGGTGTCGTGGTTTGGATTCGAACCAGCGAACCCTTTTACTGCTAGGCAAACGTGCTAACCACTACGCTGCATATATATGGTCAAACATAAATTCCTTATCCCAATTTCTTGGAGCCTGGGGTTGTCGTAAAGGTAACCAAAGACTTGATGATACCATAAAGGTAAAAACATAATTTCCAAGTTATCAAAGGAACTCCTGGGTTTTTTATGAAGACTGCAAGCAGAAGCCTATGTATATATTCTACATATAATATTACATGCTATGTAAAAGATAATGAGGTCAGGGTGACTGCCCTGTAATTCTGGCATCATGACACGCCGGGTTTCCACTGGCTGCTTTATAAATATCCCCCTCTGACTTTCTCCTTTACGAGCAATGAAACATTTCTGGTGAGCCCTCAGCTGGTCCCAAGGTACTTCTCCCAGGATCCAGCTCTACAGTTTCTCTTTTGTCAATCGATCTCTAGGGATGGGATTAACTGCTCTCATTTCCTTCCCTATCCTATGACGAGGGTTAAAGCTGGAGAATATGATGATGTCTCCAGGGAGCTGTAAAATGTAGATGAGACTCGAGAATTCTGAAAGACGTTAGAAAACACTTGTCTGCAATGTATGAGCAGTAATATCCGAGAAGCACCTGCATACAATAAATGTCACGACTGCTCCATATTGTACGTGGAGAGCAGAACCCTCGCTGGGCTGATTCAGTGCACACATCTCGGCGGTGTCGGGGAAATTAAGGGGACTTAAAGGGAAACGCGTCCTGATGTAAGTTTGTGCACAAAAACGCAGGACGTGTGTCTTCGTACATCACAGACTCCAGGACACACATTCACGCCAGAGACAGACACAGGGACTAGATGTAAACCCAATCACTAAAATCTTGTCTATTCATTAACACGTTAATGTCAATTTAACAGCAGCTTTCATTTACCACTTGACTTCCAGAAGGTTTTACCCCCTTCATGACCAAGGCGTTTTTTGCTATTCAGCATTGCGCTACTTTATGTGATAATTGCAGTCATGCAACGCTGTATACAAATTAAATGTATCAAATCTTTTTCACACAAATATAGATCTTTCGTCTGGTGGTAGTTGATCACCACATTTTTTTTCTTTTTATAAATGGAAAAAAGACCGAAAATGAAAAAAAAAAAAATATCTACTTTGATATAAAACACATACAATAAAAAAATGTAATGTATTAAAAATTGTAGGCCAATATGCATTCTGCTACATGTGTATGGTTAAAAAATTAAAAATGAATTGGTTTGTGTGAAAGTTATAGTCTACAAACTATGGTGTGTGTGTATGTGTATATATATATATATATATATATATATATATATATATATATATATATATACTGGAATTTACCCTATACTGGTAATGGTGGTGATTCATTTTAATGGATTGCTAATGCACCTCAGCACACATCAAATCACACCTGAATTATTATTTTTTTCAACACAACCCACCATGATGTGCGGCTATCCATCAAAACGTTGATAGCTATACACATGTTGCATATCGCGGCGCACGCCAGAGGGACAGCAATAATTCTAACACCAGACCTCCTCCATAACACTAAAACAATACCTAAGGGGGATTTTGAAGCATCACCTATAGAAAATATAGGGCACTGAAGTTTGTCCCCATTTCATAGACGCGTGCAAATTTAAGGTTGGACATATCTTTTTACCAAAACTTTTGGTAGTTTATTGCGTTTGTTTGCCCTAGGATTCACTTTAGTGTGTTTTTTACTTAAATGTTGCAATCCTTAGACCTTTACAGTAATAACGTGTGATGTAAAAAATTGGAACTGCCACCATTTTATTCTCTAGGGTGTCGGCCTTCAGAAAATATATAATGTTTAGGGGTTATGTGTAATCTTCAGGTCGAAAATTATTTTTCAAACTTGTGTGCAAAAAACACAAAAATGGCTCTGGCAATGAAAAGGTTAAAGACTAAGTTCACTTTTTTTTTATATTCCAGCTCCCCTATGTACATTCAATATAGCATTAATGTACTCCCTTTGCAAATATAAAACCGCTTTCCATTAATTCTTCATACACTTACCTTACGCTCTTCATGGTCGTTTAAAAACACTTCCATTACTTGTGTCTTACTTCCTGGTCAGACTTTAGGTCATGACACAGGAATGAGTTGACCAGCAGAGGGTAGATGATGCAGGGTGTGTGCTAATGAGATCAGCTGGTCAACTCCTTCACGTGTCTTGACATAAAGTCTGACCAGGAAGTAAGGCAGAAGTAATGGATATGTGTTTTTTAAACAGCCATGAAGAGAGTAATGTAAGCGTGTGTAGAATAAATGAAAAGCATTTGTTTTTGCAAAGGAAGTACACTGTCACCTATAGAGGGTTCTGTGCTCTGGCACACTTGTGAACCTGTACCGGACCACAAGTAAACTGTGCATGGGCTCACCACTTCCACATGGTCCCAGGCACAGTATGCTTAAAGGGTCACTAAAGTCAGGGATATTTTTTGAAAAAAATAACAAACATGTGATACTTACCTCCACTGTGCAGTTCGTTTTTGCACAGAGTGGCCCGGAAACCTGTCTTCTGGGGTCCCTCGGCGGCTGTCTGGGCTCCTCCTCGCAAAAGCTTTCCTTCTTCATGCGAGGGCGCTCGCATGGAGGAAAGCTTTTGCGAGCGCGCTCCCGTGATACAGCGGCGGCCATAGCCGCCGACTGTATCACTCGGCTCCGCCCCCCAGCGCGCCGCGTCATCCGCCCTGATTGACAGCAGTGCTAGCCAATGGCTGCGCTGCTATCAATCCGCCCAGCCTAGCCAAGCAACGGCCAGGCTGGGAACCGAAGAGGACGACGTGGACGCGCCCGGGAGATTCGAACGGTCAGGTAAGTACAACGGGGGCTCGGGGGGGGCCGGTGCTGCTAGATGTTTTTTTACCTTCATGCATAGGATGCATGAAGGTAAAAAAACTCGTACCTTTACAACCCCTTTAACCAATCCGGGAGTGGTCTTGGGCACTCGCATTATACAAACTGGCCCAAGGGGCTGAATGGCGCCCAGGGCCAGGATTACTTACCTATTTTCATACCTTTTGGGCAAACAAAAACAGGTCCATTATGCTATTTTAGGTTATTGCTGCATTTCCCATAGTGGAAACTTAAAAATTGCTCTGGTTTATGAAGTGTATACAGGTGCAGGAGCTGAAGAGGTTACAAAATGGACACATTGGGGATCTGTTTTATGTCTGTAGCAAGATTTAGAGACAAAACTAGAGCTTTTTTTGTTTTTGCATCTCTTGCTGATTACATGGCACAGTGAGCCAAAGCAGAAAATAAAAACTTTTCAAACTGTTTTATAAAATGTCATCAACGCATTCAGAAGATAAATACATGTTTAGAATAATTATACTCTCGCCAACCCAGATCCTTCATATCAAAACAAAGTATATTCATTATTCCCTTTGAAATAGGACGTCTGAAGACACGCGAGGCCTCCAGATCCCAGTTCTGAGACGTCGATTTGCCGCACCATGCGCTGCCAGACGCTGTCACCGAGGAACGCCGCCCGGGACTGGGTGTCGAATGCGTTTCAAAGAACTGTGCACACCAAGAATAAAGGGTAGGGGTGTTCAAAGATGGAGATGACAGCTGAAGAATTTTGTCACTGCTCTTATGCTATATTATTGTGTTTGGGGGGCAGTTATAAGTTTACCTGTTTGAGGGCATTACGCAGTCAGCCAATCGGAGGTTCTTCTGTGTCTTGGTTGAGAAATGAAAAGGAAATTTTGGTAATAGACAACACAGAGAAGATGCAGCACATGGGATATCCACTGGGGCCACGCTCTGCCCTCTCCTTCCTCTGCTGCAAATGATGGCGTTGATGGTTACCGGGCAACCATTGCAGAATGCTATGATGAAGCCCAATCATGGCATAAGGTTCAACATTCCTGTATCTTTAAATATGCCAAGCTCAGCCTCCTCGCACAAATCTTACAACAAGCAAATAAAGCCAGGGCAAAGAATGGCAAGACACAACCATGTGGCATGGACCTGGCCAACAGGTAATTTTCTAGGTGTACAAATAAGGATAATTGTTAAGAGTTAAAAAAAAATGGCTCCTGCTGCTTTTATTTAAATCCAGTGAGACAGGAGCGGGGCTGACACCTAGTCCCGCTGTCTGTGTCAATGGACACAGCATAGGGACTCGGGAGTGGTGCCCCCTGGGCAGCTTTCCCTGGGGGCACACGATGAAGAGGAGCCTGGAGCACTGGCTGGGCACACCAGAAGAAGAGGATTGTGGCTGCTCTGTGCAAAATGATTGCACAGAGCAGGTAAGTATAGGCATGTTTGTTATTTAAAAATAAAACAAGGGTTTACAACCCTTTTAATAAATCATTACAAGAGTAATACCGTTTATAAGTTCTTGTGCCTGTTTGGCATGTAATTTTTTTTGGGGGGGGTACCTGGTTTTGACAGGTACTTTCTGTGCCACTTTCTCCTTCTACCGCTTGTCCGCCTAGGTGGCTCCTCCCTGGCAACTAGGAGAGTGCATCGCGACTCGCGCCTGGTTGTGAAGCCGCAAGCTGTCACAGCCGGGTTCCCACAGTTGCAATGACGCCGCTGCAGAGAGGAGGGGGATAGGAGCGCGGCTTCAGGCGGCCACATCGCTGGACCGTGGGACAGGTGTCTGTTTATTGAAAGTCAGCAGCTTCACTTTTTGTAGCTGCTGACTTTTTAATAAACTGAAAAAAAGACTGGAACTCCGCTTTAAGGATGGTGCAAGCTATTTGAAAAAAATTACCGTATTTATCGGCGTATAACACGCACAGGCATATAACGCACCCTAATTTTAAGAGGGAAGTTTCAGGAAAAAAAACGTTCCATAGCCCCTTGCGTTTACCCTCTATTATCAGGGTAAAAAGTGAGTGTTATACGCCAATAAATACAGTATTGACTTCACTGTTGGATAATTGCACCAAAGTAAAATTATGCTCATTGAGCTTTTTGAACAAAAATGGTATTAAAATAAAACTCTACTAATTTTACATTTATTTAGACTAGAGGGTGTTTTTGGGGGGCGTTTTTTTAGGCTAGTTTTGTTTATGGACAGGAAGCTCCTCTTTGTGCTTGGAGAGGATCTCTGCACTGCCCACCAGCTGCTGACTGACAGCTGATAACAGCTTCTGCACAGTTATAGTATTTAGGAATATGTGGCGGAGGGGAGGGGGGGGGGGGGGTGGTGTGGAAATAACAAAAGTCACTTGCAGTGTATTACAACAGTCCCAAAGTCAAATTACTTGTGCATGCGCCCCAACCGGAAAGTTTGGAGAAGTTCTGCGAGAGGCAGGCGGAAGCAAGAACACCTTTTAAAGGGTAGAATAAACCTTTATAATCATAGGAGTAAAATCTATGCTGGAACTTACTAAATGGATGTAAAAAAGGTGTGTGTGTGTGTGTGAACGTATCATGCTGACTGATGGCTTTCTAATAAAAAAAACAGTAAAAATGTTTTAATATCTTTAGCCAGGGCCGCCATCAGGGGGGTACAGGCATTACACCTGTAAGGGGCCCGGGGGTCCCCAGGGGCCCGGATGGGAACCACCCTAAAAAAAAACATTTTTTTTTTTAGGGGTCCGAAAGTCCCCAGGGGCCCGGAGGCCACCAAGGGCCCCAGATGGCAAGCCCTTTTTTTTATAAAAAAAATATATTTTTTTTATAAAAAAAATATATTTTTTTTATAAAAAAAAAAAATATATATTTTTAAAAAATATATATTTTTTAATATATTTTTATTTTATTTTTTACTAAAGGGCCAATTTTTTTCCTTTATTTTTTTTTTTAGAGGTCAGGAGGTCCCCAGGGGCCCAGAGGCCACCAGGGCCCCAGATGGCAAGCCCTTTTTTTTATAAAAAAATATATTTTTAAAAAATATATATATATTTTTTTAATATAATTTTCTTTTATTTTTTTATTAAAGGGACAATTTTTTTCTTTTTGAGGTCCGGAGGTCCACAGGGACCTGGAGATCCCCAGGGCCCCAGATGACAACCCCCCTTTTTTTATAAAAAAAAATATATTTTTTATATATATTTTTATTTTTATTTTAGAATGACAATCCTCCTTTTTTTATATATTTTTTTTACTTTTTTATATTATTTTATTTCTTTTTTTTAATATATAGATGTATTTTTATTAAAGGGCTCAGAGGTCCCCAGGGCCCCATGTGTCAAACCCCCTTTTTTTATAATTGTATTTTTTATTTTTGTTTATATATTTTTTTTATATTTTCATTTTTTATTAAAGGGCCCCAGGGCCCTGGAAGGCAACCCCCTTGTTTTTTTTTATATATATATAAATGTTTATTTCTTTTATATATATATATATATATATATATTTTTAAAGGGCCCAGAGGTTTCTTTTTATTAAAGGGCCCAGAGGTCCCAAATGGAAAGCCCCCTTTTTTTGTAATTTCCTTTTATAAAAAAAAAAAATAAGGTCCCCGGGGCCCCAGTTGGCAACCACCCTTTTTCCTTTTTTAAAAAAAAACAATATATATATTTCCCCAGGGACCTTTCTTCTCCCCCCCCCCCCCCCCCCCGCTTCTCAATTCGTGGCAGCAGCCCCCCCCCCGCTTCTCAATTTCATGTGGCAGCACCCCCCCCCCCCGGTTCTCTGCTCCAGGGGCCCATGCCTGAAGCTGTGTAAGGGGCCCCAAAATTCCTGATGGCGGCCCTGTCTTTAGCCTAGTACACACAGGTCCAATGTCAGGCGGCATCGGCCAATTCAATAGAACCCAGACCAACATCCGGCCCATGTGTATGGCAGCCGGTCTGGGGTATGGTATGACCGATAAAGGTCTGCCAATCTTCTCCCGATCACCGCTCTCAGCCAATGACCGGAGTGTTCGGGTGGGGCAGAAAGCACGGCAGGGCGCTTAACATTAGTACAGCAGCTCTCTGTCCAGTTTTTGGGCTAAACAAACAAAAAAAAAAAAAGTAGTGTGTACTAAGCTTAAAGTGATACTAAAGTCTCGTTTTATTTTGTTAAAAAAAAAAAAAAAAACATGTCGTACTTACCACCTCTGTGCAGTTGGTTTTGCACAGAGCAGCCTCGATCCTCCTCTTCTCGGGTCCCTCTTTGGTGCTCCTGGCCCCTCCCTCCTGTTGAGTGTCCCCCGCAGCAAGCAGCTTGCTATGGGGAACACAAGAGCCGAACCGCAGCTTCCGGGTGTCCATTAAGGCACAGAGCCACGGCCCGGCCCTGTCCCCTCTCTTTCTTCTCATTGGCTCACTGATCTTGATTGACAGCAGCGGAAGCCAATGGTGTGGTGCTTCGCTGCTGTCTCAGCCAAAGAGGAGGGAGTGTCCCAGACAGCCGCTGCCGTGTGTGTCCTTGGATGCACACAGCCTGGCTCAGGAGCATGGGTACCTCCTAAACACACAGCTTGCTGGGGAGGCACCTGGAGGAGGAGGGAGGAGTGAACAGGGCCAGAAAAGGACTGCCAAAGAGGAGGCGCTCGATGCACAGAACAGGCAAGTGTAACATCTTAAAAAATAAAAAACAAAAGTGTGGCTCTAAGTGAATAGTACGTAAACCTGGAAGAGTAAAATAGGCAATGCAAAATTGAATGTGAACAAAACCAAAACACAAAGTGAATAATAGACATCTATGGAAGGTCCATTAGAGTCCAGAATAAAGTGAAGGTTAATTAAAGGTCTTTCTTGGATAATCCGGGATGAATCTTGAAAATACAGTCAAAATGGTAGTGTTCGCGCTTACCAGATTCAATGGACACACGTACCTTATAGCACGTGGCATTGCCTATTTACCCTTCCAGGTTCACATGCTATTCACTTGCTCACTTAGCGCCACACTTTTGTTTTTTATTTTGCACTGTATGTCTAGTGACGTGTTGGCTGCTTATTTTGTTCTCTATGCACATTTTTTTTCTTTTTTAGAAGTATAACATCTTGTTTTAACAAAATAAAAAAGAAAACAGCCTTTCAATATCACTTTAAATTGTAATTGCAAAGGTTATAGTTATTACCACCTCTATCAAAATATGGAGAATAAAATAGAAAAATGTGTAATATAAAATTTGACCTTTATGAAAAAGGCACCTAAAAGGCTTTAGAAGAATGTGACATTGTAAATTGAATAAATAGTCAATTTAATCGAATAATTGCAGATTACAAATCCTGGCTTCATGTACCTAGGAATTAGAGAGTGAAGGATCCAGGCACGGTGCCGGAAACCCTGCCGTGTGTCAGTAGCCAGTCTGGTATTGTGAGGCTGAAGTGTTTGCACTTATGTTAATTTTTATTCTATGGAGGAGTCATCATGAGCGCGGGCTGCCTGGGAGGATGCTATTCACCGGCCGTGCAGAGAAGGTCACTCGAAAACAAATACAGAATAAAGTAATTGAAGTGGAGGATTAGACACGAGTCTAGGAACCGTGTTTTGTCGGCTCATTTACCGGGTTTGTTGTGTAGCTCTGTATCTTGAGAGACTGCACATCTTCTTCTGTGATAGTCGGCCCATGTTCAGAAACCTGCCTGGGCAACAAAGGCGGTAAAGGCCAGCCTTGCACACCTAATGGAATGTGCTGAGCTTCTAGTGGTGGTGCGTCCATAAGGGCGCACGGGCGCCGCCCCTCTCTCCTGCCACCCCCTCTATCACCATAGATAGATTTGCTGGAGCACGCTGGTAACTGCCATTAACATTGCCAGGAGCAAGTGTGCCAATAAAAGTCAACACAGCCTACAGGACCTGCCATGGCAGATAACGTATGACTTGGTCAATTAAAGGTTCAAGTTCAGAAAAGATGAATCCGAACAAATGTTGCATGCAGCATCCAGGTAAGTAAACGGGGGGGCTGGGGAGGCCGGTAAAAACTTTTACCTTTACAACCCTTTTAAAGCGTTTGTTAACCCCCCCAAAAAACAACAAAAAAAAACAACAGCACAGTGCTTGTGCGGTGTCATGTGGCCCCCTGTAACACCGGTCTGGCTATACCCTTCCCCCTGTACACTGACTCCGATATATCAGGGCTGCTGAGCCCTGACACCATGGTCAGAGTACGTGTCTCTGTCAGCCACAGCCCTATCATTTGTCTCCTGTGTTCTCTCCTCCATCCTCCCCTCTCTGACCGACTGTCTGCTCGTGTCAGAGCCCGCCCCCCCTTCATATTTAATATTAAAAGCTCCCATCCACTCTGTATTATAACAATAAGTTCCCCAGTGTCATATAATAAATATGCTTCTCTGTACCGATAACGGTGTCTTCCTGCGATCACGTGACTCCTCGGCTCTGTCTCGCCTCTTCTCTCTGCCTGACGTCAGCGGCAGTGCTTGGCCCCGCCCACTGGAACTGAGTTGGGCAGAGGAGAGAGGAGGCAACTGATCGCAGGAAGACACTGTGTTATCAGTACAGAAAAGCATATTTGTTATATAAACCAGACACAGGGGGAATTATTGTTCTAATACAGAGGGGATGGGAGAATTTTTAAAGAAGTGGCTTTACAATCACTTTAAATGATTGGCTCACTGTTTTTCCCCATAAATCTGCATTAGCCAATTAAGGACCGCCTAACGCTGATATAAGTCGGCAGAATGGCACGGCTGGGCACAATCACGTATGGGTACGTCCTCTTTAAGTGCCCAGCCGTGGGGCGAGTGCCCGCGACCTGGTCCGAAGCTCTGTGACCAGACCCGCCGACCCGATCGCCGCTGGTGTCCCGCGATCGGTCGCAGGAGCTGAAGAACGTTCTTCACTGTGTCAATGTCAGTGATTGTCTGTTCCCTGATATAGGGAAAGACGATCACTGGCGTCACACGTCCAGCCCTGCCCCTCTACAGTTAGAAACGCATATTAGGTCACACTTAACCCCTACAGCGCCCCCTAGTGGTTAACCCATTCACTGCCATTGTCATTTTCACAGTAATCAGTGCATTTTTTGCTGTGAAAATGACAATGGTCCCAAAAATGTGTCAAAATTGTCCGATGTGTCCGCCATAATGTTGCAGTCACGAAAAAAATTGCTGATCGCCGCCATTAGTGGTAAAAAAAAAAAAAAATAGGGTTGTCCCGATACCAGTATCGGTATCGGGACCAATACCGAGAATTTGCGGGAGTACTTGTACTCCCGCAAATACCCCCGATACCTAAATAGAATACTTCCCCCCGCCGCTGCATCGAAAGCTGCTGCATCGAAAGCCGCCGCATGGGTTAAACGGCGTGCAGGAACATCACAGCTTTCATTTGAATAGCTGTAGTTTTCCCGCTGCCTATAGACACTCCCCCTTGCTCGGGATTGGATGGGTGATCGTGATCTGTCCAATCCTGAGCAAGGGGGAGTGTCTATACGAGCGGGCAAAACAACTATTCAAATAAATGCTGTGATTTTCTCCATGCGGCAGCGCGGCGGCTTTCGGCGGCAAAGGTATGGGGGAAATGGCTGGAGGGACATGGCTGAAGGGACATGGCTGCATATGTGAGGGACATGGCTAGAGGGACATGGCTGCATATGTGAGGGACATGGCTGAAGGGACATGGCTGCATATGTGAGGGACATGGCTGCATATGTGAGGGACATGGCTAGAGGGACATGGCTGCATATGTGAGGGACATGGCTAGAGGGACATGGCTGCATATGTGGGGGACATGGTTGCATTTGGGGACACATTTTAAAAAAGTATCGGTATTCGGTATCGGCGACTACTTGAAAAAAAGTATCGGTACTTGTACTCGGTCCTAAAAAAGTGGTATCGGGACAACCCTAATAAAAATGCCATAAAACTATCCCCTATTTTGTAAACGATATAAATTTTGCGCAAACCAAACGCTTATTGCGATTTTTTATTTTTTTTACCAAAAATAGGTAGAAGAATACGTATCGGCCTAAACTGAGGGAAAAAAATGCTTTTATATTTCTTACAGCAAAAAGTAAAAAATATTGCATTTTTTTCAAAATTGTCGCTCTATTTTTGTTTATAGCACAAAAAATAAAAACCGCAGAGGTGATCAAATACCACCAAAACAAAGAACGCCAATTTTGTTTGGGAGCCACGTCGCACGACCGCGCAATTGTCAGTTAAAGCGAAGCAGTGCCGAATAGCAAAACGGGGCAAGGTCCTTAACCTGCATAATAGTCCGGGTCTTAAGTGATTAAGATACAAGTACAATTTTGAGCATCCCCTGCAGCAAAAATGTCATTTTTGGTGAGATACTCCAAAAGGTAAATCATGTTTAAATGGGTGCAGACCCAGCAGCTTTTCTCATTAGTGCACTGCAGGTGCAGCAGCTGATTGATAATTATAAAACCACTCCTATACCGATTCACTCATTCGAACATGGACACAAATAGCCATTTCTTCAGAATAACAAAAGGTAAAAATCTGCAACAAAGTTTGGTCAAATTCCTGCAATGTACATAGATCACCCCAGAGGGGAATGTTTTTTTCTTAAAGAGGAGGTTCACCCTAAATATTCTCTCTCCCATGTGATCCAGCATACTGGCGTCAGCGCCAGTATGCTGTTTTTTTTTTTTAAATCCCCCACTTACTGTGAAATCTTTCATTTTAATTTCTTTCCCCCTGTGGTGGATGGCGCTTGTATAGCGCGTCACAGCTGCCGAAAATACCCGATTTAGGACTCGGGTATTTCCGGCGCAATGCGGCGCCTGCGCACAGACCTAGGAGCTGACTGCGCAGGCGACGTATTTCTCCGAGTCCTATGGCTAAAAATCCGAAATAGGTCTCGGAGAAATACGCATTGCGCCGGAAATACCCGAGTCCTAAATCGGGTATTTTCGGAAGCTTTGACAAGCTGTATAGGCGCCAACCACCGCGGGGGAAAGAAATAAAGATTAAAGATTTCACAGTAAGTGGGGGATTTAAAAAAAATAAAAAAAAACAGCATACTGGCGCTGACGCCAGTATGCTGGATCACATGGGAGAGGGTATATTTTAGGGTAAACCTCCGCATTAACAAAAGTGGAGTTACTCTTTACATAAAAAGTGTTTGTGAGTGAGGAGGAAAAACTTGCAGCTGCTCCAAACTCATTACCAGCTGCTTAGATCTCTGACTTTTCAAATAGACTCCACCCTGTGTGTGATTTATACCGCCAGCGGCTAAATAAAATGCCTGGTTGTTAACACACTCGAAGCGCTATACTGTAAGTTTCCATATTTGCTCTATCTATCCCATTAGAAGCGTGTGAATAAATCTGTAGTTCATCGTCTGTTATGCTGGAGCAGACGAGGCGCAGGACAATGAGAGCAGATGTGAGGACATGATTCCTGTGTACATGATAAATTCATTACGCTCCCCCGCTGCCTTCTAACTCAATAGACCTTCACTGGTTCCGTAGATTAACAGATGGGGGGTCACCAGGTGCCAAGACATGACGGACATATCAGTGATTCTCCTAGACTGCAAATGCTTGAAGTTGGACTCCAGATCTTCCCTTCAGTCTTGCACAGTTGTACAGGCTCCTCTCCTGGACTTAAAGGGGTTGTAAAGGTAAAACATGTTCTCCCTAAATAGCTTCCTTTACCTCAGTGCAGTCCTCCCTCACTTACCTCATCCTTCCATTTTGCTTTTAAATGTCCTTATTTCTTCTGAGAAATCTTCACTTCCTGTTCTTCTGTCTGTAACTCCACACAGTAATGCGAGGCTTTCTCCCTGGTGTGGAGAAAGCCTCTTGAGGTGGGGTGGGGGGGGTGGGGCAGCAGGAGTGTCAGGATGCCCACTAACACACAGCTCCTTTCTCTATCTGCAAAGTAGATAATACCGTTCTGCTCGCCACCTCCCTCCTCAAGAGGCTTTCTCCACACCAGGGAGAAAGTGTTGCATTACTGTGTGGAGTTACAGACAGAAGAACAGGAAGTGAGGATTTCTCAGAAGAAATAAGGACATTTAAAAGCAAAATGGAAGGATGAGGTAAGTGAAGGAGGACTGCACTACGGTAAAGGAAGCTATTTAGGGAATTTTTTTTTTTTTACCTTTACAACCCCTTTAAATTACTTACTCACTGTGTGCATTAAAAGCTGCAGCAGGTCTTTATTATTTTCTATATACAAATAGTTAACTCAATTGGAGGCCTAGCCACCATGCCTACAGATTGAACCCGGTAGGGGTAGGCTGGTACAGGCTACCAAGTACTGTATTGTTATAAGAACAATCTTATCAATCAAGTTAACTCGGTTGGTTACTAAGGATTAATGTGACAATTTTAATCTGTACTGTTAAGTAAATACTTTCAATAAAAATCTATTGTTAAAAAATAAAATAAATTAAAAAAAGCTGCAGCAGGTCAGACAGAGCCCACCTCATTTGCTGGCTGTCCCGCCCCTTTTATAGAATTTTTTTTTCAGTTCTTTTAAAAGGAGAAGTATGGGTCCGAGTAGTTGCCACGCTCAGGGCCACTGATAGGCCAGTATAACTGGCCCTGTTGTACCGGCCCGGCCAGCAGGGGGGCCCGGGCAAACTCCACAGAGTACTAATTAATGTAGAAAAAAAAAAAAAACCTACAGCCCTGACCGAACATCGTTACCCGCAGCGATTTCCCCACAGCCCCTCCCCCCACCCTGTTGTATTTGAAGTTTGTTTTCCTCTGATACCTCGATACCTGCAGTGTTCGGTTCATGCAGGAAGGGACTTTTTTTCTTTTTTTTTCGGGCGTGGAAGAATGTCTCTTCTCTCCTGCGCCCGCTCCTCATGCTGGCCAGCGTGTCCTTCCCTCCCGCCACTCTTGGTGCTCTGCTCTGTTCTTCACACGGCTTTGGCAGAAGAAAAAAAAAGAAGCTGCATCTCTGACTGTTTGTTTGTGAGTGTGACACAGACTGAGTCCAGGCAGCAGCACTGCAGGATCAGGGAGGACGTGACTCTTGAGTCCCGGCTAACAGGTGTGTGCTTGCTTGGGGGGTGTTGGATTCAAGATCTATATAGCATCTATACATTATGGTATTGGTGGCATGGGTGGCACTGTCTGCAGGTAGCACATGCGTTATGAGCCATAAGCCATATGCTACCTGCAGACAGTGCCGCCAATGTCATATTGTGCTGCAAACCGTGCCACCCATGACGCTAATGCCATAACGCATGTGCTACCTGCAGACAGTGCCACCCATGACGCAGAAAGGCATAATGCTATTGACAGCATGGGATTGCAGACGCTATATCTTTCGTAAAAACCAATCAATATAAGCTTTTTAGGATTTTCCTTTACTAAAAATATGTAGCTGAATACATATTGGCCTAAATTTATGAATAAATTAGATTTTGACTAGATATGTTTTATAGCAGAAAGTAAAAAATATTGTTTTATTTTTTCAAAATTGTCGGTCTTTTGTTTCTAGCGCAAAAAATAGAAAGTTCTATTTCTGGGAAATAAAGGAGAAATATCTTATTTGGGAACAGTGTCGCACAATCGTGCAAGTGTCAGTTTACCACTTAAAGGGGTGTTCCAGCCAAAATTGTGTTTATTAAAAGTCAGCAGCTACAAAAAGTGTAGCTGCTGGCTTTTAATAAACACTCACTTACCTGCGTTCCAGCGACGCGCCGACCGGGGCTCCACTCCTCTCCCCCCCTCCCCAGCCGGCGTCTCCATCTCGACTGTGGGCACCCAGCCGTGACAGCCTTCGGCTTCACGGCCGGGCACCCACTGCGCATGCGCGAGTCGCACTGCGCATGCGCGAGCCGCACTGCGCATGCGCGCGCGGCTCGCCGCTGATTGGAGAGGCGATCGCATGGGACCTGTCGGTGTCCCATGTGATCGCCTACAGGGAGGGGCTGGTGTAGGCGATTATGGCTTAATCGCCTAACCAGCCCCTCGGCGGAAGCAGGAAGTGGGACAGGAAGTCCCACTCCTACTGAAGCCCCCACTCCCCCCCCAAAAAAATGACATGCCAAATGTGGCATGTATGGGGGTGAGGAGTGGAACAAGAGGAAGTTCCAAATTTGGGTGGAACTCCTCTTTAAGGACTGGAAGATTTTCCCCCTCAATGACCAGGCCATTTTTTGCCATATGGGACGGTGTCGCTTTAACTGACAATTAATACATATTTTTGGTTAAAAAAAAAAAAAAAACACAATAAGCGTATATTGATTGGTTTGTGCAACAATTATAGTGTCTACAAAATAAGGAATAGATTTATGTCATTTTTTTTTTTTTACTAGTAATGGCGGCGATCAGTGATTTTTAGTGGGACTGCGACATTGCGGTGGACAGATCAGACACTTTTTTAGAACTATTAACATTTATACAGCGATTAGTGCTATAAAAATGCACTGATTACTGTATAAATGTTACTGGCAGGGAAGGGGTTAAAGTGTGTTCCCTGGGAGGCGTTTCTAACTATAGGGGGAAGGGGACTGACTGGAGGAGGCGAGAGATTGCTGTTCCTAATCACTAGGAACAGCAGATCTCTTTCCACTCCCCTGTTAGAACGGGGATCTGTTTGTTTACATTGACAGATCCCCATTCTGCATTTCTGAAGAGTAATCATGGCCGCACGCATCAGTTCTCCCACCATGCAGCGAGCGCGGCTGCTGTAGCTGTTTAAAGGGGCGACGTACAGTTAGGGCGATTTGCAACAACAAGTCGACCTGCCGCAGTATAATGACAGCAACTGGTTAAAGTAACGCAGTTCCATATCGCAAAAAATGGCCCAGTCACGGTAAACCTTCCGGAGGTCAAGTAATGTACATCCTGGGTCTTCTGTAGACCCATCTAAGTACCTCCCCCTCCTGCTCATTATCATAATGACTGAGCACACCTCCTTCCAGCCTGATTTTAGCTTTCCAGGTCCAGTTTTGTGACAATCTAAAGAAAGTTTTCGAGAAGTTAAACTATCTGGATTGTAAAATCCTCTCAGGACAATCTCCAGAATACAGAATTATACCAAATGATGCATTTATTTTCCTTCACATCTTTTTTAAATGGCTCAGATTTGATTCCAGAATTTCCCAGAAATGTTTTGTGTCGGCGGTGGAAGCGTTTCGCTGTTTTGTATTTTTTTCTTTGTGCGCAAGATTCTGGTCCCTTTCCAGTACTCATTACCATCAGACGTTATTGAATTTATCGTTTCTTTCCTTGTTTGGCCATAACGAGCATTAATTTATATTAACTGGCGGTTTCCTGTCAGGACAATCTGGACGTGGGGGATTTATGATGTGTTTCTGGTAAGATGACAGGACATTCGCAGCTGTGAACTCGCAGTAACCCTGTCACGCGGCCCTGGCGACAAAATACCGCCTCCAAGGCAAAAAATAAAAATGCTGGGAGAGGCCAGAATAAAGAGGACCTGTCGCTCACCGATGTCCATTTTAATGGATGTTTGAGGAATTTCACTACCTAATCATACAGACGATCGGATTTTCCGCACAAAAAGCGTAGGACTTTTGTCCGAAGGGCGTTGGCCATGAACTTGTATTGCATACAAACGGCAAAGAATTGTCGGGCAACAAACACAAAGCTACGTGGGTTTTCAGCTCTTTAGCGCCACCCTTTGGGCAACTTCTGCTAATGTTGTGTCATGGTATTTCTTCTGAGCATGCGTGTTTGTACACGCATTCGTTGTTGGAAAATTTTAAAGCATGCTATTATTTCACATTAGTTAGCAGAAAATCCAAAAACAATTGTCCGATGGAGCGTACAAATCGTCGGATTTTCCAACAAGAGCCTGCCATCACAAAGTTCCCATCGGAAAATCCGATCGTGTGTACAAGGCTTAAGAATGACACACAAAGGGTGAAAGCGGTTGTAAACTCTTTACATATACCCAGTGAAGTGACTACCCTACACAGAGATAAAACAAATCCTCCTACATAAGTTGTACCTGCTTATCTGGGGTATTCTCTTCTCTTCAGCCAAAGCGCAAAATGTATAAAGCTTGTCTGGGCTTTGAGCAAACAGGGGGGTGGACGGCTGAATTTACACACTGCAGAGCTCAGAGAATTGACTGGAGAGAAGGGACACAAGCCCTGAGGCTGTCAATCACAGGCTGTGTGCTAGAGATAGCAAACAGAGAAATCTGTACTTCTACCCATATAATATACTGATAATGGACTGTAAGGCCCCTTTCACACGATCGAACGACAAAGATCCACCTGTCCGTTTTTCAGGCGGATCTGAGTGGGCTACCCATTGACTTGCATGGACAGGCGGATGTCAGAAGAGATGTGTCCGCTGACACCCGCCTGCCATCCGATCTGATAAGATCCGCTGAAAACAGATGGATGGTGACACGTTCGCCATCCGTCCATTGGATCGGATCAGATGTAATCAAATAAAAACTGGCATGCTGTCCGTTTTAATCCGATCTTCCCATAGAGATCAGCGGAGCTCCGACAGGTCCGTCCCTGCACAGTGAACAGAGACTGAGCGATCTAGCTGGCGGAGTCCGTCGAGCGGATCCTCCCCATGTGAAAGGGGCCTAAAGACTGTTATGACTAAGGCCTTGTAGGCTGAAAGGTGTCAACTGATCTTATCTGCATTTATGTACTTGTTTCTGAAAAAAATTAGAAGATGTTTTAAGAGCAACAACTGGTGTGCGGATCGTCTTTCTGGATTATCTGTGTGCTGGAGATCCCTCCCTTGTCACCTTTTTTTTCTTGGTGTCAGGAAAACCTTTCAGAAGTTACTGATACCAACAGCAGAGGAACAAAGCAGCAGACAGAAATGATACTTAGTGATTTGGATTGAGAAAAGTACACACTATAAAGGCATATGTTTTGTTCATATTTCATGTCTGAGGTTTACAGTCAGTTTAAAACTAGCAGTGTGTCTACGAGGAAATATCAGAATGAAAAATAACCCTTTACCTGACTGTCCGGGCGGAGGAACCCCACTTGTCCCTCTTGGCAAACAGAGGAAAACAGTTAGGACGGCGGCCTTATTCCCGCAACATGGTTCTATGGCGATTGGTTTTGGCACACCCTGGAGGGAAGAGAAAGAAAAAAAAATTAGACAAGAACATGAATATAAAAAAATGTCCAATCAATCTCACACTCAACAAAAATATACTAACTTATTATAATAAACATGCTCATTTTATCAGATCAGAAACTGCCGTCTAAAAAACTGTATATTTCTATACTAAACCCTTTCATTGATAGAATCAAGCAACACTGGTTTTATGCAAAAGTAAAAAACAAAAACATAATAATACTGTATTTAAAGGAGTTGTAAAGGAAAAAAGATTTTTGCCTAAAATTAATGTCTGCAAGGTAGACAGACAGAATAGTGTAATGATTCTGTTAAAAAAAACGAGTTAATACCTATTAAATTCCTTCATCTATATCACCTCCGGCGTTCTAGTTTCTGTTCTATCATTCACTTTCTGGTTTGCGGCGCTCGTTCATGTAAGAACTACATTTCCCAGTATGCATTGCGGCACTCCCAGTAATTCACACCTCCCTGAAGTCTCTAACACAGGGATCCTCAAACTACGGCCCTCCAGCTGTGGTAGAACTACACATCCCATGAGGCATTGTAACACACTGACATTCACAGACATGACTAGGCATGATGGGAATTGTAGTTCCTGAACAACTGGAGGGCCGTAGTTTGAAGACCCATGCTCTAACACGTAACAGATGTAGTTCCCAGGAGGGGGCGAGCACGTCACTGACCACCGCAGTAAAGCCTCCCTTCACGGTGGTGAGTAACAATCAGACAAGCAGGAAGTGAACAGAACAGAGAAGAAATAAAGCATTAATTTCCCATTCAGAAAACTTCACTCTTCTCCTGATTGATTGATTGATCTTGGAGCCTAAGGCTCTGCAGTATGGTGAGGCCCCTTGCTTTGTTTATTGTCCCACTGATAACCACCAACACATGGTGTGCATAGGCCACAATCTCAAAGGTGGCTCACCGTAGAGCCTGACCTGTGCCCCCCCCCCCCCCACACACAACATGCCTCCTTATGAATTGGTCAAACACAGATGGACTATGCTGGTACACCACAGAGCCAACCTCTGGCTACCCAACCCCAGTGGCTACTGGTACTCCAGCCAGGGATAGGTGTGGCAAACAAACCATCCAACCCGCCCAGTGGGTGTTACTCGTGTGGTCGGGATCTTGGTGGCAAAGCAGAGCAGATGACGGATGCAGAGCCGATGGTGGCGGCCATCTTCCGGATCTCACTATACATCCTCCACTGCCCCCACTACCAGCCAATACTATCAATTTTCCATTCGGTCAATCGCGCTTCTCCCACTTCATGATTGGACGGGAGAAGAAGCAGGAAGACAACAGTGAATATTAATTCGCTATTGTTACACAAGTAAAAAATGTTAAGCCCATCCTTTTTTGAAGCCAATCAGAGCCTCTAATCACGTGCTTTAAACAAAAAAAAAAACATTGGAACCCACGCGTCCGACATCCTGCATATAGATTAGGGGCCGGGCACATGTTTTAGGGGGGCGGCGTGCCACTGCCCAATCATTTACAAGAGGGAAACTTATGGCCCCCCTGTACAGGACTTTTAGGCAATGGACAAAACCACCTAGCAGACAATACTTACAATGACGGAAGCACGGGTATTTATCAAGCAAAGTCTTTTTGCCTGATCCAGCACCAGAAAATACTTTCTTTAGTCCTGCATTACTCAAAGGCCTCCTTTCTCCTCGCCTGAAATACTCTGCACTGCTGAAGTACTTGTCTCTTTCCTCTAATTCTTATTTTCTTTAATACTCTGCACTGCTGAAGTACTTGTCTCTTTCCTCTAATTCTTATTTTCTTTAATACTCTGCACTGCTGAAGGACTCTGCCCCTTCCTCTAACCCTTCTCTCCTGAAATTCTCTGCCCTACTGGAGGGCTCTGCTCCTTCCTGTAACTCTCCTCTCCAGAAATACTCTGCACTGCTGGAGGACTCTGCCCATTCCTCTAACTCTCCTCTCCTGAAATACTCTGCAGTGCTGGAGGACTCTGCTCCTTCTTGTAACTCTCCTCTCTGGAAATACTCTGCACTGCTGGAGGACTCTGCTCCTTCCTGTAACTCTTCTCTCTGGAAATACTCTGCACTGATGGAGGACTCTGCTCCTTCCTGTAACTCTCCTCTCTGGAAATACTCTGCACTGCTGGAGGACTCTGCTCCTTCCTGTAACTCTCCTCTCTGGAAATACTCTGCACTGGTGTGAACTTTGGAATGATATGATGGGTTTGCAGGCCACCAATAAAGTTGTGTTGAGAAGCGGATGCACAGCAGAGATATTTGTTTTATTTGTCTCTCTCTGCAGTGCGCACAGTGTCAGTGCCTTGTGATGTTTTGCAGTGACATTTTTCTACGGTGTAATTACAGTATGTCAGTGAGTACGGCATGCCGGCGGAAAGACGAATGAGGCCGTGGATCTGTTTATATGCTGACAAGATAAATGTGAGTACAAAACTCCCCCCCCTCACCCCCCTCTGATCCTGCCAGACTCTTCTAGCAGCTACACCTTAGCCAGAATAGAGAAACTCTGACAAAATTGCTATAATGCCAAACAAGTAATATGAGGAACAGATCCAAAATGTTCCAGCAGAATCCGAAGATGGGGATGACTTACCCACCTTCCTGAGAGGCTCTCAGACCCACTTCAAATATATAATGCTTTCGTTATTTGTATTTGAATATATGATTTATAGGTATGCAGATGTTAGTTTCAGATGGTTACTTTTTTATAATATATTTGATTTTCTTTACACATTTAGATACAATATTTATTATTCTATATGTGTGTATATATAATATCGCTTTGATTCTGACTTCATACATATTTATATACTGTACATATACAGTAAAACCTTGGTTTTAGAGTAACTTGGTTTGAGAGCGTTTTGCAAGACAAGCAAAATGTTTTAATACATTTTGCCTTGATATACAAGCATGGGTGTCCGCTCCATAGGGCAAGGGGGGTCAATTGCACCCCCCCCCCCCGGAAGTCAGAGTGGACTGCAGTTTTCAGGCTCCACATGGATGCATTACACGCATACCATATCTTAATAAAAATTATTATTTTTAATAATGTGGAATACTTTCTATGTAGAACCTGAAAAGTTTGACTATATTCCTGACACTGCCATAAGTATAAAGAGACATACAGAATACAGCCCACTTCCAGGAAAGGGAAAAGTCCACCCTTGCACTGCTGGGGGGAAATTACCACTTTTACTTCTATGTTTACATGTTCCAGCCAGCCACACTGCTCTCCTCCTCAACCCAAAGCCTTCAGCATCATTGCATACCATACAGCAGGGCTCAAAATTTCAAGTCCTGAGCTACTAGCCAGGCCTCAAGAGTTACTCACCACCAGTTGCCCCACCTAATTCTTACACTGCCCTGTGCCTAATTGCACCCGTAAACACGCCTTTGTAGATTATCTCATGGAATGACACTGTTAAATGTTTTATGCAGAATGAAGTTACACAATTAAATATTACCAACAACAACTTTAACAAAATGGGACAGGGCACACTGTGGGCAGACCAGAGGGACGGGGCACTGTGGGCAGACCAGAGGGACGGGGCACTGTGGGCAGACCAGAGGGACGGGGCACTAGAACTGTGTCTCTTCCCTATTCTCTTGCTGTCTCCTCTGCAACTCCCATCCATCCCCTCTCTCTCCTATTCATCTCATCATCAGGATATACACAAAAATCCCTCCAGGGAGCGCTACAAATATTATAGCAACACAATAGGATGTGAGAATCAGTAAAACCTAACAGTGCAGCTGTCAACCAAGAAATGGGCAAAGAACATACAAACAACAGAGGCAGCGCACAGTGGGTAAAATTTATAATGACACTTAATAGTCCAAAACTCATTAAACATTTATTTTGCACAGAAGTCATGAATTAAAAAATATATGACAGTTCACCTAGAGTCCATAGGGAGAAGTTACATATGATGGAAGGGTTAAATATCCCGCTGTAAAGAAGTAGCAAAATAGCTGGCTAAAACCGTAGGTAACGGGCTGGGGGGTCCTGTCACACCTATCCATCCAGTGTCCACTCATAGCCGTTCAGAGGAGAGCTTTCCACAGAGGTATTGTACCCCCCAGCCCGTTACCTACGGTTTTAGCCAGCTATTTTGCTACTTCTTTACAGCGGGATATTTAACGCTTCCATCATATGTAACTTCTCCCTATGGACTCTAGGTGAACTGTCATATATTTTTTAATTCATGACTTCTGTGCAAAATACATTTTTTATGAGTTTTGGACTATTAAGTGTCATTATAAATTTTACCCACTGTGCGCTGCCTCTGTTGTTTGTATATCTCATCATCAGGAGCCTGTGTGTGTGGCTCCACGCTTGCATGTCCCCACTTCCCCCTTTTATTCAGGCTGGCAGTGAGGAGAGGAGCTGCAGCACAGCGGGAGGGAGTACAATCCAGCGCTGAGATCCACAGAACTGCACAGCCATTCACACCATAGCACAGCGTACACTGACACCGCACAGCACACATTGAGACCAGTCTGTTCACAGTGCTCAGGCTGAACTGTTGGACACTTACATAGAGCACAAGGAGAAGAAAACTGCACAAACTGGAAAGCTGCCGCTCTCATGTCAGGGCAACTTTTAGTGAGAGCTGCACCGGAGTGGTAATTTTCGCAATCCTTCACCTCACTCATTACTTCCTGCTCTCTGCTCTCTAGCTACATTGGTCAGGGGGAGGGGACAGGCTCAGAGAGGTCATACTGTTAAGTCCCATGGCTTAATGAGAATTGTAAGGAGAGCACCTGTGTACTGCTCTGCCTGTGCGCGGCTCACCAGACTACTTTTCCTGAGCATGCACCTTTCCTCTTCAGCTGCCAATCTCATCGGGACTCTAAGCGTAGGCACAGATTGGAGGGAGATTGGTCATGTAGCCCTGTCATCACTCGCCACCAGCTTAAATCCACTCGCCAAATGCTAGTAGGCGAGTGGAAATTTTGAGGGTTGCCATACAGGAACATTAACCCTGTATGGTACAAAGAGGATGATGGAGTGCTACCACAGCCTGTCACAACTTTCACAGAAGATGCAGGGAACCAGTCACAGAGATTGAAGGGATCAGGAAAAGTTTGGTACACAGAGAGTATATTTGTTCCAATTTACTATGTTTATTATGCCTCAGAGAAAGGAACTGGAGAATTCACACTCAGTCCCTTTCTATTTTTCAAAAGTGAGCTATCAGGGGTCTGTTTAGTCTCCTGATACTTCACCAAAGCCCCCCAACAAGACTGGTAAATTTTTTTAAAATAAATAAATTTGTAAAAAATAAAATAAAAAAACAGACATCGTCCACTGCTCTTCTAACACCGCCCACTGCCTTACTGACACCATCCATCCTATTCGGCTGCTAGGGGGAGGGGGGTTTAAACCCCAGCTAGTGGTCGAAGACAGGGTTAAATGTGACTATGTATTGCCGCTGCCGAAGTGCCCCCCCCCCTGAAAAAAATTCAGCGGACGCCCATATATACAAGCGATGTCTTGTTTTAAGAGTAGCGTCATGTCACAACTGATTATAAAAAGAAGAGAGGAGCCTCTAAGTGTAGCAATATGGTTACATTTAATGAAGGTACAACATTTAGCACCCTATTCTGAAGCCAATTAGAGCCTCTGTAATTCATGCATCTGGTGCCCCCGAAAAGGGCGGTATGCATGAATAGGGAGTGGCCACGGCGGCCATGTATATATTTATACTATGCATGAATCTATCCATTATGCATATAGGAGTGGCATGGAGAGAGGGGGCGGTGCCCGGGTGCATATAGGGGCGGCGTGGAGAGAGGGGGCGGTGCCCGGGCGCCCCACCGCTGCTAGTGAGAAGAGCAGCTGCAGTCAGGTGGGCTGGCAGGGCCTGAAAAGGTGGTGCTGGGATCAGTGACCACAGAGAGAAAGTGCTGGGAAGGTGTGAGCTATGTCACCCAATCTGTTCTTTAAGTATAGGGGCTGCGAGTCCCTGCCTGTAATGGGCCTTTGCTACAAAAGTACTACAGGGTGACATAGCTGGGTTCTGCAAGCAAGCGCGTGCTGGAGGAAGAAGAGGATCTGTATATAGAGACTGTATATAGGAAGAGTTGTCCCTGAAGTTTATTTTGAAGTCAAGTGGACATCCCATAACCTCCCATGCCTATTCAAGTTATTATCCTTCAATTTTTTTGGCTTAGAATAAAGATCACGATTCTCGCTGTGTATCTTCTTTCACATTATACAAAAAAAAATTTGGGCTAACTTTACTCTGTTTCTTTTTTAAATTCAATAAAGTGAATTAAAAAAAAAAAAAAAATTGTTATGTTAGCCGCATCTTTCATACACCACTCCTAAAACGCCCCTGTCCATTGAAATTAATGGGCAGCGTCGCCGGACTACTGGCAAAGCGCTGCTACGGCAGCGCTTTGCCGGTGGTTTTAACCCTTTTTTGGCCGCTAGCAGGGGTTAAAAACGCAAAAACTTCAGTAAAGCCCTGCTAAAAATAATGTCTGCCGACGCCCCCACCGCCCCAGTGTAAAAGGACTCTAATAGTAGAAAAGGAGCCCATCCAATTGATCTGCCCTTCAGCCTATTCCCATTCTATCTATAAGCATGCCGATTTATCTGAGAATCCAATGATTGAATACGACATGCATTTTCCAGTTCCTGGAACCAGCTAAGGGGGGAATCATAAGAGGCGGCCACCTTGGGTGCATCAGTAGAAAGGGGTGCAAAAAAAGCAGGACCTTCAATCTATGCCGTTGCTGTAGTTTTCAGGTCATGACGGGTGGGGGCACACATCAGCTTTTGAGGCTGTCTGAAAGGTTCAGTCTGATATATTCTGGAGCAATGGCGTGTTTTTTGGTAGAGAAGGGTAATATTCGAATTTGAATATTTGTGGTTGGTATGAATCCTGGGTGCACCTTTCCAGACAGACATTTGTGTACCCAACTTTGAGCAATGCATACCCCCCCCCCCTCCCAAAAGGTCATACTGGGTAGCTGCCACAAATAGAGGTCTCATCTGCTTCTGCGAATACTGTACCATCACTAATTATACTGCGCGTTTATGGAAGTGCCTGGCACAGTGAAATACAGCCGCTTTTACAATTATAATCTGCTGCCATTAAAATAGGCTTGAAAAACAAATGAAAATCAGTAAAAAAAAAATGCTTCTAAAAGCTCCTCTAACAAATGGCTTATTAAGAAAAGAGCACTTCCCGCTGAAAACCTGTTATTTCGAATCAGCCGCTTTCACAAAGTTAAATCTGTAACAAAGGCAGATCATTATCATACATTGGAGGGAGAGACAGACAACACGGAATGGGCAGGTAACAGCCAAGACAATTTACTGGGCCATATACATAGACAAGC
This sequence comes from Rana kukunoris, assembly GCA_029574335.1. NCBI lineage: Eukaryota > Metazoa > Chordata > Amphibia > Anura > Ranidae > Rana > Rana kukunoris. The sequence goes on along the minus strand of CM056056.1, from coordinate 24,183,377 downwards.
ACACACTGAAGGACGCAGACAAACAAGCACACACTGAAGGACGCAGACAAACAAGCACACACTGAAGGACGCAGACAAACAAGCACACACTGAAGGACGCAGACAAACAAGCACACACTGAAGGACGCAGACAAACAAGCACACACTAAAGGACGCAGACAAACAAGCACACACTGAATGACGCAGACAAACAAGCACACACTGAAGAAGGACGCAGACAAACAAGCACACACTGAAGAAGGACGCAGACAAACAAGCACACACTGAAGAAGGACGCAGACAAACAAGCACACACTGAAGAAGGACGCAGACAAACAAGCACACACTGAAGAAGGACGCAGACAAACAAGCACACACTGAAGAAGGACGCAGACAAACAAGCACACACTGAAGAAGGACGCAGACAAACAAGCACACACTGAAGGACGCAGACAAACAAGCACACACTGAAGGACGCAGACAAACAAGCACACACTGAAGGACGCAGACAAACAAGCACACACTGAAGGACGCAGACAAACAAGCACACACTGAAGAAGGACGCAGACAAACAAGCACACACTGAAGAAGGACGCAGACAAACAAGCACACACTGAAGAAGGACGCAGACAAACAAGCACACACTGAAGAAGGACGCAGACAAACAAGCACACACTGAAGAAGGACGCAGACAAACAAGCACACACTGAAGGACGCAGACAAACAAGCACACACTGAAGGACGCAGACAAACAAGCACACACTGAAGGACGCAGACAAACAAGCACACACTGAAGGACGCAGACAAACAAGCACACACTGAAGGACGCAGACAAACAAGCACACACTGAAGGACGCAGACAAACAAGCACACACTGAAGGACGCAGACAAACAAGCACACACTGAAGGACGCAGACTAAACTCGTGCACCCCCTAATTTAAATATGACCCACCCCTTCCTGTCAAGCCACACCCCTTGGGGTTTAAGACCCTGCAATTTTCAAGTGGCAACACTAGTTCTGATGGCCTGGGGGGGGGGGGGGGCAATGTATTACCTTAATTTGCATAGATTTCCTCTCACTTCCTGTTGGGCTATGGGACAGGAAGTGAAGGGAAATCTCTGCAATGGGACAGGGATGGTAAAAAATTAGAAGCGACACCCCCCCCCTACAGTTGCAGAATGCTAACCCCCCACATACTGGAAGCAGTGCGACCGATTTATAGGGGCGCCAAACTAATTTGCCTAAGGCCCCTTTCACATTGAGGCGTTTTTCATGCGGTACAGCGCTAAACATAGTGCTGCTATACCGCATGAAAAATCATGCCCTGTAGTGTTCAATGTGAAAGCCCGAAGGCTTTCACACTGAAGCGGTGCGCTAGCAGGAACGCTCCAAAAGTCCTGCTAGCCGCATCTTTACCGCGGTATAGGAGCGGTGTGCTCACCGCTCCTATACCGCGCCTTCCCATTGAAATCAATGGGAAACCGCGGTAATAGCGCGGTATTAACCCTTTTTCGGCCGCTAGTGGGGGTTAAAACCTCACCGCTAGCGCCCGAATATCGCGGTAAATACGACGGTATAGCGGCTCTACAAATAGCACGGCTATACCATCACCGCGGCTCCACGCCTCAATGTGAAAGAGGTCTAACAGTGTAGCGCAAGCCGGCAAGAACACTGTCTGTGCTGCCCCACTACAAAGTGCTGCCCTAGGCTTGGGCCTTCTTGGCCTAGGCCAGGATACAGCATTGCAAACAAGCACACACTGAAGGACGCAGACAAACAAGCACACACTGAAGGATGCAGACAAACAAGCACACACTGAAAGACACAGACAAACACACATTGAAGGAAACAGACAGACAAGCACACAGACAGGGACTATGATATTCAAACACAGACAGTGTTTGAAAAAGTATTCATACCCCCTTAAAATGTTACACATTCTCTCATATTACAACCTAAACGTAAATTAATTTTATTAAGATTTTATGCGATAGACCATAACAAAGTGGCACATAACTGTAAAGTGGAAAGAAAATTATAAATGTTTTTTTTTTTTTACAGATATGTGAAAAGTGTGATGTGCCCCCGAAGTCAATACTTAGTAGAACCTCCTTTCACTACAATTACAGCTGCAAGTCATTTTGGGGATGTCTCTACCAGCTTTGCACATCTAGAGAGTGATATTTTTGCCCATTCTTCTTTGCAAAATGGCTCAAGCTCTGTCAGATTGGATGGAGAGCGTCTGTGAACAGCAATTTTCAAGTCTTGCCACAGATTCTCAATTGGATTTAGGTCTGGACTTTGACTGGACCATTCTAACACATGAATATGCTTTTATCTAAACTATTCCATCGTAGCTCTGGCAGTATGTTTAGGGTCATTGTCCTGCTGGAAGGTGAACCTCCCCCCCAGGCTCAAGTCTTTTGCAGACTAACAGGTTTTCTTCTAAAGCAGGCCATACATGGTTGAATTTCGAACTCATTCTCTTTTCAAAATCAGAAATGTTTAAATTTTTTTGATCCGATGATGCCACCATTGATTTTCGAAATTCAGCCATCCAAGCCTTCAATTTCACCTCATGTTGCTACAGAAAATAATTTTCGTGGCCAGGAATCTTCTTTTCTTTCTAAGAATTTTCTTTTTTGGCACATGTGAATTCCTATTTCTATTACATTTCTGGCACAATTCTCCCATCATTAATTAGAAAATCGTTTGTTTTTCAAAAAATGTCCGATTACTCAAATTTGATTGCCGCACGAAAATCGGTTGTTGCTGCAGCCTACTAATGGTGCGAAATATGAACGAAAATTCTTAGATATGATTTTCCAAATTCGACCCATGTATGGCCGGCATAAGATTGCCCTGTATTTGTCTTCATCCATCTTCCCATCAACTCTGACCAGCTTCCCTGTGCCTGATGAAGAAAAGCATCCCCACAACATGATGCTGCCATCGCCATGCTTCACAGTGGGGATGGTGTGTTCAGGGTGATGTGCAGTGTTAGTTTTCTGCCACACATAGCATTTTGCTTTTAGGCCAAAAAGATCAATTTTGGTCTCATCTGACCGGAGCACCTTCTTCCACGTGTTTGCTGTGTCCTCCACATGGCTTCTTGCAAACTGCAAATGGGACTTATTATTGAAAGAAAGCCATAAGTACTTTCTTCTTGCCACTCTTCCATTAAGGCCAAACATGTGGAGTGCACAACTAATAGTTGTCCTGTGGACAGATTCTCCCACCTGAGTTGTGGATCTCTGCAGCTCCTCCAGAGTTACCATGGGCCTCTTGGCTGCTTCTCTGATGAATGCTGTCCTTGCCCGGCCTGTCAGTTTAGGTGGACGGCCATGTCTTGGTAGGTTTGCAGTTGTGCCATACTCTTTCCATTTTTAGATGATGGATTGAACAGAGCTCTGTGAGATGTTCAAAGCTTGGGATATTTTTTTTATACCATAACCCTGCTTTAAACTTCTCCACAACTTTTATCTCTAATCTGTCTGATGTGTTCCTTGGCCTTCATGATGCTGTTTGTTCACTAAGGTTCTCTAACAAACCTCTGAGGGCTTCACAGAACAGCTGCATTTATGATGAGATTAAATTACACAGGACTATATTTACTAATGGGGTGACTTTTAAAGGCCATTGGTACCACTAGATTTTAGTTAGGGGTATCAGAGTAAAGGGGGCTGAATACAAATGACCCCCGACACTTTTCACATATTTGTAAACAATTTTGAAAAACATTTATCATTTTCCTTCCACTTCACAATTATGTGCCACTTTGGGTTGGTCTATCACATAAAATCCCAATAAAATACATTTTTGGTTGTAACATGACAAAATGTGGAGAATTTCAGGGGGTATAAATACTTTTTCAAGGCACTGTGTACATTGATGACCACACACAAGCAAGCACACACGCGCATTGACAACACAGACAAGAATACATACAAACAAGCACACACATACACTCAAGAAAGATCTGAACCCACACACAGAGTACCACGCCTAGGTTCACAATATTGTATGTGCAGAATAGCGTGCAAATCGCACTTTTTATGTCCCCCACGACGCACTGCTGTTTAGTAGATGTGCGGGATGGAACCCCCACGCATTGGAGCATGCGGTGCATAGCTCCTTAAATGGAAAAGTATGGCGCCAAAGCACCATTTAGCTGCGAGTTTAAATGTTGCCACAAATGCCACCTCAGGGAAACGCACATGTATAATCCTAGCCTCAAACTTTTTTCAGATCTATAAAGCTCAACAATTTTTTAGTGCTCAAAACAATCGAGGACCAAAAAGCAATGACACGCTGATATATCTTGGGGTCCCAGAACAATGAAACACTGATATATCTGGGGGTCCCAAGACCAGTGACCCACTGATATATCTGGGGGTCCCAGAACAATGACACGTTGATATATCTGGGGGTCCCAGAACGACACACTGATATCTGGGGGTTCCAAAACAACGACACACTATCTGGGGGTCCCAGAACAATGACACAATGATATCTGGGGGTCTCAGAATAATAACACTAATATCTGGGAGTCCCAGAATGATGACACACTGACACTTTGGAGTCCCAAAGCAATGACCTGTGTAAACTTTGGGTCCCAGAACAATGGCATACTAACATTTGACACTGGGGGTTCCAGAACAATGACACTGACATGTGGGGGTCTCAGAAGAATGATACACTGATACACTGGTGTTCAAGAACAAGGACATACTGACATTTGGGGTTCCAAAGAAATGAACCGTGGAAACTTGGGGTCCCAGAACGATGGCGCACTGAAATTTGGGGGTTCTAAAGCAACAACCCATGGAAACTCGGTGTCCCAGAATAATGGTACACTGACACTTGGGGGTCCCAGAATAATGGCACACTGATACTTGGGGGTCCCAGAATAATGGCACACTGACACCCCCCTCGTTTGTTGGAAATCCCAGAACAATGACACACTGGCATTGAGGGTGCTGGAACAATATAACAAATTTATAACAGCTTTGAGTTTTTAGAGTCTGGAATCGGCTTGTCCAGCATTTCTGCATCATGAAATCATCTTTTGTTTGTGGTACAATGTTTGTCCTCTTCTGATGCAGCAATTAAGCCGTGGGTGCGTTTGCATTTTAATATTTCAGGCACATTGTAGATCCATATTTCCTGGGCGCTGTAAAACTTTCCTCTGCTCCCTCTCTCCATAATTATTCCGACTGGCAGGAGGAACCCAGACCCATCAATCCTCAATTCCTCCATCCAATTTTCTAATTGCCTTCTTGGCATGCGGCGGAGCCCCCGACTCACATGATGCATTTGTCGAGCGCTGGAGTAATGTACTTCTTAAAATTAGATGCACTCTTTAAAATGACTCAAATAAAAGAGAAAATGAAGCGGCCCAACATTGCTCGCTGGCAGATAAAGTTCTGCCCAAATGGAAGGACAATGCGATGTGACGGTGGTGGGGGAGAGCCAGCTGAGTCACGGTTCTGCCAAGATCTTAAGTGGGCTTTTACAATATTCTGATTAATGAGTCTGCAGCCTCACATATAAAAGATGAAAATGTGCCCCCTTACTTAGCTTTACGGATAAATCTGGAGGTCAGAACTAGTTTAGAACCTCCCTCCCCCCCCCCCCCCAGATGCACCTGAAACTGCTGCACTTGCAAGTTCCTTATTTTGCCTACACATTTACATCTTAATTCTGTGACACGTAGTCACCATACCCTGTGAGTAGGCACTGCTGGGTCACACATTTCACAGAGCCTGACTTCTGAACTACAGAGGTGCTGAGAGGAGGAGTTTCAGAAAGCAGAGTCAGTACAGGAATTATGGCTTGCAGGCAGCAAGGTACCATGGGATATGTGGTCCTTAGAAATGGAGGAGAAGCTGCAAAGCAAGAAAGGAATCCAGGAAATTGTGGAAGGAGATGGTCAGCAAACAGGCAGTACTCCGCATGAAAGGAGATTTTTTAAGAAGGATTACCATATATACTCGAGTATAAGCTGACCCGAATATAAGCCGAGGCACCTAATTTTACCACAAAAAAACTGAGAAAGCGTATTGACTCGAGTATAAGCCTAGGGAGTCCATCTGCATGCCTCACTGTGTTCATGTGCATGCCTCACTGTATCCATGCCTCACTGTTCCCATGCCTCACTGTGTCTATGACTAGACTGACGTTTAACATGGGAGTCTATTGAAGGGGGGCCCAGATTTAAAAAAAAAAAAAAATCGGTGCTCCCCAGCAGTAGATGACCCAGACAACAAACTTCGCACACTTATAGAGGAAAAATGGGGCTACATGTGTGCCATGTTCCGGGTCCAGGGGACCCAAGACCGGCCAGAGTGGGGCTACATGTGTGCCAAGTTTGGCCAGTACCGGGTCCCCAAAGTCCGGGAGATCAGGTGCAAAAAGTTGATTCGGGTATATGCCGAGGGAGGCATTTTCAGCACACAAAAAAGTGCTGAAAACTCGGCTTATACTCGAGTATATATGGTATATTGGATTGCCAGAAATAACTATTGCTTTTATTGTTATTACAACATTGATGTTATAAAATGAAAGTGTATGCTGTGACCGTAGAGTCCTAGAATACCTGGATGGCCTCTAGATGTCAGAGCATGCTGGCATCTGGCAACAAGCGCTTTACCATGCCAAATGTTTCCATCTGTCAGCTGTCATTTCCAAAGCCGCTTCATACCCAGCCCATGAAAAGTCCTAGCAGAAATGTGATAAAGAGGATTTGGCCCAGTGGTCCAGAATGTATCGGTGCAGACCGAACAAACACCAGGAACAGCAGAAGCTGGCAGACTCTCGACTGATCCCTAAAAAACATCGCCGGCAACTCCCTCTGAGGAAATCGATACACAAGGTCTGCCATGCATGATGACAATAACACTTTGCCACCAACCAATCACTTTCCAGCTTACGTCTTCTAATGCAGCCTTTTTCAACTAAGGTGCCTTGAGGTTTCTTCAGGGGGGTGCCTTGATAAAATGCCTAAAAAAGTATTTGATCCCCTGCTGATTTTGTACGTTTGCCCCACTGACAAAGAAATGATCAGTCTATAATTTGGAAGGTTTATTTTAACAGCGAGGGACAAAATTACAGCAAAAATATCCAAAAAATGCATTTCAAGAAAGTTATAAATCGATTTTCATTTTAACGAGTGAAATAAGTATTTGACACCTTCACAAAACATAACTTGGTACTTGGAGGCAAATCCCTTGTTGGCAATCGCAGAGGTCAGACGTTTCTTGTAGTTGGCCACCAGGTTTGTACACATCTCAGGAGGGATTTTGTCCCACTCCACTTTGCAGATCCTCTCTAAGTTATTAAGGTTTTGAGGCTGATGTTTGGTAACTCAAAACCTTCAGCTCCATTCACATATTTTCTATGGGATTAAGGTCTGGAGACTACTAAGGTCTAGGCCACTCCAGAACCTTAATGTGCTTCTTCTTCTCCTTTGTTCCCTTGACCATGTGTTTTGGGTCATTGTCATGCTGGAATACCCATCCACGACCCTTATTCAATGCCCTGGCTGAGGGAAGGAGGTTCTCACCCAAGATTTGACAGCACATGGCCCTGTCCATTGTCCCTTTGATGCTCTGAAGTTGTCCCGTCCCCTTAGCAGAAAAACACCGCCAAAGCATAATGTTTCCATCTCCATGTTTGACGGTGGGGATGGTGTTCTTGGGGTCATAGGTAGAATTCCTCCTCCTCTAAACACGGCAAGTTGAGTTGATGCCAAAGAGCTTAATTTTGGTCTCATCTGACCACAACACTTTCATCACCCAGTTCTCCTCTGAATCATTCAGATGTCCATTAGTAAACTTCAGACGGGCTGTACATGTGCTTTCTTGAGCAGGGGGACCTTGCATCCACTGCAGGATTTCAGTCCTCCATGGTGTAGTGTGTTACCAATTATTTTCTAGGTGATTATGGTCCCAGCTGCCTTGAGATCATTGACGAGATTCTTCCGTGTAGATCTGGGCCGATTCCTGACCATTCTCATGATCATTGAAACTCCACGAGGTGAGATCTTGCATGGAGCTCCAGACCGAGGGAGAGTGACAGTTATTTTGTATTTTTTTTATTTAAAAATATTAGCACAAACTGTTGTCACCCCCTAAGCTGCTTGGCGATGGTCTTGTAGGCCATTCCCGCCTTGTGTAGGTCTACAATCTTGTCCCTGACATCCTTGGACAGCTCTTTGGTCTTGGCCATGGTGGAGAGATTGGAATCTGATTGATTGCTTCTGTGGACAGGTGTCTTTTTTACAGGTAACAAGCTGAGATTAGCAGCACTCCCTTTAAGAGTGTGCTGCTAATCTCAGCTTTTTACTTGTATAGAAGACACCCGGGAGCCAGAAATCTTGCTGATCAAATACTGATTTCACTCATTAAAATAAAAATGTATTTATACATTTTTTTAAATGTTTTTTTCAGGATATTTTTGTTGTTTTTCTGTCTCTCACTGTTAAAATAAACCTATCATTAAAATTATAGATTGATAATTTCTTTGTCAGTGGGAAAACATACATAATCAGCAGGGGAGCAAATACTTGTTTCCCTCAATGTAAAGCTCTGCATTTAACACACCTCATGCTCATTCAGGGTTGCTTCTGGATCTTACTCAGCATGTCAAACTTCTGCAGAGAGACCACTGCTTCCACACAGAGTACAAAAATTCTTCTTTGCAGCAAGCTGGTAAGGGGCAGTAGTTTCTACACAGGCTGCGACTGCTTTCTAAATAAAATCAACTATAAGACTTTGAACTCCTTTTGTTTTATTACTGGAATGGATTTAGCTCATTTAGACTGGATATTTAGTAGGCTTTAAAGATGCATATTATTGGTTGTTATGATCTGTGGTCCCAGAACACTGACACTCGCTGGTCCCAGAACCATGACACACTGACACTTGGGGGGGTCCTAAAACAATGACTAGACATGTGCGGTTCGTTTCGTTCCGGATAAATATTCGGACACATTTTTCGTTATTCGGCTATATCTGAATATCCGAATTACAGTATAAAGTTTTGATGAACGTTCCGAATAACGTAACGAAATTCATCTGAATATCGAAAATTCGGGCTGAAATTCAAATCTAATGTTACATTGAACTCCAGTCGAGTTCTAACTACACATAATGCTGAAATCAAAAACGGTGTTTGTTATGAGAGAACCATTGGGAAATAATGCTGTTTGTGTTGAGCCAAAGGTGATTTAAAGAGTCATTGTCATCATTTGATGAAATTTTTCTTTTGTTTGTTCACTTTGCTGCATTCAAATGAACATTTCTAATCGAAAAAAAAATCAGTATATTCGAAGAAAATTACGAATACAAATTTCGAATACTAATTGAACTAAACAAACAAACTAGACTAAAAAATCAAAATGGAACAAAACTATTTTTTTTTTTGTCATGCACATGTCTAAAGGCCCGTACACACGTTCTGACTTTTTGACAACAAACCTCCGATGGACCTTTTTTTTGCAGACAATCTGACAGTGTGTGCGCTCCATCGGACAAACTTTTTTGCTTTTTCATCGGACAAATGTTCGCTGTGAGAACAGACAAACTTTCTGGCAACAAATGTCCGAAGGAGCAAATCCAATTGTGTGTACACAAGTCCGTCAGACTAAAGTCCAAAGTACAAACACGCATGCTCAGAACCAATGTTAAAGATCAGACAACAATAACAGAAGTTGCCCGAAGGGTAGCGTCAAAGAGCAGAAAAAACACGTGATTTGGTGAAAGTTGGCTGAAAAAGTCCTGCCGTGTGTATGCAGAACAAGATCACGGACAATGCCCTTCGAAGCAAAATCCACGGAAAAGTCAGATGGAAGTCCGATCGTGTGTATGAGGCTTTACAATAACACAACGATAATCGGGGTCCCAGTACGACACACTGACATTTACGGTCCAAGAACAATGACACGTTGACAATTGCAGGTTCCAGAACAATGACACACCGACACTTTGGGTGCCCAAAAAATGATACACTGAAACTCCAGGTCCAAGAATAATGACACACAGACACTTGGGCCCCAAGAGAAATGACAATGAGAGGTCCCAGAAAAATGACGCACGGATACTTGGGATCCCAGAGCAATGACACACTGACACTCGGAGATCCGAAAATAGTTACAGACTGATACTGGGGTTAGGGGTGTTCCGGAATCTGATGCTTAGATTTGGATCTTATTAGGGTGGAAGGACAAAGTTTCCGCCATCGCTAAGTGCTTCTCGCGGATGACAAAAGCGGTACAGCAGTGGCGTTTAATCGTCTCTTGGCATATGCTCTGTTTACTAGCAGCCTCTTCTTGCTAAGCATGCAGAAAACAAGCGCACGCTTCACAGCTCATCAAACCGCCGACACCAGAGGATCAGCGCAAGAATTTGTACACTGAACGACAGACAGGAGCTGGCATTAGACGGGATCGGCATGCGGACAGATTGCCGGCACAAAGGCACGTAACAAATCCTCATTATCTGCAGAGTTACGGAATATTCACAGATCCCTAATCATTCACTTCACATTCCACTCAGTTCAAAGATTTTTATATACAAACCGCGACTCCTAATGAATTGCTCTCCTGCCAAAGTGAAAGCTCCCATCTCGCTGCAGCGCAATTCCCTGAAGGAAAGTGAATTAATGAGACACGGCCATATTTCATCATTTTAATGGCATGTTATATTGCAGCCTCTACGGCAGGGAGATGGATGTGTGCGTGGAATAGACAGCCATCCATCCATTCTCTATTGATAACTCTGCTATTGATTGGAACCAAGCTTTTCTGCTCAGCGCTCTCCTCTGTCAATTCCCCCAAACGTAAATTAAAAGGAATTTAAGAAGTAACAGACGCAGGGGAGGAATATGTGATTGGCAGCGCTGATTGAATTCAAATGGTCCAACAAAAAACACCCATTATTTACTGTACAAACGCGGTAGGCGCTCACATGTGACCGTGTTGGTAGTCCAACAAAAGTTGTGACCATCGATGAAACTCCAAGCGTCTGACACACCATTTCAGCTTTGAAAAGAGTTAAATGGTATATGGAAACCCTCACCTTGTAAATCAAAGTTTAAATGGGTTATAAAGGAAAACATTTTTTCCCCTAAATTGCTTGCTTTACCTTAGTGCAGTCCTCCTTCACTCACCTCATCCTTCCATTTTGCTTTTAAATGTCCTTATTTCTTCTGAGAAATCCTCACTTCCTGTTCTTCTGTCTGTAACTCCACACAGTAATGCGAGGCTTGCTCCCTGGTGTGGAGACAGCCTCTTAAGGGGGAGGGGGAGAGCAGGAGTGTCAGGACACTCTCTACTTTGCAGATAGAGAAAGGAGCTCTGTGTTAGTGGGCGTCCTGACACTCCTGCTCGCCCCCTCCCCCCTCAAGAGGCTTTCTCCACACCAGGGAGAAAGCCTCGCATTACGGTGCCGAGTTACAGACTGAAGAACAGGAAGTGAGGATTTCTCAGAAGAAATAAGGACATTTAAAAGCAAAATGGAAGGAGGAGAGGTAAGTGAAGGAGGACTGCACTAAGGTAAAGGAAGCTATTTAGGGGAACAAATGTTTTCCTTTACAACCCCTTTAAAATAGAAATGAAAGGGAAAACATTTTTGTATAGATTATAAAACAAACACTATGAATACAAATTTCCCCCCCTTTTTTTTATAAGTGATCACATTCCCTCTGTTCACAGCTGCATAAAGAGCTAGGGGAGGAGAAACAGCAAGCACTGAACTTCCCAGTGAATGGCTGTGAGGGGGTGGTGGGTGTCAGGACAAGTCTGATCATTGGAGGAGATCAGGCTGAATTTCCAGCATAGCTAGAGAACTGACCATGCTGTGCTCTCATGCCTAATGTGGTCAGTTCTTAGTAGGAAAGCAGAAGGACTGGCATGAACACTAGATATTTCACACAAAGGAAGCAATAAAGAGAACAGGATACCTTTTTAATAAAACAACATGGTACAACAGACACATATTAGGACTATAAAGTGTTGGGTTTACATACTCTTTAATAATGAACTTCTCTTATTTGATGGAAGCTGAAATCAGGCTTGCAGGAGGCATGTCCAGTCTGACATAGATGGTAGGGGGGAGCTTCTGGACAGCACTGGCAGCAGCTGAGGGTGAGATATGATCCCTGTATATTAGAACTACCTGTACTGAGGTCCTTCCTAATGTACATGGGGGACTTTAGATGTCATATGGTTTATGTATGCTATTGAGTGTTTCAGGCCAACGGTTCTGGTCCATCCATTTGGCCTGTATATTATGGTGTTGGGCTCCTGTGGTTCTCCGGAGTATATTGGTGCTTCGTCGCCGTCTGCTGGTTGGACATACCAGGTTTTTATTGATAGGTCAATAAATAATAAAGATACATTATAACACTGCCTCCCTTTATCTCCTGAAGAAGTGGACATGGGCTACTGGAAACGTGTTCAGACTATACAAACCCTGTCTCAGTAGGGTTTGACCAGTGGCATCCCGTCCATTAGGGGCGCATGGGCGCCGCCTCCTCTATCCATGCGTCCGGCCCCCTGATCGATATGCGGGGTGCTGGATGCATGTATTCCAATGTGGGGGGTGTTTTTTTTTATTTTTAAGCACGTGATTAGAGCCAGAGGCCCTAATAGGTTTCAAAAAAGGATGGGCGGGGCGCAGAGCCAAAAGAGCAGACGTTACCAAAAGTCCTGCAAGCAGCATCTTTGGGGCGGGTTCGGAGTGCTGTATTTAGCACTCCCAAAACGCCCTGCCTATTGCAATGAATGGGCAGCGCTTCCAAAGCACCTTAAAAGCACTTGGAACGCAGAAAAGCGCTGCTAAATTGAGTGGCGCTTTAGCGCTAACAGCAGGCTCTGTCAGTGTGAAAGGGGAGTAACAACAACAGCTACATTACATCTCAAAGTATCACCCAATCAGTCCTCTCCTGTTCACTAGCTGCCCTGTCCTCACCACTCATGCTCACCTCCAGGACTTCTCCAGAGCCTCTAGCATCCTCTGGATCTCCCTACCTCAACCTGTCATGCCATTTTCTACTCTTCACCTTTAGGTGATCCTTGAAAACTCATCTCTTTGGGAAGCCTATCCCACCTCCACTTAAAAACTGAACATTTACTTACTTCATCACTATCAACTCACCCCCTCCAGTTATTACTCTTTGCATCACTTGCCCCTCCCTTTTTAAATTATAAACTCCCATGAGCAGGGCCCTCTAAACCCTATTGAATTGCGTTATAACTGTACGAATCTCATCTTATAATGTAAAGTGGTGCACACATTTTTGGCGCTATAAAAATGCTGTATAATAATAATAATACATTTATTGTGCTATTCTGTGATGCCTAATAATCTGAATTCTATTAAAATAAAAAGAAATGTGTTTGGTCAGATCACTTATGTTTTCCTATTAAGTACTCCAAGCTTTACAAATTCCTCCAAGGAGATGGAAACCTATGATCACAACTAGAAATGTGGGAAAGCATTTGTGACTGATGTGGTTCATAAATTAACTTCTATACAAGGAATATTAAATTATCATATTATAATATGGATGGGGGTGGATTAAAATCCTTTATCTTGGATGATTTAACATTCTATGGAATATGTTTGCATACATTTGCATATGTCAGGAAGAAGAAGAATGGGCTGCTGGAGTTCAACACAACATCAGGACGACTGTCACTATGACATCATCCCTGGGGACCTTCAGAATCATCACCTCTCCTTATTTAACAACATTGACTAATAGATTACCTAGAAAATTATAGAAACAAACTTCCACCTGATGTATGACCGCAAACACTTTTACTAACTGGCGCTGAGGTGATTGACAATATACTGGATACTGAGAATTACACCCAGCATACAGGACAAGAGAAGTGGTACTGTGCAGAGTCCAGACATACAGAATAAAAAACAGATACTGAATGAATGAATGAATGAATGAAAACTTATATAGCGCTGCACATGCGAATTGAATCACCTCTGGGCGCTTGTTGTTCCTGTCTCCTTTGATATCAAAAGAGATGAGTCTTGACCTTTCTCCTGAATGCAAGGTAATTCTCCTCCAACCGAATATTGGTTGGTAAAGCGTTCCATAGTCTAGGACCCTGGACCGCGAATCTTCTATCTCCTTTGGACTTGTAATTGGCTTTCGGTATCTGGAGTAAATTTTGGTTGGTGGATCGCAAGATGCGATTGGGGTTATGGACTTTTATTTTTTCGCACAGATATATGGGAGCTTTCCCATAGATACATCTATGCGTTAGACAGAGTGCTTTAAACGCAATTCTGTCTTTCACTGGCAGCCAGTGAAGGGATCTCAGCGAAGGTGAGATGGATTCCCAGGGTTTTTCCACTGTCACAAGTCTCGCAGCCGTGTTTTGCACGACTTGCAGACGAGCGATTTGGTACTTCGGGAGTCCAAGGTAAAGGGCATTTGCATAGTCCAGTCTGGAGTTGACAATTGTTCCTACCACGACTGCTACGTCTTCTTTAGGAATAAAAGGAGTAAGTCTGCGTAGTAGGCGCAGCAGATGGTGAGATCCGCTGACTACTGACCCTATTTGTGCGTCCATTGTCATGTAGGAGTCGAAGATGACCCCAAGACTTTTGACTTTGGCGCTAGGGGTGATGAATTTACCCATAATGGGTGGGGGGGGTCCACGTTGTTGCTGGTTGGTTCCTACGCTTAGCGTGAAACAGGAGAAGTTCTGTTTTCGCTCCATTGAGTTTAAGATAACTCTTGGTCATCCAGTCATCTATCAAAGAGAGGCAATTCTGTAGATTGAGGTGGTGATCCTTTTTATTGCAAATGCGGAAATACAGTTGCGTGTCGTCTGCATATGAGTGATAGAGCAGTTTTTGACTGCTGATGATTTCAAAAAGAGGACGCAGATAGATGTTGAATAACACCGGCGACAGGGGAGATCCTTGAGGGACTCCGCATGATACTTTCCGTTTTTCCGAAGTAAAAAGTCCTAGCTTCACTATTTGCGATCGGTTTTCCAAGAAAGAGGAGAACCAGGATAGATCGCCTTCTGCGACTTTGGCTACTTCAGCTAGCCGAGTCAATAGGAGCTTGTGGTCAACTGTGTCGAAGGCTGCGCTTAGGTCCAGCAAAACCAGAAGACAAGATTCTCCTTTGTCTGCGGCCTCGAGAGCGTCGTCCCATATCTTGATCAATGCGGTTTCTGTCCCGTGTCCGGGTCGGAATCCCGATTGATATGGATCAAGTAGTTTGTAGGTATCTAGATGCTGTTGCAGCTGTTGTACCACTACTTTCTCCATGACCTTCGAAAGAGAGTTTAGGCCTGTTATGGGACGGCGGTGAAGTGGATCCTTGGGGTCCAGGATGGGTTTTTTCAAGATAGGTCGAATTATACCTTCCTTCAACTGGGCAGGCACTGTGCCCTCGCTAAAGGATTGGTTAATAAGCTGCGTGATAGAAGGTGCCAGAATGTCGGCGCATTCCTTCAGCAGTTTGGTGGGAATGATATCATTAGACGCAGTGCTGTTACGCAGAGTACCAATGATATTTTTAATGACATGGGTAGAGACGGGTTCCAGCGTGAACTTACCTGGTTGTGGCGAGTTACTGCCGGTGCTATGTGAATAGTTCCTGGGGGGGCTACGGGGGGAGTTGTTCTGCTCAATGCTTTGCCGGATTCCTTCAATTTTATTAATGAAGTAATCCGATAACTCATCGCAGAATTCTTGTGAGTCCGAATTGGGGGATTCAAGACATCCTGGATTCATGGTCTGAGTGACCAGCTTAAAGAGCTCGCGGGGGCGGTTAAGTGCATTGTTGATGGCCTCAGAAAAATAATTTTTCTTGGCATCGAAGATTTCCTTGTGGTATTTTCTGGTTATTTCCTTGTAGATGGAGAGGTTCTCATCTGATGAACTTCTCTTCCAGGCGGCTTCTGCCCTCCTGCGCTCTTGCTTCCGTAACGCCAGCTGGTTGTTGAATTACTGAGAATTACACCCAGCATACAGGACAAGAGAAGTAGTACTGTGCAGAGTCCATACATACAGAATAAGAACAGATACTGAGAATTACACCCGGCATACAGGACAAGAGAAGTAGTACTGTGCAGAGTCCTTATATACAGAATAAGAACAGATACCGAGAATTACACCCAGCATACAGGACAAGAGAAGTAGTACTGTGCATAGTCCATATATACAGAATAAGAAGAGATACTGAGAATTACACCCGGCATACAGGACAGGAGAAGTAGTACTGTGCATAGTCCATATATACAGAATAAGAAGAGATACTGAGAATTACACCCGGCATACAGGACAAGAGAAGTGGTACTGTGCAGAGTCCATATATACAGAATAAGAACAGATACTGAGAATTACACCCGGCATACAGGACAAGAGAAGTGGTACTGTGCAGAGTCCATATATACAGAATAAGAACAGATACTGAGAATTACACCCAGCATACAGGACAGGAGAAGTAGTACTGTGCAGAGTCCATATATACAGAATAAGAACAGATACTGAGAATTACACCCGGCATCAGGGCCGTCTTTAATATGGTTTGGGCCCTGGGCAAACATTTTTTTTGGGCCCCCCCTTTAGCTTATTTTGGGCCTGGCTGGTTCATATGTATGTGTTTTGGCGGCCCTCATTTGTGCAGCACAGCATTGATTTGAATGGGCTGCCATGCCTTTGTTTCCTGCAGAAAAAAAGGTGCATTCAGCATTTAAAAAATCGGTTGCCTTGAAATCCATTCTGCTTTTGCACCATGCTACTTACCTGCAGTTCTTGCACCATGCTACTTACCTGCAGTTCTTGCACCATGCTACTTACCTGCAGTTCTTGCACACACAAACGCACTGTGTTTTTAAAAGCGTGACCTAAACATCTAAAAATGCAGCGAGTTTGACAGAGCGGGAACTGCAGATAAGTCACAGCAGAATGGACAGACAGTGCTGTATTTCATTGCTTGATGGGCATAGGCGTGCCGTGTGCTCAGCCTATTACATGAGGCATCAAATGAATGGGCTGCTGTGCCTGCACAAATGTGGGCCGCCAAAACACATACATGTGAACCAGTCAGGCCCAAAATAAGCCCATCAAACAGTTAAATACAGACAGTAATGCCATGTGCTCTGAGGCCTTACTCAGCCTGGACTGCAGGTCTGGTCTGTGATTTGGGGAGTTCCTCTATTTTACACATGGCATGGCCTGGGGTCCCATGGTGCTAAAGCAGAATGGACAGACGGTGCTGTGACCCCATTCCATGCCATGTGTAAAATACAGGAACTTTTTAAAACACTGACCAGTCCTGCAGTGAATCATCAAATATTATAAAGACTTTGGGCACACTCTACAGAAAACTTCTATTTACAATATAGATTAGCAAACAGTGACATACATTGAAGAGCAGGACATGAAGAAGTCAGCCTCGGGAAGAGCAAACTGGGGATGTTATAAAATCACATTCTAATTCACTTTTATATACAAGCAGCACCCAGTGGCAGGAAGGGAGAAGTGCACGTCTAAAGGGAAACCAGGGGTTTTGTACATTTTAAAACACTGGGAAGGGAAGCAATACTGTCACCTGGCTGCGTGTCGCTGATGATTTTCAGCCTGATTTGTGGGCAGCACAGGGGCTTAACGGGCAGCAGGGCCGCCATCAGGAATTATGGGGCCCCTTACACAGCTTCAGGCATGGGCCCCCTGGAGCAGAGAACGGGGGGGGGGGGTGCTGCCCCCTTAGATTGAGACGCAAAAATATATATAAAAAAAGGGGTGTAGCCATCCGGGGCCCTGGGGACCTCTGGGCCCTTTAATAAAAAGAAAAAAAAGAAATTAAAAATTAATATAAAAAATATATTTTTTTTAAAAAAAAGGGGGTTGCCACCCGGGACCTCTGGACCCTTTAATAAAAAAATAAAATAAAAAAAATATATTAAAAATAAACACTTATAAAAAAAAAGTGGGGTTGCCATCCAGGGCCCTGGGAACCTCTGGGCCCTTTAATAAAAAAATATATAAACAAAAATAAAAAAATAAACATTTATAAAAAAAATAAAAAGGGTGTTTGCCACATGGGGCCCTGGGGACCTCTGAGCCCTTTAATTATATATATATATATATATAAATAAAAAGAAATAAAAAGAAAAAAAAAGAAATAAAATATAAAAAAAAATTAAAAAAAGGGGGGTTGCCATCCAGGGCCCTGGGGACCTCTGGGTCCTTTAATAATAATAACATTTATATTATATAATATGTATATATATATATATATATATATATATATATATATATATATATATTAAAAGAAATATATAAAAAAGTTTTTTTTTTTATAAAAAAGGGGGGTCGTCATCCGGGGCCCTGGGGAACTACGGGCCCCTGGGGACCTCCAGACCTCTAAAAAAAATTGGCCCTTTAATAAAAAATAAAATAAAAATATATAAAATAAATATATATTTTTATTTAAAAATAAATAAAAAAAGGGGGTTGTCATCTGGGGCCCTGGGGGCCTCCGGGTCCCTGGGGACCCCTAAAAAAAATGGCCCTTTAATAAAAAATAAAAATATATTTTAAAAAATTGGCCGTTTAATAAAAAATAAAATAAAAATATATAAAATAAATATATTTGTTTTATTTAAAAATAAATAAAAAAAAGGGGGGTTGCCATCTTGGGTCCTGGGGGCCTCCGGGTCCCTGGGGACCCCTAAAAAAAATTGGCCCTTTAATAAAAAATAAAAATATATTTTAAAAAATTGGCCGTTTAATAAAAAATAAAATAAAAATATATAAAATAAATATATTTTTTATTTAAAAAAAAATAAAAAAAAGGGGGGGTTGCCATCTTGGGCCCTGGGGGCCTCCGGGCCCCTGGGGACCTCCGGACCACCGGACCCCTAAAAAAAAAAAAAAAAAAAAAAAAAAAAAATTTTTTTTTTTTTTTTTCAAAGGGGGTTGCTTTGGGCCCCCAACAGTGACAGGGCCCTGGGCAGCTGCCCCTGTTTTCCCTATGGTAGAGACGGCCCTGCCCGGCATACAGGACAAGAGAAGTGGTACTGTGCAGAGTCAATACATACAGAATAAGAAGAGACACTGAGAATTACAGGACAAGAACATCCTGAGGACAAGGTGAGTGGCTCGGCGGTCATACTCGGAGTACAAGGACGCAGACGCACATTTTTCTCACCCAGTGTTATACAATTTCCTGCCTTTCTATGAGAAATGTGTGGAACAGTTCCCACTCTGCGGATGCTCCTATGTGGGATATTTATGACATCCTCTATGCGATACATTGTATTTCCCAGACCGCTAATCCCACAGACTTTATTCACACATCCAGCAGGCTGCAACCGTAATATTACCACCATTCATTTCCCAGCAATCCCGGCTGATTAAAATACATTTGTTTCCCTGCAGCTGAAGTTCAGTGAGAGGCCGGAGAAGGTTGTCACTTGCGGGCTGAACCATTATTAGTGAAAGCTCTGCTCCGATGCACCGCTACACAGCAAGAGAAGACCTAAACCTCACCAATGGAGACAGGGAAAAGTCGCTCAGCTACCTGTAGGGCTTATTTACATTAACGTGTGCCTTACTGAAAATAAAGTGGCATGTATTGCGCTGCCAGTCTTTTGATGGCACCTCAAAGTGATACTAAGGCCCCTTTCACACTGGGGCGTCGTGTGTGCGTCGGAGGTAAAGTGCCGCTATTTTTAGCAGCGCTTTACCATCAATTTTGCATCGCTATTTAGCCACTAAAGGGGCACTTTTTCCCCCGCTAGCGGCCGAGAAAAGGAAAAAACCACCGCAAAGTTTGCCGGCGCTATAACTGCGGTGCCCATTCATTTCAATGGGTAGGAGCGATATAAACACCGCTCTTTCACCGCTACAAAAATGCGGCTAGCAGGACTTTTTTTACCGTCCTGCTAGCGCGCCGCTTCAGTGAGAAAGCCCCCTGAGCTTTCACACTGGAGAGACAGCTGCGGCTCTTTCTTTCATTTTTACCGCAATAGCGCCTGCAAAGTGCCTCGGTGTAAAAGTGGTCTAAAGGTAAAGTTATTTTATTTTTTTTTATGTTATACTTCCCTGCTCTCCTCTTATCAGGTCCCCTGCCAGTGCTCCTGACTTTCCAGATAACAAGCAGGTCAGCGCTCGACACTCTTAGCCCTCGTTTACATTAAACACGGCAATTTCAAAGCCGCATTTCACTCCGACTTCGGGGGTCACTTGAATGACACCTGTGCGGGTTCCTTCACAGATGTTTATTGATATCAACCCTGAAGTTGCCAAAAGTAGTGCAGGAACTACTTTTGGAAATCGGTGCCGTAAAGTCAGTGTCGCACCGATTAGGACGCTCCTATTGCCGCTGTTCTATCAAATAGTGCCCTCCATCGAAAAGTGCCAACGCATGCGCAGAACGGAAGGGCACTTCACCATACCGCGTGCACACATCTTAGGAGGCTTTTTTTGACGGGAGATACCATTTCACAAGCACAATTAAAAGCTATGCAAAAGATGGAGGGACACATTGTTGTCAGATTAAAGGGATTGTAAAGGTACAATTTTTTCCCCTAAATAGCTTTCCTATACCAGTACTCGCATGTGTGCCCCTTGTGCGCCTACCTCACCCTTTGGCATTGTGCTGTGACTGCTTTTGCCTCATCTGACTGAAGTCCCACGTCTCTTTGTCCTTGGCTCTTCTCATTCATTGGTCTGTCCATGAAAGGGGGATCTATCCCCGCTTCAACTCCGGGGGAGACATCTCATTCCAGGACCACCATCCCACTCCATATTTTGGAACGCAAGGGCTATTCCACTTTGGGCCCAACCTAAAGGTAATATACTATACAACCAAACTCGCTTATGCTGCTACTATGATCCAATCATGTAGATTGCATTGATTCACCTGTGTGTTTATCCACCCCCCCCCCTTTTCTCTCTAGCTAATTGCTATGCACCCCACTCCTGATGACTGGCTTTAAACGCCAAGAAACGCGTCGAGTCCATGCTCAGGGATGCCATGATCAAGCTTGCCCAAATATGTGTTTTTTCATCATTTTGTTCATATCTACCAATTTTATTGTATAATCATGAAGACTGTATCTATATGTCAATTTATGGTGATTGCTTTTAATGGTCATGTGCTGGATTTTGAATATTTATTATATCAATGTTATTATGACTACATGTATTATGCATTTGATTGCATGATCTCTGTATTATATATTATGATACACATTACATTATTAAGTTTACATTTGACTCCTTCAATTTCTTTTTTGGATTGATCACCAAGCAATTTCTTTTGACCACAGAGATCTCCCTGATGGGACTGTAGATTCTTTACTGTTGATATCCTCAATAACTTTAAAAACCCGTCCATGCCCCATTTAAAGTCCCAATGGCCCAATTTTTCTTGTTCTTTATTAATACAGGGATGGGGGCACGGTCAAGGTGGGTTCGGTTTCCAAACAGATCACTTTCTTTCTTCTTCCTTTACACTAGTGCAGTCCTCCTTCACTTACCTCATCCTTCCATTTTGCTTTTAAATGTCCTTATTTCTTCTGAGAAATCCTCATTTCCTGTTCTTCTGTCTGTAACTCCACACAGTAATTCAAGGCTTTCTCCCTGGTGTGGAGTGTCGTGCTCGCCCCCTCCCTTGGACTACAGGAGTGTCAGGAGGCCCACTAACACACAGCTCCTTTCTCTATCTGCAACGTAGAGAGCGTCCTAACTCTCCTGTAGTCCAAGGGAGGGGGCGAGCACGACACTCCACACCAGGGAGAAAGCCTTGAATTACTGTGTGGAGTTACAGACAGAAGAACAGGAAGTGAGGATTTCTCAGAAGAAATAAGGACATGCAAAATGGAAGGATGAAGTAAGTGAAGGAGGACTGCACTAAGATTTTTGGACCCTGCCCTTAGACACAGGCTAAACCCACTGTTTAACACACCAAACCTGCCCTGCCACTCACACAAAACCCGACCTTGAGCACACTCTAAACCCGAGGGGCACAATATGACAAATACAGTGTCACTTTGTGGTTTGCATAGCAGTCAATTGTGCCCATAAAAGGGTATCTTCCGTCAAAAAAAAGCCTCCAACGGTGTGCGCATGCTCTATGGTCACGTTGTGCCTTCACGTCACACCATGTGATCAGGAAATCAGTTGGAGTGCCCTTCCGTTCTGCACATGCGTGGGCACAAAACAGAACACCGGCAATTTTGACCTGTCAAATTGCATGTCATTGCGCCAATGTGAACGGGGGCTTATTAACAAGGTGCCATTCTGATTGATGCTCCACCCTGATCAAAGCAGAATGAAACCTCCACAAAATCTGTTCTTTTAATTGGCCACCATGACCTTTTAGCTTCAGTTTTACTTTAAAGCATGTGGAAACCAAAAGTGACCCTTTTAACCCCGAATTTGGTACCCAAATTTCCTCCCCAGCTCTCATGCGCCCTATGGGGAAGTTGGACAGGAAATTGCAAGCTTACATGAGCAGATTTTCAGTCGCCCTCTCTCACATTCTGCTATTGTAAATGATGTAAATATTTAGTGCGCCGGAAACCAAAGCGATTATTTATCCGATCTCCACCAATGAGCCCCAGAAACATCAATTACACTCAACCAATTCTGGATGGTTTATTACATTAAAGAGATGCCTGGTGTCGTATATCCTCGCCGATGCTAACGAGACCGGCTCAGCCCACTGCACCCGGCCCACGAAAAAGTTTTTTAATGCCGTTCAGACTCTGAGCATTGTTCCAGCCTCGTGGTCTCGGGGGACCCCTTTAATTTGATTCAGGTAACATCCTTCTCCAAATTGCTGAGCAATACAAAGCTGTTAATTGGCTTTTTCTTATTACTATCAGCGGCTCAGCGAAGATTTTAATCAGCCGTCAGGTTTCCGCTGGGAAGACGCGATTTCCTCCAGAAAAATTACACATCAAAGTTAACAACAACTAGGTCACCCATTAACCCTGTGCGGCCTCAGCCCCCTGCTGAGAGGATGGCGGGACAAAAAGTTTTATAAAAACATTATTACTGTGCCATCAAAAGGAAATTAAGGCTGGACATACACATACAGAGACGGCTGACCTACCCAATGGTGCTTGGGTCCTAGGCTCACTTCCCTGCAGACAACTATCTGCATGGAGTTTGTTTATTTTCTTTTCCAAAGTTTGTGCTTACCTACCAAAAAAACATGCGATTACCTGGAAGCTGACTAAACTGTCTCTTATGTATTTATGAGGCCATTAGAGTGTAAACTCTCTTGGTTCAGAGACTGATATGACTGGCGCAGTGTTCTCTGTATAGCACTGTGAAATATGGCAGAGCTACAGCGGGTATAGAAAAGAATCACCCCCCTTAAAAAATAATCACATTTTGTTGCTTTGCAGCTTTGAAATGTAGACAGACACAGTTTTAATATTTACTTAACATCCAAGTGAAAGATATAACTCACCGAGTTGGAAAAGGGATCACCCCCTCCTAAAAATGACTTGTAGTCTCAATTAGGTGTAGCTAATCACCTTCTCAATGGCACACAAAGCCATTTGACTTTAAACTGTGATCATCTGTGGTCATTACGATTAGCTCAGCATGAAAAGAGCTTTCCTGGAGCATTTACACACTAGTCCCTGGCAGTGCAACTGAAGCAAACAATCAACTATGGGTGGCAAGGCACTGTCACCGGGATCAAGTTGTGGACAGGCACAAGTCAGAAGATTGATACAAAAAAAAATGTCAAAGATTTTATCAATGTCTAGAAGCACAGTGAACTCTATTATTAAGCAGTGGAAGGTATTTGGTACGACACAGAACCTCCCTGATCAGGCTGTTGCTCCAAACTGGATGAAACTGGTCATAGAGGATACCAAGAGGCCTACAGCACCTCTGAAGCAGTTGCAGGTATATATGACAAAGAGTGGTGATTGTGTGCATGTGACAACAATATTACAAATGCTCCACAAATGTGGCTTGTATGGGAGGGTTGCAAGAAAAAAGTCACTCCTCAAGAAAGGCCACATGCAGTCACGACTGAGCTTTGCCAAAATACACCTTGAAGATTCTGAGGTCACATGGAAAAGGGTGTTATGGTCACATGAGACCAAAATGTAACTCTTTGGATGATAAACACACAATGTTTGGAGGTCAAATGGCACATCACCCCATAAACATCCCCATACCAACAGTAAAGTTTGGAGATGGGAACATCATGGTGTGGGGCTGTTACTGGCGTACGGTACTGGCAAACTTCATATCATTGAAAGGAGGATGAATGGAAAAATGTACCAAGACATTCTTGTAAAAAATCTGCTGCCATCTACCAGGACGATGAAGGTGAAACGAGGGAGGACATTTCAGCTACACAATGATCCCATCACAAAGCCAAGGAAACTCTCAGTTGGTTTTTAAGAAAGTTAAAGTTGCTAGAATGGCCCAGCCAATCACCTGACTGGAATCCAATAGACAATCTATGAATAGAACTAAAGATCAGAGTTTATAGAAGAGACCCGCGGAACCTTCAGGATTTTAATGTTTGTGTGAAATAATGAAAAACCCGCCCTCATCCTTTCTAAACTACTGCCATAGTGCTGATCTATAAGGATATAGATGTCTCCTGCATGTATCCTTACCTGTTTCCCCTCTGTCTGTTATAAGAACTGAAAAACTGCAGATTCTGTGGGTGGATCTGTTGTCTGGAGCTCTGTGGGTGGAGTGTGATGTCAGTAGACTCCCCGCCCTCCTCTACACTCCCCTTGTCAACATGCATTTTCTCCTATGTAGTCTTTACACTAGATTCTGCTACGATCACCAACATCCAGTCAAAATCAAGAAAAGTAACCAAATGACTTCAGAAAAGGAGTTGCGGTGGGAATTAAAAAATAATGCCTGTCTCAAGCTAGTGCATGAGATATGTAAATAACCTGTCACTCACAGTAAGGGGGAATAACGGACAAAAGTTTTCCCCTGTTTGTCTGTTTATCTCACTGAAAAAAGAAAAGAGGATTGCTCAGAGCTGGATTAACTCTTTGTGGCAAGACTGGGCACAGATGATAGGAAACCTTATACTCTACATTGTGGCAGCAAAAAATATATAAAAAATTGGGTTTACATCCACTTTAAAGCGGAGCTCCACCCTAAAGTGGAACTCACGCTAATCGGATCCCTCCCCCCCTCCGGTGTCACATTTGACACCTTTCAGGGGGGATGAGGGTGCAGATACCTGTCTAAAGACAGGTATTTGCACCCACTTCCGGCCCAGCATTCTCGGGCAGAATGCGAGCATGTCGTCACCTCCTGTCGCCCCCCCCCCCCACCCCGTAGTGTGCTGGGAACACTCGGCTCCCAGCACATAGCGGGAGCCAATCGACGGGCGCAGCGCGACTCGCGCATGCGCCGTAGGGAACCGTGCATTGAAGCTGGAGCGCTTCACTTCCTGGTTCCCTCACCGTGGATGGCGGGGGGAGCAGCAGAGTGAGGAGCGATCGCTCGTCCTCTGCTGCGGACGGCACTGGAATCCAGGACAGGTAAGTGTCCGAATATTAAAAGTCAGCAGCTGCAGTATTTGTAGATGCTGGCTTTTGATATTTTTTTTTGAGCGGACATCCACTTTAAGCTCAGTGTGCATGGAGCCTAAAACTGCTCTTACCATAAAGAATTCCTTCTTCAGTTATTGGTAAATGCTCTTTGCTCTATTAAATACAGATGTCCCCTGTCCTTTGTACAACACTGGGGATAAATGGTTGCTCTCCCCAATATATTATTATATATTCATCAGATTGCCTTAAAGGCATCTTTTGTCAAATCCAAATCATCCGGGATATTTAACCCTTCACTGTGAATTTGGATGTCACAGTTGTCCCCTCTACAAAAGACATTATGGTACCAAAACCCTGTCCCCATATTCTAGCTTCGGCCAGCGGAGGGTTAACGTATCTGAGCGCTTCGAATATTCAGCGCACGTAGGAAAACGTGGCTTCCGCATAATTGTGATTGTTTCAATATATCATCATTTTCAGATAAATGTAACCTAACAGTTCATCAAATCCTCTGACAGGCGTGACAAATTACAAGCAAGTGCATGTTGAAACCGGGTGTGCCGCGAGAAAGCGAGGGATGCACAACCGTAACAAAGGGATGTTTGTGGAGAGAAGGAACCTTTAATTAACTGAGGAAATTAAAAAGTGACTTTTACAAAGCAGCTTTAATAAGAAGTCACAGTTAAATGCGCTTGCTAACATGTGTTAATCGAGTGCGCGCTCGTTAGGGGGAATATCAATGAGGCGGAGGACGGTTCCGAACCAGAGACTCCCTAATGACACAATAGGAGTGGTTTCCTTAGATCACGGAGCGAATCGGTCACATTGAAAGGGGTCAGCAACCGGTTAGAGGGGTCGCCTTATCAACTAGGGGGTCCCCGGGCAAAGGTCACTGGTCGGCCCGCAATCACATGCTTGCAATAAGAAATGTGTGTTATATTTTTCTCACGTTGTTTTTTTTTTCTCACAAAGTTGAAAAAGAATCACTTTTCATTCCAACATATTGCAATTAACCAGTTCAGCTCTCGCAGCCATACACCCCCCCCGTGGACCCGAATGATCGGTACATTTCTGCTATGGGGCCCGTTTACTCTGCAATAACTTTGTTATTACTGAAGATATTAAAGAAATAGTTGTTCTTTGTTTTAGAACAAACAACTCTTTCTTTTGGTGATATTGTCTTGCAAAATTCATTTTATTTTTATTGCAACCCAAAGACAAAAAAAATGTTTAAAAGAAACATTTTCTCCCTTAATCGGTGTTCACTTATGCCGCATACACGCGATCGGATTTTCCGACAACAAATGTCTGAGAGCTGGTTCTCAATTTTTCCAAAAACAAAAGTTATTTTCGGAAATTCCGATCGTCTGTAACCAATTCCGACGGCATTCCGACGAGTATAACGGCAGTATAAGGTAAAAGTGTTTTGTGTAGTTTTGGATAGATTTTTGTAATTTGGCAATTGTACTGATATTACGACAACAAACGGCTTGCAGAAGGACATTATATGCGGCATTTGTTTTGAACAATAGTAGGAATTTACTTTAAAAGTCCATCCAAAAGTGATCTGTTAGTTACAGGTGGAGTCTGGGGGGGGGTCTATGACCCCCTTTTCCTTAGATGTCAAATGGCGCATACAATGTCGGATATCTTACGGGTATATTAGTACATGTTGCCTGATCCCACAATCAGCACCCAGCCCAGATTTATTATTTCGCCATCTC
Source organism: Rana kukunoris (assembly GCA_029574335.1). Taxonomy (NCBI): domain Eukaryota; kingdom Metazoa; phylum Chordata; class Amphibia; order Anura; family Ranidae; genus Rana; species Rana kukunoris. Next base: position 24,156,114 of record CM056056.1, on the reverse strand, counting down.
TGGCTCCGCTCTTTCTTACATATGGTAAGCAGACGCCATATTCTGGAAATAATCATCTGCTCTGGAGAAACTTTGTGAACTTCTACAATAAAAAAAAAAAAATTTCACTTGCAGTTGGCTAAAATCTTTTTTTTTTCAAATGATGATGAATGGGGCAAAGTGTGCGAGCGGAAAAAATCACAGCCAATTTCTCCTGATATAACAAATGTTCTGTCTTCAGTGTGGGCGCATTCGGGAGCACAAAGTGCGGATCTGGGTGGGTTCCCATGTGAGGGCCTCTTACCCAGAATTCCAGGCAATAATGGCTTCTAAAGAAACACATTCCATGGATCAGTGTTGTGATTTGGGCAGCAAAATGACTTGCACAGGACACAGTATTAAGGACACATCCCTACACAGACTACATCTCCCAGGATTCATATGTGTGCCAATATTCCCTGGCAGTGCAGTCACAGTTTCCCTGATCCTGCTGTCATTGGATAAGCCTGTGGGTGGCACTGTGTTGGATGGAAGGATTTCAGAGTTTTTACCTGCAGGCTGTGGATGAACAAATGTAGTCCACTGTGGGAATGCGTTGTGATGGTTCCACATACAGTAAGATCATGTAGAGTCAGTGTAGTCACCCTCACAGAATGTGGGGTCAGAAGACCATTTTTATATGTATTGTCTAATATTGCTATTCCGGGATATCCAGATGAGCACACAGAGCAAAGAATATATATATATATATATATTTATTTATCTTTATTATTTTTTAATGAGTTTAGTGGCACCAGAGGCTCCAACAGGCTTTAAAAAGGGGGGCTCGGGGCCCCACTCAGTTGCGTGACAATAGCAAATGAATAGTCAATATTTTCACACTAAATCTCCTCCCTGCCAATCAGAAAGCGGGTCATGAGACCTGTTTCCTGATTTGGCAAAAATGTCAGGCGATCCTATTGGACACCTAGTGTCTAGGCCAGGGATCCTTAAACTACGGCCCTCCATCTGTTGTAGAACTACACATCCCATGAGGCAATGTAACACACTGACATTCACAGACATTACTAGGCATGATGGTAATTGTAGTTCTTGAACAACTGGAGGGCCGTAGTTTGAAGACCCATGGTCTAGGCAGAGGAGACGCGTGGCAAGAGCCGCTGTGCTGGAGATGGACACCAGAGCTGCTGCCCGCAACCAAATGCCCACCACCAAGATCAGGTCCGTCGTGCTAAAGCAGAGGACACCGGAGCCACCGATCGCAGCCCGCTATATAGATGGGGGTTAGTGCCCACGCTGGCTGCCAGGGGGGGATGGTTGTTTGGTGTCCCCCCCCCCCCCAAAAAAAAACACCAGCCGCTAGTGTACAGAAGCCTTTTGCTGTAAGCAATGATGGAACAGGCATTTTTGGGGTTAAAATCCAATTTGTTTTTAAAATATAAGATACAATAGACAAATGTTGGAAAGGTGTCCATGCACAGGAAATTTCATCTCACTTCCCATGTACTTATAACAACAGGAACTGCATTTTACTGTTAATTGTTGGGGGATACATAAAAAATAAACCACTTGACCTCCAGAAGATTTACCCCCCTTCATGACCAGGCCATTTTTTGCTATACTGCACTGCGTTACTTTAACCACTTGCCTACTGGGCACATAAACCCCCTTCCTGTCCAGGCCGATTTTCAGCTTTCAGCGCTGTCGAATGACAATTGCGCGGTCATGCTACACTGTACCCATATGACATTTTCCTCCCACTAACACAAAAAAATGGACACTATTCCTCCCACTAACACCAATGGGGCACTATTCCTCCCACTTACACCAACAACAGGGCACCATTCCTCCCACTAACACCAATGGGGCACTATTCCTCCCACTAGCACAAACAATTAGATACCATATCTCCTACTTATACCAACAATGGGATACTATTCCTCCCACTAACACCAACAATGTGGTACTATTCCTCCTACTAATGACAACAGTGGGGTACTATTCCTACCACTGACACTAACAATGGGACACATTTCCTCCCACTAACAATGGGGTACTATTCCTCCCACTAACTCCAACAACTGGATTCGATTCCTCCCACTAACACCAACAATGGGGTACTATTCCTCCTACTAACGCCAACAATGGGGTACTATTTCTCCTACTAATGCCAACAATGGGGTACTATTCCTCCCACTAACACCATCAATGGAACACATTTCCTCCCCCTGACACCAACAATGGGGTACTATTCCTCCCACTGACACCAACAATGGGGTACTATTCCTCCCACTGACACCAACAATGGGGTACTATTTCTCCCACTGACACCAACAATGGGGTACTATTTCTTCCACTGACACCAACGATGGGAATCTATTCCACCCACCAACACCAACAATGGGGCACTATTTGTTTCACTGACACCAATGATAGGGGACTAATTCTCCTATTGATACCAATGATGAGACACTATTCCTCCTGCTAATACCAATGATGGGACACTATTTTTTCCACCGATACCAATGATGAGACACTACTTCTCTCTGGCCACAGTTCGGCCCCCCCTAAAGTCTCAAGTTCTGCCTAAAGAGTTATTTTAAGGCAGCAGCAAGTGAGAACAAACATCCAGCAAATCCTGCAACTGCATTTCGGCAGATTGTTTATGAGCTACACGTTGGCCGTACGCTCTTTCACCACGTTTATACATTATGGTCGTGTCTAAGCAACAAGATGGAAACTTTCTACAGATTGCTAAGATCTCAGCGTATTAACGCAATTGTCCTCCTCTACAAGGTGACCCGCCATGCTGGAGAGTTAAGAAATTCTCATTTTCATATCCGCCTCATTTGCTCGGCTCCTAATTAGGTGTTTTAAGCCGGAGTCACCGCGGTAAACGGCACCCCATGGACACAACCAAGTGCCATTTCATAATATTATCCCTGTGAAGGCGCCTCCTGCATATTAATTGAGCTAATCGCTCAGAATAAATAAATCAGCTGCCTTTTTACTCCGCCATGACAGCCGCAGCTCGGAAAAGGCATTAGATAGGTGGTACGGATGGCATTTGGATGCTGGGCTTGGCCTTGACAGGAGCTTCATGACACCAAATACGCATTTAGGACAACTCACTAAAAAGTACAGGGGTCCCGACGTCGGGATTTTAATGATTGACAAAAAAAAAGCAGAACAGTAAGTCATTGGTCACACATGTCTATTAAAATTCGTAGTCACGATTTCCATAAATGTCGAAAATAATCACGCCCGTTAAACCGCGATCCCAGGGTGTGAATGTTGTAAGAGATAAAAAAAGTGGAGAAATTAATGAAAATGGGGAACATGAAAAAACAGATGAAAGAAATCACAGATAATTTTTTTCCACTCTGTATACAATTGTGCGGCTACAGAATTCGTTCTGGTCTAAAAAGAAATAACTTCTAGAACGGACGAGCGCAAAAGCCTTATATCTGGGAGGCCTGATAATATGTACACCATTATTTATATTTTTTCCAGCTTTAAATTAAATAAGGAAACAAGTTTTGTGTCATCTGTATCTCATTAGGGAGAATTTCTTGCACCTCCCGTTCTAGAAACGTAACAGGAAATGAGAAATGAAGGATATCTCTGCCTTTAGACCATGGGTCTTCAAACTATGGCCCTCCAGTTGTTCAGGAACTACAATTCCCATCATGCCTAGTCATGTCTGTGAATGTCAGAGTTTTACAATGCCTCATGGGATGTGTAGTTCCGCCACAGCTGGAGGGCCGTAGTTTGAGGATCCCTGCTTTAGACACATGCCACCGGAACAGGTCCCCATTGGGAGATTTCCCCTCTCTTCCTGTTCTAGTGACAACTTTAAAATTTTGGATTTTCCATCCCTTTCTGTCTCATTGTCACCAGGTCAAATATAAAGGGCTAATCTCTTCAGCAGAGGCCTGGACAGCTATGCATTCATTGGTAATATTTCTCCTTAAAGAGGCGATCCACCCCCCCCCCCCCTCCCCACCAAAAAAATTAAAGTCAGCAGCTTGAAACATTGTAGCTGCTGACTTTTACTATTAGGGCACTCACCTGTACAGGGATCCCACGCTACCCTCACCCAAGCCGATTCTTGAATCAGCTCTCGGGTGCTGGCACCGCCATCTTGGTTAAGAGAATCCAGCAGTGAAGCCTTGCAGCTTCATAGCCAGTTTCCTACTGTGCATGCACGAACCGCGCTGCGCTTTCTCAATGGAATGGCTGTGGCAAGGGCTGAACTTCCAGGAAGTGGGATCAGGTATCTGTCAAAACCAGATACCCGCTCCCCTGCAAATGTGGAACTACCCGAGTGTGAAAAGTCACTACTGTTTTAACATTGACAGCTGCTGCATATTTCAACTTGATTGCAGTGCGAGAAACACGCACAGAACACGGTTTCCCGCACCGCGTTCTAGTGTGAACCTAGCCTAATAGCAACAAAAAGCGAGGAACTGCAGAGCATTTCCTCTGCCATGGAGCCGCCATCGCCCCGCTAAGTCATTTCTGATTAACTCCCGGATATGCGGCGAGCAGAGCGCAGACATAAGCGCAGGGAGACGCCCCCCGCGCGTCTGGCATAATTCCTCAAATAAATGTGATTATGTTAAACAATCTGTGATATACAGAGCAGTCCTCTATGGGGGCTATGTACATACACATAGGGGGAGCCAATCAGAAATGAGGACAGGCACCCAGCCGCGGCGGTCGAGTAATTCGGTTCCTTTTATTCCCGACAAGACCCGTCGGAATGTGCTGACATCTCATCCCTCGTATACGCCGCGCTGACATTTCGCCTCCGGTAGACAAATAAAAGGCGCTTGTCATATATTTAGCAGCGGAGAAATGTATATTTCTGATTCCTGTCCCAGAATGGTGGGGGAGGGGAGGGGAGCCTTGTTTGTCACATCTTGTGAAGCCTCCGAGACGCGGGGCCCCTGACGTTCAATCGCCTTCCAATGCGGCCGGCTATTTTAATCCTGCGCTGATATTGTGCAGGATGAAGACGCTTCCTCTGCGAGCGACGGAATAAAACAAAGCGCCGCGCGGCCGTGTTCAGAGAAACGCTTTGAAATGTGGAGGACAGAGCGCGATAATGATCCGGGCGGTGACAACCCAATGCTTCCAAGTCCTTGTGATTCTCGCTGTACACTCTAATGCTCCCTCTATTTTATACTCATCATTGTGCGCGTTTTTCATGCACCAACACATATTCTAATAAATACATAAACCCAATCAGTGAAATCTCATAAAACTTTGAACATGTTAAATTTTAAAAAGTTATTTGGACTTCAAAGACGGCACCATCTTTGTCACCCTTGTTTTTGATCCCGACTCAGAGACACAATCATAAAAGTAATAATAATACAAATGCCTGACACAGATCAGCCCTTGCTGCCTACCTTGTGACTTGCTACAAAGTTACAATTACTGCAGTCTGAACACTGGGGGAGAGGAGACAGAGAAAATGCTTCCTGCTGCCTGCAGCAGACTGATGATATCATCTCAGCCTAGGCAAAGTCTGAGTGAAGGTCAAGGGTGGCTTTTCAGTAATAAAAGATGGCGCTTTCCTGCAAAATAATACTGTTGTTGTATAATGTGACATGTCAGGAATTCATTCATAAAGACTTGTAAGCAGAACAAAAATATTGTTTAGTTTCAATTCGTTATTTACATACATTTGTTTTGTTGTTCGTTTTGTTGTTTCATTATTCGTTTCCTGAATTTGTTTTCAAAACAATTCAAAACATTTTTGAAACATTTTTGAATTTGAAAAGTTTTACAATTTCCAAAAAAGAATAAAATAGAATAGAAAATAAAGTAAGGAAATAGAATTTTTTTTTTTTTATATATATATATATTCGGTTTATTTTCTATTCTATTTTATGCTCTTTAGAAAATCGAAAACTATTCAAATTTCATCCAAATTTGTTTCTCCTTATTATGGATTTGTTTAAATTCGGTACTATTCTAATTCAGAAATTCGGATACATCCAATTTTCCAACTAATGAAAATTTGTCCGAATTTTAATTCGGAACGAAACGAATCGCACATGTCTACTTGTAAGGCTGTTGCCAGGCTCACTTTAAGGGCCGACTCACAATATGTGCGGTGACAGAAGTTTTATTGCATGGTAAAATGTCTGTCCCTACAGGGACACCCAGGTAACAATGGTTTCCTATGTGTCCCAATCACACTGCAACACAGCCTAACACACCGGCTCCAATCACATTGCAGTGTCAGGCAGTGCAGCACATCGCGCCGCCCGACATTGCAGTGAAGTGTACGTTTTGTAAAATTAATATAAAGCTGGTACAATACGAAAAAAAAAAAAGTCCGGTAGGCTGAATCATGTGCCACACTGCCCCCTAGCCAGCCGGCCACGCAGAGCGGCCTGAGCGTTGAATCACTCTGGCTGCTCTGCAATTTAAAGGGGTGTTCCAGCCAAAAATTGTGTTTATTAAAAGTCAGCAGCTACAAAAAGTGTAGCTGCTGGCTTTTAATAAACACTCACTTACCTGCTCCTGCGTTCCAGCGACGCGCCGACCGGGGCTCCGCTCCTCTCCCCCCTCCCCAGCCGGCGTCTCCTTCCCGACTGTGGACACCCAGCCGTGACAGCCTTCGGCTTCACGGCCGGGCACCCACTGCGCATGCGCGAGCCGCACTGCGCATGCGTGCGCGGCGCGGCTCGCCGCTGATTGGAGAGGCGATCGCATGGGACCTGTCATGTGTCCCATGTGATCGCCTACAGGGAGGGGCTGGTGTAGGCGATTAAGGCTTAATCGCCTAACCAGCCCTTCGGCGGAAGCAGGAAGTGGGACAGGAAGTCCCACTCCTACTGAAGCCCCCACTCCCCCCCCAAAAAAAGGGGGAGGGGATTAAACAAAAGTTATTTTTTAGGGTGGAACTCCTCTTTAACAGACATTTGTGAACTGGCCTTAAAGCTGAATCCTGCAAATTAGAAAAAAGGCTCATTAAGCCGGTCTCACATGGATCGAAATTTGGCAGGATCAGTAGGGACCTGCCAATATTTGATCCATCTATGGGTAGGCTGATTGTACTCAAGTTGATGCATTGATCAACTTGAATACTACCAACCTGTTGGATTTTTTACACTGGCAATCACTGCCGGTGGCTATAGCCACTAGCAGTAATCATTGTGTTCTGTTGGCCGGGAAGGTCAATAAGTAGATAAACTTCTGTACAACCAGCTTGCCTATTCATGGATAGAAATTTGCCTGATCCCTGCTGAACCGATTGAACTTCGATCCATGTATGGGCAGCTTTATCCCTGGGGAGGAAAGAAAGGGTGACCCCTGGAAGCCGCACATCTATGGTGTCCTGCTACGATGAATGGAGTGGCAACTTTAGCCTGGATGCCGAGCAGGCCACGCTGCTAATGTGTTTTACTCCGCCCCCCAGAACTTAGTCATGGGGATCCCTGTGGGAAGGGTTGGGGAGGATCTGGGGAAAGGGGGAGGCTGCAAGAGTAGATTTTGATTAATTCCCGGAGTCCAGTTTTAGTAATGCTGTATAGCAGTAGTCTCCAAACTGCGGCCCTTTGCTGGCTTTTATCTGGCTATTTTTTCACTGACACCAATGAAGGACACAATTCCTCCCAATGGCACCAACGATGAGGGATGGTTCCTTCCAATGACACCAGCCAGGGGACCCAATGACACCAATGATAGTACACAATTCCTCCCAATGAAACCAACAAAGAAACCCGATGACGCCAATGATGGAGCACAATTCCTCCCAATGACACCAACAAGGGGACCCAATAACACCAATGATGGAGCACAATTCCTCCCAATGACACCAACAAGGGGACCAATGAAGCGGCATAATTCCTCCCAACGACAACAATAATGAGGCACAGTTCCTCTTAATGACACCAACAAGGGGACCCAATGACACCAATTGTGGGGCACAATTCCTCCCAATGACACCAACCAGGAAACCTAATGACGCCAATTATGGGGCACAATTTCTCCCAATGACTCCAACAAAGGGCATTTTGTACTCAAGCATAAAAAAAAGAACTGTCAAACAGGAGGTTTCCAAGGGTTGGAGAGATCACTGTTGACAAAAGGAGCTACATAGGCAATAATGGGCTATACTCTAACAGATAATTTTTCTAAATAAATCTATTTGTATATATTATTATCTAAAAGCACCCCCTACCCCAGATATGGGGAGGCTGTAAACAATCAAAGCCAAATGAGTCTCTAAATAGACAAAGAGTGGCACATCAATGAACAATTAGTCCACTGTATAAGTGTTGGATATCAACACACAAAGACAAATACAAACATATAACAAGAATTAGAACGGGTGTCCGGACAGTGGTAACCGCACTGATTAAGGTTCCCAGCGGTAATGCACCGCATAAATTTTTTTTTTTTTTTTTTTATATAATGAAGAAATTCTTTTTGTAGCATATATGGAGGGAAACCCCAATGAGTGCATCCCCGCTGGGGTAGAAATAACGGTGGCTAATAACGGGAGATAACAGAAGAAGCTACGCGACCACGCCCAGCGAAACGCGTTGACGTCATCACGGGCCCCGGACGGCGGTGTCCCTGATCCCCCGGATCAACAACAACCAAAGAGAGCGAGCGTATAGACGCCGACTGCTGCACGCTTAAACAACGAATCCAATTACTTCCTTCACTGCGGATGTGCGGCGCGGCTCATTAATATTACTGATATCCCCGATGACTACAGCTGTGGAGTCTTCCCTGCCCTGGCTATTCATTCACGGTATGCTGTGACCGCCATAGAGCAACTCAGGCAAGCAACGGAAACGTGACTTAACCTATGTTCCCGAGGACACGGTAAGGTGACATTCACCTATTGTCTGCAGGGGCATTCAATCTGAACCCCCACTCAGCTATCATTGGACATATGTTCACTTAAGGGGAATAACAGGTGCACTTTATTTGCTGCTTAAACATATGAAGGTTGTCAAACATCATGAACCACATAGATCTCTATGGTATTGCACAATATAATTGACTTACATCATCATTGATGGTTCTATTTAACACCCTAAACTTATGGGACTTGGCCATCCAGGACTAGATTCAACCGGATATTAACTCTATCTTCCTGTGTGACATTTTGAAAAACTATCTTCAATAACTGGACTATGTCAGTATGTTTAGCCATTTCCCATCAGCCTTAATCTCCTGTTATTAGCCACCGCTATTTCTACCCCCCGCGGGGACGCACTCATTGGGGTTTCCCTCCATATATGCTACAAAAATATTTTTTTTCTTCATTATATAAAAAAAAAAAAAAAATATGTTTTATGCGGTGCATTACCGCTGGGAACCTTAATCAGTGCGGTTACCACTGTCCGGACACCCGTTCTAATTCTTGTTATATGTTTGTATTTGTCTTTGTGTGTTGATATCCAACACTTATACAGTGGACTAATTGTTCATTGATGTGCCACTCTTTGTCTATTTAGAGACTCATTTGGCTTTGATTGTTTACAGCCTCCCCATATCTGGGGTAGGGGGTGCTTTTAGATAATAATTTTTCTAAATAAATCTATTTGTATATATTATCTGTTTGAGTATAGCCCATTATTGCCTATGTAGCTCCTTTTGTCAACAGTGATCTCTCCAACCCTTGGAGACCTCCTGTTTGACAGTTCTTTTGTTTATGCTTATATGTTTTGGCTGCGGCAATAACCCCATATTGGAGGAGTGGCTACTCACTTCTTTCATATATATAATTAGCCCCCCTACTGTTGCTTTAAATATTACAAGCAACCTCATGCTCTTGGTCATATTCACTCCCTTTTGTGTATACATTTTGTACTCAAACTGGCCACAGTCTGGCTCCCAAAAAGTCTGAAGGATAGTAAACTGGCCCTTTGTTTAGAAAGTTTGGAGACCCCTCCTGTATGGTGACTTTCCTTCACTGTTCCTTCTTTTTTCCATTCTGGGAGTCTGTTTAGACTGACGTTTATCCCAGCAGTTATTTAGCAAGAATGCAAGCTGCACTGCTTAATACTTCAGACTGCCACTAGAGGTGAAGTCCACAGAGCTGTAGAAAGATGTAAATATGGAAAAGCATGTAAAATGTGTAGTCACGAAATGACTCTCAGAAAAAATGTGACAATAGCTCCGAGGCGTACATCTAAAAGCCTCAGACGCTCGCTACATCTACATGTAAGGGCAGCGGGCGTATGTCACGACCCTCAGCTCCTTCAAAGCCACGACCCCTCATAAATAAGAGTGCTATCAATGTCGTCAAATCCCATGGCCCCCGATCTTATTATTCGGCTTTAACAAAATCTATTATTCCATCGCTGTCTTTCTGGCAGATTAGGCGCTAACAATCCCCCACTTTACTGTCAGCCATCTCCGCGCCTCAATACGCTTCAACCCTTTTAGCGGTAATTGTCGGCGAGGACGGGCCGCTCCTGTGTTATTATCGCCGGTTTCGGGCCCCGTGCTGTAATTTCAGCTATGTGTTCTCCGGCTAAAACGAGGCGCGAGATGGAATGATTCGGGGGCCTGCGTTTTCCTTGACAATAGATTAATATTTGCTGCTCGTTAGACTGTCAAGTCTCTCCCTGACAGGTGCGATAGAATTGTACAGGCGCCTTCCAAGACGAAAAACAACATTCTTTGGCTCAATAGCAAATCTAGAAAAACCGAATACCAAGGAAAAAAAAACACAGATCAATTAATGGCACAAGGTTTGTAGACGGTGGTTAAGGAGGCACTCCGGCTAAACAGTAGGCGGACAGTCCAAATACATGTGGATGGTTCTTACTGATGAAAGATTGAGAATTGTGGTCGGCCAGTCTTGTTCTGGGTTTAGCCGAAGTGGAACAAGATTGGTAAACAGAGTGACTCCCCCTTGTTAAAGGAAACTCACTGGCTGCCAATGCCGAGCTCAGCAATGTTATTCTATCAATGACCCTTAAAGAAGTATTCCGACTAGAAATTCTGCCTTTCCCAAAATCAGTTTTTACAATATTATTGAAGACAGATTAGTACTACAGGATTCTCTGTACAGCACTACGACCTATGTTAGAGCCATATAAATGTATAATAATATCAATACTAGTGTGTGACTGTGGTGGGACATTAGAGTGTAAGCTCCTCCGGTGCAGAGACTGATGTGACTGGCTCAGTGTTCTCTGTACAGCGCTACAGAATATGTCAGAGCTATTTAACCACTTCAGCCCTGGAAGTCATGACCAAAGTACTTTTTGCAATACGGCACTGCGTCGCTTTAACTGACAAATGCCGTGCGATGTTGCACCCAAACAAAATTGACGTCCTTTTTCCCCCACAAATAGAGCATTTGGTATTTAAATACCTCTGCGGTTTTAAATTTTTGCGCTATAAAGAATTTTTTTTTTTTAAATGCAAATATTTTTTACTTTTTGCTATGACAAATATCCCCCAAAAATATCTAAAAGTTTAGGCCGATATGTATTCTTCTACATATTACTGGTTAAAAAATAAATAAAAAATCGCAATAAGTGCATATTTATTGGTCCGCGCAAAAGTTAGGGAATAGATTTAATGGCATTTTTATTATTATTTTCTTTTAACTAGTAATGGTGGCGATCTGCGATTTTTATCAGGACTGTGACATTATGGCGGATACATCGGACACTTTTGGCACTATTTTGGGACCATTGTCATTTATACAGCGATCAGTGAAATAAAAATGTATGGATTACTGTGTAAATGACACTGGCAGGGAAGGGGTTAAACATCAGGGGGGCGATGAAGGGGTTAAGAGTGTACTAGGGAGTGATTCTATCTGTGTAGGGGCTGGGCTACCACTGACATGACAGTGATCACTGCTCCCGATCATAGGAAGCAGTAGATCCCTGTCATGTCACTAGGCAGAACAGGGAAATGCCTTGTTTACATAGGCATGTCCCCGCTCTGCCTCTATGTGTCACGATCGTGGGCCGCCGGCAAACATCGAGTTTGCGGGGCCTGCGGGCACGATCGCGGAGAACTTGGTGGGCGCACTCTCCTGCTGCTTGGCAAATTAAAGGAGACATACTGGTACGCTTATTTGCCCTCTGCTGCCATTGTGCTGAGGTATATCGACATGCAGTGGTTGGCAAGAATGCATGAAGATTAAAAAACATTTTGCCGTTAGAACCACTTTAATAAAATATTCAGTATTAATACTGCACCAAATTTCTGGAAAATCCCCCCCCCCCCCCTCGAGTACACACAAAGCATGGCTTAGCCCCGCCCTTCACTCACTCTTCACTGCCTGTAATTGACAGCAGCAGGAGCCAATGGCTCCCGCTGCTGCATGGACCGCCAATGAGGAGAGAGAGAGTCGCTGGTAAGTATGGTGGGGGGGGGGGGGGGCACTAAGGAAGAAGCTGAATTCAGATTTTTTTTTTTACTTTAATCCTGAAAATGCATGAAGATTAAAAAACATTCTGCCGTTAGAACCACTTTAATAAAATATTCAGTATTAATACTGCACCAAATTTCTGAATAAAACTGACAGCTCAGCGATCTTTTTCTGCCAATGAATTGAGCAATTTTCACCCAATTAGATTTGATCCCATCACGGCGGGGAGACTGTACAGAATATCCCCGGCTGAGGGTTCTGCATTCAGAGCAATTTCCCAACCTTGTAAAAGATAAACGGATTATGTCGGAGGATCAGAGCGGAAAGGCTGCGAGGAAATGTGGGGCGGTTGGAGAGCCGTGTCTGCAGTTACTGCAGCCATTTTATCTGGGCAGATAATGAGAAGAACAAGGAGGTAATTAAAGATGAAAGCGGACTATGAATGGTGAGAAGGTTTATTGGTACCAGACAGAGCGATGACACGGAGGAGTTATAAAAACTCGTTGTATTAATTAGGATGCCAAGTACAGGATGGATATTTCGGGGATCATGGATAATTGGAGGATGGTTGCAGAGTCCAGGATGTGATATCCAAACTGCAAAGTTCCCTCATTTGGGGCAATTCCACTCCCTGGTCCCGCCGCAGTCCACATATGAGCCAAGGGTCTGTCCATAGGAAATGAGCACAACCTTGTCTCTATTTAGGTAGAAGCACCACAACCACAACCCTTCCCTAACCGCTTAAGCCTCGGACCAATATGCAGGTAAAAGACCTTGCTCCTTTTTGTGATTCGGCACTGCGTCACTTTAACTGACAATTGCGCGGTCGTGCGAGGTGGCTCCCAAACAAAATTGGCGTCCTTTTTTTACCCACAAATAGAGCTTTCTTTTGGTGGTATTTGATCACCTCTGCAGTTTTATTTTTTTGCGCTATAAACAAAAAAAAGCGACAATTTAAAAAAAATTCAAAATATTTTTTACTTTTTGCTATAATATATATCCCCCAAAAAATATAAAAAATAAATTTTTCCTCAGTTTAGGCCGATACCTATTCTTCTACATATTTTTGGTAAAAAAAAAAAAAAAAAATTGCAATAAGCGTTTATTGATTGGTTTGTGCAAAAGTTATAGCGTTTAGAAAATAGGGGATAGTTTTATGGCATTTGTATTAATATATTTTTTTACTGGTAATGGCGGCGATCAGCGATTTTTTCGTGACTGCGACATTATGGCGGACACATCGGACACTTTTGACACATTTTTGGGACCATTATCCTTTTTTACAGCGAAAAGTGCTAAAAAATGCACTGATTACTGTGAAAATGGCAGTGAAGGGGTTAAGCACTAGGGGCCGCTAAAGGGGTTAAGTGTATCCTATTGTGTGTTTCTTACTGTAGGGGGGCATGGCTGGACGTGTGACGTCACTGATTGTCGTTCCCTATGACAGGGAACAGAAGTGACAAGCCACAGAGAAGAACGGGGAAGGTTTGTTTACACTCGCCTCTCCCCATTCTTCAGCTCCTGTGACCCAATCGCGGGACGCATAAAGTCGTGCGGCGGTCCTCAAATGGATAAACAGTTTTTTTTCTGCACTTCCTTTCCCGAACTCTTCCTTCCCAGCCTGACTTGAGGTGTCAGGGATTTTCAGTTACCAGATTACAAAACTCTGTTCCTCCTAACTTTGCTCCTGTGTTGTCACCTTGTGACCTACACCCACAGTGGAGACTACAACCAACTGTGTCATATTTGATAGCCATGGTACACCGTTGTCACAATCAGGAAACTCACCCTGAGAAATGCCATGCAGCCATTTCTGAAATGCATGTAGACTCAAAGGGGGTTATAATTTTTATGAAAGACAAATCCACTTTGCACTACAAGTGCAAACTACAAGTGAAAAGTGCACTTCAAATTGCACTGAAAATGCACTTGGAAGTGCAGTAGGGTAAATATGAGGGGTAGATCTGAAATGAGGGGAAGCTCTGCTGATTTCATTATACAATCATGTGCAAGCTAAAATACTGTTTTTTATTTTCCTTGCATGTCCCCCTCGGATTTACAACTTGCAGTTTGCACTTGTAATGCAAAGTCGATTTGCCTTTCGTAAATAACCCACAAAGTCCCTGCCAGTGAATCAGTAGTTTGTGTATGGACACGAGAGATGCAGAGGCACAAGGCTGTCTTCCATCACACACATCGAAAATCATTAGAGCAAGAGAATCTATACTGCTGCCTACGCATCCAGATTAAATGCCTCGTGAACAATAGCACCCCCTGGTGCTCAGTCTGCAGAAATTGCACTTACACCCTGCCTATTCTCTCCTGTAATATTTTTGAACAATTCTTTCTCTAAATATAGTGCAAGTCTCAGCAGAAAGGAGCCTAATGTGATAATTATGAAACTTAAACAATATCTTTGATGGTGACGTGCCCAGCCTGCCCGCCGCTGTCTGAATTATTAAACTGCATCACCCCGAGTGCTTAGCTTCCAGCGACACCCACAGATTCCATGTAATTGTAGTCTGCATATGCTGTACAAGGTATAGAACTTGCCATAATGTATATAATCCTCCTCCGTACTGCCGGGTGACTGGAAGATTGCTGCCTGCCAAAATCCATAAAGTCCCCAGTGGGTATCGCCGTGCACAGCTAATGAAACCGCTATTGCTAGAGATCTGATCAGTATACACAAGCCAACATACATAGGTATGCATAGGGAATGTATTTGTTTGAGGTACTTATATAACGCTATCAATGTACACACAGTGCTTTACATTCAAATCAGTCCCTGCCCTCATGGAGTTTACAATCTAAGGTCCCCAACTCACATGCATACATACACATACTAGGTTCAATTTAAACAGGAGCGAATTAACCTACCAGCATGTCTTTGGAGAGTAGGAGGAAACCGGAATACCAAGAGGAAACCCACGTAAACACAGGGATATCATGCAAACTCCAGGCAGGTGGTGCCATGGTTGGGATCGGAATTGATAACCCCCACTGCTAATGCTAAGTGGAAGTGCTAAGCCACTGTGCTTTCCAATTGAACTGAGAGTCTGTTCATTGCTGCAGGATAAAGAGTTGGACAGAATAACAAACCCCCCATGAAAAACAAATTTACTTTTGAAGCATTTAAATCTCAATTTCCATTAAAGTTGCAAAGGAGAGCCAAGATGTAGTGAGTGCCAAATGTCATGGTACAAGGACCCTCCTCTGCGTCATCATGGACTCCGTCCAAAACACAACCTGGGGGAATTAGTTCTTCGCTGCAATGTTATATTGAAAACCTTATAGGACTAATTTTTTTATATTTTTTTATCAACATTTTTTAAGTATAATCTTCTTTCTGCTTCCGAAAACTCCTGAGGAAGCTCTTCTGAGCGAAACATGTAGAGTGAGAAGTGGTTGTACATGTTATTTGGATGATATGTCTTTATGAACAGCTAATATATTTTTAAAGAAACATGTTCTAAAATAAAATTGATATTTTTTTTATAAAACTGAGATGCTTTTGTGTACTTTTTACCTTTTAAAGTACCACTTCTCATTCCAAAACAATCTTATAGGACTCAACTCGTGGAAAGGAAAGATCAACAAAAGGGCTGGACAGACATTGAAGCGGTTTGAGTAGCAGGAAGATGGTCTGAGCTGATGCAGATTCATTTCAATGTTCAAGGAAGTTCTACTCCCACAGGATATGAAGAGTGATCTAGACTGCTGCAGACAAACTAGAATCTAACAGAATTTCTTAGGCCGAGTTTGCACTTGCAGTTGGGGAATTTTAAAAGCTGGTGAAGCGCAGGATCTACAAAAAGTTCTCAGAATCACCCAAAGAATTGGAAGCTTTCCTTCTTGATGAATGAATCAAATTCCAACTGATTAATAAGGAACGTCTAAACCTGGTCTGGAGGTGAAGATGGTCTCTGAATCTTCTAGATTCTTCTTATCATTATATAAGGGGTTTTATTTCATTCATCCCCCTATACACATGTAAAGGGTCAGTACATCTAAAAGTTATATTTGCAGACAGGTAGGTTGAATAAGCCCCCGACATACTCCCTCTGCCCATCTGGGGGATTTGTGTCCCCCCACCAACCTTTCTGTGCTTCACCTGTTCCTGTTATTCCCTCCATAACTAGAAATAAACAATCCAGGAGGAATGGTGGGAACCCCTCATAATGGGCATCAGAGGTGTGCAGAGCTGGCAATTCAACTCAGGAATGGTGGAAGCCCTTCATACTGGGCACGGCAGGTGTGGAGACCCAGAGACTCCATTCAGAGATGGTGGGAACCTCTCATAATGGGCACAGCAGGTGTTCAGTGATGGGAATTTACGATACAGACAGTGAGAACCCATCCTGATCGGCATAGCAGGTGTGCAGATTCAGGAACCCCTCGTTTTGGTCACAGCAGGTATACAGAGCCGGGAACTCAACACAGGTATGGGGAAACCCTTCATAATAGGCACTGCAAGTGTGTGCAGATCCAGAAACTTCATTCAGGGCTGGTGGAAACCTCTCATAATGGGCACAGCAGGTGTTCAGAGCCGAGAACTCAACACAGGGATGGAGAAGCCCCTAATAATGGGCACCACAGGTTACACTCCCGGTAACCCCTTTTTTTGCTCACAGCAGGTGTACAGAGCCAGGAACTCAACACAAGGATGGGGAAACCCCTCATAACGGACACTGCAGGTGTTCAGACCCAGAAACTCCATTCGGGGATGGTGGAACCCTCTCATAATGGGCACAGCAGGTGTTCAGAGCTGAGATCTCAACACAGGGATGGAGGAACCCCTAATAATGGGCACCACAGTTTGCAGACCCAGGAACCCTTTTTTTCGGTCACAGCAGGTGTACAGAGAGCTGGGAACTCAACACAATAATGGTGGGAAGCCCTCATAATGAACACCGCGGGTGTGCAGACCCAGAAACTCTATTCAGGGATGGTGGAAACCTCTCATAATGGGCACAGCAGGTGTACCGAGCCGAGAACTCAACACAGGGATGGAGGAACCCCTAATAATGGGCACTGTAGATGTGTAGAGGCGGAAATGCAACACAGGGATAATGGGAACTCCTTTTATTGGGCACAGCAGGTGTTCAGCCACTGGATCTCACCAAGAGAACCCCTTATAACAGAAACTGTGAAGGAATTTAAATCTCTAGCATTCACCAACCACTGATATACGAGTTCTGTTATCTATCAGAGCCCTGAGCAAATCTCTCCCTCCTTTACCTCGGAATGATATAATTAATCACCTTAGGCTCTAAAAACAGGAAGAGGGCGAAAAAGGTGAAAATCAACTATTTTAATGGTAAACATAACTTTGGGCAGCTGCTGCTAGTTCTAAAGCTCTGGGAATTCCTCTGTTTATTTCTGCTCCATTCCACCAAAATATTAAGTTATTAAATTCAACCAATAAATCTAACAGTTTATAGAGGCTAAAATTCTTCAGGAATGCTCCCCACCCTAAACCTGGTGTAAGCCGTCATCCGTCTACCTACCTTTTACTGTCGCATCTCAAATTCGCACGTCAAACCTACTAATGTGGAGTGAAACCGTATGACAGACAATGAAATGAGCGCAGTAATTTCATCTGTTTTTACCCACTGCCCCGGAAGCGTAAAACGTGATCTATACAGAAAATCTGCGTCAGTTATCGGTGACAGCCGAGCAGAGCACGCGCAGAAAGTTAATACAGATTAGGTGCCGACTTGCTGTCACTTCACACTGCTGTTAACTCGCAACAACCCGATAAATGGCTCCGCAGATTGCGTCTCCTGGATGGATATATACCATCGTTACAATAATCCAATTAACTCCTCGGACATAAACTGCTTTTATGGACTCCTCCGCTGCACACAGGACAGCCGTATAGATCTTACTCTCGGGTCGCTTTTATTTGATAAGTCGCAGAGTCTCGCAAATGACAAGTAATGTGCCCCTTTCCGTGTGGCCCAAGAAACACGGTTAGCGTTGCCGTTACAGAAAAGCCGCAATAAGGGGGTAATAGAGCTGCTCTTTGAACTACAAGATGATTGGGGGGTACAATTGTAAAGCCATTGTATTCTAAAGATGTCATTCAAAATGGGCCCTTTTAATACAGAATTACCGTATATACTCGAGTATTAGCCGACCCGAATATAAGCTGAGGCACCTAATTAATCCACAAAAAAATGGGAAAACATATTGACTCAAGTATAAGCCTAGGGTCACTGTGTCCATGCCTCACTGTGTCCACTGACGTTTAACATGGGAGTCTATGGAAGGGGTGCCCAGCTTTGAAAAATTGGTGCTCCCCAGCCGTAGGTCCCCCAGACAACAAACTTTGCACACTTATAAAGGAGAAATGGGGCTGCATGTGTGTCAAATTCAGGGGACCTACACCTGGCTGGTACTGGGCCGTCAAAGTCCGGGAGTTCAGACGCAAAAAGGTGAGCAGAGGGGGGCATTTTTAGCACAAAAAAAATGTGCTGAAAAACTCAGCTTATACTCAAATGTATATGGCAATCTCCATTATACTTTTTAAATGGGCCCCCAGGAGCTTTATGACACAATGTGCCAGTACACACAGGATTTTGGCACATCATCGTAAACGTACCTTTCAAACTATGCCCTCCAGCACTGTGTTGCCAGAGCTCCCACTGTCACTGGTGCTTCCATTTTCTCTCAATCTTCCTCCAAGTTCTACTAAAAGAATGGCCGTGGCGTGATAACGTCACTCCCGCACATGTGCACAGGAGTTACATCATCACAGCACAGAGCGGTGCTGTAAATACACACTGAGCTGAGCTGATGGCAGGTCCACTTTTCCACCAGTTGTCTTGGTTTGTGGGATTTTGATATATCTTTTTAGGTTTCTGCATTAGAAACGAATGGCCTAATACTTCCAGGAGAAGGTGTGAGGATGAGGTGTGAGGTCTGCCTTTGTAAAACAGGAGAAGGAGGCTGTCATGTGAAGGTGGCGAGGGCCGGGTGGGGGGACACCTAGCACCCCAATGAGCCTACTCTGATTAAGAGGAAAATTCATAAATGTGTGTGGAAGGCCACACATTGTCATAGGCTACCAAACTAAAACAGAAGGTATATATATAATGGATTTATAGATGTTATAATTAGTGTTTAGGACTGACAGATAGATATCAGCCTCAGGGACAAATGTTGGCCAAGCTTGCTCTACACATCCATCACTAGTTATCTATAGTACTGTCTGTTTGTTCATCTCTAACATATCACTCTCCTCATCAACCAGAGAATGGAGAGGGGATGGGAGAAGAAACAGAGAAATAGGAAAAGAGGAATGGAAGAAAAGTGGGGGGGGGGGGGAGATCAGAGAGAGGGACACAAGGAATGTAATAGAGTGAGATCTTTGGAGAAAGTGAGAAGGAACGGTCAGAAAAAGAGACAGAAAGAGATATGAAGGGGGTGGAGAGATTAGGGAGACAGAGAGATCAGAAAAAGAGATAGGGAGAGTCCATAAAGAGAGAGATAAATAGAGAGATCAAATAGAAAGAAAGGGGGAGATCAGAGAGAAAGAGAAACCAACAAAGGGAGAGAGAAGGGAAAAGAAGAGAAAAAGAGAACTAGCGAAAGACAGAAAGAGTGAAGAATTTATATAGAGAGAAGAGCGAATGAACAAAGGAGAGAGAGGGAAACTAAAAGATTAATGTCTAAACGGCTGGCAACAAGAGTGAGTACACCTCTAAGTGAAAATTAGCTATTTTTCCTCCCCGGTGTCATGTGACTCATTAGTGTTACAAGGTCTCAGGTGTGAATGGGGAGCAGGTGTGTTAAATTGGTGTTATCGCTCTCACTCTCTCATACTGATCACTGGAAGTTCAACATGGCACCTCATGGCAAAGAACTCTCTGAGGATCTGAAAAAAAGAATTGTTGCTCTACATAAAGATGGCCTAGGCTATAAGAAGATTGCCAAGACCCTGAAGCTGAGCTGCAGCACAGTGGCCGAGACCAGACAGAGGTTTAAAAGGACAGGTTCCACTCAGAACGCCATGGTCGACCAAAAAAGTTGAGGGCACTTGTTTAGCGTCATATCCAGAGGTTGTCTTTGGGAAATAGAAGTATTTGTGCTGCCAGCATTGCTGCAGAGGTAGGGGTCAGCCCGTCAGTGCTCAGACCATATGCCACACACTGCATCAAATTGGTCTGCATGGCTGTCATCCCAGAAGGAAGCCTCTTCTAAAGATGATGCTCAAGAAAGCCTGCAGTTGTCTAAAGACAAGCAGACTAAGGACATGGATTACTGGAACCATATCCTGTGGTCTGATGAGACCAAGATAAACGTATTTGATTCAGATGGTGTCAAGCTTGTGTAGCGGCAACCAGGAAGAGGAGTACAAAGACAAGTGTGTCTTGCCTACAGTCAAGCATGGTGGTGGGAGTGTCATGGTCTTGGGCTCCATGACTGCTGTTGGCACTGGGGAGCTACAGTTCATTGAGAGAACCATGGATGCCAACATGTACTGTGACATACTGAAGCAGAGCATGATCCCCTCCCTTCAGAGACTGGGCCGCAGGGCAGTATTCCAACATAACTACCCCAAACACACCTCCAAGATGACCACTTCCTTGCTAAAGATGCTGAGGGTGATGTAAACCCTATTGAGCATCTGTGGGGAATCCTCAAGCGGAAAGTAGAGGAGTGTAAGGTCTCCAACATCCACCAGCTCTGTGATGTCGTCATGAAGGTGTGGAAGAGGACTCCAGTGGCAACCTGTGAAGCTCTGGTGAACTCCATGCCCAAGAGGGTTAAGGCAGTGCTGGAAAATAATGGTGGCCACACAAAATATTCACACTTTGGGCCCAATTTGGACATTTTCACTTAGGGATGTACTCACTTTTCTTTCCAGAGGTTTAGACATTAATAGCCGTGTGTTGAGTTATTTTGAGGGGACAGCAAATTTACAATGTTACACAAGCTGTACACTCACTACTTTACATTGTTGAAAAGTGTCATTTCTTCAGTGTTGTCACATGAAAAGATAGAATAAAATATTTACAAAAATGTGATGGGTGTACTCACTTTTGTGAGATACTGATACAGTGCCTTGCGAAAGTATTCGGACCCCTTGAACTTTGCGACCTTTTGCCACATTTGAGGCTTCAAACATAAAGATATAAAACTGTAATTTTTTGTGAAGAATCAACAAGTGGGACAAAATTATGAAGTGGAACGAAATTTATTGGATATTTCAAACTTTAACAAATAAAAAACTGAAAAATTGGGCGTGCAAAATTATTTAGCCCCTTTTACTTTCAGTGCAGCAAACTCTCTCCAGAAGTTCAGTGAGGATCTCTGAATGATCCAATGTTGACCTAAATGACTAATGATGATAAATAGAATCCACCTGTGTGTGAATCAAGTCTCTGTATAAATGCACCAGCACTGTGATAGTCTCAGAGGTCCGTTTAAAGCGTAGAGAGCATCATGAAGAACAAGGAACACACCAGGCAGGTCCGAGATACTGTTGTGGAGAAGTTTAAAGCCGGATTTGGATACAAAATGATTTCCTAAGCTTTAAACATCCCAAGGAGCACTGTGCAAGCGATAATATTGAAATGGAAGGAGTATCAGACCACTGCAAATCTACGAAGACCTGGCCGTCCCTCTAAACCAGGGATCTCCAAACTACAGCCCTCCAGATGCTGTGGAACTACACTTCCCATGAGGCCTTGTAAAACTCTGACATTCGTAGACATGACTAGGCATGATGGGAAATGTAGTTCCTGAACACCTGGAGGGCCGTAGTTTGGAGACTCTTGCTCTAAACTTTCAGCTCATACAAGGAGAAGACTGATCAGAGATGCAGCCAAGAGGCCCATGATAGCTCTGGATGAACTGCAGAGATCTACAGCTGAGGTGGGAGACTCTGTCCATAGGACAACAATCGGTCGTATACTGCACAAATCTGGCCTTTATGGAAGAGTGGCAAGAAGAAAACCATTTCTTAAAGATATCCATAAAAAGTGTCGTTTAAAGTTTGCCACAAGCCACCTGGGCAACACACCAAACATGTGGAAGAAGGTGCTCTGGTTAGATGAAACCAAAATCGAACTTTTTGGCAACAATGCAAAACGTTATGTTTGGCGTAAAAGCAACACAGCTCATCACCCTGAACACACCATCCCCACTGTCAAACATGGTGGTGGCAGCGTCAATGTTTTGGGCCTGCTTTTCTTCAGCAGGGACAGGGAAGATGGTTAAAATTGATGGGAAGAGGGATGGAGTCAAATACAGGACCATTCTGGAAGAAAACCTGATGTAGTCTGCAAAAGACCTGAGACTGGGACGGAGATTTGTCTTCCAACAAGACAATGATCCAAAACATAAAGCAAAATCTACAATGGAATGGTTCACAAATAAACATATCCAGGTGTTAGAATGGCCAAGTCAAAGTCCAGACTTGAATCCAATCGAGAATCTGTGTAAAGAACTGAAAACTGCTGTTCACAAACGCTCTCCATCCAACCTCACTGAGCTCGAGCTGTTTTGCAAGGAGGAATGGGCAAAAATGTCAGTCTCTCGATGTGCAAAACTGATAGAGACATACCCCAAGCCACTTACAGCTATAATCGCAGAAAAAGGTGGCGCTACAAAGTATTAATTTACGGGGGCTGAATAATTTTGCATGCCCAATTTTTCAGTTTTTTATTTGTTAAAAACTTTTGAAATATCCAATAAATTTTGTTCCACTTCATGATTGTGTCCCACTTGATGTTGATTCTTCACAACAAATTACAGTTTTATATCTTTATGTTTGAAGCCTAAGGCTCCATTCACACCTAGGCGTTTTGTCGCCTGTAGCGCGACGCTCACAAACGCCAGAGGGAGAAAAATACATGAAAGCCTATGGAGATGGTTCACATCTGAACGCTGATGCGCCTGACGCCCATGGCCTTTAGTTAAAAAAAGTTCCGGACCCTTTTTTTGTCGCGCGTATCGGGCGGTTTGGGCGTATTTGAGCGTTTCCATTTCCCATAGAAAGTAATGGAAACGCTCGATTCAAGCGACTAGCGCAACAACGAGCGTTTGCTACAGGCGTTTTGTCGCTTTAATCAATAGAACTTTTCACCCAGGCAGAAGATTAAACAAATCTACCAACATAGCAACAAGTGATGAAAAGATGATAATTTTTCCTATTGGCTAAAATAAAAAACTTCAAAGTACAAAAACGTCGGACGACGCTGTATGCAAACGCGCACATAAGCATGAATACGCGCGACAAAACGCTGGAAAAAAACGCCCAAAAAACGACCAAACGACCGTCGCTCAGGTGTGAATGCAGCCTGAAATGTGGCAAAAAGTCGCAAAGTTCAAGGGGGCCAAATACTTTCTCAAGGCATTGTATATATTTTTATTTAGAGAGAGAAGAGAAAAACATGAAGACCAAAAAACAAAGGAAGAGATGGGGGTGGTGGAGAAAGGGAGAATATGAGGGAGATGGATGATAGTTAGGTAGACAGATAGATTTATAGATAATATTGGGTTGAACATCAGCAGCTAATGATCACCTATGCTATTAACACTCTCTTAACACTCATCAGTGCATTAAGTCTTCTATCATTTCTATGCGGTTCTCGAGAAGAGCCAGGAGCGATATAACTGCAGCTCGATTACCAAAAGAGGCAGAAAAAAATAATTAAAAGCATTTGACAAGCGCAGGAAATGTGCGCTAATGTTCCTCACTGAGGATTTTTATTATACCTGGAATTCAGATACATTTGTACATTTTAATAACGTTCACGCAAATGCAATGCAAGGCAGCAAAACAGCAATGAAATAACAGATGTTCACCAATAAAACAGACCCTGAACTCGCAGCCTGCGTCTAAAACTGCACGTATCAGTGAGCTGCAGAGACCAGGATATATGACACTGCCTGAAAATGAATCATTAGTTCTGGATGGACTTTAGTGGAAAGAATCACCCAAAAGGTATTCACATCTCTCAGTTATTTCAATACTGAGATTTCTCTGCAGTGGTTTGTGTCCCCTCCCAAAAACGTTGAGAATAATCCACATTAGTTTGTGTCTCTGCCCCTCCCACAATGGTGAGTTTTCCTGCAGTAGTTTGTGTCTCTGCCCTTCCCACAATGGTGAGATTTCCTGCAGTAGTTTGTGTCTCTGCCCCTCCCACAATGGGGAGATTTCCTGTAGTAGTTTGTGTCTCTGCCCCTCCCACAATGGTGATATATCCTGCAGTAGTTTGTGTCTCTGCCCCTCCCACAATGGGGAGATTCCCTGCAGTAGTTTGTCTCTCTGCCCCTCTCACAATGGGGAGATTCCCTGCAGTAGTTTGTCTCTCTGCCCCTCCCACAATGGGGAGATTCCCTGCAGTAGTTTGTGTCTCTGCCCCTCCCACAATGGTAAGACTTCCCTGCAGAAGTTTGTGTCTCTGCCCCTCCCACAATGGTGAGACTTCCCTGCAGAAGTTTGTGTCTCTGCCCCTCGAACAAATGTGAGATTTCCCCTCAGTGGTTTGTATTACTGACCCTCTCTGAAAATGGAGAGACCCCACTCGTTCACCCACCTTCTAGCGCATTGCTGCCAATAGATTCTTAATCAAGCACATCATGAAATTCTCATGCATTTATCACTCCGAAGCAGAACCCTATGTATGTCCAAAGCCGGCATATAACGGGCGCTGACACCGATTTGTTACTCTTCATTATGTAAATATCACTCTTCACGGGAAGAAGTGTTAATTTATTTCAATACTTAATTATTTTGTATTTGAAAGATTTAAAAAAACACATCTGGTGATTTATGGAAATATTTGATAATTTATGATAATTTCATTGGTGCTTACCGTTTTAATATCTCTTAATTCCGCTCGCTTTTATTAACACAGCTGTCAGTCGTGGGGATTGCTGCGCTCCCTGAAGGGACGACTTTCTCTTATTTACTGGCTACATGGAGATATTAGGTTTATCAACAGTGAAGAAGATATATATATATATATATATAAATATATATATATACTACACACACACACACACACACACACACACACACACACACACACACACACACACACATATATATATATATATATATATATATATATATATATATATATATATATATATATATATATATGTGTCATGGACCTTGGAGTGCTGGAGTGTTTCTACTTGAAATCCTAATTCATGTATTACAGGATATACTGAGACATTTCATTGTCCATTATGTGATAACCCTGTTTTAAAGCCCTTTTAATTATCAGGTGTAAATATCTTCTGTCAGAGACAGGCCGTCTGTCTAAAGATGTGGATTGAAGGTTATTTGAAATCTGTTAAACGGGGGGGGGGGTCTCTGCCCTGTCTTAAGGCTAACTCAACTCTCCAGATGGTCCCATTGTTCTGTGGCCGGCTATTGTGTACATTGATTGCCCTGGGGCTTTTGTCTCAATACACATAACAGTCTTTCTATTCAATCTATCTGACCAATCTCTACTGTATCATTTTCAAGTCCTCATTTGCATGGTTAAGGAGGACCTGAGTGAGGACTGCATATACTTTACAATTGACCAATAGGAAAGCGGTTGTTGGGGGTGGGATGTTCCAAATTCTGTATAAAAGTGTGCCGTGTACTTGCAAATAAATGAGTCCTGTTTAAACATGCATACAGCCTGCCTGGTGTGTGTTCTTAATGGGTCCAAACGGCACATAGCTGTAGTTCAGATCCCGGAACCTTGGAGGACGGAACCATCAGATGTTGCAATCTGATCCAATAGAAACAGAGGAGTGTCGGGAGAGCAGAACCGAGCAACCAACGGTCTCGTCACATTGGTTGACAGCGGTGGGATTTTCTCTCCAGTTACTGGGACAACTCCAAACCACCACCATGAATGACCGGCTATGCAGCCTGCAGGAGAACCATGCTAAAAGACTTGCTTGAGAGTCATGGAGGGACCGGTGGGACAAAGAACAAGGCCACCCTGATCAGTGAGCTAGCCGAGATGGATCAGAGGGATGGTGATGCAGGACCCTGGTCAGTTAAAGATTTGTTCCAGCAACGAGTTTGTCAACGGTTGGCATTATATGGTAATAACCCATCAGAGACCGTCATACAGAATACCATTAGAGACATCCAGCTGCAGGATGAGAGAGAACGAGAGCGACAACAGAAAGAACGAGAGCGGCAACATGATCTGAGAATTGCAGAAACACGGCAATCGGTGAAAACGCCTAAAGAAGCAGCACCAAATGAAAGAAGAGGAGAGGTACAGATACCAGTAACCATGGAAGAGGAATTCAGAAGGAGGTTGCGAGAGAAGCAGATACAGCACAGAGGACCAGTATCAGAGGAGGTCCTGCTTGGATGGTCTGATTCGATCCGCTGCGAAACTCTGGAAAGAAGCGCTAGCCCGTGAGCAGCGACACCAGGGAAAAGCTCTCGCCTCCATCCATGTAAGGTACTGGTCACAGTATGAAGTACAAATGCTGTTATTGGGGGAACAACCAAAACAGGAGTGGACAGCAGAGTTAAGCAGGCTGATCTGGGCAGAGATGCGGACGAGAGCTACAGAGCCCTCCGATGGTATGTAGTCCAAGAGTGCCTTTGGTCAATGGATGACAGCCCAACGGAAGGCTTTGACTATAATAGCCTGGGTCTGTTGTATTGGAGGATGTCCCGTGATCCTGACTTTGGGAATGAACGGAAGTGGTGTTTGGAGGAAATAATGGAGCACAGAGAGCGAAGATTGAATGTCTCGGAAGTGCACTGGGCACAGGAAAATTTGGAGTTTCTAGCCGTTCAGGAATGGGAGCTGGAAATCGCTTACAAACAGCTGCTAGACTCCGCTCAGCAGCAGGGTGGGGCTCCCTTTGCCTGGGACTATGAGGAAATATCAGCTGACAACGCTGAAATCCTGGCTGATGAATCGGCAGTGGAAAATCTGGACATTCCCAAAGCTGAAGTGCTGACCGCAGGGCCGAGCTCTGCTAACCTCTGCTCAGAACCTATAGCATCTTCTGGGTTTCATGGACAGGAGATGGTGAACCTCTATCCCCAGACACCAGTTGCAGAGACAGGGGATTTAATAGATTTTTCTGCTGAGGAAGAACAGCCTGATGAGCCTCCAGCAGAAGAGCTGGGATCAGGGCCAAACTTCACTGTGCTCTGCCCAGCACCAAGGGCAGTATTTTTGGAGTTACAAGGAACTTCCCCAGCTGAAGCGCTGGTCACCGGACAGAGGGTTCAAGACCTCTGCCCCACCCCTGTGGCAGTTCCAGAGGCTCAGGGTGAGAAGATGGCGATCACTCCCCAGCCGCAGATTACAGAATGTATGGACTGTTCAGAGGATGTTATGGATTATGCACGCCCAGCAGAAGTGCTGGCAATAGGGCAAAGTGCTAGCAATCTCTACCCAGCACCGGAACCAACTGTGGAGTTCCAGGGAGCCGGGGCATTTGGCCCCCCTCCCCAGCAACAAGCTGAGGTGGTAAAGCTTTTACTCCCAGCTAAATCACTGGCTGCTGCGCACAATTACAGCTTGAGCGGATATCGGTGGATGGGACTGTGGTCTCCACTCACAGCAACCCAGCGGATAAGCTGGCAACAGAGCAGAGTGCCCCGGGCCTCTGCTCTTAACTAACAGAAGAGGGGGGTCCTGTGGTAGTGGATGGGACTTCGATTTCCACTGACACAACCCCAGAAAATGATGCGTCACTGAGACAGGAGAACGTCGGCTTCACTTTGCAAGCACCGGGAGATTTTCACCTACCACAAGTCTCCACTTGTATACCCCAGGGATGGGGGACAGTTGGCCCAGATCCCCAACAGCATGACGAACTGAGCCCAGTCACCCTGTCTTCTCTCCAGCGGCTGAAAGGACTCCAGGGAGAAGGGCCAGTCCAGGCCTCTCCCCAGCGGCAGGCATATTCTCTGAGAAAGGCGGAGGTTGGCTGGGTGAGTAATGCTCTGTTTGGGACAAGTTATCTGGGGTACTGGGGGGGTACCAGAATTGGGGTCTCTCCCAGTGTTAGTCTCCTGCCAAAGAGGGAGATGTGTGACAGGCCTAGCCGGGACAGGGGCTTTTGGAGAAGACTGAATGCGAGCCTCTTGCCATCCGATTATGGGCCAGGGCCTAAAAAACAGGAAGGCGAATGGGTTATCCCGGCAGACAGTCCTGGAACCTTAAGACTACTTGTCCAACATCCTCGAGTTGACCGGTTTGGGTCCCACTGCGGCTGTTGGACTGTTTCCCAGGGGAAGTAATGTCATGGACCTTGGACTGCTGGAGTGTTTCTACTTGAAATCCTAATTCATGTATTACAGGTTATACTGAGACATTTCATTGTCCATTATGTGATAACCCTGTTTTAAAGCCCTTTTGATTATCAGGTGTAAATATCTTCTGTCAGAGACAGTCTGTGGGCCAGATTCTCATAGAATTTCGCTTGCGTATCGTAAGCCATTTACACTACGCCGCCGCATCGTACTAGAGCAAGTGCCGTATTCTCTAACCATTTGCTCCGTAGTTTGCGTTGGCGTAGCGAAAATGGCCCAGCGTAAGCCCGCGTAATTCAAATGAGGCGGCTTGTATTTAAATTAAGCGCGCCCCCGCGTCGAACGAACTGCGCATGCGCCGGCCGGGGGGAAAAAGCCCAGTGCGCATGCTACAGCTCACGTCGGAAAGCGTCGTTGAAACCGACGTCAAAACGACATGATCGTCACTACGCAATGCCCCTATTCGCGAACCGACGCCATACTTAACATGGCATCCGACGGCACTTCGTAAGGTTACTCCACATAGAAGCTGGGGTAACCTTACGCGGACGAAAACGACGTACGCAACGACGGGGCGGCGTAAAAGCGATCGGGAATCGGCGTACTAGCCTCATTTGCATATGCAAATGAGAAAACAACGTAATGGCCACCTAGTGGCCGGAGTTGTCATTACAACTACGATCCGCAAGTGTAATGGTTTTACACTTGTCGGATGTTGAAGCGTATCTATGCAAACGTGATGCTAAGCATCACGCGCATAGATACGAGGCAAAAAAAACGGCGATACAACGGGGTATCTGAGATACTCCGTCGTATCGCCGCTGAGAATCTGGCCCTGTCTGTCTAGAGATGTGGATTGAAGGTTAATTGAAATCTGTTACACAGGGGGGGGGGGGGGGGTCTCTGTCCTGTCTTAAAGCGGAGTTTCACCCTAAATATAAGATCTCCCATGTGATCCAGCATACTGGCGTCAGCGCCAGTATGCTGTTTTTTTTTTTTTTAATCCCACACTTACTGTATTATCCTGGAATTTCATTTTTTTCCCCCGCGGTGGACGGCGCCAGTATAGTGCGTCACATCTTCCGAAAATACCCAATATGGACTTGAGTAATCTCGGCGAAAATGCGGCGCCTGCGCACAGACCTAGGAGCTGACTGCGCAGGCGCCGTATTTCTCCGAGTCCTATTTTGGAGGGCGTGACGCGCCATAGCCGTAGGACTCGGAGAAATACGGCGCCTGCGCAGTCAGCTCCTAGGTCTGTGCGCAGTCAGCTCCTAGGTCTGTGCGCAGGCGCCGCATTTTCGCCGAGATTACCCGAGTCCATATTGGGTATTTTCGGAAGATGTGACGCGCTATACTGGCGCCGTCCACCGCGGGGAAAAAAATGAAATTCCAGGATAATACAGTAAGTGTGGGATTAAAAAAAAAAAAAACAGCATACTGGCGCTGACGCCAGTATGCTGGATCACATGGGAGATCTTATATTTAGGGTGAAACTCCGCTTTAAGGCTAACTCAACTCTCCAGACGGTCCCATTGTTCTGTGGCTGGCTATTGTGTACATTGATTGCAATGGGGCTTTTGTCTCAATACACAAAAGCCCCAGGGGGCTCAAGTACGTTTGTGGATCGGCATACCTCCCTCATTTGCATATTTGCATTGTAAATCAATGGGAGTGCCAAATGCGTCCAGCATAACTATGCGCCCACTATATGATGGAGTAGGCAAGTTACGTCGGTCGGATGAAGTCAGTTTTTAGGCGTATCTTAGTTCTGTGGGCACAGCGCACAGATACGACGGCGCATATTTACACTTACGCGGCGTATCTCGAGATACGTCGGCGTAAGTGCTTTGTAAATCCGTGCCATAGCGTCTACAAAATAGGGGATAGTTTTATGACATTTTTATCAATATTTTTTTTTTACTAGTAATGGCGGCGATCAGTGATTTTTACCGGTACTGCGACATTATGGCGGACACTTCGGACATATTTTTGGGACCATTGGCATTTTTATAGCGATCAGTGCTATAAAAATGAATTGCTTACTATAAAAATGCCACTGGCAGGGAAGGGGTTAACAATAGGGGGCGAGGAAGGGGTTAATTATGTTCCCTCTGTGTGTTCTAACTGAAGGGGGGGTGGGACTGACTTGGGGAAATGACAGATAGCTGTTCATACATTGTATGAACATGCGATCAGGCATTACTCCCCTTGACAGGACCGGGAGGTGTGTGTTTACACACACAGCTCCCAATTCTCGCTCTGTAACGATCGATCGCGGGTGCCCGACGGTGATCGCGCCTGCCGGGCACACGCGTCGGGACCAGGGGCGAGCGGGGGGCACGCTCCCCTATTGGCTGAATCGCGAGATGACGTATAGCTACGTGATCTTGCGCAGCTGAGCCGACCTGCCCCGCCGTATAACTGTTATACGGCGGCTGGTCGGCTAGTGGTTAATGTGATTTATAAACTGTACAACTTCACACTGCCATGACTTGAAAGTTGCACGATTTTGCAGCCACAATTTTGACGTGATTTCAGGTAATGCCTGTGTGAACTTGAGGTCTATATCCAAAGTCACACAAGTGTGAAAGGGGCCTCAGTTGAACAAACTAAAATCTTTTAGGTGAAGAGAAGTAAAGATAACAAAATAAAATAATATGGTTGCATAAGTTTGCACACCCTTACACCAATACTTTTGATTTTATTACAGCACTCAGTCTTTTTGGGTATGAGTCTATCAGCATGGCACATCTTGACTTGGCAATATTTGCCCACTCTTCTTTGCAAAAACACTCCAAATCTGTCAGATTGTGAGGGCATCACCTGTGCACAGCCCTCTTCAGACCACCCCACAGATTTTCAATCGAATTCAGGTCTGGGCTCTGGCTGGGCCATTCCAAAACATTAATCTTCTTCTGGTGAAGCCATTTCTTTGTTGATTTGGATGTATGCTTTGGGTCGTTGTCATGCTGAAAGATGAAGTTCCTCTTCATATTCAGCTTTCTAGCAGAAGCCTGAAGGTTTTGTGCCAATATTGACTGGTATTTGGAACTGGTTATAATTCCCTCTATCATGACTAAGGCCCCTGTTCCAGTTGAAGAAAAACAGCCCCAAAACATGATGCTGCCACCACCATGCTTCACAGTGGGTATGGTGTTCTTTTGGTGATGTGCAGTGTTTTTGAGGCAAACATATCTTTTGTAATCATGGCCAAAAAGTTCAATCTTGGTTTCATCAGACCATAACACATTTTCCCACATGTTTTGGGACACTTCAGATGGGTTTTTGAAAAATGTAGCTGGGTTTTGATGTTTTTCTTCGTAAGAAAAGGCGTGCCACTCTACCCCATAGCCCAGACATATGAATAATACAGGAGATTATTGTCACATGTACCGCACAGCCAGTACTTGCCAGATATTCCTGTGGCTCCTTTAATGGTGCAGTAGACCTCTTGGCAGCCTCCCTGACCAGTTTTCTTCTAGTTTTTTCATAAATTTTGGAGGGACGTCCAGTTTTTGTTAATGTCACTGTTGCGCCATATTTCCCCCACTTGATGATGACTGTCTTCACTGTGTTCCATCGTATATCCAATTCCTTGAAATTTCTTTTGTACCCTTCTCCTGACTGATACCTTTTAACAATGAGATCCCTCCGATGGTTTGGAAGCTCTCTGCAGACCATGGATTTTGCTGTAGGATGTGACTAAGGCCGCGTACACACGAGGAGACATGTCCGATGAAAACGGTCCGCGGACCGTTTTCATCGGACATGTCTCCTGGGATAATTTGGTCTGATGTGTGTACACACCATCAGACCAAAATCCCCGCGGACAGATAACGCGGTGACGTGGCGGTGACGTTGACGCCGCGACGTGCGCAAACAAGGAAGTAAAATGCTTTCACGCATGCGTCGAATCAATTCGACGCATGCGGGGGATTTCGGTCCGCTGGTTAGGCGTTCTAACCAGCGGACATGTCCGACGGACAGGTTTCCAGCGGACAAGTTTCTAAGCAGCACAGGACTAAAATTTCAAGGGAGAAGGAATTTAAACTGGGATAGTTGGCAAGTATGAGGCAGCTGCTTTGGGCCCCACAACAATGACAGGGCCCAGGGCAGCTTCCCCTTTTGCCCTGCCTTAAAGACGGACGGCCCTGGATGTGGAGCCAGAAGGGGACAAGAGAGTCAAGGAATACCCCTAGCACCCTGGTATGAGCATAATGACTGATAACTGTGCTATATCATACATCCTGGTACTCAACCTGTGGCCCTTTGGCACTTTTTGTGTGGCCCTTGGCCACCACAGACAACAATCTGTTACCCTATTACCCTGTTATAGCAGTGATTTCCAACAGTCTCATGTAACATGTCTTCAGTCTATGACTGTCTTCTGAAGCTTGTTCCCAGTCTCCAACAACTCCTATAGCATGTCCACAGTCTTCATTACTTGTATCATGCTGTAATCTGTGACCATCTCCTGTAGTAAATCCAGAGTCTCTGACCGTCATGTGTATCATGCTCATATCCTGTGGTGTGCCTGCTGCCTCCAATAACAAGTTTTTTTTTGTGCACCCTTTGGTGGTGTTACGGCCACATTTGAGGCCCTTCCATATCAAAAAATGTGACCACCAAAGCCATACATAATGTGAATTCATTTCAGCGCAGCGGACGAATTGCCAACATGATGTAGAAGGGCGTTTCTCCCTCTGTGCTGCGGCTGCAAAAAATGATCCCTCTCGCCCATCTCATGGAAACCACAAACATGAGGCAGAAAATAATTATGATACACTATATCCCAGATCAGATCTCAGTTTTCTCCCCATATTGTCTGAAATACTAACTAGAAACTCAGGATAAAATCTATTAATTCCCCTGGAAGGGGGAGGGGGAGACAATCAATTCTTAATGAGAAGGGGAGAAAATGTTTCCACAGTGATGAAATTTCCATCTGTGTGATATTTTGCCATTATAAAGAAATACGGCTAAAGACAGATGATCATCTACAATGTACAGACTTCCTATACACATCTAGTCGTAATAAGCGACACGACTTCTGAGCTACCTATAATAACATTTTATTAAAAATGTATTGAACATAGCGGAGTACAGTCTTGTGTTAAATAACCGGGACAGTCCACTCAACAGTAGTATTTTGGTGGGTATTTGTTGGACTGACTTAGACTCTGGCTTCCTATACAATACATGAACATAACCCAACAGAGAAATCCCCAACTCTGATCCTTACCACTGGGTGATGCCACTCACCACCACCTCTCACTCCTTCTATTATATTTACTATTATACAAAATAAACCAAAAATGTATTAGGGATGGTGGCAGCCAATCATAATGGCCACAGCAGGTTTTTAAACCCAATAAACTCAATGGAAGGATGATGAGAAAAACCTCAGCAGGTGTACACAGACCTGCAAACTGAGCACAGTGATGGTGGGAACCACTCATAAAAAAAAGCACAGCAAAAAGGTATACCATGGAGCTGAGCACAGGGCTGATGGGAACCCCTCATAATAAGCCCAGTAAGCATGTAGACTAAGGAACTCCACACAGGGATGATGGTAACCCCTCATAATGGGCACAGAAGGTGCTCAAACCCAGGAACTAAGCACAGGGCTTGTGGGAGTCCCTCATTATGGGCACAGCAGATATTCAGACCTGGGATCTGTGCACATGGATGGAGGGAACCCAGATAACGGGGACAACACATATGCAGACCCAGGAACTCAGCACATGGATGGTGAGCATCCCTCATATTGGCCACAGCAGGAGTTCAGACCTGGGAACTCTGCACAAGGATGGTGGGAAACCCTTATAATGGGCGCAGCAAGTATGTAGATCCAGGAACTCAGCATAGGGATGATGGGAATCCCTCATAATGGGCACGGAAGGTGCTGAAACCCAGGAACTGAGCACAGGGCTGGTGGAACCCCTAATTATGGGCACAGCAGGTGTTCAGACCTGGGAACTCTGCCCAGGGATGGTGGTAAACCCTCATAATGGGCACAGCAAGTATGTAGATCAAGGAACCCAGCACAGGGATGATAAGAATCCCTCATAATGGGCACGGAAGTGGCGCAAACCCAGAAACTCAGCACAGGGCTGGTGGGAGCCCCTCATTATGGGCACAGCAGGTATTCAGACCAGGGAAGTCTGCACAGGGATTGTGAGAGACCCTCGTAATGGGTGCAGCAAGTATGTAAATCCAGGAACTCAGCACAGGGATGATGGAAATCCCTCATAATTGGCACAGACAGTACTCAACCACAGGAACTGAGCACAGGGCTGGTAGGCACCCCTCATTATGGGCACAGCAGGTGTTAAGACCTGAGATCTGTGCACATGGATGGTGGGAACTAAGATAACAGGCACAGCAATTATTTAGACCCAAGAACTCAGTACGGAGATAGTGGAAACCCCTCATAATGGCTACAGCAGGTGTGCAGACCTGGGAACTCAGTACAGGGTTGGTGAGGACCCCTCATAATAGGCACAACAGGTATAAAGACCTGGGATCCCCGCACAGCATGATGGGAACCCAGATAATGGGGACAATACGTATGCAGACCCAGGAACTCGGCACAGGGATGGTGGGCATCCCTCATAATGGGGAAATCAGATATGTGGACCCAGAACTTTATTTGAATGGACACTTTATATATAAAGTCCCTTTTTGCAACTATTGCAAGGAATAAGAGAAGATAATGATTATTGAAAAACAAAAATGACCAATATTATGGTATCTGAACTGACTATTTTAACGAGATGAAGATCACATTTAAAATACCTTGCACAGTTTAGTGAATGACCCTCACAGCTCCGCTGTGCCCACAGATCCTTCATAACACGTATAGTTTTGTGCAATGTGGAAGGGTCTGCAGGCAGCAGCGAGCTGAAGGATATGAGGAAAGTTCTTCCTGAAATCTCTCCAACAAATCTTTGATGTTTCCTGCGATGCTCTGTAATAACATGACACATGCAGCGGACAGCCCGGGCTGCTGGTTGGCTTATGCGTCGCTTCGCTAAACAAAACCATTATTCTCCTCCCGATTGGCCCGAGCCACCGAGCTCCGCACAGATAATTAGTATTGACAGCTCGGAGAAGAAAAATAAACACTGCGCTCCTTTGTCAGCCGCCCTGTTTTAATTATATGTCATAAACCGCAGAAGAATAAAAAATCATCAGCGAGGGGTCAGAGAATACTAATGAGTACATATGAAAAACAGAAATTTAAAGTTCTGTAGATGTACCTTTACCCCCTTAAAGGGTTGAAATCATCCAGATTCCACCAGGAGCGTTCCAGCTTATACTGGGTCTATATGCCTGCCTATGCATGGCTGGTGGGAGGGGCCGGCAGGGTCCTGTGTATAGCTGAAAGGTTTAGAAGTGGACCTGTCCAGTACTTTGCCCAATACTTTGTTGAAGTACCTTTGGCACCAATTACAGCCTCAAGTCTTATGTATGGAGTATGATGCTACAAGCTCGGCACACATATTTTAGGGCAGTTTCTCCCATTCTTCTTTGCAGGACCTCTCCATCAGGTTGGATGGGGAGTGTCAGTGCACAGCCATTTTCAGATCTCTGCAGAGATGTTTAATCGGGTCCAAGTCTGGGCCACTCAAGGACATTCACATAGTTGTCCCGTAGCCACTCGTTTGTTATCTTGACTGTGTGCTTAGGGTTGTTGTCCTGTTGTAGGATGATCCTTCGGCCTAGTCTGAGATCCAGAGCATTCTGGAGCAGGTTTTCATCAAGCATGTCTCTGTACATTGCTGCATTCATCTTTCCCTCGATCCTGACTAGTCTCACAGTTCTTGCCGCTGAAAAATATCCCCACAGCATGATTTTGCCACCACCATGCTTCACAATAGGGATGGTATTGGCCAGATAAGCGGTTCCCTTATTTCCTCCAGACATGATACTTGCCATTCAGGTCAAAATTGTAATCTTTGTTTTATCAGACCAGAGCACTTTGTTTATCCTGGTCTGAGAGTCCTTCAGGTGCCTTTTGGCAAACTCCAGGTGGACTGTTATGTGCCTTCTATTGAGGAATGGCTTCCGTCTGATCACTCTACCATACGGCCTGATTGGTGGAGTGCTGCAGATAGTCGTTTATCTGGAAGGTTCTCCTCAGAGAAAGGCTGAAGCTCTGTCAGAGTGACCATCAGGTTCTTGGTCACCTCCCTGACTCCCTGAGACCCTTCTCACCTGATCACTGAGTTTGGCTGGGTGGCCCATTCTAAGAAGAGTCCTGGTGGTTCCAAACTTCTATTTATGGGTGACGGAGGCCACTGTACTCAATGGGATCTTCAATACTGCAGAAATGTTTCTGTACCCATCCCCAGATCTGTGCCTCCATACAATCCTGTCTCTGAGGTCTACATACAATTCCTTGGACTTCATGGCTTGGTTTGTGCTCTGACATGCACTGGTAACTGTGAGACCTTTATATAGACAGCTGTGTGCCTTTCCCAATCATGTCCAATCAACGAAATTTATTACAGGTGGACTCCAAGTTGTAGAAACATCTCAAGGGTGATCAGCGGAAACGAGATGCACCTGAGCTTAATTTTGAGTGTCACGGCAAAGGCTGTGAATACTGATCTACGTGGGATCATTTATTTTTTTTAAATTTGAAAAGATTTCAAACAAACATCTTTCACATTGTGATTTTGGGGGATTGTTTGTAGAATTTTGAGGAAAATAATACATTTTATCAATTTTGGAATATGGCTGTAACATAACAAAATGTGGAAAAAGTGAAGCGCTGTGAATACTTTCCGGATGCACTGTAAGCCCAACACTTCATATTCCTGATATTTGCCAGCTGTACCATGTACTTGTATGATAAAGTCTCTTGCTCTCTTTGTATTACTTCCTTTAGGTGAAGTCCCAGGTGCTCCTGCCCATCCCTTTGTGTTCCTATTAAAACTGACCACACTAAGCATGAGAGAGCACAGCGCGGTAAGTTCTCTAGCTGTGCTCGCCTCCAAAGACCAGTCTTATGCTGACACACGCCCCCCCCCCCCCACACACACACACACAGCCTTTCACAGGGCAGATCAGTGTGCTGCTGTTTCTTCTCCCCAGCTCTAATGCAGATGAGAACAGAGGGATGTGATCAATTATAAAAAAAAATGATTATAATGTTTGGGGGATTTTTAACCACTTCCATACCAGGCACTTACGCACCTTCCCGCCCAAGCCAATTTTCAGCTTTCAGCACTGTCGCAATTTGAATGACAATTGCGCGGTCATGCTACACTGCACCCAAACAAAATTGGCGTCCTTTTTTCCCCACAAATAGAGCTTTCTTTTGGTGGTATTTGATCACCTCTGCGGTTTTTTTTTTTGTGCAACAACTAAAAATAGAGCGGAGATTTTGAAAAAAAAATAAAGTTTTTATTTTTTTCTGTTAATTTTTTTGTAAATGAGTATGTTTTCTCTTTCAATTATGGGCACTGATATGGTGGCACTGATGGGCACCGATGAGGTGGCACTGATGGGCACCGATGAGGTAGTTCTGATGGGCACTGATTAGGTAGCACTGATGGGCACTGATAGGCGGCGCTGGTATTGGGCACTGATGGGCACTCATGGGCGGCACTGATGGGCACTCATAGGCAGCACTGGGCACTCATAGGCAGCACAGATGGGCACTCATAGGCGGCACAGATGGGCACTCATAGGCGGCACAGGTGGGCACTCATAGGCGGCACAGGTGGGCACTGATAGGCGGCACAGGTGGGCACTGATAGGCGGCACAGGTGGGCACTGATAGGTGGCACAGGTGGGCACTGGTAGGTGGGCACTGGGCATGGATTGGCACTGTGGGGTGGCACTGACAGACACTGGGGTGGCACTGATGATCACTGAGGGGTGGCACTGATGGATCAATGTTGCCAATCAGTGCCTATGTGTGGGCACTGATTGGCATAATTTTTTTTTACTGCCCCCCCTTTTTTTTGTCATTTTTTTTTTTTTCATTTTTTTTTTTGTCATTTTTTTTTGTATTTTCTTTTGTATTTTTTTTATTTCCCTGGTGGTCCGTGTGGCGATCCGAGGGGGGGGCTGCACTGATAAACAATCAGCGCGAACCCCCCCTGTCAGGAGAGCCGCTGATCGGCTCTCCTGTACTCGCGTCTGTCAGACGCGAGTGAGGAAGAGCCGTCGGCGGCTCTTCCTGTTTACATCGTGATCAGCCGTGATTGGACACGGCTGATCACGTGGTAACGAGGCTCCGCCGGAGACTCGTTACCGAGATCGGAGGTGCAGGGTGTCAGACTGACACCCCGCATCACCGATCGCCGCGCTGCGCGCCCCCACGGGCGGGCGCGGCATTGAAATCGTGCTAGACGTTTGAGAACGTCTAGTCACGATTTCATAACCACTTCCCTGCCGTAAATCGGCTATTGGCCGGGCGGGAAGTGGTTAATATCTATACACACATTTTACACACTTTCATATCTATATCAAACTGGACAGGTGGTTTTACAACTAAAGGCAAAACTTTTTTTTAAACTTTGGCTAGAATGCAGAGGGATTAGAACACCTGTCAGTTTTTATTGCTGTCCCCATTAGGGAGAGTCACCCTCTCTAGTTGTCCTGTTTACCATCGCTATTGAAAGTAAAAGTAAATAAATATAAAAAAAAATTGGGTTGTCACCATAAAAGTAATAGAGGGTAAATCTTCCAAGGTGGACACTAGTTCTGGTGCCCTGGGGGGTCCCCAAGAAATGTTCTTAATTTGCAGGGATTTCCTCCTACTTCCTGTTTTGGCTCTGAGAAAGGAAGTGAAGGAAATTCTCCACAATGTGACACAGATGGTGGAAAAAAAAAAAAATCTGACAGGGGTTATAACCCTCCCTTACTCTATCCAAAATACAATTTTTTGTACTCACCGTAAAAAAATCCTTTTCTCTGTCGTCCATGGACGGACACAGCTCCTTAAATCTTGACATTTGGGTTATGTTCCTGTTCAAGTCCTCTCCTTTGAACAAGAACATAACCCAAATGTCAAGATTTAAGAAGCTGTGTCCGTCCATGGACGACAGAGAAAAAAAGTTTTGCCTCTAGTTCTACTTTAAGTGCAGCATGCTGATTAATGTGTCAGTTTAACTCTTCTAGGTACTTATTACCTTTCACAGAGATCACAGCACTCCTCCTGACAATGCCTTCATCTGTTTCCTTCTCCAGGAGGACGGCACCATCCTGGTTCAGGCATCATCCAGGGTCACATCATCTACTACTAGACTGAGATGCTGGTTTAGAGATGACACAATCATGTGGCCATGTTCACAAATGGCTCGCACAGATCAGCCCCTGTTGTAGACTCTCACCTTTTGCAGTCTGATCACTGGGGGAGAGAGGAGACTGAGAAAATGCTTCCTCCTACCTGCAGCAGACTGATCACATAATCGCAGCCTTGGCAAAGTCACTGGACATAAGCTTAACCACTTAAGGACCCCTTCACACCGATATACGTCGGCAGAAGGGCACAGCTGGGCACAATCACGTACATGTACGTTGCCCTTAAGAACCCAACCGCGGGGTCGCTATATTTTTATTTATAGCGCAAAAAATAAACATCACAGAGGTGATCAAATACCACCAAAAGAAAGCTCTATTTGTGGGGAAAAAAAGGACGCCCATTTTGTTTGGGAGCCACATCGCAGGACTGTGCAATTGTCAGTTAAAGCGACGCAGTGCCAAATCGTAAAAACTGGCCCGGTCCTTTACCTGCATAATGGTCCGGGTCTTAAGTGGTTAATGATAAAAGGTGGAGCTTTTGTGGAAAAATGATATTCTTGTATATTGTGACATGTCAGGAAGTTCTTCATACAGACTAGGAAAGTTATTGAAGGGTTCGTTTTAGGAAGGATGAAACCAAACGCCTGCGAATAAAGAATGCAAAGTGTGCCCCCCCACCCCACCCCCGTCTCAGATCGGGGCCCACAGAAAATGATGATTTATGTAGCGGATCAGCCAGGTACAGAACCCAGGATGGAGATGACAGAGCGCTCAGCCCCTATCTACCATTATCTTTATGTGTCACCGGAGAGATGTCACAGTACGCTGCACTCTATAGGTGATGGAGATAAATGGATTGTAGATCACAAGCAGCAGAAGGTTAAAATGTAAACCGTCACTTCTTGTACAGACCGTTCTCACTTCCTAGAAATCGGCTCCGGACCATTAATGAGGCAGCCAGGCAGGTGGAAAATGGCAGTTACCAGGCCCCCCCACCCCCCAACCCCCGGGTCCGGAGACATTGATTAATCCCTGTAACTTGTCACGTCCGTCCACTTTACATCCGTTCGATAAATAATGCATTTATTTCCATGGCACCGCCAGTGTATAGTGCGTGACGCCAACTTTACATCCCAGAGATAAAAGCAGAAACACCTGTCTGTGTCAGACCAGCGCGGCATCCACTCCATACCAGTTCTGGGGTCCCTATAACTATTATTTCCCTGCTATTTTTTATGATTCTGTTTTTCTAACCATTATTATTATTTAAGCTTTCTTTGTTTTTAATTTAAAGTGTCACTAAACCCACATCATAGAAAAGTATGGGTACAGCCCCTTTCACACTTAGGGCCCTTTCACACGTGCGGACCGTTCGTCCGTTTTTTTACGGATGAAAAACGGACCGCAATGCATCCCTATGGGATAGCGGACGTTAGCGGATGAGCATCCGCTAACGTCCGTTTGCATCCGTCTCCGTTAAGCTCCGTTTTTTTGAACGGAAGAAAACCCTATTTTTCTTCCGTCAAAAAAACGGAACGGACGAAAAACGGATGTTAGCGGACGATCCGTTTAACATCCGATCCGCTAACATCCGTTTTTCATCAAAATATGTAATAAAAAAAAAGTTCTAAAAAAAAAAAAAAAACGGATGAAAAACGGACGAAAAACGGACGAAAAACGGACGAAAAAACTGATCAACTGATGAAAAAAACGGACCTAAAAAACGGTCCGCACGTGTGAAAGGACCCTTATACGACGATGCTCTGGCAGGAGAGAAAAAAATCTCCTGGCTAGAGCAGATGGATTGAGAGCAGGCAGCCATTGGCTGGTGTCAATCACATCCAGTGACACGACGCGCCGAGGGGCGGGGCCGAGTGATACAGTGAGCGGCTATATCCGCTCGCTGTATCACGGGAGTGCGCCCGCAAGGACTCATCACCACGTGAGCTCTCTCGCATGAATGTGGTGAGTTCTTATCGGGACAATCTGTGCAAAACGAACTGCACAGTGGAGGTAAGTATAACATGTTTGTTATTTTAAAGAATTTATTTTTTCCCCCTTTAGTAACCCTTTAAGCTTGGTACACAATATAAGTTTTTTCCTCATTCATCCCAGCGGGCTGAACGACAAAAAAGAAAAAAGGAAGAGTTTAGGAGGAGTCACTGTACTAACAATCCGATGTTAGTACAGCAATCTCCCCCAATGAGCTATTGTGTTCTGATAGGGGGTAGTTTAACCGCCAGAACACACTGGTCAGTGATCTCAGCCATTGGCTGAGAGCGCTGATCAGATGCTGATTGGCAGACCTTTTTCAGTCATGCCCCTTCAACAGAAATAGTTTCTGTCAGACCGGCTGGTGTACACCCGGGCCGAACGCCTGATATTCAGCTCTATCTATCTGTCCTCACCTCTCTCTATACACGTTTCTCCACCATTTCCCACCAGTATCTCTTCTCTGCAGACAAAAATAAACCAAAACCTTCCAAGTCAAAATTCCCCACAACTCCCGTCCTGTGGGCCCCATCCATCTCTCTGCGCCTGCACTGGGCCCCCCACCTGCCCCTCCTGCCATGTGCTGAATGAAGGTCTCCATTTGGGTGAAATCTCCGTCCAGGAATAAGGGGGGACATCAATGGTTCAATTACAAACATAAAAAGGCTCTATTACCTACCCCTCCCCCCAGCCCCCCAGGGGACCTCCGTCTCATCAATCCTCCTAACAGGATACCAGAAAAAAAAGCCAGGGCCTGGCACACTGGGCACAGCTGAGCTGCGTCTCCTCTAGCTGATGACGTGGGAGGGAATGCACACAGTGTCTGATTGATGACGCTGCTATTAGACAGGCCGTGTATTACCTATAGATTGTATTATTATCACTAACATCATCAGATTGTATTCAGGAGCCTGGTCTATGCAAAATCACAACTAGGGTTGTCCCGATACCACTTTTTTAGGACCGAGTACAAGTACCGATACTTTTTTCCAAGTAGTCGCCGATACCGAATACCGATACTTTTTTTTAAATGTGTCCCCAAATGCAGCCATGTCCCCCACATATGCAGCCATGTCCCTCCAGCCATGTCCCTTCAGCCATGTCCCCCACATATGCAGCCATGTCCCTCCAGCCATGTCCCTCTAGCCATGTCCCTCACATATGCAGCCATGTCCTTCCAGCCATGTCCCTCTAGCCATGTCCCCCACATATGCAGCCATGTCCTTCCAGCCATGTCCCTCTAGCCATGTCCCTCACATATGCAGTCATGTCCCTCTAGCCATGTCCCTCACATATGCAGTCATGTCCCTCTAGCCATGTCCCTCACATATGCAGCCATGTCCCTCCAGCCATGTCCCTCACATATGCAGTCATGTCCCTCCAGCCATGTCCCTCCAGCCATGTCCCTCCAGCCATGTCCCTCCAGCCATGTCCCTCCAGCCATGTCCCTCACATAGGCAGCCATGTCCCTTCAGCCATGTCGCTGATACCCAATACCGATACTTTTTTTTTAAATGTGTCCCCATATGCAGCCATGTCCCCCCACAAATGCAGCCATGTCCCCCCCACAAATGCAGCCATGTCCCCCCCACAAATGCAGCCATGTCCCCCCACAAATGCAGCCATGTCCCCCCACATATGCAGCCATGTCCCCCCCACAAATGCAGCCATGTCCCCCCCACAAATGCAGCCATTTCCCCCATAGATGCAGCCAAGTCCCCCCACAAATGCAGCCATGTCCCCCCACAAATGCAGCCATGTCCCCCCACAAATGCAGCCATGTCCCCCCACAAATGCAGCCATGTCCCCCACATATGCAGTCATGTCCCCCCATAGATGCAGCCCTGTCCCCCCCACAAATGCAGCCATGTCCCCCCCACAAATGCAGCCATGTCCCCCCCACATATGCAGCCATGTCCCCCCCCACATATGCAGCCATGTCCCCCCCCACATATGCAGCCATGTCCCCCCCCACATATGCAGCCATGTCCCCCCCACATATGCAGCCATGTCCCCCCCACATATGCAGCCATGTCCCCCCCACATATGCAGCCATGTCCCCCACATATGCAGTATCGGATGAGGCATTGGGGGCATTTACGGGAG
Organism: Rana kukunoris; assembly: GCA_029574335.1. NCBI lineage: Eukaryota > Metazoa > Chordata > Amphibia > Anura > Ranidae > Rana > Rana kukunoris. The sequence goes on along the minus strand of CM056056.1, from coordinate 24,112,135 downwards.
TACAAGTACTCCCGCAAATGCTCAGTATCGGTCCAGATACCGATACTGGTATCGGTATCGGGACAACCCTAATCACAACTCTTCTAAACAAAACCCCAGTCTGGTCCAGAAATTGGAGTTTAAATCTGTCCTCCAGCCAGTGGTAATTTTGGCAGCAAATTTCGATTTAGTTTTAGTTTTAGGATTAAAATGGCATTTTAGTTTTACTCCTATCTTAGTCTTCTGCAATTGTTTTAGTTTTAGTCGTATTTAGTCAACTAAATCTCCAGTATATTTTAGTCAACTAAAACAAATTTTAGTCGTCTAAAATCGAATGGGTGTAATTAACCACTTAAGGACTGCTCACTGTATATAAGCGACTTCCGCCCATGCTTCTTAAAGCAATATTTTCTTGTTGTCATTTCTTCAAATAACAATTTTTTTTTTTTCTTTTGCATTTTAGTGTAAATATGAGATTTGACCCCAGATCTCATATTTAAGAGGACCTGTCATGCTTTTTTCTATTACAAGGGATGTTTACATTCATTGTAATAGGAATACAAGTGACACATTTTTTTTTTTCTTTTTGTGTAAAAATTAATAAAATAATTAAAAGTAAATAAGAAAACCCCCAAATTTTTTTTAAGGTGCCCCATCCCGACGAACTCGCGTGCAGAAGCGAATGCATACGTGAGTAGCGCCCGCATATGAAAACGGTGTTCAAACCAGACATGTGAGGTATCACTGCGATCGTTAGAGCGAGAGCAATAATTCTAGTTCTAGAGCGCCTCTGTAACTCGAAAGATGCAACCTGTGGAATTTTTTAAACGTTGCCTATGGAGATTTTTAAGGGTAAAAGTTTGACGCTATTCCACGAGCGGGCCCAAATTTGAAGCGTGACATGTTGGGTATCAATTTACTCGGCGTAACATTATCTTTCACAATATAAAAAAAAATTGGGCCAACTTTACTGTTGTCTTATTTTTTATTAAAAAAAGTGAGTGCGCTTGGAAGACCGCTGTGCAAAAACGGTGTGTCAGAAAGTATTGCAATGACTGCCATTTTATTCTCTAGGGTGTTCATTTTGAAGTCAAATTAAAATTTTAGTTTTAGTCTTATGCCGCGTACACACGACCGTTTTTCATGTCGTAGAAAAAAACGAAGTTTTTCTCGACGCGTTTCCTCTCAAGCCTGCCTTGCACACACACGATCGTGATCAAAAACGCTCGACGTACAACACGTATGACGAGACTATAAAGTGGAAGTTCCATTCGAATGGCGCCACCCTTTGGGCTGATTATGTAAATTTCCCTTCTCATAACTTGCTTCTGAGCACGCACGTTTCCCCCCGTTGTTAAAGCCTACACCTGACCGTTTTTCAGAAAAACTACGTAAAAAAAGATGACAAAAAATAGAGCAGGTTGTACATTTTTAATGGCCATTTTTCTCATTGAGAAAAATGTTCTGGAGCCCACACACGGCCGTTTTTAACGACCAATTTAAGAAATTGCATTTTTCTCGCCATGAAAAACGGTCGTGTGTACGCCGCATAAGTCTTTTGACCAAAATTCCATTTTAGTTTTCATATTTTAGTCGACTAAAATAGTATTAATTTAGTTGACTAAATTGTTTTAGTCTACAAAATTAACACTGTCTCCAGCCTTCCCTTCAGTTGTACAGGCTTCCATAGGTGTGCGCACCCTATTACATTAGGGTGCGCACCCCAAACCTTAAATACACATACCTTTCTCTGCAGCATCAGCTGCACTGGACAGTGAATGAATGGGAAGTGCTCTGTGCTGAGCGACTTCCTGTTCATTCACAAACTGAAGCATAGTAACCCCAGTTTACTATGCTTCAGTAATGCATAGACAGAGTGAGCGAGTGTGGTTTTGTTCATTTAGGAAAGGAAGGGGCCATTCACACAGGGGCGACAGCCGCCTGAAAAGTCGCGCTCCGCTCTGTTTAATAAAACCGTTCTAATAGGAGCGACGCAAGTTGCTCCAACTTAGGAAAAGGTTCTTGTACGACTTTGGGGGCGACTCGGGGCAACTTGCATTGATATTCTATACAGAAGTCATTTTACAAGTCGCCTCTGAAGTCATCTTCAGGTCGCCTTGCTGAGTTGCCCCCAAAGTCGTGCCGCCCCAGTGTTAATGGGCTCCAAGTTACATATTTAGCCAACCAGAGGAGGGAAGCCCGGGCAGTAGGGGGGGAATCAGCACAGCACATAGTGATTAGGCCCAGGCACACCCCCTGCGTACACGGCACACCTATGCAGGCTTCTCTCCTATACTGAAATTACCTAAGCCTCTTACACACGATCGGATTATCTGACGGGAATTGTATGATGACAGGATGTTATCGGAAAATCTGACCGTTTGTACGCTCCATCAGACAACTGTTGCCGGATTTTCCACAGACAAATGTGGGATAGCATGTTATAAAATTGTCCAACAACAAATGTGTGTTGTCGGATTATCCGATTGTGTGTACACAAGTCCATCAGACAAAACTCCAAAGTACAAACACGCATGCTCAGAAGCAATGCTCACCATAACAACATTAGCAGAAGTTGCTTAAAGGGTGGCACTAAAGAGCTGAAAAAAACACATAGTTTTGTGTTTGTTGGTTGACAATTCTTTGCCGTTTGTATGAAAAACAAGTTCCTGGCCAACGCCCTTCGGACAAAAGTCCTAAGATTTATCCAATGAAAAGCTGATCGTGTGTACCAGGCTTTACTGCACACTGTCAGCCTCTTGCAATGTGCATCAGAAGCTGAAACAATTCAGATAGGGCCCTCCTGAGGATGCCCAGCATTATCTAGCGCCCCCCCCCCCCCCCCCGCCTCAGGGCCGGTTCACACTGCTGCGTGGTGCAAATCACATGCAATGTCCATGCAATGCCAATTAAGGAATACAGATAGTATGGCTGAATTCGCATCGCATTCGGACCAAACCCTTTTTTTGGTTCGCAGCAGAATCAGATGTGTTCAGACCCATGCAATCCGATTCCTGTCCCAATTTGCAGATCGCACTGCGATATGTGAACTGATTTGGGGGTGCCATTAACTTTTAATTGACTCTCCCAGCCGTTTGCATAGGGCAGTGTGAACTTCCGTCGGGCGACATGCAATGCAGTGGATTCGCAGGGTTCCTGTATGGCAGCAGTGTGAACCGACCATCATGGTCCCTGGCCCACCACTTTCATTCATTGGATTTCAGATTTCCAAAGCTGCAGTCTGATCACTGGGGGAGAGGAGACTGAGGAAGTGCTTCCTCCTGCCTGCAGCAGACTGATGACATCATCTCAGCCTAAGCAAAGTCACTGGGCCAGATTCTCAAAAGAGATCCGACGGTGTATCTCAAGATTCACCGTCGTATCTCTGTTTTTTGGCCCGGGTATCTATGCGTGCGATTCCTAGAATCACTTACGCATAGATACGGCGTAGATCGGACAGGTGTTACTTACACTGTCGGATCTTAGATGTAATTCTTCTCTGGCCGCTAGGTGGCGTTTACGTTGTTTTCTCAGTTGACTATGCAAATGAGCCTGATACGCCGATTCCCGAACGTTTTTGCGCCACCTCATCGTCGTTTACGTTGTTTCCGTAAGCGTAAACCTACCCCTGCTATATGAGGGGTACGTTTACGAAGGTCCGTCGTATGCCATGTTAAGTATGATGTCGGGACAGTGACGTCTTTTTCCGTAGTTTACGGCGTTTTACTAAGTCGTTCGCAAATACTGCTTTACGTCAATGACGCTCACGTCGGCCTCATTGACGTTTTCTGTCGTGAGCTGGAGCATGCGCACTGGGCTATTTGTACGGCCGCCGCATGCGCAGTTCGATCGGTGCGGAGGCGCCGGAGAAATACAAGCCGCCCCCTTTAAATTACGCGGCCATACGCCGGGCCATTTACACTACGCCGCCGCAAATTACGGAGCAAGTGCTTGGAGAATACGGCACTTTCTCCAGTAAGTTGTGGCGGCCTAATGTAAATTGCTTAAGCGACGCCGCCGCAGAATCTTAGAGAATCTGGCCCACTGACTTTTTTTTTAATGATGAACAGTGGAGCTATTCCAAAAAGTCAGGTACGTATTTATGGAAACATAAAGATAATGACAAGTCCCCTTTTATTACTCCGGACGCTGCGCTCTCTTTAACATTTCCATTCTCTCTGCTATTATCATAATCCTCGCACTTCTTAAATAAAGAATTTCCGTGATCACACGCGGCCGCGCGGGTTCATCTGGCTGTGCAAGGAATGCAGACGGTGCAGGAGGGAAGGCAACACATGTGTCAAGGTTATTCTGCCAATTAGCGGGTTTGTTAGCGAGACAATTAAGGCGCCGCAGCCGCGCACACGCTCACTTCCCGGCTATTTATGATCTCTTTACCCAACTAAATAAAGGCGTCTTTCCCTGTTACCAACACAAACCATCGGCGCTCTCTGCGCTGAGCAAACACTGCGGGCATCAAGGGCATTGTGTCAGTTTAGTGTCAGCAACAATTTAGCAAGTGAGCGGCTACAAAGCTCATTACCGTCTCCGCGCTATGCGGGGGAGGGGCCGGCCATTCTGTGAGTAGCATTATTAATCACGGCTGTAAAGTGCACCTGTCATTCCAACACAATGGAAGTAGAGACGCAATAAGCTGGATTGATGATGTCAATCCCTACGCCTGAGGAGCTTACACTCTAATGTCCCCCCGACAGGCACACATTGTTGTTATACATTTATATAACTCTGACATATTCTGCAGTGCTGTACAAAGAACACTGAGCCATTCACATCAGTCTCTGCACCACAGGAGCTTGCACTCCAATGTCCTCCCACCACAGTCACATACCATTATTATACATTTATAAAGCTCTGACACATTCTGCAGTGTTGTATGGAGAACACAGAATCATTCACGTCAGTTTCTGTACCAAAGAAGCTTACACTCTAATGTTCACATCCCAGCCACACACTATTATTACACATTTATAAAGCTCTGACATAGTCCACAGTGCTGTACAGAGAACATCAGTCACATCAGTCTGTGCACCTGAGGAGCTTACACTCTAATATGGCACCACAGTCACACACTGGTATTAGTATACATTTATATAGCTCTGACATATTCTGTAGTGTTGTACCAAGAAGACCTGTGAGTATCATGCATTAAAACCCAAAACTTTATGGGAGGCGCTGGCAGAGAAGGCTCTCTGTCTCCCCATAGCGGGGCCCACATGTCTTATTGGTGATCCACAGCTGTGGTTGCCAACCTTTTGGACCTCACGGGCCACTAAACTCGCAATTCTGAATCCCGTGAATCCCCACCAACATAAATTTTACATGCCTTATACACACAATGCTCTGGCTGTTTGCCCCCTCCCCCTGGATCACACTTCTGCCTTCTACACACAATGCTCTGGCTGTTTGCCCCCCTCCCCCAGGATCACACTTCTGCCTTCTACACACACTGCTCTGGCTGTTTACCCCCTCCCCCAGAATCACACTTCTGCCTTCTACACACAATGCTCTGGCTGTTTGCCCCCTCCCCCTGGATCACACTTCTGCCTTCTACACACAATGCTCTGGCTGTTTGCCCCCCTCCCCCAGGATCACACTTCTGCCTTCTACACACACTGCTCTGGCTGTTTACTCCCTCCCCCAGAATCACACTTCTGCCTTCTACACACACTGCTCTGGCTGTTTACCTCCTCCCCCAGAATCACACTTCTGCCTTCTACACACAATGCTCTGGCTGTTTGCCCCCTCCCCCTGGATCACACTTCTGCCTTCTACACACAATGCTCTGGCTGTTTGCCCCCTCCCCCAGGATCACACTTATGCCTTCTACACACACTGCTCTGGCTGTTTACCCCCCTCCCCCAGGATCACACTTCTGCCTTCTACACACAATGCTCTGGCTGTCTGCCCCCTCCCCTAAATTGCACTGCTGCCTTATACACACGCACACGCTTTGGCTCTATGCCCCCCTGAGCCCCCTCCCCCCTGGATCACACTTCTGCCTCGTACACACAATGCTCCAGCTGTTTGCCCCCCTCCCATCAATTTCACTGCTGCCTTTGGCACACAATGCTCCGGCTGTCTGCCCCCTCCCCCCAAATTGCATTACTGCCCTATACACACAATGCTCTGGCTATCTGCCCCCTTCCCCTGGATCACACTGCTGCCTTATACACACAATGCTCCAGCTCTCTGCTCCCCTCCCCCTGAAACACTGCTGCCTTATACACACAATGCTCTGGCTGTCTGCCCCCCTCCCCCCTCACATCACACTGCCTTACACAGACTCATCATTGGATCTCACCTCCTTATACAGGTTCAGCTCCATCCCATAGTCTGATCAGCGCTGCCATTGGAAGTGCACTCCCTTTTCACCTCCCACTTTCTGAACTACTCCTGGCGAGTTCACAAAAGCAGTAACTACAGAAGTGGCATTGGGTATCAATGAGCGTTGACAGTATTGACTGTCAGCATGCATTGACAACACAGGAAACAACACTGGGCAGTATAAATCTGACACAATGTTGTTTTAAGTCAGAACCCATGGGGGCCATCAGTGGTCCATGCACCACTGGTTGGTGACTGCTGATCCACAGGACCCCAATCTATCGGAGACAATTGTTCAAATGTTGGGGATGTTGTTCTGATCTCTGCCCAGGAGTCCCTTCTCGTGTAAAGAAAGCAAGGTGGAGCAGAGCTCTAGAAAGTTTTTACTGACGGTACTGTATTCTCGGCAAAGATCACTGAGAAAATACAGTGCATAGAAGAGGAAATGACATCAATGGTCAAATTTTCATTCTCCACAAGTATAGTATACGTTTGCCACATCTTACAGTAAGGTGGCTTAGGGGACTATAGGAGAAGGGAGGTGCATAACAGAGGCAACCTAAGCATCTATACTATCACACTTCATTACCCATGATCCCCTGGGCTCATCCTCTGGAGCGCCAAGACGCCGTAAAGGGCAGATTGCGCACTGATGTGAGTGCTGAAATATCACTCTCAGAACTTTCTCCTCCGAGGATTAGAGATCAGTCAATAGAATGTTCTGTCACTTTACCACCGTGTTCCGATATGGTGAAGAGATGGATCAGCGGAGATCTAGGACACGTCCACTGCTGCGGATTATACTGTAATGTCACCGACACAAACCCATCTAAATGTAAAATGGATGAAATGTTAAACCTTTCCTAATATGACCCCATCCTCCGATAATGACATCCACCGACAGGATTCAGCCTGGGCTGACCTACAGCTGCAGAAAATCAATGTGGAACTTTATGTTGGAGTAAGTCTGCAATAACATGCAGCGTATACCTACTAAAGTTTTCAATTTATGCATTCTCACCACCCAAGCAGTCTCAGTGCTGGCATTACAAGCGCTGCATTTCCGGTTCCTGAACAAATATGTGATGTTTTGTGTGTATTTTATTAATACATTTCTTGTAGGGCAAATTCCAGTTTCAATATTGCTATATTCCAGAGTGCCGTACTGAGCCAGTCACATCAGGCTCTGTGCCAGAGAAGCTTACACTCTAATGTCCCACCAGAGTTACATGTGTACCGCCTGGTACCGGTGGTAGTAAAATTTAAGGCTAGATCAGAGTGTAGTTGGACTCTGATCCAGATTGTTAGTTGCAAAACACAGTCTCTGTCTCAGCTTGGCTGTGCTGTGAGTCCATTCTGCTGTATTGGGGTGTTCTTCCAGCCCCAGTGCTGTAGGTGGCAGCAGTGGAGTCAAGGTTTGGATGCTCTTTCCCAGCAGCCAATCAAGAGGGTTTGTCATCGCTGTGCATGCTAGGGATGGGGTATTTATGGGAAAGACGCCACTGGTTTTTGGTCTTCTTCGTCCAGTGTGGCACCCACCTTTAGGGTGGCCACATCACGGCGCCCCGGTCTACCTGGCTCTGGGGCCATGCTCACCCGGAGCATCTGAGCAGCGATGGGGATCCAGTGAGCGACTGGGTTCCCACCTTTGAGGATCCCAAACTGTACTGCTGTTCGGTGGGGCGTCAGTCTGAGGAGCGCCATTGAGAGGCTGGCGATCCAAAAGGGCCTGGACAAACCACCGGGAATGGAGGTAACCAGACACGGAGGGATTGATCACCTGTTTGTCGGTACCTGGGCGACAAGATGAAGGAGATCCAGACGTAACTCAATTAAGGAGGTATATCTCTAATAATTCAACCCAGAGGGGACCTGTGGCAGAGGTATCTTCTGAGGCTCGCTGAGAGGGGTCTGTGGCAGAGACTTTCTCTCAAGTTCACCAAGGAGAGTCTGTGACTTTATCCTACAATTGTCCGAGTGATACTTCTGCTGTCAGATCAGTGAGAGAGGCCTGTCCGGGTACACTGAACCCACTCTGGCGGGAGTGTTACGTTTGGGAGCAGGACTGTATCCTATCATTATGTCTAAATCTTCTATTCTCTTATCTCTTCAACTTTACTTTCCTCACCACAAGTTTACTATTTTTACCCGGCTGGGTAATAAAGAGCACAGCAAAGAGCTTTACTTCTACTACATGCAATATGCATCACTCACCCCTAGCCACGAGGTAACACGCCACCCAAAAATCCAGCAGCTCCTCCGGGGGTAATGCTACACATACTATTAATTTTACACATTTATATAACTCTGACACACAGTTGTAAATATTTTATTCTATCTTTTTATGTGGCAACACTGAAGAAATGACACTTTGCTACAATGTAAAGTAGTGAGTGTACAGCTTGTATAACAGTGTACATTTTTGTCCCCTCAAAATAACTCAACACACAGCCATTAATGTCTAAACCACTGGTAACAAACGTTAGTACACCCCTAAGTGAAAATTTCCAAATTGGGCCCAAAGTGTCAATATTTTGTGAGGGAGTGGGGAGGCCTTCTCGTTTAACATGAGTGTCTGACTTCACAAATGCGCTTCTGCAAGAATGGGCAAACATTCCAATAGACACACTCCTAAACCTTGTGGACAGCCTTCCCAGAAGAGTTGAAGCCGTTTATGTTGTCCTACAGAGATGGATGGAGTGGCAACCTCAGCCTGGACTCCAACCAGGCCACACCCCAACGTGTTTCACTCTGCCCCCTGGAGCTTAGTCATGGGAATCTTCTGGAAGAATGGTCAAACATTCTATAGACACTCCTAAACTTTGTGCACATCCTTTCCAGAAGAGTTGAAGCTGTTGTAGCTGCAAAGGGTGGGCCAATGCAATATTGAACCCTACGGACTAAGACTGGGATGCCATTAAAGTTCATGCGCGTGTAAAGGTAGGCATCCCAATACTTTTGGTAATATAGTGTATATACTCCCATAATGCAATGTGCACCTCCCTGATCTTCTCCTGCATGCAGCCATAGTCTTTTCTCAATTCAGGAAATCACTATACAGAAATATCTTTGAAAATCTAAAGATCCTTATCAGTTAATTGAGCATACCAAGTTACACCAAGGCCGGATGTCATTAGGTGGACCCTTTACAGAAACTTTACTCTACTATAAAAATATCTAAACAATATTCAATGATTGGGTGCTGTAGAGGTTCCCACAAAATGCTGCACCTGAGATTGCTGTAGCGGGGTGAGCACCCCTTATACAATGAGTGTAAAGCACAGCACTCTACAAATTCCAATTACTTAGTAAAGAAATTACGATGGTGCAGGCCAGCAGTGGACGGAATAATATAATGAAATAGAGGAATATTCATGAGGAGGGAGACGTGAGCTGTGATTGTAAATCAGTGTGGATTATGTGTAGAGGAGAATATACATCGGATGCCAATACAGCTCATTAATGTTCCGAAAGAATCTTCCAACAAAAGCCAGAACAACCGTAATGTGTACAGCCTCATACACACGATCGTACTTCCATCAGACTTATCTGTGGATTTTTGTCCAAATGGGTGTTGGCCGTAAACTTGTTCTGTATACACACGGCAGAACTTTTTCAGCCAACTTTTACCAAATCACGTGGTTTTTCAGCTCTTTACCGCCACCCTTTGGGCAACTTCTGCTATTGTTGTCTGATGTTTAGCATTGGTTCAGAGCATGTGTGTTTGTACTCTGGACTTTAGTCCTATGGACTTGTGTACACACGATCGGATTATCCTTCATCGGACATTTGTTGCCAGAAAGTTTGCGAGCATTCACAGCGAACCATTGTCTGATGAAAAACCGAAAACAATTGTCCGATGGAGCATACAGATGGTCGGATTGTCCGATCAAACACGTCCATCGGACCATTGTTGTAAAAAAATCTGATCGAGTGTAAGGGCCTTCAGACTTGTGGGATTGTTCCCTGTAATACAGACCCCCACGCACACCATTGACTATGCAGAAGTCCACACAGGATCAACAACTACCCACTGATCCACACAAGGTCCATGACTGCCCACTAATCCACACAAGGTCCATGACTACCCACTAATCCACAAAACATCAACAAATACACACTAATCCCCACCACAACAATGACTACCTACAACTCCCTTCCCATAAGAACGATGACTACCGACCACACCCTCATACCCACCTAAGCAATGACTATCCCACTTCCCACCAGATGCATGGAAAGAAAGGACCCCCCCAGTTTCTTGTACTGGGCCCCGGAAAGTTCAAGTTACACCTCTGCCTATCACTCCTCATTGCCAACAGAACAGATGGTTACCTACCATTCCATCTTCCCCCACCTTAGCAGTCCAATTCTGTATTCCTTCTCTATTTGTTGTCCTAACTATGCTCATTGACTTAACGTGAATAGACCAACAGCCATTCACCTAATATAGAATTAAGGTCCAAATAAGGGCAATGACATCATGTAAGACAAGCGCTATCACCTCATAAAAGATAATGACCTATTAGCCGTTCTTTTACTGACCTTGTAATATAAAAGGCGCCATTCCAATTAAAGTGCAGATCGGTTTATTCACCAAATCAAATTGGAGATCCACCATGAACTTCCAGGCACCATGTACTGGCTGAGCAGGGGAATCAATCCAACATAATGCCTCCTGCTCCATTTAATATAATAATGATTCCTGCTCCATCCAACATAATACTGACTCCTGCTCCATCCAACATAATACTGACTCCTGCTCCATCCAACATAATACTGACTCCTGCTCCATCCAACATAATACTGACTCCTGCTCCATCCAATATAATAATAATGACTCCTGCTCCATCCAATATAATAATAATGACTCCTGCTCCATCCAATATAATAATAATGACTCCTGCTCCATCCAATATAATAATAATGACTCCTGCTCCATCCAATGAATGAATGAATGAATGAATGAAAACTTATATAGCGCGGCACATGCGATCTGAATCGCCTCTGGGCGCTTGTTGTTCCTGTCTCCTTTGATATCAAAAGAGAAAAGTCTTGACCTTTTTCCTGAATCCTCCAACCGAATGCTGGTTGGTAAAGCGTTCCATAGTCTGGGACCCTGAATCGCGAATCTTCTTTCTCCTTTGGACTTGAAGTTGGCTTTCGGAACCTGGAGTAGGTTCTGATTAGTGGATCGCAAAACGCGATTGGGGTTATGCGCTTTTATTATTTCGCATAAATAAAGGGGGGCATTCCCATGGACACATCTATGCGTAAGACAGAGAGCTTTAAAAGCAATTCTGTCTTTAACTGGCAGCCAATGAAGGGCTCTCAGTGAAGGTGAGATGGTTTCCCAGGGTTTTTTCCCAGTCACAAGTCTGGCGGCCGTATTCTGAACGACTTGCAGACGGGCGATTTGGTACTTGGGGAGTCCGAGGTAAAGGGCATTTGCATAATCCAGCCTGGAGTTTACAATTGCTCCCACCACGACCGCTAAATCTTCTTTAGGGATGAACGGAGTGAGTCTGCGTAGTAGGCGCAGCAGATGGTGAGATCCGCTGACTACTGACCCTATTTGTGCGTCCATTGTCATAAAGGAGTCAAAAATGACCCCTAGGCTTTTGACTTTGGCGCTAGGGGTGATGAGTTTGCCCAAAATAGGCGGGGGGGGGGGGTCCAAGCTGTTGTAAGTTGATTCCTAAGCTTGGCGTGAAACAGGAGAAGTTCTGTTTTTGCTCCATTGAGTTTAAGATAACTCGTTGTCATCCAGTCCTCTATCAAAGAGAGACATGTCTCTAGATTGAGGTGGTGATCCTGTCTGTTGCAGATGCGGAAATACAGTTGCGTATCATCTGCATATGAGTGGTAGAGCAGTTTTTGGCTGCTGATAATCTCAAAAAGAGGACGAAGATATATGTTAAACAGCACCGGTGACAGAGGCGATCCTTGAGGGACTCCGCATGTTACTGTGCGTTTCTCAGACGTAAAAGGTCCTAACTTCACTGTTTGCGATCGGTTTTCCAGAAAAGAGGAGAACCAAGATAAATCGCCTTCTGCGACTCTGGCTACTTCAGCAAGCCGAGTCAGTAACAGTTTGTGGTCTACAGTGTCGAAAGCTGCACTTAGGTCCAACAGAACTAGAAGACAAGATTCTCCTTCGTCTGCGGCCTTGAGAACATCGTCCCATACTTTCAGCAATGCTGTTTCCGTCCCGTGTTATAATAATACTGACTCCTGCTCCATCCAATATAATACTGACTCCTGCTCCATCCAAAATAATACTGACTCCTGCTCCATCCAACATAATACTGACTCCTGCTCCATACAATATAATACTGACTCCTGCTCCATCCAATATAATACTGACTCCTGCTCCAATCAATATAATACTGACTCCTGCTCCATCCAATATAATACTGACTCCTGCTCCATCCAACATAATAATGACTCCTGCTCCATCCAATATAATACTGACTCCTGCTCCATCCAACATAATACTGACTCCTGCTCCATCCAACATAATACTGACTCCTGCTCCATCCAACATAATACTGACTCCTGCTCCATCCAACATAATACTGACTCCTGCTCCATCCAACATAATACTGACTCCTGCTCCATCCAATATAATACTGACTCCTGCTCCATCCAATATAATACTGACTCCTGCTTCATCCAATATAATACTGACTCCTGCTCCATCCAATATAATACTGACTCCTGCTCCATCCATCATAATACTGACTCCTGCTCCATCCAACATAATAATGACTCCTGCTCCATCCAACATAATACTGACTCCTGCTCCATCCAATATAATACTGACTCCTGCTCTATCCAATATAATACTGACTCCTGCTCCATCCAACATAATACTGACTCCTGCTCCATCCAACATAATACTGACTCCTGCTCCATCCAACATAATACTGACTCCTGCTCCATCCAATATAATACTGACTCCTGCTCCATCCAATATAATACTGACTCCTGCTCCATCCAACATAATACTGACTCCTGCTCCATCCAACATAATACTGACTCCTGCTCCATCCAACATAATACTGACTCCTGCTCCATCCAACATAATACTGACTCCTGCTCCATCCAACATAATACTGACTCCTGCTCCATCCAACATAATACTGACTCCTGCTCCATCCAACATAATACTGACTCCTGCTCCATCCAACATAATACTGACTCCTGCTCCATCCAACATAATACTGACTCCTGCTCCATCCAACATAATAATGACTCCTGCTCCATCCAACATAATAATGACTCCTGCTCCATCCAACATAATACTGACTCCTGCTCCATCCAATATAATACTGACTCCTGCTCCATCCAATATAATACTGACTCCTGCTCAATCCAATATAATAATGACTGCTGCTCCATCCAACATAATAATGACTGCTGCTCCATCCAACATAATACTGACTCCTGCTCCATCCAACATAATAATGACTCCTGCTCCATTCAACATAATACTGACTCCTGCTCCATCCAACATAATACTGACTCCTGCTCCATCCAACATAATAATGACTCCTGCTCCATCCAACATAATACTGACTCCTGCTCCATCCAACATAATACTGACTCCTGCTCTATCCAATATAATAATGACTCCTGCTCCCGTATTCCCTTTTATAAACAATTGCCATCAACCCAACCAACGCTGCCAGTTGCCCCCCACCACCCACTAAAACCTCATCACTTTTTAAATGCCCACATTTTTAATATCAGAATTCTTACAAAGATAAGGGAACCCATAGACCCAGCTCTTATAGTGTTATAATAAATTAGCAAATCTTTCAGTAAATCCCCCCTTCATCCCTTTGTAAATACGACATAATCAGCAGATGATGTGAAGAGAAGTAAAACAAAAAACGGCAGAAAGTCAAGCCAGTGAACTGAATGGGTTAAATCATCAAACTGAACTAATGAAAAAGCTTTAATAAATAAGTGCAAAATAATTAAAAGTATGAAAAAAAAAGCATTCAAGCGATCGTTCTGTCTCTTTATAAATAGGCCTTTTTTCTTTTAACTGTACTCCTTCTATTTGAAACATTTGTTATTTTCAAAGGGGTTTATAATATAAAGAACAAGATTACAGCGTATACATCGAAAATTCAAAAGAGAACAAGTTCATAAAGAAAAGATACCATGTATAAGTTAGCGGAGTACAAACTGTTACAGTGATCAAAGCCTTTTATCTATAGTACGTGGATGGAGGAAAAGAAGAGAGAAAGCCAAATCTCCCGGTTTTATGTTTAAGTAACAAAAGGTTTAGTAAGAGGCAATTTATTCGTCATCTCTTTTAATTAAACAGAAGGGAAATCTCCCCAGCGGGGGGCTCAGACGGGTAAGGAAAGCACTTTGTCTTTAGTAATGTGAGGATGGATTGAAATCTCTGCCTGGTCCCATATGTTGGAGTGGAAAGGGATCTTGTAGAAACCCTAGAAGCACCAGAATAGGAAAAATCTGGCAGCAAAGTCCTCAACCAGTGGGGCAGCTCAGGAAATCTCACACAAAGTACTATTCCATTCATATGACTCTACATTATAGAGCCAAACTCTTAACTAGCAATTCCCCAGACTGCTTTTGAGATTGCACCAAAGTGGTATGTCCATGCACATCTGGTGGCAATGCCTTAATGCCGCGTACAGTACACACGATAATTTTTCGGCATGAAAAAACGTTGTTTTTCAAAAACGTCATTTAAAATGATCGTGTGTGGTCTTCACATCATATTTCAACAACAAAAAAAAAGTTTGAACATGCTGCACTTTTTAACGTCATTTTAAACGATGTCGTTTTTCGGGTTGAAAAAAGGGTCGTGCGTGGGCTAAAACGACGTGAAAAATCCGCGCATGCTCAGAAGCAAGTTATGAGACGGGAGCGCTCGTTCTGGTAAAACTACCATTCATAATGAAATAAGCACATTCATCACGCTGTAACAGACAGAAAAGGGCAAATCGTCTTTTACTAACACTAAATCAGCTAAAGCAGCCCCAAGGCGCAGGGAACTTCCCCTTTATAGCGCCGTCATATGTGTTGTACGTCACCGCGCTTTGCCAGATATTTTTTTTAAAATGATGGTGGCAAGTTATTTTAATGATGAAGTTGGGAAAGCTTCATTTTTTTGGACATGCTGAAAAACAACGTTTTTTTTCATGCTGAAAAATAATTGTGTGTACGCGGCATAAGGCCCAAAAACTGTGGCTATAAGTAAATTAATCAGAACCAGCGGCAGCCCATAATCTCCTTGTAGGGCACTGGACTCAAAGGATTCTATGTTTTTTTTTTGTTTTGTTTTTAAAGCAGATGATTGGCTTCAAAAAGGTTGGGCTCAGGGCGCAGAGCCCACTCACTTGTGACATTAGCGAATCAATATTTGCTGTTGTCTTCTGGGTTCTCCTCCCAGCCAATCAGGACCGGAGGCTGATCTTAAGGCCAGATTATCCGGTAGGAGAAGCCGGGAAGCCACGACCTGGATGGGGTAAGTGCAGACCTGGCGGGAGGGGGGGAGATATCTCCTTAACCTACATGGTTAAGGAGATATTTTCTCAAAAACAGGCACTGTGCCGTTAGTGAAGGTGATCATGCCGTCACAGACTGCATGCGCGGGAGTGACGTCATGGCGGCTCTGGCCAGTCATAGCTCCAGAGCCGCGATACAAGGAAGTGAGATGGCGGCGGTGGAGGAGAGGAATGAGGGCCGCTGCAGGGGCTTGAATCTCAGGTAAGTACTACATAATGAGCTAGTATGCTATGCATACTAGCTCATTATGCCTTTGTCTTGCAGGCTTTTTTTTTTGTCCTAGAGAAGGGTTTACTTCCTCTTTAAAAAGTAACCCAGTTGTTGACCCACCTGAAGACACCTGGGGTGTATGACATCATTTGCTTGGGCAAGAAATCAGGAAGTACCGTAACTGAAGATATGTAAAAAATAAAGCAAATATGATATGAGGATTAAAAATAATCAAAGATTAAAAATAATCAACGTTAATTGAGAGAGTTCAGTATAAAACAAATTCTACGTGGATCAAATTGGCATGAAAGTTCAGGCTTTAAAAGTCAGATTTGTTATGGTTAAGTAGACTTGGGAGCTGAGAGACGGGAGGGCAGTAGAATGGAGAAACCAACAATACGCCGTCATTTGCAGAATATCGACTTTTTCATCCCTCAGGGTCTTATTTTTCTCCTGGAAAATACAGAAACACCAGTAAAGTGGAAACAATCAGCTGATAAATATCAATCCAGCCAGAGGTCCAGCGAAGGTCAGACGGCGAGGGTCACGGCGACGACGACGCGCACAACGCAAGCTAGTTAGATGGACCGGCGCGGCCGTCTTCAGCGGTCTACAGCTCACTTTCACTCTCAATCACTGTCAGCAAATATAATTTGCGCACATCAGACACCGCCGCCTGCGTTCCGATGAGAAAAGAGGGACCGCCGCGGTCACATCTACAGCAACCGGGGTGATGGAGAAAAGTAATTTCCTCCTCAGACAGAGAAAACACAAAACACTTCCCACCCCAGTGTCTCCTCCGCCGACAGAACGCCACTACCCAGAGATCTCAGACAATTGTTTTCAGTTGTCAGAGAAGGAGGGAAAAAAACGACTGCGGAGGTGGAAATAATATTTACTAAGAATTGGCAGTAAATAAAGATGAGAGACGGCGGTCTGCAAAGCGGTCCCCATCCTCATTACACCGGCAGATATCAGAGATCCCCAATAATGAATGTGAATACGGGGAATAAAGGGACAGACATGTCTCTAAGGCCCCTTTCACACTGAAGAGCTTTTCAGGTGCTTCACCACTAGAAATGTCCTCTGAAAAGCGCATCCCATTCATTGCAGTGTGACTTTTCACACTGGGGTGGTGCGCTTCCGGGACGTTGGATAAAGCCCTGCATCCATATATATGCTGAGATGTATCGATGTAGATGGACGAGGAGCGATATGCTGAGATGTATCGATGTACATGGACGAGGAGCGATATGCTGAGATGTAGCGATGTAGATGGACGAGGAGCGATATGCTGAGATGTAGTGATGTACATGGACGAGGAGCGATATGCTGAGATGTAGTGATGTACATGGACGAGGAGCAATATGCTGAGATGTAGCGATGTATATAGATGAGGAGCGATATGCAGAGATGTAGCGATGTAGATGGACGAGGAGCGATATGCTGAGATGTAGTGATGTACATGGACGAGGAGCGATATGCAGAGATGTAGCGATGTACATGGATGAGGAGCGATATGCTGAGATGTATCGATGTAGATGGACGAGGAGCGATATGCTAAGATGTAGCGATGTACATGGATGAGGAGCGATATGCTGAGATGTAGTGATGTAGATGGACGAGGAGCGATATGCTAAGATGTAGCGATGTACATGGATGAGGAGCGATATGCTGAGATGTATCGATGTAGATGGACGAGGAGCGATATGCTGAGATGTAGCGATGTACATGGACGAGGAGCGATATGCAGAGATGTACTGTAGCGATGTACATGGATGAGGAGCGATATGCTGAGATGTATCGATGTAGATGGATGAGGAGCGATATGCTGAGATGTAGCGATGTAGATGGACGAGGAGCGATATGCTGAGATGTAGCGATGTACATGGACGAGGAGCGATATGCTGAGATGTAGCGATGTACATGGACGAGGAGCGATATGCAGAGATGTAGTGATGTACATGGACGAGGAGCGATATGCTGAGATGTATCGATGTAGATGGACGAGGAGCGATATGCTGAGATGTATCGATGTAGATGGACGAGGAGCGATATGCTGAGATGTATCGATGTACATGGACGAGGAGCGATATGCTGAGATGTATCGATGTAGATGGACGAGGAGCGATATGCTGAGATGTATCGATGTAGATGGACGAGGAGCGATATGCTGAGATGTAGTGATGTACATGGATGAGGAGCGATATGCAGAGATGTAGTGATGTACATGGATGAGGAGCGATATGCTGAGATGTAGTGATGTACATGGATGAGGAGCGATATGCTGAGATGTAGCGATGTACATGGACGAGGAGCGATATGCTGAGATGTAGTGATGTACATGGATGAGGAGCGATATGCTGAGATGTAGTGATGTACATGGATGAGGAGCGATATGCAGAGATGTAGTGATGTACATGGATGAGGAGCGATATGCTGAGATGTAGTGATGTACATGGATGAGGAGCGATATGCTGAGATGTATCGATGTACATGGATGAGGAGCGATATGCTGAGATGTAGCGATGTACATGGACGAGGAGCGATATGCTGAGATGTATCGTTGTAGATGGACGAGGAGCGATATGCTGAGATGTAGCGATGTACATGGACAAGGAGCGATATGCAGAGATGTAGTGATGTACATGGACGAGGAGCGATATGCTGAGATGTATCGTTGTAGATGGACGAGGAGCGATATGCTGAGATGTAGCGATGTACATGGACAAGGAGCGATATGCAGAGATGTAGTGATGTACATGGACGAGGAGCGATATGCTGAGATGTAGCGATGTACATGGACGAGGAGCGATATGCTGAGATGTATCGATGTACATGGATGAGGAGCGATATGCTGAGATGTTGCGATGTACATGGATGAGGAGCGATATGCTGAGATGTATCGATGTAGATGGACGAGGAGCGATATGCTGAGATGTAGTGATGTAGATGGACGAGGAGCGATATGCTGAGATGTAGCGATGTACATGGACAAGGAGCGATATGCAGAGATGTAGTGATGTACATGGACGAGGAGCGATATGCTGAGATGTAGTCATGTACATGGACGAGGAGCGATATGCTGAGATGTAGTGATGTATATGGACGAGGAGCGATATGCTGAGATGTATCGTTGTAGATGGACGAGGAGCGATATGCTGAGATGTAGCAATGTACATGGACGAGGAGCGATATGCTGAGATGTAGTGATGTACATGGACGAGGAGCGATATGCTGAGATGTAGTGATGTACATGGACGAGGAGCGATATGCTGAGATGTAGTGATGTACATGGACGAGGAGCGATATGCTGAGATGTAGTGATGTATATGGACGAGGAGCGATATGCTGAGATGTATCGTTGTAGATGGACGAGGAGCGATATGCTGAGATGTAGCAATGTACATGGACGAGGAGCGATATGCTGAGATGTAGTGATGTATATGGACGAGGAGCGATATGCTGAGATGTAGTGATGTAGATGGACGAGGAGCGATATGCTGAGATGTAGTGATGTATATGGACGAGGAGCGATATGCTGAGATGTATCGTTGTAGATGGACAAGGAGCGATATGCTGAGACATAGAGATTTACATGAACGAGGAGCAATGCGCTGATATATGTAGGTTTGTAGCCGGCTGTAGCGGCGGGGGGCTCACTGCGAAGTGTTAGGGAAATTATCGGTACCGAAGGACTAAGCGCCTCTCTTTATGACCCAGATTTGCAGACTCTGTGTGTTTCCTGGCGCATAAGTTTGTTTTCCTCGTAAATTTATGAGCGCCCCGTCCGTGTCTGCTGGGCGCACATTTCATCTGTACATCATCATTCGCACCATCTGACTGCGTCGTATCGTCTCACCCGAGGTGTCTGTCTGAACAGCGCCCATCAGGAGACATTCGGAATGAATCTCTGTAGGGAGAGGGATGGAGGTGAATATTATGTGGATGGGAATATTCCGGAGGAGTCCCTGCAGGGGGCGCTCATCGCACCATGGAGTCGATACGACACAAAAAAAAGACTTTAAATTCTCTCTAAAACCCAAAAGGACTTTTTATTGATGCCTAAAAATGTGCGGTAGCTGTGAAGATGTCAGGGGAGCCGCATGGAAGACGTCCACTACAGGACCGCACTACATTTTAGGGTAGGAAACCACAGGGGGGCGCTGACATCACCACTACAGGCATGTGCACAAAAGATCAAAGCCACAACCCCAAAGATGTTTACATTTCTTTCATCTATGGTGAAATGTTATTTGAAGATTAATCTGCTTATTGGTTTTTTTCTTCCTTTTTAAATAAAACCTTTGATTTTTGATTACATAGCTTATTTTAGACTCAGTGATGTCATTATTGACTCTCTGTGCTTATCTATGCAATGCAGGCAGATCATGGCTGATGGCAGGGTGCTGTACAGAGCATTATGAACACATCACAGCCCCCTATCACAGCACTACACTCAAGAGTCCACAAGTCAAATTTTAAAATGACTTGATTGGTGGTTAAGTTAGTTGGAGGAGGAGCTTCCTAGACAGACTACATGTGCATGCAGAAAGCCCCAGGTAATGCCCCCGTGTGATGCTGAGCCCCTATGATTGAAAGAACTGTAATCCAATGAAGTGGGCAGGCCAGGGGCAGTAAGGCTGGGAAGCCAGGGAGGGATAAACATCCCCCAGTGTGGAAATTATTGGGCTTCATCTGACTTGCTCCAGCTTCTAATGCACACCATGAGAAGCTCACAGTGTCCAGTGAAATCAAAGCAATATCAGTACAGGAGAGGAGCCGGTACAACTGTGCAAGACTGAAAGGAAATGTACAAAATGTCAATAGCTATAGCAAATGTATTGATGAAAAATACTGCATGGGTGATGATGGGTCCTCTATTAAGGAGATGAACGTTTACAGCCTTTCACAGATTCTGCTGCCAATCTGCATGGGACAGAAGACAGATCTGGGGAAAAGTTGAAAATTTAGGGATGGACGGAAGATCAAGGGATGGAAGGAAGCTCTGGGGATGGAAGGAAGCTCTGGGGAGGGAAGGAAGCTCTTGGGGGGGGGGGGAAGGAAGCTCTTGGGGGGGGGGGGGGGGGGGGGAGGTTTTGGGGGGGGGAAGCTCTGAGGATGGAAGGAATCTCCGGGGAGGGAAGACACATCTGGGGGGCAGAAGGAAGATCTGGGGGCAGAAGGCGGATCTGGGGGCAGAAGGCGGATCTGGGGGCAGAAGGCGGATCTGGGGGCAGAAGGCGGATCTGGGGGCAGAAGGCGGATCTGGGGACAGAAGGAAGATCTGGGGGCAGAAGGCAGATCTGGGGCTGGGAAGATGATCTGGGGACAGAAGGCAGATCTGGGGCTAGGAAGATGATCTTGGGACAGAAGGCAGATCTGGGGAAAAGTTGAAGATCTTGGGATGGAAGGAAGCTCTGGGGAGGGAAGACACATCTGGGGGCAGAAGGCGGATCTGGGGGCAGAAGGCGGATCTGGGGGCAGAAGGCGGATCTGGGGGCAGAAGGCGGATCTGGGGGCAGAAGGCGGATCTGGGGGCAGAAGGCGGATCTGGGGGCAGAAGGCGGATCCGGGGACAGAAGGCGGATCTGGGGACAGAAGGCGGATCTGGGGACAGAAGGCGGATCTGGGGACAGAAGGAAGATCTGGGGGCAGAAGGAAGATCTGGGGGCAGAAGGCAGATCTGGGGCTGGGAAGATGATCTGGGGACAGAAGGCAGATCTGGGGCTGGGAAGATGATCTGGGGACAGAAGGCAGATCTGGGGAAAAGTTGAAGATCTAGGGATGGAAGGAAGCTCTGGGGAGGGAAGACACATCTGGGGGCAGAAGGCAGATCTGAGGACAGAAGGCAGATCTGGATTCGTGCCCCTGACAACTGGCAAATCCGGCAAATTTACCACCATGCGACCTCAGGAAACGCCTCACAGGTGTCAAAATGTACAAAATGTCAATAGCTATAGCAAATGTATTGATGAAAAATACTGCATGGGTGATGATGGGTCCTCTATTAAGGAGATGAACGTTTACAGCCTTTCACAGATTCTGCTGCCAATCTGCATGGGACAGAAGACAGATCTGGGGAAAAGTTGAAAATTTAGGGATGGACGGAAGATCTAGGGATGGAAGGAAGCTCTGTGGATGGAAGGAAGCTCTGGGGAGGGAAGGAAGTTCTTGGGGGGGGGGGGGGGAAGCTCTTGGGGGGGGGAACTCTTGGGGGGGGGGAAGCTCTTGGGGGGGGGGGAAGCTCTGGGGATGGAAGGAATCTCCGGGGAGGGAAGACACATCTGGGGGGCAGAAGGAAGATCTGGGGGCAGAAGGCGGATCTGGGGGCAGAAGGCGGATCTGGGGGCAGAAGGCGGATCTGGGGACAGAAGGCGGATCTGGGGACAGAAGGCGGATCTGGGGGCAGAAGGCGGATCTGGGGGCAAAAGGCGGATCTGGGGGCAAAAGGCGGATCTGGGGGCAAAAGGCGGATCTGGGGGCAGAAGGCGGATCTGGGGGCAGAAGGCGGATCTGGGGGCAGAAGGCGGATCTGGGGGCAGAAGGCGGATCTGGGGACAGAAGGAAGATCTGGGGGCAGAAGGCAGATCTGGGGCTGGGAAGATGATCTGGGGACAGAAGGCAGATCTGGGGCTAGGAAGATGATCTGGGGACAGAAGGCAGATCTGGGGAAAAGTTGAAGATCTTGGGATGGAAGGAAGCTCTGGGGAGGGAAGACACATCTGGGGGCAGAAGGCGGATCTGGGGGCAGAAGGCGGATCTGGGGGCAGAAGGCGGATCTGGGGGCAGAAGGCGGATCTGGGGACAGAAGGCGGATCTGGGGACAGAAGGCGGATCTGGGGACAGAAGGCGGATCTGGGGACAGAAGGCGGATCTGGGGACAGAAGGAAGATCTGGGGGCAGAAGGAAGATCTGGGGGCAGAAGGCAGATCTGGGGCTGGGAAGATGATCTGGGGACAGAAGGCAGATCTGGGGCTGGGAAGATGATCTGGGGACAGAAGGCAGATCTGGGGAAAAGTTGAAGATCTAGGGATGGAAGGAAGCTCTGGGGAGGGAAGACACATCTGGGGGCAGAAGGCAGATCTGAGGACAGAAGGCAGATCTGGATTCGTGCCCCTGACAACTGGCAAATCCGGCAAATTTACCACCATGCGACCTCAGGAAACGCCTCACAGGTGTCGCTGCGTCTTGCCGCCCTCTGAGCTTTCCTAATATTTCTCCACCACATCGTAAAAGTTTACACAGAGTAATTTCTACATGACCCACGACGCTGTGAACGCATTATCCTAATGTAATCTCAGGATATCGTTATACGTGATTTATTGTGCAGACCTCTCCCCATAAAATCCATTATGAAGTAAAATATTAATACAGAGAACAGCGCTCATTCCCAGAACTCTCACCGGAGTCGTCAGCAAACCGTGACAAGTTCTCAGGTCTCCTTCCTGTGATGGGAGCGCAGAGGGGGGCCCCACATGGTGCAGAATGGAAGTGCACTAGACAAAAGGAGTAACAGATACTGAGAATTACAACCAGCATGCAGGACAGGAGAAGTAGTACTGTGCAGAGTCCATATATACAGAATAAGAACAGATACTGATAATTACACCCAGCATACAGGACAGGAGAAGTAGTACTGTGCAGAGTCCATGTATACAGAATAAGAACAGATACTGAGAATTACACCCAGCATACAGGACAAGAGAAGTAGTACTGTGCAGAGTCCATGTATACAGAATAAGAACAGATACTGAGAATTACACCCAGCGTACAGGACAAGAGAAGTAGTACTGTGCAGAGTCCAGACATACAGAATAGGAACAGATACACCCAGAATACAGAACATCCTGGAGGATCCTGTGTCATTTCCTCCTGTGTGCATTCCATGAGTGAATCCAGAGCATCTTGTGTCATTCAGTGACTCCAAAATCAGCCAGAGCACTCTGTCATCTCCCCATTGCACCCCCATAACTAGAGGGCTTCCATGAGCGTCCTCTGTCCTCTAGTGACTCCCATGCACTTCTGTGACAACTGTGTCTCTATGCAGCATCCAATACACTTTTGCATCATCTGGGCAAAGGCAGTGATAATGGAGTAATCCAATTGACAAAAATATTTTAATAATAATAAAAAATTATAAATATTTTGATAATAATAATAAAACATTTTTTTTTCCTGAGAATGTTTAAAAATTCTGCGGATAATTTCCACTTTCCTCCACCTGGTGAACGCCGGAGAAGAAACTGTTGTCGGTGTGAAGTCATTGTCATGGCTGCTGTTATTACTTTTTACAGAATATCTCAATTTTTTATATAATAACATAGCAACTTATATAATCACATATAATATAATGGTATATAATTTCCCCACGAAGGTGGAACATTTTCAGTAGTCAGAGAGACAGCGAGATGTTTTTGTATCTCCTTCATTGTCTCCTCGTTCCGCCTTCTCTCGGCTGATGCCGCGTTTCCTCGTATTGGTGACACGGAAGATGAACGCAAGTCACGTGCAAAATCAATCACTTCTCACAATCGCCTTCTGATGAGATACAACGTACCTTGGCTCTTTATTCCTGTAGAAAGCATCATTCAGAGCGCTGGATCGATTGTGCTAAGCAGAGATCTGTAACTCCGGATACATCGATAAATCCATCAGCAGATTTACAATATTTACTTAAACAAACGTGAATCTCTCTCGGGGAAGGATTGCAGAGTCAGTGCAGGGATGGGCACAATCATTTAGAGACGTGTCAGCATGTACAATATAGAAATATTCTGGAACTAGCGAGAACAAAAAGCCGCCTAAAACATTTTAGATTAAAGGGGACTCACATGTACACCTTCCTGTGTCATTTTTACATTTCGCCAATGAGCCTATAAATTCAGCAATATCTTTGTCATTACTTAGGATAAAAAATACATATAATGTTTATTGCCTTTTTTTTGGTGACATTGTCTTGAAAAAAGACAATTATGTTTGTATTCAATATATAGACTAAAAACGAAGAAAGATTGCAACTAAAAGAGGAGGAATTAGCACAAGAGACACATCCTGCTGACTGTAGGTTATGTCCCTTGCAGTGGCGTAGCGTGGGGGGTCACCACCCTGGGCATAAAATTTAGAGGGGCGCTGTCACAAGAGTGGAGAGGAGGGAGCACCAACAACGGATGGAACATAGGAACATATGCATAATGTCACCACTCCAGGCTTTACCAGTCATTATCAAGCACAAACGATCGTCTGTGTGGAGGTCCATCGATCAAAAATCCACGCATGCTCAGAATAAAGTCGACGCATGCTCGGAAGCATTGAACTTAATTTTTCTCAGCAGGTCATAATGTTTTACGTCACCGCGTTTGGACACAGTCGGATTTTTGACTGATTGTGTATAGGCAAAACTGATGAAAGTCAGCTTCATCGGATATCCGACGAAAAAATCCATCGGATTAGATTCCATCAGATATCCGATTGTGTGTACAGGGCTTTAAGGTTTGACCTCATACAGGGCCGCCATCAGGGGGGTACAGGCATTACACCTGTAAGGGACCTGGGGTTCCCCAGGGGCCTGGATGGGAATCCCCTAAAAAAATTAAATAAAAAAATATATTTTTTAATTATTTTTCTTTTATTTTTTATTAAAGGGCCAATTTTTTTCTTTTATTTTTTTTAGAGGTCCGGAGGTCCCCAGGGGCCCAGAGGCCCCCAGATGGAAACCCCCCTTTTTTATTTATTTTTTATTAAAAAAATATTTTAATATATATATTTTTTTATTATTAAAGGGCTATTTTTTTTAGGGGTCTGGAGGTCCCCAGGGGCCCGGAGATCCCCAGGGCCTCAGATGACAACCCCCCTTTTTTTTTATAAAAAAAATATATTTTCTATATATATTTTTATTTCTTTTATATATACATACATTATATATATATATATATATATATATATATATATATACAGTGCGGAAAATAAGTATTTGAACACCCTGCTATTTTGCAACTTCTCCCACTTGGAAATCATGGAGGGGTCTGAAATTGTCATCGTAGGTGCATGTCCACTGTGAGAGACATAATCAAAAAAAAAAATTCCAGAAATCACAATTTATGAATTTTTAACTATTTATTTGTATGATACAGCTGCAAAGAAGTATTTGAACACCTGTCTATCAGCTAGAATTCTGACCCTCAAAGACCTGTTAGTCTGCCTTTAAAATGTCCACCTCCACTCCATTTATTATCCTAAATTAGATGCACCTGTTTGAGGTCATTAGCTGCATAAAAACACCTGTCCACCCCATACAATCAGTAAGAATCCAACTACTAACATGGCCAAGACCAAAGAGCTGTCCAAAGACACTAGAGACAAAATTGCACACCTCCACAAGGCTGGAAAGGGCTACGGGGAAATTGCCAAGCAGCTTGGTGAAAAAAGGTCCACTGTTGGAGCAATCATTAGAAAATGGAAGAAGCTAAACATGACTGTCAATCTCCCTCGGACTGGGGCTCCATGCAAAATCTCACCTCGTGGGGTCTCAATGATCCTAAGAAAGGTGAGAAATCAGCCCAGGACTACACGGGAGGAGCTGGTCAATGACCTGAAAAGAGCTGGGACCACCGTTTCCAAGGTTACTGTTGGTAATACACTAAGGCCTCGTACACACGATCAAATCTGTCCGCTGGAAACGGTCTGCTGGACCGTTTCAGCAGACAGATTCGATCATGTGTACGGCCGAGCCGACGGATTTGGCCACCCGACAGATTTCAAAGCATGCTTTGAAATCTATCGGGTGGGAATCCGTCCGCCCGACATGTCTGCTGGTTAGTACACTTACCAGCAGACATGTCGTCCTGCACCGCCGCCGAATGGATTCGGCGCATGCGCGGAAGTGTTTTACTTCCTGGTGCGGTGACGTGGCGGCGTCAACGTCACCGCCACGTCAGCGCGCCGTCTGCTGGCGGGGATTTTGGTTTGCTCGTGTGTACACGCGAGCAAACCAAAATCCCAGCAGACAGATTTGTTCAAATCTGTCGGACAGACAGATTTGAACAAATCTGTCTGCTTGTGTGTACAAGGCCTAAGACGTCATGGTTTGAAATCATGCATGGCACGGAAGGTTCCCCTGCTTAAACCAGCACATGTCAAGGCCCGTCTTAAGTTTGCCAATGACCATTTGGATGATCCAGAGGAGTCATGGGAGAAAGTCATGTGGTCAGATGAGACCAAAATAGAACTTTTTGGTCATAATTTCACTAACCGTGTTTGGAGGAAGAAGAATGATGAGTACCATCCCAAGAACACCATCCATACTGTGAAGCATGGGGGTGGTAGCATCATGCTTTGGGGGTGTTTTTCTGCACATGGGACAGGGCGACTGCACTGTATTAAGGAGAGGATGACCGGGGCCATGTATTGCGAGATTTTGGGCAACAACCTCCTTCCCTCAGTTAGAGCTTTGAAGATGGGTCGAGGCTGGGTCTTCCAACATGACAATGACCCGAAGCACACAGCCAGGATAACCAAGGAGTGGCTCTGTAAGAAGCATATCAAGGTTCTGGCGTGGCCTAGCCAGTCTCCAGACCTAAACCCAATAGAGAATCTTTGGAGGGAGCTCAAACTCCGTGTTTCTCAGCGACAGCCCAGAAACCTGACTGATCTAGAGAAGATCTGTGTGGAGGAGTGGGCCAAAATCCCTCCTCCAGTGTGTGCAAACCTGGTGAAAAACTACAAGAAACGTTTGACCTCTGTAATTGCAAACAAAGGCTACTGTACCAAATATTAACATTGATTTTCTCAGGTGTTCAAATACTTATTTGCAGCTGTATCATACAAATAAAGAGTTAAAAAAATCATACATTGTGATTTCTGGAATTTTTTTTTTTGATTATGTCTCTCACAGTGGACATGCACCTACGATGACAATTTCAGACCCCTCCATGATTTCCAAGTGGGAGAACTTGCAAAATAGCAGGGTGTTCAAATACTTATTTTCCGCACTATGTATATATATATATATATATATATATATATATATATATATATATATATATATATATATATATATATATATATATATATTATGAATTATTATTATTAAAGGGCCCAGAGGTCCCCAGGGCCCCAGATGACAGCCCTCATTTTTTATAAAAATATTTAAAAAAAATGTTATATTAGTTTTTATTTTTTTTATATACAGATATATTTTTATTAAGGGTCTCAGAGGTCCCCAGGGCCCCATGTGTCAAACCCCCTTTTTTTTATAAATTATTTTTTATTTTTGTTTAAATATTTTTTTTTTATTAAAGGGCCCAGAGGTCCCCAGGGCCCTGAAAGGCAAACCCTTGTTTTTTTTTTTTTTTTTTAATAAAAAGAGGTCCCAGATGGAAAGCCCCCTTTTTTTATAATTTATTTTTATAAAAATAAAAAAAAATGATTACAGGGCCCAGAGGTACCCAGGGCCCCAGATGGCAACCACCCGTTTAAAAAAAAATACATATATTTTTTTTTCTCTCTTTTTTTCCTTTTTTTAAAGGGCCCAGAGGTCCCCAGGGCCCCGGATGGCTACCCCCTTTTTTATATATATTTTTCTTTTTTTTTTCTTTTTGTAAAGGGCCCCACCCTTTTCAATTTCAGGCGGCAGCACCCCCCCCCCGCTTCTCTGCTCCAGGGGTCCCATGCCTGAAGCTGTGTAAGGGGCCCCAAAATTCCTGATGGCAGCCCTGACCTCATATTATATGGTTTTGGTAAATCTGAAGTCAAAAATCTGCAGAAAATCTAATGGTGTATATGGGGTCATAGGCTGGCGATAGACGGTGCAAATTTCTTTCCTGCAACCACAGCACAGGCACACCGCTGACAAGGTAATCCCTCCTGGTGGGCAACTGTCTTCTCCTGGCGGGGGCAGTGGTTGGAGGAAGCCTTCTCCACGGGGAGAACACAGTGGCCTGGTAGGAAGGATTGCCCTGTCAGCGCTGTCTGTGCTGATGGGGGAATTGTGCAAATGTCTTTCCTACAACCCGTGGTTGCAGGTAAGGAACTTGCCCCATCTATGGCCAGCCTAAAAGCCCGTACACACAATTGGATTTTCACAGTCAGATTTTCCGCCAAAAAATGTTTTATAGGATGCTTTAATACTGTCCAACAACAAATGTGTCTTGTCGGCTTATCCGATCGTGTGTACACAAGTCCTTCGGAAAAAAATCCAAAGCACAAACACGCATTCTCCAAAACAATGCTAACCGTAGCACAACATTAGCAGAAGTTGCCCAAAGGATGCTAAAGAGCTGAAAAAACAAATAGTTTTGTGTATGTTGGCTGAAAAAGTTCTGCCGTCTGTATGCAGAACAAGTTCCCTTCGGACAAAAATCCACAGATTTGTCCGATGGAAATGCTTTATTGTTGCTTTAGTGTGGCTAAAAACAAAAACCCCCTAGAAATATCAGCACAAGGGACATAACCCACAGTCCTCAGGATGTGTCCCTTGTGCTGGTTCGGCTTGTTTTAGTTGCAATATTTCTCCATTTTTAGTCTTTATTTTAGTGATTATTGCTAGTGGCTATAGCAGAATTCGGAATCTAATCAGGCAGGTTAGCTGTACCCAAGTGGATCGATCAATCAACTTGGTACATTCAGCCTGTCCATTAATGGTTCGAATTTTAGCCGGTTCCTGTGCTGAACCTGTCGAGATTCAAACCATATATGGCAGGCCTAAGGCTTTTAAAATAACCTACAAGCATACGCTTTGGAAACACGGCGCTCTAGGCAAAGATCCTATAGCACACCTGCCTTGCCGGGGCTCACAGGACCTGGATCTGCAAATAATCAGGAAACTAAGAAATGCTGGACGGCCGCACTCCGATGCAACATCTTTATAGCTAAAGCTATGACTAAGTACCCATTAGTGCTGTGAAACGCATTAGCTTTTGTCCACAAACCTCTGCCACTATATGGATTGATTGTTTGGATTTGATTCAATTGACACAATAAAGGTGTTGCATTGGAGTGGGGCCGTCCAGCATTTCTTCGTTTCCTGACAAGCATATGTTTTATTCTACTGTTTTTCCCATTTAATATTGCTAAAATTATGAATCTAGTACAAAGCATTGCAAGGATATTTTTTCATTTTTTCATTTTTGTTATTTTTTTACACTAAAAAAAAGAATTGAACAAAATGAATAAAAGAAAAACAGTGTAAATATTAATATAATAATAAAAAAAAATCAATAGGAAAAGAATAGCATAGGGGAGAAGGAAAGAAAACAAAGTTAGCGTAAGCTAAAAGTTAATACGGAGGTACACAGAAACAAATTTTATCTTGGAAAAAAAAAAAAAAAGTTTTTTTACTTGACAGGTTGTTTTTACTGACATCATCTGCAGATGGAAGTTCATCCCTTTATTATGCAGATGAATGAAACATTGTAAAAACAAAAAGTAATA
This sequence comes from Rana kukunoris, assembly GCA_029574335.1. Taxonomy (NCBI): domain Eukaryota; kingdom Metazoa; phylum Chordata; class Amphibia; order Anura; family Ranidae; genus Rana; species Rana kukunoris. Next base: position 24,081,619 of record CM056056.1, on the reverse strand, counting down.
ATGATATTTTGTATCTCTCTATCTCTGAAGAGTACCGTATATACTGTATAACTATAAATACTGTGTTAGACAGCAATTTATTTTTTTCTGTCAGCAGCACTATTGCTGTAATTTTGACAGTTGTGAATTGCAGACAAGTGGGGGGGGGGGGGGGGCTGGAAGGGAGACAAGGGGCAGCAAATGTAAAGGGCATGCTACACACACCCTGCGTACCTCCATTAAGTTTTTTTTTTTGGGTGTTTGTAGTTTTCCCCATGCCCGTGAATGCTTAGAATTAGGGGGCACACTCTGCAGAGGTACTTTGGCACGTGGTAGTATTAAAGGTATATTAGAATGAGGGAAGTGCCATTGTGCAAAGACAATTTATACAGAATAATAACAGATGAGAAATACACCCAGTAAGGTATTGAGCATAATTCTGGTCACATGACACAACTGAAGGAGGACGACTCCTCTATCTGAAATGTCTTATCTGGTGAGTGGAATTCATGGATGGAGAGACCTGAACTGGGAGGGTGAAGTGTCCATATATACAGAATAAGAACAGATACTGTCGCCTGAAAAAAAGGGTCCGGGACTTTTTTTCAGGCGACCGGTGTTCGGCGTTTCAAAGATGTGAACCATCTCTATAGACATCAATGGGAATTTTCCCCTCCAGCGGCACGAGCATCGGGCGACAGGCGTTTTGTCGCCTAGATGTGAATGCAGCCTAAGAAGAGATACTGAGAATTACACCCGGCATACAGGACAAGAGAAGTGGTACTGTGCAGAGTCCATATATACAGAAAAAGAACAGATACTGAGAATTACACCCAGCATACAGGACAAGAGAAGTAGTACTGTGCAGAGTCCATATATACAGAATAAGAACAGATACTGAGAATTACACCCGGCATACAGGACAAGAGAAGTGGTACTGTGCAGAGTCCATATATACAGAATAAGAAGAGATACTGAGAATTACACCCGGCATACAGGACAAGAGAAGTAGTACTGTGCACAGCACACAATGCCAGAAATCTGACACGGCTGTATTATAGATTGTTGCAGCGAATAATTCCTCCGTCTTACCAGAAATACAATGTATATGTGTAAATCAAATGTACACTCTGACCGCAGCCACAATTAATGTCATTATGTTCTGAAGATTGACTGTTCGTTATAACGGATCAATCTGCAAACCATAATTACCATAATGGCAGCCGCGATCGGTTGGTGGAAATTCACGCAGCATTTATGGGATCCGCTAAACATAAACAAAGTAACTAATTACAAGATGAGTTCTTTCTATTATTTGAAGCTTCTGTGATCAGCAAATTTCCCTACAAGCTGAAGAAATACAATTGTATTGTCTGCGTTTGCATCTAATGAATATGGAGCCTCACAATGAAAGAGAACCAGTCATGACGAGTTTAAAGTGTATGTAAACCCTCACAATGAACTTCTCTTACTTGCTCCATCTTGGTCTGTTAAAGTAGAACTCTTTTTTATTATTGCCAATCTTCACTTACCAACTCCATACTACGACATGGTTCACAAAGTCAAAAGTCTCGGGGTCATCTTCGACTCCTACATGACAATGGACGCACAAATAGGGTCAGTAGTCAGCGGATCTCATCATCTTCTGCGCCTACTACACAGACTTACTCCTTTCATTCCCAAAGAAGACATAGCGGTCGTGGTGGGAACAATTGTAAACTCAAGATTGGACTATGCAAATGCTCTTTACCTCGGACTCCCCAAGTACCAAATCGCTCGTCTACAAGTCGTTCAAAATACGTCCGCTAGACTTGTGACTGGGAAAAAAACATGGGAACCTATCTCACGAAAAAATAAAAGCTCATAATCCCAATCGCGTTCTATGATCCACCAATCAAAATCTACTCCAGATACCGAAAGCCAACTACAAGTCCAAAGGAGAAAGATCAAAACTCATCTCTTTTGATATCAAAGGAGACAGGACCAACAAGCGCCCAGAGGCGATTTAGTTTGCATGTGCCGCGCTATATAAGTTTTCATTCATTCACAACTTCCTCCTTGGTCCAGCACTTGCAGTCCTCTATGGGCGGAATGACATTCTGTGAGCCCAGTCTATTGTATACAACTCCCCCAGGGGCATGTCATCATGCAGGTGGGGCTCACAGTATTTCAGGACGAGCAGCGCTCATGCATCATTGAGTGAGGGTTGCATAGTACCTTTAGAAATTCCCACCATTAAAAGACGTAAAGGACCCCCTTAAGATGTCGCCAGAATGATGAGAAAATATCAAGAGTACTCCTTTAAGTAAACAATTGAAATTGTTTTGTTTTCTGTTGGTAAGTGCATAAAAGGATAAAAAACAAACACTGGTTCATCCTGACAAAAAATACTTTTAATCTTTTAAAGACCTGTGCTTGCTACCTTTGGACTACAGAACCCATCCCCCCTCTATGGTTTGGAGATGAGGAGAGGGGAAGGTGTTTGGCTGTCTAGCCTAAAGTCACAACACTGCTCCTCAATAGATACAGTAGACTGAGAGCAAGTACTGCTGCCAGAGACCTGCTGACTCATGGAATTATCAGAGCACTATGGGATAGCTAGTGAGCATGGCTTATGTATGGAAAGAAATAGCTTCCATTTCTTTCAATCAGCCTGCTTAAAGTGGTTGTAAACCCTCACATATACCCAGTGAAGTGAACAGCCTCAGATGATACAGAGATTAAACAAATCCTTCTACATAGGTTTTATTGTTTATCTGCTGTCTTCTCTACACCCCTTCAAAAGGACAGATTTCAAATTTAAAATTGTAAAATCTTTCTTCATCTGTTAGGAGCACAGGGTAAGGGGCCGGGGAGGCTGCAGTTATAGTGTGTGAGAGCTGATTGGAGGAAAGGAACACACCTCCCTCCACATAGCAGAAGAACTGTGTTATGAATAGACAAGCTGTGTGCCGAGTTCTCCTCCCTGACACATGCCGTATTTTTCGCTGTATAAGACACACTTTTTCTTCCCCAAAACTGGGGGGGAAAAGTTGGTGCGTCTTATACGACGAATACACATTTTTTCCTGACCGATCCGCGTTCCGAACAGAATGCGATCCGCGGAGCACACCGCGGCCTTAGGAAAGGGCTGCCGCGGCTTTGGCCTAGCTCCGGAGCGGTCGGCCATCATGGTACACCCGGCGGCGGTGCGCGCTGACGTCATCACCCCTCTGCTCATGGATCTTCTATTCCTACCAGAGCGTGCGCCGCAATCTATTCTGCAATGCATCTGCAACAACAGTGAGTTGGAGGTTTGTTGGACTGGCTATTAGGGGGCAGGGGCAATGCTAAACTAGGTATTATTACTATTATTAACTAGGTATTATTGTCTATTATTACTAATGTGGGGGCAATGTTAATGACTATAATCACTAATGTGGGGGCAATGTTACTGGCTATTATTACTATGTGGGGGCAATGTTACTGGCTATTACTAATGTGGGGGCAATGTTACTGGCTATTACTAATGTGGGGGCAATGTTACTGGCTATTACTAATGTGGGGGTGGTGTGATGGTTATGACGAGTGGGGGGCAATGGTGGACATTACAGTGATGAGTGGGGGCAATGGTGGACATAAAATATTTTACTACAGTATTTGGTTCAGAATCTTTTTTTCTAGATTTTCCTTCTTTAAAATTGGGTGCGTCTTATATTCCGGAGCGTCTTATACGGCGAAAAATACGGTATTTTATCTCATGCGTCAGGAAAACTTCTCAGAAGAGACTCATGCTGATAACAGAGGAATGGATCACCAGAGAGAAACGACATTTAGAGCTTTTGAAAGAGATAAGTAAGCACTACAGATATATGTGCTTTGGTCAGATTCCATGACTGAGAATTACAACTACTTTAATACAAGAAGTGTGTTACCGGCTAAATCACCAGGTGAAAACAGAGGGAAAAAAAGCCCCCCCCAAAAAAAGAAGAATGCAGCCACCACAGCTAAGGGTTGGCAAGCTGCAATATATAGAATGTTTGTGCTTGTTACCGCTTGAAGTAATGATAGGTAATGCTGAATAAACAGGCCCATTGCAGAAATTTAAAAATTGCTCTGGTCTATAGGGGGTTACAGGGATGAAGAGCTCACTTGTTATTAAAAAAAAAACAAAGCAAAAAAAAAAAAAAACTTTTGATGATTTTTGAATTTGATAACTTTGTAGCAAAATCTAGTCGGTTCATCACTACTGCTTTTGTTCCTTTTATTCCAGCATGAGCTACTGAGCTCTGTAAACACTAAGTTTATTTTCGAGACCCTATATGAAATGTGTGAAAAGGAGCTTGAATAAAACTTTGGGGGGAAAATAAAGAGTGGTGAAGGTTTTATATTTATATGATGTAAGCCCTTTTGTTAATTAGAAGTGACCGGCTCCCTGTTCTATGCCATGTTTGTGACAGACACAGCACAGAGGGCAGTTCAGCTGGAGCAGTATGCTAGCAGTTTATATCCCGTACACCAGATCTGACCTGGCAGAGATCTGCGGCATTTTACTATAGTTATTAGGTGAAGGACCCACTCCACGGGTTCTATCACCATGAAACAGAAACTGACGTAGGTGGCTCAGATAGACCCGCAACAGGCCTATGTGCTTAGTAAATGTGGTGCACACCACTCGTGCCAGTTTGCTGATTGGTTAATTCCCCTGTATGAATTCAACTTGATTTAGCCTGTGTGTTCCTGTTGAAGCCCCCCCCCCCCCCATATACAACATCCCTCCTAAGACATTGCGGTATTGGTACGCGTCTTCTCTTCCATTATAGAAATAAACATTTCCTGTAAACAAACCTTCCTAGGAATTCCTGATCACCATTTGTGGAGTCGTGCTGTTTATATAATCCCGAAAATTCAGGTAGATGGCAGGGGAGGGCATATGAGTTCCAGCTGGGGTATAGATGAGGCGGCCCAGACCCCGATCATGGCTCATATAAACAACTCTGTGCTGTTTACTGATTCGTCTTACAATATGACAAGCACCGACTTGAACAAACAAACCCAGACAAAGCTTCAGATAAAGCTGAAGAATGTCGACTGCAATTAAGTAATGGCCAGCGGAGGACCCCCAGAACACAGATCTGCTAAGTTTAAAGGACAACTGCAGGTGGAACAATATTTAAACCCGATTACTAAAGTCTCATAGAAACTGTGACAATATAAAAGTGATTTTCACTGAAGGTCTGGGAACCATGGATCTTCTATGAGTTCCCTTCTTATCAACCTGCTTGTTCGGCCTTATATGATTGCTTCTGTCTTCTGAGTCTTATGCCGCGTACACACGATCGGAATTTCCGATGACAAAAGTCAGACGGAATTTTTTCATCGTATATTCCGACCGTGTGTGTACCCCATCTGAGTTTTTCCTTCGGACTTATGCCGCGTACACATGACCATTTTTCGGGTTCTAAAAAAAAAAAAATTTTTTTCAACCCGATCATTAAAATGGCCTACACACGATGGTGAAAAAAAAATGCTCTAGAAATGCGCGGTGACGTACAACGGCACTATAAAGGGGAATTTCCATGCGGATGGCGCCACCCTTTGGGCTGCTTTAGCTGATTTTGTGTTAGTAAAAGACGATTTGCGCTTTTCTGTCTGTTACAGTGTGGTGAATGTGCTGACTCCATTACGAACGGTAGTTTTACCAGAACGAGCGCTCCCGTCTCATAACTTGCTTCTGAGCATGCATGTTTTTTTCACGTCGTTAAAGCCCCCACACGACCATTTTTTACAACCTTAAAAACGTTCTGAAAAAATAGAGCATGTTCGAAATTTTTAATAGCCATTTTTTAGATTGTGAAAAATGCTCTGAAGCCCACACACGATCGTTTTTAATGACATAAAAAAAGAAAAACGTAATTTTTTAGAACCCGAAAAATGGTTGTGTGTACGCAGCATTAGAAAGAGAACATATTCTCTTTTTTTCCGATTGTAAAATCCATTTGTCTGTATGGAACTCTGATAGAGAAAAAGACATGCATGCTCAGAAACAAGTCGACGTATTGAAGCATTGAACTCAATCTTTCTCGGCTCGTCGTAGTGTTGTTCTTGATGGTCAGAATATGGTGTAACTGTGTGTATGCAAGACAGCTTGAATGGAATTTCGTCTGAAAAATCCGTTGGAGTTTATCCAGACGGAAATTCTGATCGTGTTTACAAGGCATTAGTTGTCCTCTTCCCTTCGCTCTCCTCTTCTGTAGGCTTTGATCCTCTTTTATTTCCCTCTACCCTCCTTTGTAGCTCCTCCTTATTCTTGTTTATATAGTTGCCATCCTCTGGGGTTGGTGGCAGTCCATGAGCCCACCCCTGGGGTGACTGTGAGTAGGCCCTGGGAATATGGCCTTTCTTTTTTTTTTTGCATTCATTACTTATCGGTATTATCGCAATGGTTTTCGAGTTATTTAGCGTTGGTTGTCATGATTGTAATCCTTGTTGAATATTCTGTAGTAATTGATCATTCTTTTGCGCCTGCGTGGGTGATTTATATGCTTGCTTTTGACGTCCTACACTGATTTGTAAAACCAATACATACAGTACATTGAAGTGATTTTCTTTTCTTCCATGAAGGTTCTTGTTTGGGTATTTCCATGTATAGCTCATTTGTGATTTTTGCACGTTTCTGCCTTTTTGTGGTGACAACTGAAGGGAAAATACAGATGAATCCCCAACTCTCCCTTCACCTCCAACCTTATAAAAGTCTAATACACACGATCGAAAATTTTGACAAAAACAACTTTTTTTTCAGACGAAATGTTGGCTCAAACTTGTGTTGCATACACACGATCACACAACAATTCTGACCAACAAGAACGCGGTGACGTAAAACACGACGACGAGCCGAGAAAAATTAAGTTCAATGCTTCTGAGCATGCGTCGACTTAATTCCGAGCATGCGTGTTTTTTTGAGCATTGGAATTGCATACAGACGATCGGAATTTCCGACAAGAACTTTTCCCGTGTGAAAAATTGAGAACCAGCTCTCAAATTTTTCAAAAGTCCGACGGAGCCTACACAGAGTCGGAATTTCCGACCAAAAGCTCACATCAAACTTTTCTTGTCTGAAATTTCCAACTGTGTGTAAGCGGCATTAGAGGCACTCATGCTCATTGAGTCTTGTGGTGTTGGATATAAAACAAATACTGGGGGCCACAGTCGTCTCAGCAAGGTAAGTATGCAACTGTGGAGGGTAAGGGTGGGTTAGGTTAGGTCATGGTAAAGGGGCAAATGTAAGTTTTTTTTATGTATAGCTCTTAAGGCAGTTGTAAAGGTAAAAAAAAAATTCCTGCAATAATAAACATGTTAAACTTACCTGCTCTGTGCAATAGTATTACACAGAGTGGCCTGAACCTCCTCATTTTACGTACACATTGATGTATTTTAAGAAAGCCTCATTCATTTTTATGGCATTAAAAATATATATATATATATATATCAGATTTAGTAATGTACAGTGCATGTGGGCAGTGACCCTGGGGAGGCACACATTGAGAATGACCTCTGGAAGGCACATGAGAGTGACCCTGGGGAAGCACACAAGAGCACTGATCCCATGAGAAGATACACATGGGTAGTGCCCCCAGGAAGGTACACAAGGGCGGTCACCCCAGGAAGGTACACAGAGGCGGTCACCCCAGAAAGGTATACACATGTGGTTTCCCCAGGGAAGGTATACGGGGGTGGTGACCCCGGGAAGGTAAACATGGGCTGTCACTCAAAGAAAGTTATACACGGACGGTCACCCCGGGAAGGTATGCACATGTGATCACCCCAGAAGGGTATACACACGAGCAGTGATCACCCCAGAAGGGTATACACACGAGCAGTGACCCCGGTAAGATACACACGAGTGGTCGCCGCAGGAAGGTACACATGGACGGTCACCCCGGGGAGCTACACATGGGAGGTCACCCCTAGGAAGGGACACATGGGATGTGACCCAGGGGAGGCACCATGGCTGCTGTTGGCAATCATAGGAGCCCATACAGCCTTCCTAATGGGGTCCCCAACCCCGTCTCCACCCTGGAGGTGCAGCGGAAATGCATCACTAACTTTATCCACCTACACCCTGAAAAAAAAAAAAAAGTAATTCCTTTGAAACCAATTCCTGGGCCCCTCTGTTGACATGACGGGGTCCTGGGAAATGTGATTTAAATCCTGGTAAGAAAGTAAAAGCGGGGGTGTGGTCTAGTAAAATCTATTTATTAATTTAGACAGAAATGAACAATAAAGCTGCCCGGGCCCCACTGTTTAGCTGATGAGGCCTAAGTCCATTACAACATGACCAGTTGTACTGCCCTATCAGCGGCCCTGGGAGGCACACATGGGTGATGATCTCAGGGAGGCACACACAGGGGATGGTATCCATTGGCACTGACTCCAGGGAGGTATACATGGGCGGTAATCCCAGGGAGGTACACATGAAGATATTCACTGTAAACCTCTGTTTTATGAACCATGAAAAGGACAGAACAACACCGCCCACTTTGCCACTCTTCGCCTCCTTTCTGCGTTTTATAAAAAAAAGAAATCAGAGTGACGTTGCGGAGGGGAACGTGGCACATTGTAAAGCACAGCGGGCCATTTGTGATCTTTGCATGTTTCTGCCTCTTTGTGGATGACAGTAAAGGGCCCATTTCACGGGTGATTGCATTCTTGTAACACTACGCACAGCAATTTCCACTTTCTCCCTTCCATTAAGAAAGCTCGAGAGTCGATAGCACAGCCATTAGTCGCAAATGAAAACATCGCTCGGCGCTTATACTCCTTCAAACTCCCAAATGAGGAGGAAGCACAGGAGTGCAGCTTCACGCACAGAAAACTACTAATAAAAGTGCGTTCGGAAACAAGGTGAGCTGAATAATTGAGGTGTGATCATGTTTAAAGAGCAGTGGCTGCAAGAAAACAGTGGGGACACTTTACTATGTGTAGTGATATCACCGAGGCTCTCCGTGCCCCATGCCCCAGAGATGGGCCGTGCTCTTTTTACTCCTAGCCTTGTAAAATTGCAGCTGTTAACCAACACACGTTCAATGATTACCAAGATCATATAAAGTTACCATATCATCAATAAAGCCAGACAGATCTGGCAGTTCCTACCTCCACCGGCGCTCGCAAACATTCCACCTGCTCCGCTCCGACTTCTAGCGTCACATCCACCGAGGCAAAAGGACGACTCGCCATCTGCTGACGCTCGCGCATGAGTTGCTGCAGGGAAAGAAAAAAAAGGATATTAGAAAAACTTTAAAAAAATTAGAAAAAATTAGAATAAATATATATTATATTAATATTAATAAATATAAAAATTAACACCTGAAACAAAAGTAACACAACAAAACACTGCGAGCATTTTCAATGTAAACTGAAGAAAACAAACCATGTTTCCATTAACCCCTTCTTGCCCACCCCGGCGTCCCTATAAAAGCCTCTAAAAATCCGGGGGGGAGGAAGGGTCATTGATTAAGTGACCACTGTGATTGGCTGTCACAATGCTTACATGATATGGAGACGGTCAGGAGTTGGGACCGAGAGCGGTCTTTTACAGCTCAGTCTCTAGGCTGGGAGCACATTGTCAGCACATAAACATCGACCACCCATGTGTGGCGTGTAGGCGGTAAAGTCCGCCCTTTTGCCGCCACATATGTTTTGAGTGGGCAGCAACAGGTTAAGATTACAACAAAAGATTTCTAATTTACAACTGAATATACCTAAAGCATTTCAACCAGTCGCTTCACTCTCTGCACCAAAGGAGCTTACGGTCTAATGTTCCACCGCAGTTACACACTTTTTTATCATAGTACATTTACATTTTAGATCTCTGATATATACTGCAGTGTTGTACGGAGAACATTGAGCTGATCGCATCAGTCTCTGCACTAGAAGAGCTTGCACTCTAATAAACCCCCCCCCCCCCACCAGTTACACACTATTATTATTATGCATTTAGATAGCTCTGACATATTCTGCAGTGCTGTACAGTGATCACTGAGCCAGTCACATCAGTCTCTGCACCACAGGAGCTTACACTCTAATGCCCCCCCCCCCCTAATCACACACTTTTATTATTATACATGTATGTAGCTTTTATGTAGCTCTGACATATTCTGCAGTGCTGTACAGAGATTACTGAGCCAGTCACATCAGTCTCTGCACTAGAGAAGCTTACACTCTGTCCCGCCACTATCACGCACTATTATTTTTAGACTTTTATATAGCTCTGGCATATTCCATAGTGCTGTACGGAGAACACTGACCCGATCACATCAGTTTTTGCACCATAGGAGCTTACACTCCACGATGAGCCTATAACACAGCAGTGCCCTCAATGTATGGCCTCTTCCACAGCAGCTCCAGGACTGCTCCATTTTAATAGCTCGGTTTCTATAATTTAATTATAGGCAGAACTAGCTGCTAATTAAACGTCTTCTAATTACGTGTCTCTAATAATGGATAATGTATGTGTAAAGTGTCCAATTCACGACAAGAGGGAAATAAGCCATCACTAATTGTACTCTCATTAAAGGCGCCTCCCTGTAACGGGTTAAACAAGCGGATGAAGGATTGTTTGGAGATCCAAGAGAGTGGAGTGCAGGGAAAATCAGCGCACAGCCAGATCAGGATCGAGAATGCTGTTCACCAGTGACTTGTAGTATACACCAAGTGGGTTTAGGTGCACTGAGCACAGGGGCAATACACCAGGTCAGAAAACTGCAGCTAGCACAGTCAACTGCCTGACAGATTAGGAAGAACCAATCTAACTAAACTATACAGTGTATAAATATATGTACAACTCCTGGGATGTATATATACCCTCTACACACTGTAAATTTAACCGACTAGCCTGCCTGCTCTATTTAGCTAGAAAAAAAGACAATCTCTCTCTCTCTCTGTCTGATCTGGAACAAGCCCGGAACACACTACACGAGGCCGCCCTGCAGGTGGCCTTTTATAGTGTGGGGCGTGTGCTAAAGCCCTGAGCCATAATTGGCCAAAGCCACCCTGGCTTTGGCCAATTACGGCTCTCTTTACTGACGGCGCTGTGATTGGCCAAGCATGCGGGTCATAGAGCATGCTTGGCCAATCAGCGTGCAATGCCGCAGTGAATTATGGGCCGTGGCGCGTCGCTCGAATTTGGCGCGAACGACCCGTTTTTTTCGTATTTTGACGAACGATCGAACATACGATGTTTGAGTCGAACATAGTGGGGAAAAAGGATCACCGCCCTCCTAAAAATAACTTGTAGACTCAATCACCTTCTCAATGGCACACAAAGCCATTTGACTTTCGACTGTGATTAGCTGTGGTCATTTTGATTAACTCAGCATAAAAAGAGCTTTCCTGGAGCACGTCCCTGGAAGTGCAACTAAAGCAAACAATCAACTATGGGTTGTAGACAGGCACCAGTCAGGAGATAAATACAAATGAAATTTATGAATGCCTAGAAGCACAGTGAAGTCTATTATAAAGAAGTGTGAGGTATTTGGTATAACGCAGACTCTCCCTGGATCAGGACATCACCATCTACTTCCTGGACTGAGATTCCAGCTTACAGATGACACAGTCATGTAAATCCTGGTAACAAATCCTGGTGCCTGTGCAGTTCCTTCTTATGTTCTTGAAAGGGGTCACCATGACAAATAGAGGGGTGCATTCGGGGGTGGGGGGTGGAGGATAAAAGAGTAGTAGTGCCACGCCAAAAGGTTAGAGTCCAAAGATTGCTTTTTTCCATTACAACATACACACAAGATCTGTAGCGGTAGCCAACACATTTCGGGAGTCTGAGCCACTCCCCCTTCCTCAGGGCTTGTACTGTGTGTAAAAGGGTAGAGAAGTGGGATCAGGAGGGTAATACAAATATTGGTCCTGGAGATTCTTTGACACGCTGTGGAATCGCTGCGTACAGCACAAATATTATCGGTATTTACAGGTACAATTTCCTTCTCACTTCTGAGTGACGCTGGCAGGGGCCTCTTTGATGAGATTTACGGCACGGGTTCTCTGAGCCCGGAATAACCTGGAGGAGGCGGAGCTGGTGACGGAGCAATTTGCAGGATATCCATAATGCAGATGAGAGCCGAGCAGTTCAATGTGCTAATAGCAGAGTAATCACATTCCGCAGCAATTTTACATTTCGGAGCCATCCGATAATAGCCGCACTCGGGTCATTTGTGCCATTACCGAGCGCTGTTTGCCGAGCACAAGCAGTTGTTGTGCAGAGCTATTAGAGAGCGTTAGAGACCAGCAATGACTTTTTTGGTCTTTTTAAAGCTGCAGCGTCCGGCGTCTGCCCCGCCATTCTTTTAAAGCGTGTTTTATGATCTGCTAATGGCAAGGCTGCCAATTAATTTTGTTAAATCTGAACTCCAGTCTTGCACAGCTGTACAGGCTTCTCTCCTGTACTGAATCTGCTTAGACCCCTTTCACACTTGTATGACTTGTCCTACGACCTGGGACTGCAAAGTCGCATGACAAGTCGTTCCCCATGATTTCTAATGACAACTATTCATATGAGTACGACTTCAAGTCTTTCCAACTTCAAAGTAGTCCCTGCACTACACTGGTTCAACTTTGATGCAAGTTCAGGTTCATTGACTTCAAGTCTCCCTGAAATCGTAGCCGCAAAATAGTGGCAAAATCTAGTCTGAAAGGGGCCTTACTCTGATTTTACTGCACACTGTCAACTTCTCACAATGTGCATTAGAAGCTACAACAAGTCAGACAGAGCCCTCATTTCCTGGCTGGAGCATCATACAGGGGCAGGGCCGGACTCTCCCTACTATGTTAAACGGTATTCAGTGGCCCTGAATATCTGTAAGCCGCAAAAATAGGTGGCCAAATCTAGTCTGCCAGGGGGCCATACTCGGCAATTCTTACCTGCCCACTGTCCCACGTTGCTCACCAACAAATGTGCATGTTGAGTTAATCTTAAACAACAAGTCAGCGGCGCCCTCCATTTCCTGGCTGGAGCAAATCATACAGGTGCCAAAGAGCAGAAGAGGCCCGGCCACCTGGTGGGCCGTTGTGGGGGGCCTAGGAGGGCGGGGATAACCCGGGAAAATTTTCCCTGGGGCAGCCTGCTGTCAGGAAAACTAATAGTTATATTATATTCTGCTGGGTGGGGGGTGGGGGGGAGTGGGGGTGGGGGGGGCAGATGTTAGGGGGTGGGGGGGGGGGGGGAGTTGGAGGAGAAGCGTGGGCAGGCAAGGGGTGGCCCACAAGCGTGACAAGCCAAGGCCAAACAAATAGATTTTTAATGACCATCCGCCATCTCTCCAATGCACTTTCCTCCTTGTAAACGCCTCTGCCCCCTCCCTACCTGCAGTCACCAACCTGTCATGTTGATGTTTTCATCAATGAGGGGGGGGGGAGTGCACCGTGCAATGGGCGGTGTGAGAGATAACCGACGCCTCACAATTTGCGGGTGCATTCTCTCTCTCTTAATCAAACCTTGGTGCTGCCAGTAAATGGTCCCCAAAGCACACGCTCTTCCCTTACCCACCATTGCATTTACCTCCCACAAGCCGCTCACTTTATTTTTTTTTCCCCTTCCGCGCGCTCTCTCTACCCCCACCACCACCAAACCTCTCTCTCCCTCCCACCATTGCAGGCCCCCCGCAGTCCCATTGCGAATCAGTCTCTCTCCCACCACATTGAGCCCCCCCTCTCTCCCTCCCACCATCAGCCGCTCTCTTCCACCCCAATCCAGCCGCTCTCTCTCCCTCCCACATGCAGCATCTCACCGATTGCGCCCTCATCTCTTTCCCCCATGCAGCTCCATCTCGTGTCAAGGCAGCTCTCTCTCCCTCCCACCAAGATCCCAATTGCAGCCCCCTCTCCAGCCTTGCAGTTGGAGCACAAGCCCGTTCTATAACGCAAGGTCAAGATTCACCCTCTCATCCTCATACCATTACGTCTCTCACAAGCCACCATCCCCACCTCCTAGATTCTCCCTCTAAATCCATCATTGCAGTTCCCCTCTCCTCCCCCATCTCAGCCCCTCTCCTCTAGCCCCTCAGCCCCCTCTCACCATCCCCACCATTGCACCCCCCCCCCGCCCCCTCCCACATCCATCGCCCCCCTCCCCTCTCACCCCTCTCTCTCCACACCATTGCAGAGCTCTCTCCCTCCCACCATTGGCCGCCCCTCCCCCCTTCGTCAACCCCCCTATCTCTCTCCCACCATTGCAGCCGCAGCCGCTCTCTCACTTCCCA